>JASDFA010000019.1:116120000-116766666 GCA_035772735.1 Datura wrightii
TAAAGAAAGAACAAGAATATTGTAGAGAAAGAGAGAAGGATTGAAGTTCTTATTTCTCTTGATGGGATAATGAAGGAGAACCCTTCTATTTATAGGGATAATTCCTCCTAACTTTTCTCCAAAAGATAGACTTTCACTATAATATAAACATATATATCCACTACAATACAAATACCTTTATAGACATTCACTATAATACAAATACATTTATAACAAAGATAAATTAATTTTGTATTCTTATCATGTATCTTTATTAATTTTCTTTACACCTAAATCATGTGTAAGAATTCAAATAAAAAAAATTCTTCAATAACTAACTTCTTCTGTTTTCTTTTCCCTTCTCTTTCTCTGATTGGTTTCAAATAATTAGTAAAATTTCTATCTCAATAAATAATATTCCTTGTTATGATTTTTTTTGCTTGTTTCTTTTTCTTAAAATTATTGTGCTTTAAAATTGTATTTCTGGAGGTTCTTCTTTTATGCTTTAATTGTGTTTAGCATATTATATTAGTTTGTGATTAATTTTTATTTTTTGTTATTTCACTGATTTTAACTGTACTTTTGTTGGTTGATTGGTGTTTTTTTATTTTGTTGAGGAAGATATTGTTAAGTCATTTTAAATTTTGACACAATTGTGATTTAAAGAATATCTAAAGTTTATCATGAAGAATGATAATTGATACATCATTATCTTTTGAAAAGAAAATTTGATTAATCAAAATAAAGTCTTCGTATACATATCTAATTTCATGTGAAAAAGAAACGAAGGTAAATTAATTTTTTATTTTTATCATTTATTCTAATTATTTTTTACACCTAAATCATGTATAACGGATTCAAATAATAATAAAAAAATCTTCAATTATTTTCTCCTTTTTTTTTTCTCCTCTTTTTCTCCTTGGATTCAAATAAACAAATAAATAAATACAGTTCATGAAGTTTCTGCCTTAATAAATAAAATATTCCTTTCTATCAATTTTGATAAATTCTTTGTGCCTTAAGAATTTCTTTTTAATTGTTATTATTATTGAAAGTGTGGAGTGAGTGATATGTGAAGAATTTAAAATATATTATTATTATGTATTTTCTTACCAATTATACTTTATTTATAGTTGTAAATATTGCAATTTTGTGAAAATTGATTAATTGTATATTTATCTAATAATTATTTTGTTATAATTATATAATATATAATATCATCAAACAGATTTAAATTATATAATATCAATATGACGAAATAATTTTTAGACAGATATACAATTAATAAATTTTCACAAAATTGCAATATCTACTACTATGCAATATATATATATATATATATATATATATGAAAGGGGTGACAAATGGTAGAAAAATAATGTATTTTTTCGATTTCGTAGGAAAAAAAACAGTGGGAGAGAGAACAGGAATAACTTTTGTTATTTCAGAAGGAATAACAAGCTCTAAATATTTGAAATAAATTACTATAATGGATTGAAAAAGAAGGAGATAATCAAATAAAGGGAAGAAATGAATTAGAAATGTACAGAGAAAAGAAAGAACAATCGGGTACGTAGAGGAAGTGCTTAAAAGACAAAATAACAAAAGAAAAATTGGATAATAAAAGTCACCCTATCACAAAGGAATGTAGTACAGAAACATCTTATAAAATTTTGACCTTATAATAAAAAAAACAAAATCAAATAAATACAAAATTATTACGATCCAATTGACCGTGATTGACACCTACACTAATCTTCGGGTGGCGAACTAATGAATCCCAACAACTACCCCGTCATCAACCACACAAGAAGAAATAACAATGTGATAAAAGTAAATGAATTGCAATATCTGAAAAATTGTACTTAACTAACTAAAAAATAGCAAAATCTATCAAGATCCGAAAGTTATTTCACTTCAACGTCTAACTACAAGTCTAGAAATATTTAAATTAAGAAAAAAGAAATGATGCAATGTCCGAGGGAGGGACATCTTTATCAAAAGAATGGAACTGCTCGCCGTTGCGCTCACTCACCTTTCAAGAGAAACCACTATTGTTTATAGGTGAGGACAAGAGGAGCTTCCTGGATCGAATTCTACACTCAGAAAAGAAGTGCAGGAGTAGGGTTAATACAAAATACGGTATTGGTAGGCATTGTCTACCGGCCGTACATAATAACACATAATTAGGGCAACAATAATATAAAAATCAGTCTCGAACAGCAACATTTCAAGTACACTGGCTCTGTACAGGTGATAACCGACCTGCTCACTAGATTGGGCCTTTCGCTGCAGTGGTCTCGCTGCGGCGGAAGTAGTTCCACTGCAGCAGTACTGCTCAAGGCAGTAGCTCGACTTAGCTACACCTTTCATCAATTCACCAGTTTTCAACAATTCACACACTCAGATATTCAATCAGAGGACACACGAGTTTTTGACACCAATTCAGATCTACTCATCATCACATACGATTTAAGCATTTCACACAAGGATAACAGCATCCACAATAATACTCATTTAATCAATTCACACTTAACCTTTTTTTCACCATCCTCAATTCAGGGTACAAGTACATGATTCACAAACTTAACTCTACCACTTAACACATTCTCATTCCAAAATTGTTAACAAGCTACAAAAAAAATCATAAAATAGAATAAAGGGTGACATGTCGGGAACACGCCTCTGCCATGTTCCCATAAACACTTTGTCATTAATATCAATATATACACATGCCAGAGAGTCTTATTTAAGCCCTTCCAGTCATGACCTGCAGGGGACTCTAGAAATTCATGTACAGTACCAGCATGTTACCCGCTCCCACTCATATGCTTTTCCGAATACTTCCCTCAGACACGAGCCATTCAACCAATATCTCTCGCCCGAATGCTCCCCTAGGGCACTAGCCTCTCATTTTAGGATACTATTTCTATCCTTAACATACAATCAATTCTCATCAACTGAATACAACAAGATACATTATTTAAACATACATGAGTTTACAATCTACTCCTTCACGTGCATAATTACAAACCAACAAACATCTCGACACCAATGCAAAATATCATTACTTAACAACATAACACAAT
Organism: Datura wrightii; assembly: GCA_035772735.1. Lineage (NCBI taxonomy): Eukaryota > Viridiplantae > Streptophyta > Magnoliopsida > Solanales > Solanaceae > Datura > Datura wrightii. The sequence goes on from JASDFA010000019.1 coordinate 116,123,069, forward strand.
TTCATAACGGTTTAAATACTACATCATATCCACATTATTTTAACAGTGTATTCAGCAGAAAATTCTCATAACAAGTAATGCATATAGACTAATCACATATCATTATTGCACAAAACATACATGCTATTATATAGAGTTTAATCCCTTAAAATCATAACCTACCTTGATTTTTGGGTACAGTAGTCAGCTACTCCACTGGAGCCTTGCCATTTCTCAGCATTTCAGAAAATTCGAAATCTACAACAATAATATAGAGTAATTTAATTATTTACTCTTCGAATAAGGTTCGTAGAAGTTCAAACCCTTCCCTTCAGGGTACTTTCAAAAGTAAAAACCCAATTCCACCTAGTACTAGGTCTCAATTCCCGCATAACCCATGTTCTCTAGCAAGTAATCCTAGGGGAATGATCAATACTCCTCAAACTTCAATTCAAACCACCCCATTGACTCCCCATGATCCAGCCCTAGTCTATCAACCTAGGGTTTTCTAATTTCAAAATTCCACCATAAAGGGTCTGTAAAATTTTAGGACCAATAATACTCGTTATCAAGATAGAGAATCAAGAATCTTACCTAGGGAGAGGAATTCACTGCTCTGGAGGAAAAAAATTGCCTTCTAACCCTTCTAATTGTGTTTTTGAAAATAATGGAGTAGAGCCCTAGAAATTTCACTTAAACCCAATTTCTGATTTCCGTCCTCCGCTGCAGTGGTCATATCTCCGCTGCAGAGGATCTGCTGCAGCAGTCAGGAAACGGCTATGGAGAATCCGACGGTTAATTCCTTGATCCGTTACGGCGGGACTACGACCGTTACCATGATCTCCCTACAACGGGTATCCTACCGCTGCAACGGTCCCTCGAAATCAGTAGCTCCCACAAAAGAATCTTTTTAACACTTAGCTTATTTCACAATCATTTTCTACAGATTCTAGCTTTTTTGAATGATCTAAGCCCATTCCCTTCGTAATGACATGAGGGCCATTACAAAAATACACATTAAAAATATTATTATTTCAAATAGTTATATAATTATAGAATTTGTTTTTAGAAATATAACAAAATGTATCAACCATAGGGAAACAAATTTATATAAAGATTTTAAAATTCCTAGAAGCATTTAATGGAATTTGAAAATTAAAATTACCCTTTTTTTGTTATGTATATCTTCTACCAAAATGAGAAAAAATTAAAGTAGAATATTAGTAATAAAAAAATAAAATTATGTTATATAACAATAAAACAAGAAGTTTGTAGTGAAAGAAAAAAGAGAGAATAATTATTATTTCTCTTAGAGAATGAAATACAATCAGGGAGAATCCTCTTATTTATAGGAGAAGACTAACCCTAACTTAGATATTCACTATTATACAAATACACATTAAAAGTTTATCTAACTGCAAGCATATTTAGTCACAAGTTCATCTAGTTGCAAGCTTGTCTAGTGAATATCCATAATATAATACTTTTCCTTGGATGTTCATTAATAGACAATGTGCCTCGTTAAAACCTTACTAATAAAAAAATTCAGTGAAAAAAATTCTAGTGAAGAAAAAGAGCACACATATTTAATAATACATATTTTGACTACCTCTTAAAAACCTTACAAGAAAAGCCCAGTGGGACAAAACCTCGTAAGAAAAAATTATAGCGCATATTAACTCCCCCTAATGAGAATACCCTTGAATCTTTGCATCCCAATATTGTACACCATCTTCTTGAAAGTTGCAGTTGGTAGAGATTTAGTGAATACATTAGCCACATTTTCACTTGAACGAATCTGTTGCACATTGATATCACCATTCTTTTAGAGCTCATATGTAGAAAAACTTTGCCGAAATATACTTCATTCTATTTTCTTTTATGAATCCTCCCTTTAGTTATTTTATGCATGTTGTATAATCTTCATATAAAATTATAGGTGTTTTATCACATTTTAAACCACATTTATCTCTAATGAACTATATCATGGACCTCAACTACACACATTCTCAGCTTGCTTCGTGAATAGCTATTATCTCTACATGATTTGATGAAGTGTCTATGAGAAACTGCTTTGTAGATCTCCAAGATATGACAGTACCTCCACATATGAACACGTAGCTATTTTGAGGTCAAGCTTTGTGTGGTTCAGATAAATATCCTGCATCAGCATAACCAACAAGATCGGAGCTACAATTGTTAGAAAAAAATAAGTCCATATCGGTAGTCCCTTTTAGATATGCATTATGTATTTGATCTCATTTCAATGCCTCCTAGTAGGAGCAGAACTATACCTTGCTAAGAAATTAACCGAAAAGGCTATATCAGGTCTTGTAGTGTTAGTAAGATACATTAGTGCACCAATTGCACCCGATATGGTACTTCAGGATCAAGAATTTTCTCATTCTTGTTTTGAAGTCGAAATGGATCCTTGTTCACAATAGGTGATCGAACCACGATCATATTACTTAATGGATATACTGCACCCATATAAAATCTTTTCAACACCTTTTCTGTATAGGCATGTTGATGAATAAAGATACTATTTGTCAAATTCTTTGCAAAACCAAGAAACAAATTTGTTGTTTCAAGATCTTCATCTCAAATCCTTCTTTAAATAATCAATTTCCCTTTGAAACTTTGTTGAAGTTCCAATAAGGTTTATATTATCAACATAAACAACAAGTATGACAAACTCTGATGTTGTTTTCTTTATAAAAATACCAGAGCAAATTTCATCATTTATATAACCTTCCTTAGATAAATACTCACTAAGACGGTTATACCACATGCATCCAGATTGCTTCAAATCATACAATGATCTTTGAAATCTAATTTAATACATTTCCAAAGACTTTGAGCGATATGCTTTAGGCATCTCAAATCCTTTGAGATTTTTCATGTATATCTCATTATCAAGTGCTCCATATAGATAGGTTGTAATCACATCCATTAAATGCATTTCAAGTTTCTCATGGAGAGTGAAACTAATAAGATAATGTAACGTTATGGCATCCATAACTAGTGAGTGTCTCTCTTCATAATTGATACCAGACCTTTGTGAAAATTCTTGTACACCAAGGTGTGCCTTATACCTTTTATTTCATTTTCTCCTTTTTTTCTCACAAAGACCCATTTATAGCCAACACGCTTAATAGCATTAGGTGTTTGAGCTATAGGTCCAAAAACTCTGATTGAATTACTACTTGCCATTGCCAATCATTTTTTTATCGACATACTATGATAGATTGAGGTTCAAGATTCTCACTATTTTTCATGATTTTTATTGCAACATTATGTGTAAAGCCATAAGCCTCCACTATTTTTGATCAATTGATTTCAACATCACTTGAATTTATGGATACTTCCTTATTTTCTTGAGTCTCAAGATCATTGATTCTTCATGGATATCAAAATTTCTGAAATCTTGAACTTCCATATGTTGTTCTTTCACAGTGTTATCTTGACCGTTTATTTTGTTCTAGGATTTCGATCCTTAGAACCCAATGGTCTACATGCTTTATGCGCGCTTTGGACTCATTACTATGACATTAGTAGATGGTCCTATGGGGACATCAATTTGAATTGGGACATTCTCTGCAAGAATATGTGATTTAGTAATTCTTTTCAAATCTGTGAATGCGTCTGGCATTTAATTTGTAATTTTCTGCAGGTGAATAATTTTTTATACTTCTTGCTCACAAATAGAAGCATGTGGATCAAGATGAGACAGTGATGAATTTTTTCATAAAATTTCCCTTTTGATTTTACTATTTTCTCCCCCTAATTTTAGGAGAACTGTCTCATTAAACTAACTATCTGCAAATAGAGCAGTGAACGTATCTCTAGCTAATGGTTCAAGGTAGCAAACAATGGATGCCGATTCAAACCCAACATAAATTTATAACCTTCTTTGGAGACCCATCTTTGTGCAATATGGTAGTCCTACAGGGACATATACAGCACATCCAAAAATTCTCAGATGAGATATATTAGGCTCTTAACGCAAAACTAATTGAAATAGAGAAATTTATGATAATTTGTCAGTCTAAGAAAAACAAGTATTTCATAAGCAATGGTCTTTCTATCAACTGCAGACGTTTAATGAATGACTTGGCAAGGTCATTTTGAGTATGACCATGAGCTGCAAGATGTTCAACTTTTATCTCAATTGATAAGCATTAATCATTAAAGGCTTGGGAGGAAAACTCTATAGCATTATCAAGGTGAATAAACTTAATTTGATTATCATAAAACTGTACCTGTTATCATATTATTTGTGCCAATAATCTTACAAACGTCAAGTTGCACAATGGCAATAGGCACACATAAGTCCATCCAGAAGAAGCATATATTAGGATCATAAAGTATCTAAATGACCCACTACGTGGGTGGATAGGTCCACAAATATCCCCATGTATATGTTCTAAGAACGTAGGAGACTCAATCTCAAACTTTGTTGGTGATGATCTAATAATTAACTTGCCTTGATAACAAGCAATACAAGAAAATTGACCATTTGAAAGAACCTTCAAGTTCTTTAATGGATGCCCATTTAAATTTTCTATAATATGTCTCATCATTATAGATCCAAGATGTTCCAAATGATCATGCCATAGTACAAAAGTATTGAAATTAGTAAACTTCTGATTTACTATAGAATGTGCCTCAATTGCATTAATCTTTGTCCAATACAAGGCAGAAAATAAAGCAGAATATTTTTCTTTAGTGCATGTCTGCCCAGAGACATTCTTGATGATACCAAGATATTCAAGATTCAACTCATCCATTGTATGATATGGTAACTTGTCAAGATCCAAGTAGTTGAGATTGACACCACACTAATCTCTCTGGTAGACAAACCAACACGTCCTAACTACTTCATCCCCTTGCAATATTTTTACTATAAAATAAGCACTACTAAAGTAAAATGCGAAATTTCTAAAACAAATTTTTTTTTAAAAAAAGAGCTAACAATAACCATCTATTACATCCTCAGACTCTAAAATTCATTATTTGAAGGACATCTACTGTTATACCCCGTAGAATTTCCGGCACTTAGATGACCTATTCCCTGTTGGTTAAGCATATTTGAAGGCCATACGTGTTGGAGAAAGGCCCGGAAAAAGATCGGACGAGAAACCCGTCGAACCATCACGGGAGGAGCCGAGGCAGAGCCCCTCCGCGATGGCAGCGTGTCACAGAGGAGAGGCCTCCGCGATGGCTCCGTGACACGTTGCCCAAGTTCAGGCCCAAGTATATAAAGCCCCCACTTCGATTTAAAATCACTTATCACTTTATAAATTTCCAGAATACGCAGTAAGCAGAGGAAGACGAAGGAAAATTATATATTTTCGTCCGATTACGCTGTCAAACGCTGCCCAAACTCAAATTAATCCTAGATACCAAAGTATTTAGCAGCAGAGAGCATTTCTACGGATTTAGTTTCGTGAAATACGGCCGACGAATCGGCGAGCCACCGAACTAAGGTAAGTAGAATTGCTCTAAACTAATGTCTATGTGTTCCTAGCTGAGAAGTGAATACTTCTCCCTTCTGGGCCGCTGAAAAATAGCGAGTTTTCGATCGTCTTTCGATAAGCCTAAGTTTAGGCTATAAACTATATCGAAAGTAACGTTGCTCTTTACAATACAGTTGTATTTAGTATTAATTGGCGTGTTTATGAATGCAGTTGGGATAAAATAGTCAAAGTACCAGCCGAGCCTCATCCGACGGACGAATAATTCAAGATAAGGTATGTAAAGTTAGTTTCCTCGGCAAGTTAAGTAATATTGAGACAGTATAGCATTTTACAGACTAGTAGAATGTTCAGAAGTCGAATATTGCGTTATTATGAATATTGATACGAAATGTTAGGATGTGGTTGTATTCAGTTGAAACCCCGTATAGCAATGCAATACCCGTAAAGCGCTTCAGAAATAGAATAGCAGACTAAAATGAAGTTTAGAAAGCATGTCAGGAATAGTAAATCATGTTACTATAGAAAATCAGTATACAACACAGTTCAGCAGAAAGACTATATTCGTACATACATATATAGTACTTCCAGCCTCAGCATGTATTAAGTATGTACATATTTCTATCACTAGTCCAGCATATAGTGTATGCAGAAACTTAGTAAACAACAGAGTTTTAGCAGAAACATTATCTTATGCGGCATTTGCTCAGTACAGCCCGGCAGGAGACTATATTCATATTTATACATCTTTACCTGCCTCAGCACGTATTAAATACGTACAGATTACTATCATTAGCTCAGCATGTAATATATATGGTACTTTACCCCTATTAGCCTCAGCATGTGAGATACCCAGACAGTATTACCAGTTGAGACCGTTGTATTGTTTGGGGTTGGATTACCTAGCATCCATGACCACCCAGGGTTAATAGCTGTATCGACTCGTCTGCCAGAGGACGAGGATACGTCGCTCCACGGAGTGGCATGCCGTCCCACAGGGGACGAAGATGGGATTCCAGTTTTCCCCATATTTTGTGCCTTGATCGGCCCTTACACACCCCAGTCGAGCGGATACGCCCGGGTGCAGATTCAGGAGTCCTCCGGACTCAGATGCAGTTATAGTCAGGGGCTCAGCGAGCCCAAGTGCATACCCAGGGACTGGCGGGATGCTTACAGCCAGTATAGGAGATGGGATGACCGGGGTAGGGGTATAGATTCTGTGTTGATTGTACCTCCCGGCTTATGGGGGCCGGGTAAGGTTTGTGTGTGCCATATTATATTATGTATGTTATGCTATGTTACATTAGATACGAGCAGATTAGTAGTAGGATGATACGTCTCCTGGTATGATTCCTATTCCTTCCAGTACGATTAAGAACATGTACGATCTACACCATCAGATAGTTAATCTAGTTCTTCTTATTTCAGTTTCGTCAGTTATGTTATTGATTTCAGATATCTCTTTCAGTTATTGCTTTACATACTCAGTACCAGCGGTACTGACGCCCAGTGGGGCGCTGCATTACTTGCCTGCAGGTACCCATAGACGAGCAGGCGATACCACGTGATCCCCATCAGCTGCTGAGTATTCAGCTCCTGTCATCCGGAGACTGAATTTCTAGAGGTGTAGTTCAGTTCCTTTTGTTGTACAGTACGGGTAGGTCGGGGCCCTGTCCCGATCATTTCTATTATTCTTCTTAGAGGCTTGCAGTCTGTTTATTTTCCCTGTGGTCAGATGAGCCGGTCGTGAGAGGCCGTGCAGTGGTACAGTTGTTAGCATTCCTTCTTTCTATTATGATGGTCGTGTGGAGCCATAGTTGCCACTAGTGGTGACCTTGCCGATCACGTAGTTTTTTTTTGTACTTTATGATTGAGTTGCAGATAACTAGACAGCATGGTGGCCTTGTCGGCCCGCATAGGTTCCCCTGAGATGATATATTTCTGGTTAGCTGCTAGTACAGGTACAGAAGGCTATAGGCCAATGGGCCGGGGGCTGTGTTTACAGCCGTTATATAGCCCTTTGTTTCTAGAAATGTGAGTCAGAGCCAGTCAGGCGCCAGATGTGCCAGGCTTAACAGTCCAGCAGGTCAAGTCCTAGTAGGGCACCAGGTGCCAGTCATACCCCCCAAGGCGGGGTGTGACAAACTTGGTATCAGAGCAGGTCGTATCCCAGGGAATCTGCAAGTCGTGCTAAGCAGAGTCTTGTCCATGGATGTGTTGTGCACCAGATACTATGGATAGGAGGCTGCAAGGCATGATAGGATGGTTGTCTTTTATTCTTATTCAGTCGTGCTGTAGAGCGGTACAGTATATGGTTGAGTCCCTAAAATCTTACCATATTCTTTGGTTACAGATAATGTCAGACCAGCACCATCCTATTACAGGTCGGAACTTAGACATTGCAGCAGGAGAAGGCACCAGCAGGATGCCTCCCCCTCATTTGGAGACAGCCCGACCAGAGGGCACTACAGAGGCATCGTCCTAGCCTCCTCAGCAGTCTCCACCACGTTAGGAGCCACTTGGGGCGACACTACCTTCAGCAGCCCCTATATTGACTCCTTCTGACCAGGAGGTTAGGAGTGTTGTAGTTATGTTAGCACAGATGATGGCGGCTCAGCGTCAGCCAATGCCATCCACAGTTGCAGAATCATCAGGGGGGCCCGGTAGTTCGAGGGTCCGAGAGTTCTTAGCTTTGAATCCCCCAGAATTTACAGGCACGGACCGAACAGAGGACCCCCAGGATTTTCTGGATCAGATGCAGAGAATCTTCAAGGTTATGCATGCTACGCCTACTGAGTCAGTTGAATTGGCAGCATTCCGGTTACGGGATATTGCGGTGTTATGGTATGAAAGCTGGGAGAGGTTCCGAGGGAGAGATGTTTCCCCTCCCACCTGGTCCAGCTTTTCAGGAGCCTTTCTGGATCATTATTTGCCGCGGGAGATTCGACAGGCCCGGGTAGACCAGTTCCTACATCTAGAACAGGGGGCCATGAATGTTCGGGAATATTCCTTGCAGTTTGATTCCTTAGCCCGATATGCACCAGCCTTCGTTGATACTATGGCATCCAGAGTGCATCGCTTTATTACGGGGTTGAATCCAGAATATGTTGAGATTTGCACTACAGCCACACTGCGAGAGGACATGGATATTGCTCGCATTCAGGCATTTGCCCAGAATATTGAGGGCATCAGACAGCGACAACGAGAGGTCAGAAGAGTTAATCAGGAACAGCGTCACCGGGACAGGACAGTTGAGTTACAGAGAGAGGCCCGGGGAGGACCCAGGCCCCGATTGTCAGACAGGCCGCCCAGGCCCCCACCTCCTCCACAGTCGCAAGGGGGTATATTCAGTTGTAGAGGGAAGTTAGGGACTGGTAGAGGCTCGCAGATGGCAGACTCACCACTACAGAGGAGGGTGGAGCAGAGTAGGTATACCCTACCACTTTGCCCTATATGCAGTCGACGCCATCCTGGAGCATGCAGATATGGCTCCACCGCATGTTATAATTATGGCCAAGAAGGCCATTTGATGAAAGATTGCCCAGCCAGAGGTCGAGAGGACCGTGATAGACAGGATGGGGCATCAGCAGGATCACGAGTCACAGCATCCTCGACTGGGCGCAGGCCCTCAGTTTCAGCAGGCAGGGGTCGGGGCAGATCAGGGGCCTCCAGTACAGGTGCGGGTCCAAGCCGCACATATGCCTTACCAGGGAGGCAAGATTCAGAAGCGTCGCCTGATGTTGTGACAGGTATGCTAACTATCTGCTCACACCCTGCTTATGTGTTAATTGACCCAGGGTCTACTTTGTCATATATTACTCCATTTGTGGCACGGAAGTTTAGTATTGTACTAGAATCATTACAGCAGCCCTTCTTAGTATCTACGCCCGTCGGTGACTCTATCACAGCTAGCCGAATCTACCGCAGGTGTACAGTAGAGATTGCTGACCGTCAGACCACAGTAGATCTGGTCGAGTTAGAAGTGATAGACTTCGATGCCATAATGGGTATGGACTGGTTAGTACCATGCTTTGACAATGTTGAATGTTGGCCAAAACGGTCCGATTCCACTTCCCAGGAGAAGCAGTACGGGAGTGGAAGGGCAGCACCGCTACGCCAAAAGGTAGGTTTATTTCCTACCTTCAGGCGAGAAAGTTGATATCTAAGAGGTGCATTTACCATCTTGTCGGAGTTCAGGATGTCCAAGCAGAATCTCCGACACTCCAGTCTGTCCCAGTGGTAAATGAATTCCCAGATGTATTTCCTGATGAGTTACCTGGTATTCCCCCAGAAAGGGAAATAGACTTCGCTATCGACTTGCTACCAGGCACTCAGCCAATATCAATACCTCCTTATCGTATGGCTCCTGCAGAACTCAGAGAATTAAAGGAGCAGTTGAAAGACTTGTTAGATAAAGGTTTTATCAGACCGAGTACTTCCCCGTGGGGTGCGCCAGTCTTGTTTGTGAGAAAGAAAGATGGCTCGCTCCGAATGTGTATAGATTATCGGCAGCTAAACAAAGTTACAGTAAAGAACAAGTATCCGCTTCCCAGAATTAATGACTTATTTGATCAGCTACAGGGAGCCAGATACTTTTCCAAAATTGACTTGCGGTCCGGATATCACCAGGTCCGAGTACGTGAGAGAGATATTCCTAAGACAACATTCAGGACCCGATATGGACATTTTGAATTTCTAGTTATGTCTTTCGGACTAACGAATGCCCAGCAGTCTTTATGGACCTGATGAACAATATTTTTAGACCTTTCCTGGACTTGTTTGTGATAGTATTTATTGATGATATTCTGGTGTATTCTCGCTCTGAAGCAGATCACCAGACTCATTTGCGGACAGTGCTCCAAATTCTCAGGGACCGCTAGTTGTACGCTAAATTTTCGAAGTGTGAATTCTGGCTTAACTCAGTGGCCTTTTTAGGGCATATTGTCTCAGACACCGGTATACAGGTAGATAAGCAGAAGATAGAAGCAGTTAAGTCATGGCCTAGGCCTACCACCCCGACTGAAGTTCGTAGCTTTCTGGGGTTGGCAGGATATTATCGGAGGTTCGTTGAGGGATTCTCAACCATTGCATCACCTTTAACTAAATTGACACAGAAAGCAGCAAAGTTTCAGTGGACGGAGGCATGCGAGCAGAGTTTCCAGGAACTGAAAGACAGATTAACCTCCGCCCCAGTATTAGCATTGCCGGAAGGCACAGAAGGGTATTCAGTTTATTGCGACGCGTCAGGTGTCGGGCTGGGCTGTGTGTTGATGCAGTATGGTAGAGTAATTGCATATGCTTCCAGACAGCTGAGGAAACACGAAAAGAATTACCCTACCCATGACCTGGAATTGGCCGCAGTAATTCATGCCTTGAAGATGTGGAGGCATTATCTATACGGCGTCCATGTTGATATATACACAGATCATAAGAGTTTACAGTATATTTTCACTCAGAGGGAGTTGAATCTGCGGCAACGCCGCTGGTTGGAGCTGCTGAAAGATTATGATGTGAATATCCTATACCACCCCAGAAAAGCTAATGTTGTAGCAGATGCTCTGAGCCGAAAGTCAATGGGGAGTTTGGCATATTTACGGCCTGAGAAACGGAAGTTAGCCAAGGAAATTCATCAGTTAGCTGATCTAGTCGTTCGAGTAATGGAAACAGAAAATAATGGAGCAGTAATTCAGAATTCTGCGGTGTCATCGTTAGTTACAGAGGTAAAAGAACGACAGTATGAGGATCCCGGTTTAGTCCAGCTCAGAGATAGAGTTCAGAAGGGTAAGGAGCCAGATTTTCAGATAACCGAGAATGATGTGCTACGTTGTAAGGGCCGCCTCTGTGTCCCGAATGTCGCAGGACTTCATGGGCAGATCATGCATGAGGTACACTACGCTCGCTATTCCCTTCACCCAGGGGTGACGAAAATGTACCACGACATCAGAGACATCTACTGGTGGCCAGGTATGAAAACTGAGATAGCTGAATTTGTATCTAGATGTGCTAATTGTCAGCAGGTGAAAGCAGAGCACCAGAAACCGGGTGGTTTGACTCAAGAGATAATGATACCTATGTGGAAATGGGAAGTAATAAACATGGATTTTGTAACAGGGTTACCCCGTACTAGACGCAGAAATGATTCCATTTGGGTAATAGTTGACAGGCTGACAAAATCAGCTCATTTCCTACCAGTAAGGTCTACCTTCTCAGCTGAGGATTATGCCGAATTATATATCAGAGAAATAGTTAGATTGCATGGAGTGCCGGTATCTATTATTTCAGATAGGGGAGCACAGTTTACAGCTAGATTCTGGCAGTCGTTTCAGAAAGGTTTGGGGACGCAGATTAATTTGAGCACAGCATTCCATCCTCAAACAGATGGGCAAGCAGAACGTACGATTCAGACGCTTGAAGATATGCTACGAGCGTGTGTGTTAGATTTTGGGGGTAGCTGGGATGAACATCTCTCGTTAATTGAATTTGCTTATAATAATAGCTACCATTCAGCTATTCAGATGGCGCCTTTCGAGGCATTGTACGACGCGAAAATGTAGATCGCCGGTGGGCTGGTTTGAGATAGGAGAATCAGCATTAGTTGGCCCAGACATTGTTCGGCAGTCCGAGGAAAAGATAAAGCTTATCCGAGAACGTTTACTGACCGCTCAGAGCCTCCAGAAGTCATACGCAGATAGGCGGCGCAGAAATCTAGAATTTTCGGTAAACGACTGGGTATATCTGAAAGTGTCCCCGATGAAAGGGGTAATGAGGTTTGGCAAGAAAGGCAAGCTTAGCCCAAGATTCATTGGGCCATATCAGATTCGGCGAAGAATAGGCCACGTGGCATACGAGCTGAACTTGCCTCCAGAGTTAGCGTCGGTTCACCCAGTATTCCATGTTTCTATGTTAAGGAAGTTCGTAGGGGACCCTTCTACAGTAGTTCCAGTTCAGGATGTTCAGGTCACAGAGGAGTTAGCCTATGAAGAGGTTCCCGTAGCTATCTTAGACAGACAGATTCGCAGGCTGAGAACTAAAGATGTTGCATCTGTCAAAGTATTGTGGCGTAACAGAAATCGGGAGGAAATGACGTGGGAGGCTGAAGAAGATATGAAAATCAGATACCCTCACCTATTTCAGGCCTAATCAGGCGACAGGTATGTCCGTATTATTATTTATGTCGTACCTTATGGTTGTATGTTGTAAATGATAAAGAAGAAGTGATATTTAGTTGTCCAGTGAATCTTAGAATATTGTGTGCAGTGCCTGTGTTGGACTTTTCTGCATTTCAGGTTTTTGCGATAGTCCATATTACAGGGGAAACTCTGCCAAAATTTTTCCAGAAAGCAAAGTAAGCAGTCCTCTAGATAACAGTATACATTCGAGGACGAATGTTCTTAAGGGGGGGAGAATGTTATACCCCGTAGAATTCCCGGCACTTAGATGACCTATTCCCACGCTGGTTAAGCATATTTGAAGCCCATACGTGTTGGAGAAAGGCCCGAAAAAAGATCGGACGAGAAACCCGTCGAACCATCGCGGGAGTAGCCGAGGCAGAGCCCCTCCGCGATGGCAGCGTGTCACGGAGGAGAGGCCTCCGCGATGGCTCCGTGACACGTTGCCCAAGTTCAGGCCCAAGTATATAAATCCCCCACTTCCGTTTAAAATCACTTATCACTTTATAAATTTCCAGAATACGCAGTAAGCAGAGGAAGACGAAGGAAAATTATATATTTTCTTCCGATTACGCTGCCAAATGCTGCCCAAACTCAAATTAATCCTAGATACCAAAGTATTTAGCAGCAGAGAGCATTTCTACGGATTTAGTTTCGTGAAATACGACCGACGAATCGGCGAGCCACCGAACTAAGGTAAGTAGAATTGCTCTAAATTAATGTCTATGTGTTCCTAGCTGAGAAGTGAATACTTCTCCCTTCTGGGCCGCTGAAAAATAGTGAGTTTTCGATCGTCTTTCGATAAGCCTAAGTTTAGGCTATAAACTATATCGAAAGTAACGTTGCTCTTTACAATACAACTGTATTTAGTATTAATTGGCGTGTTTATGAATGCAGTTGGGATAAAATAGTCAAAGTACCGGCCGAGCCTCGTCCGACGGACGAATAATTCAAGATAAGGTATGTAAAGTTAGTTTCCTCGGCAAGTTAAGTAATATTGAGACAGTATAGCATTTTACAGACTAGTAGAATGTTCAGAAGTCGAATATTGCATTATTATGAATATTGATACGAAATGTTAGGATGTGGTTGTATTCAGTTGAAACCCCGTATAGCAATGCAATAGCCGTAAAGCGCTTCAGAAATAGAATAGCAGACTAAAATGAAGTTTAGAAAGCATGTCAGGAATAGTAAATCATGTTACTATAGAAAATCAGTATACAGCACAGTTCAGCAGAAAGACTATATTCGTACATACATATATAGTACTTTCAGCCTCAGCAGGTATTAAGTATGTACATATTTCTATCACTAGTCCAGCATATAGTGTATACAGAAACTTAGTAAATAGCAGAGTTTTCAGCAGAAACTTTATCTTATGTAGCATTTGCCCAGTACAGCCCGGCAGGAGACTATATTCATATTTATACATCTTTACCTGCCTCAGCATGTATTAAATACGTACAGATTACTATCATTAGCTCAGCATGTAATATATATGGTACTTTACCCCTATTAGCCTCAGCATGTGAGATACCCAGACAGTATTACTAGTTGAGACCGTTGTATTGTTTGGGGTTGGATTACCTAGCATCCATGACCGCCCAGGGTTAATAGTTGTATCGACTCGTCCGCCAGAGGACGAGTATACGTCGCTCCACGGAGTGGCATGCCGTCCCACAGGAGACGAAGATGGGATGCCAGTTTTCCCCATATTTTGTGCCTTGATCGGCCCTTACACACCCTAGTCGAGCGGATACGCCCGGGTGCAGATTCAGGAGTCCTCCGGACTCAGATGCAGTTATAGTCAGGGGCTCAGCGAGCCCAAGTGCATACCCAGGGACTGGAGGGATGCTTACATCCAGTATAGGAGATGGGATGACCAGGGTAGGGGTATAGATTCTGTGTTGATTGTACCTCCCGGCTTATGGGGGCCGGGTAAGGTTTGTGTGTGCCATGTTATGTTATGTATGTTATGCTATGTTACATTAGTTACGAGCAGATTAGTAGTAGGATGATACGTCTCCTGGTATGATTCCTACTCCCTCCAGTATGATTAAGAACAGGTACGATCTACACCATCAGATAGTTAATCTTGTTCTTCTTATTTCAGTTTCATCAGTTATGTTATTGATTTCAGATATCTCTTTCAGTTATTGCTTTACATACTCAGTACCAGCGGTACTGACGCCCAGTGGGGCGTTGCATTACTTGCCTGCAGGTACCCATAGACGAGCAGGCGATACCACGTGATCCCCATCAGCGGTTGAGTATTCAGCTCCTGTCATCTGGAGACTGAATTTCTAGAGGTGTAGTTCAGTTCCTTTTGTTGTACAGTACGGGTAGGTTGGGGCCCTGTCCCGATCATTTCTATTATTCTTCTTAGAGGCTTGCAGTCTGTTTATTTTCCCTCTGGTCAGATGAGCCGGTCGTGAGAGGTCGTGCAGTGGTACAGTTGTTAGCATTCCTTCTTTCTATTATGATGGTCGTGTGGGTCCATAGTTGCCAGTAGTGGTGACCTTGCCGGTCACGTAGTTTCTTTTTGTACTTTATGATTGAGTTGCAGATAACTAGACAGCATGGTGGCCTTGTCGGCCCGCATAGGTTCCCCTGAGATGATATGTTTCTGGTTAGCTGCTAGTACAGGTACAGAAGGCTATAGGCCAATGGGCCGGGGGCTGTGTTTACAGCCGTTATATAGCCCTTTGTTTCCAGAAATGTGAGTCAGAGTCAGTCAGGCGCCAGATGTGCCAGGCTTAACAGTCCAGCAGGTCAGGTCCTAGTAGGGCACCAGGTGTCAGTCATACCCCCCAAGGCGGGGTGTGACATCTACTTAACCGTTGTCTAATAAAACAAAATAAACAAAAATTTATGTTTGAATCAAAGAAATTTTCTTCTAAGAGGATTTGCAGTAGCCTAGAAAGGAAAGCAACTCACCCTCGGTTAACTCGCGGCTGCTTCTACAGATGAGGTCAAGTAGAACTTCCTAGGTTGTAGTCTACACTCAAAAAGTAAGTACAGGAGTAGCATTAGCATGACATAATGTATTGGTAGGCATCATCAACCGATCTTAAATAATAACGTATATACATGTAAAATAGACAATATACAATCACTGAAACAGATAATCACCATGTAGCATGAATTCTAGAATAATTCAGAGTACGGTTTAAAGCTGACCTACTCACTGAATTAGGCCTTGTTGCAGCAGTGGATAGACCACGACAGTGGTCTCACTAGAACGGTAAGAGTGTCGCTATAGCGGTACTACATAGGCAGTAACTAGACTCAGTTGACAACCTTAGATTCTCACTTAGCAATTTCTCAATAATTAGTTCATCAACTCTATACAAGTTTATGCATAGCTAAAATTTCAACAATCGATCATCAACTTATCACGTGGGATATACAACTGAATCCTCAACAATCAATTCAAAAATTCACATATAACTTTGCAAGTATAAGACAAATCATAAAAAATTACATTAACATTAAATCTACATGTAAACTATGCATCAAGGAGTCAGTTTCACACAGTTCTCATATTTTCAAACCAATCTTCACTCTTCGGTCCTTCTTGGGCATCACGCCATCGGTAATGTACTGGGCACACACCTCTGTAACATTACCATACACACTCAACACTGAATATCACTATGCATATATGCTAGAGGGTCTTATTTTTACCGTTTCAGTCATGACTTGTAGAGTATTCTAGAAATCCATGTATTGTATCGACACGGTATCTGCTCCTACTCATCTGCTCATTCGAATGCTCACCTAGGGCACGAACCTCTCATTTAGTATATAGCATGTTACCCATCCTTATTTCCTGGTTCTGTATGCTTCCAATCGATCCATTGACATGACACTTTCGGGTATCAATCTACCTTAACCTTTTTGGTTTTGCTCATCATCAGTTAACCCTTCATGGGACAATTAAGAGTGAAACACATTCAACATTGCAACGTACCATACATTCATACAAACTATTCCAACAATCAACACCTATCTTTGAGCTATCAGTACAATAATTACATCATAATCTAACATCAATTAGTGTCTGAAGAACAACCAAGAATGTTGTATTCCACACACATACAAGTCATTATCTAAAGTCTAACTTCTTATAAAATCATAACCTACCTCGATTATCGAAAGAGAGAATTTAGCTACTCCGATTGCAAGAGCTTTGCTTTTTCGTAACGCCTCCAAATGTTTAAAATCTAAATACAAGTAAAGAAACCACATTCAATCATTTTTAGCATTTCATTAGTTCCTAGAATTTTGATTCTACCCCCTTCTCCCCATTATTATGGTCAAATACAATATATCAAGGGTCAATTCATCGCATTCTATCCCCTACATAGGTAATTTCTACCTATTCCATGGATTTTTTACTCCTTAAACCTTTTATAGGCAGTTAACAATGGTAGAAGTCTCAATTTTGTCAATATCCGGGTCTCAAACTACCTCAAAATCAACATACATAATTTCACATTTCCCCAAGAAGTGATCATTCCCAACTTTTAAGCCTAAGAGTCAATACCTAGTCATTTTCATAACCCAGGACCTAGTTTTCATAGTTCTAGGATTCTAGGCTAGGATTCCACCATTAGAGTCTGTTATGATTCTAGGATGTTAAGGAATCGAACGGGAAGAGAATTAGCTATAAATATTACCTTGAAAAGGAGAAACTGGTTTGCTTTCTAAAAATCGTCCTTCTGCTCTCAAAGTTCATGTCTTAGAGTAATGGAGAAAAAACTCCCAAAATTCTAATTTGAACAGTCATACTGCCTCCTGTCGTCCACTACAATGGTTAGATTTCTGCTACAGCGGACCTGTTGTGATGGTTGGGGTCTGTCGTGGTTAACTCTTCCTCCCGGCTATGGAAGACCTCCAACCGTCATGACGGTCTCGCTGCAGTAGGACTCCCACTGCTGCAACGGTCCCTGTTAACCAGTAGCTCAAAATTTCCTGCACATTCCCCATCCCTCAAATACAAGTCTTAAATCCAACTTCTCCAACACTCCCCACAGTGTATATAGGCGAGAATAGGTTTTTCTGGCCTTAACTCCCCCGCAACAATGAATGGATCATTTCATAATCATTTTTACGGATATCTTTAAAAATCAACAAGTTTCTTCGAGACTTAGGAGAAAATATAGTATTATTTATAATGAGTTTAGTTCCCTTAGGCAAGATTATAATGGCCTTTTCAAAGTCTTCAATCAACTTGGTTCTACCAGAAATTGTAGTAATATTTATCTTGTCCATGCTTAAATGAAAATAATATTTTTCATCTTAAATATTGTATTTGTGTTGTACCAGAATCAATCAAACAAATGTCATCATAATTGGAGAAACATTCTTTGAGAATTATCCATATCATCAAATAGAATGACATATACAAATAAAACATATATTACAACTTTGTACATAGTGTAAAATAATAAATTATTAAATGTCTTCTACTAAGAAATTAATACAGTAATAAATACACTCATGTAGTATGTCAATTTGATCATTGTGTTTATGCGGACAAGTCATGTTACTTAACGTTCTTGCAAGTGAAAAATATATTAACTAGTGTACAATAGTTAAATAACTAGTCAATAATTTTATAGTACACTATTTTAAATATATTTATTATACTTAATATTTTAATAATTTTTAATAATATTTTATATAACAATAGTACTCTACTAGTGTACTATCATGATAAGGATGACATAACGTTTAGCTATATATGTCACGTGTCTAAAAGTCCTATTAGGATACTATCATCTTGGTCAAAGATAAAACATGACATGACATCTTTCAAGTCTTCTACAAAAATAAAAGGGCAGTACTATTTACCTTAATTACACACTATTATTAATTTAACAAATATATCTTTTTTGTGTTTCAAGTATACTAGGTCTCAAATCTTTTTAATACACGTCAGTTTTGATTGTCTTTACCACCACATCGAAACACTTCTCATCCTTTCCTTTTTTATTTTGATGGTATTTTTTTATTTGATGAATGATTAACACCAGGGACATGATTTCTTTCTTAACCATAACCACGACCACAACCATCTCCACGCCCACGGCCTGAGCGGCGACCTTTTCCATGCCTAGCATGGTGGGCATACACCCCATTCACTTTAAGGAATGGTGTATATCCAGTAGGTCAAACTCTCATGATTTTTAATTAATAAATCATTATTTTGTTCGGCCACGAAAAGATGAGAAATCAGTTTGGAATACCTCTTGAAATCTTTCTCTTGATATTGTTGCTGTAAGAGCAGATTTGAGGCATGAAAGGTAGAGAGTGTCTTTTTCATCATATCAATATCATTAGTAGTCTCTCCACATAGTTTCAATCGAGAAATAATTTTGAACATGGCATAATTGTACTCATGAGCAGACTTGTATTCTCAAAATCTTAGATGCATCTAATCATATCGTGCAATTGGGTGGATGACCATCTTCACGTAGTCATACCTTTCTTTCAGGCTATTCTTCAAAACAAGTGGATCCTTAACTGCAAGATATTCAATTTTCAGAATTTCATCAAGATGATGACACAAGAATATAATAACCTTATCACAATTTTGGTTTGATGCTTTGTTTGATTTTTAATGGCATCTCCAAGACCCATTGCATCCAAATGGATTTCAGCATCCCACACCCATGAAAGGTACTTTTTGCCCAAACTTTAAAGGGAAACAAACTCAAATTTCATAAGATTAGCCATATTAAAAAGAAGAATAAAAATAATATCTTAGCCTTCAAATTTTGAGACTGTCACACCCCACCTTGGGGGGTATGACTGGCACCTGGTGCCCTACTAGGACCTGACCTGCTGGACTGCTAAGCCTGGGCGCATCTGGTGCCTGGTTGGCTCTAACTCACATTTCTGGAAACAAAGGGCTATATAACGGCTGTAAATACAGCCCCCAGCCCATTGGCCTATAGCCTTCTGTACCTGTACTAGCAGCTGACCAGAACCATAGTAATTCAGGTGAACCTATGCGGGCCGACAAAGCCACCATGCTGTCTAGTTATCTATAACTCAAACATGACATACTGGAAAACTACGTGACCGGCAAGGTCACCACTACTGATAAACTACGACCCCACACGACCAACGTAAAAGAAAGCAAGAATACTGACAACTAAACAACTGCACGGCCTCACACGACCGGCTCAACTGACCACAGGGAATATTTACAGACTGCAAGCCTCTAAGAATAGCAATAGAATTGATCGGGACAGGGCCCCGACCTACCCATAATATACAACAAAGAAACTGGACTACACCTCTGAAATTCAGCCTCCGGATGACTGGAGCTGACTACTCTACCGCTGATAGGGAGTCACGTAGAATCGCCTGCTCGTCTATGAGTACCTGCAGGCAAGTAATGCAGCACCCCACTGGGCATCAGTACCGCTGGTACTGAGTATGTAAAGCAATGACTGAAAAAGATATCTGAAATCAATAATATAACTGACGAAACTGAAATAGGAAGAACTAGATTATCTGTCTAATGATGTAAGTCGTACCTGTTCTCAATCATACTGGGAGGAGTAGGTGTCGTATCTGGAGACGTATCATTCTACTACTAATCTACTCATGTCTAATGTAACATAGCATAACATACATAACATAACCTGGCACACACAAACCTTACCCGGCCCCCATAAGCCGGGAGGTACAATCAACACAGAATCTATGCCCCTACCCCGGTCACCCCATCTCCTATAGTAGCTGTAAGCATCCTGCCGGTCCCTGGGTATGCACTTGGGCTCGCTGAGCCCCTAACTATAACTGTACCTGAGTCCGAAGGACTCTAAAATCAACACCCCGGGCGTACCCGCTCGACGGGGGTGTATAAGGGCCGACCAAGGCACAATATGGGGAATCTGGCATCCCATCTTCATCCCCTTGCGGGACGGCATGCCACTCCGTAGAGCGACGTATCCTCGTCCTCTAGCGGACGAGTCGATACAGCTATTAACCCTGGGCGGTCATGGATGCTAGGTAATCCAACCCCAATCAATACAACGGTCTTAACTAGTCATGTTGTCTGTGTATCTCACAAGCTAAGGCTAACAGGGGTAAGATATCATATAAATTACATGCTGAGCTAATAATAGTAATCTGTAAGTGTCTGATACATGCTGAGAAAGGTAAGTATAAATATGAATATAGTCTCCTGTCAAACTGTACTGGAGCAAAGGCTATAGAAGAGGGTGTTTCTGCTAGAAGCTATGATGTTTACTGAGTTTCTATATTAACATGATTTCCTATTTCTAACATGCTTTCTAAACTTTATTTAGTTGCTAGTCTATGTCTGAAATGCTTTACAGATACTGTACTACTTCGCGGGGTTTCAGCTAAACACAACAATATCTTAACATGGCATATCACATCACATACTGAATATACTGGGCAATCTTAATCACTTACGTCCGAATCTATATCATACGGATAGGTCTCATACACGTTACAACCCAAACTTCTCAGATTGCACCAATATTCATAATAACGCAATAATCGACTTCTGAACATTCTACTGGTCTGTAAATTACCATACTGTCTCAATATTACTTAACTTGCCGAGGAAACTAACTTTACATACCTTATCTTCGACTATTCGTCCGTCGGACGAGGCTCGGCCGGTGCTTCAACTAATTCCTCCCAACTGCATTCATAAATACGTCAATTAATACTAAATACAGCTTTATTGTAAAGAGCAACGTTACTTTCGATATAGTTTATAGCCTAAGCTTAGGCTTATCGAAAGACGGTCGAAAACTCGCTATTTTTCAGCGGCCCAGAAGGGAGAAGTATTCACTTCTCAGCTAGGAACGCATAAACATTAATTTAGAGCAATTCTACTTACCTTAGTTTGGTGGCTCGCCGATTTGTCGGCCGTATTTCACGAAACTAAATCCGTAGAAATGTTCTCTACTGCTAAATACTTGGGTATCTAGGATTAATTTGAGTTTGGGCAGCGTTTGGCAGCGTAATCGGACGGAAATATTTAATTTTCCTTCGTCTTCCTCAGCTCACTGCGTTTTATGGAAATTTATTAAGTGATGAGTGATTTTAAACTGAAGTGGGGGCTTTATATACTTGGGCCTGAACTTGGCCAACGTGTCACGGAGCCATCGCGGAGGGGCTCTGCCTCGGCTCCTTCCGCGATGGTTCGACGGATTTCTCGTCCGATCTTTTCCCGGGCCTTTCCCTAGCACGTATGACCTCCTAATATGCTTAACCAACGTGCGAATAGGTCGTCTAGGTGCCGGGAATTCTACGGGGTATAACATTCTCCCCCCCTTAAGAACATTCGTCCTCGAATGTACACTGTCATCTAGAGGACTGCTTACTTTACTTTCTGGAAAAATTTTGGCAGAGTTTCCCTTGTAATATGGACTATCGCAAAAACCTGAAATGCAGAAAAGTCCAACACAGGCACTGCACACAATATTCTAAGATTCACTGGACACTAAATGTCACTTCTTCTCTATCATTTACAACATACAATCATAGGGTACTGTATAAGTAATGATACGGAATTGCCTGACTAGGCCTGAAATAGGTGAGGGTATCTGATTTTCATATCTTCTTCAGCCTCCCACGTCAATTCCTCTCGATTTCTGTTACGCCACAATACTTTGACAGATGCAACATCTTTAGTTCTCAGCCTGCGAATCTGTCTGTCTAAGATAGCTACGGGAACCTCTTCATAGGCTAACTCATTTGTGACCTGAACATCTTGAATTGGAACTACTGTAGAAGGGTCCCCTACGAACTTCCTTAACATAGAAACATGGAATACTGGATGAACCGACGCTAACTCTGGAGGCAAGTTCAACTCGTATGCCACTCGGCCTATTTTCCGCCGAATCTGATATGGCCCAATGAATCTTGGGCTAAGCTTGCCTTTCTTGCCAAACCTCATTACCCCTTTCATCGGGGACACTTTCAGGTATACCCAGTCATTTACTGAAAATTCTAGATTTCTGCGCCGCCTATCTGAATTAGACTTCTGGCGGCTCTGAGCGGTCAGTAAACGTTCTCGGATAAGCTTTATCTTTTCCTCGGACTGCCGAACAATGTCTGGCCCAACTAATGCTGATTCTCATATTTCAAACCAGCCCACCGGCGATCTGCATTTTCGCCCGTATAATGCCTCGAAAGGCGCCATCTGAATAGCTGAATGGTAGCTGTTATTATAAGCAAATTCAATCAACGAAAGATGCTCATCCCAGCTACCGCCAAAATCTAGCACACACGCTCGTAGCATATCTTCGAGCATCTGAATTGTACGTTCAGCCTGCCCGTCTGTCTGAGGATGGAATGCTGTGCTCAAATTAATCTGCGTTCCCAAACCTTCTTGAAATGACTGCCAGAATCTAGTTGTAAACTGTGCTCCCCTGTCTGAAATGATAGATACCGGCACCCCATGCAATCTAACTATTTCTCTGATATACAATTTGACATAATCCTCAGCTGAGAAGGTAGCCCTCACTGGTAGGAAATGAGCTGATTTTGTCAGCCTATCAACTATTACCCAAATGGAATCATTTCTGCGTCTAGTACGGGGTAACCCTGTTACAAAATCCATGTTTATTGTTTCCCATTTCCACATAAGTACCGTTATCTCTTGCATTAAACCGCCCGGCTTCTGATGCTCGGCTTTTACCTGCTGAAAATTAGAACATCTAGATACAAATTCAGCTATCTCAGCTTTCATACCTGGCCACCAGTAGATGTCTCTGATATCGTGGTACATTTTCGTTGCCCCTGGATGAAGGGAATAGCGAGCATAATGTACCTCATGCATGATTCATCTGCGAAGCCCTGAAACATTCGGGACACAGAGGCGGCCCTTACAACGTAGCACATCATCCTCGGTTGTCTGAAAATCTGGCTCCTTACCCTTCTGAACTCTATCTCTGAGCTGGACTAAATCGGGATCCTCGTACTGTCGTTCTTTTACTTCTGTAACCAATGATGACACCGCAGAATTTCGAATTACTGCTCCATTATTTCCTGTTTCCATTATTCGAACGGCTAGACCAGCTAACTGATGAATTTCTTTAGCTAATTTCTGTTTCTCAGGTCGCAAATACGCCAAACTCCCCATTGACTTACGGCTCAGGGCATCTGCTACAACATTAGCTTTTCCGGGGTGGTATAAAATATTCACATCATAATCCTTTAACAGCTCTAACCAGCGGCATTGCCGTAGATTCAACTCCTTCTGAGTGAAAATGTACTGTAAGCTCTTATGATCTGTGTAAATATCTACATGGACGCCGTACAGATAATGCCTCCACATCTTCAAGGCATGAATTACTGCGGCCAATTCCAGGTCATGGGAGGGTAATTCTTTTCGTGTTTCCTCAGCTGTCTGGAAGCATATGCAATTACTCTACCATGCTGCATCAACACACAACCCAATCCGACACCTGACGTGTCGCAATAGACTGAATAACCTTCTGTGCCTTCCGGCAATGCCAATACTGGGGCGGAGGTTAATCTGTCTTTCAGTTCCTGGAAAATCTGCTCGCATGCCTCCGTCCACTGAAACTTTGCTGCTTTCTGTGTCAATTTAGTTAAAGGTGTTGCAATGGTCGAGAATCCCTCAACGAACCTCCTATAATATCCTGTCAACCCCAGAAAGCTACGAACTTCCATCGGAGTGGTAGGCCTGGGCCATGACTTAACTGCTTCTATCTTCTGCTTGTCTACCTGTATACCAGCGTCTGAGACGATATGCCCTAAAAAGGCCACTGAGTTAAGCCAGAATTCACACTTCGAAAATTTAGCGTACAACTAGCGGTCCCTGAGGATCTGGAGTACTGTCTGCAAATGAGTCCGGTGATCTGCTTCAGAGCGAGAATACACCAGAATATCATCAATAAATACTATCACGAACAAGTCCAGGAAAGGTCTGAAAATACTGTTCATCAGGTCCATAAAGACTGCTGGGGCGTTCGTTAACCCGAAGGACATAACTAGAAATTCAAAATGTCCATATCGGGTCCTAAACGCTGTCTTAGGAATATCTCTCTCACGTACTCAGACCTGGTGACATCCGGACCGCAAGTCAATCTTAGAAAAGTATCTGGCTCCCTGCAACTGATCAAATAAGTCCTCAATTCTGGGAAGCGGATACTAGTTCTTTACTGTAACTTTGTTTAGCTACCGATAATCTATGCACATTCGGAGCGAGCCATCTTTCTTTCTCACAAACAAGACTGGCGAACCCCACGGGGAAGTACTCGGTCTGATAAAACCTTTATCTAATAAGTCTTTCAACTGCTCTTTTAATTCTCTGCGTTCTGCAAGAGCCATACGATAAGGAGGTATTGATATTGGCTGAGTGCCTGGTAGCAAGTCGATAGCAAAGTCTATTTCCCTTTCTGGGGGAATACCAGGTAACTCATCAGGAAATACATCTGGGAATTCATCTACCACTGGGACAGACTGGAGTGTCGGAGATTCTGCTTGGACATCCTGAACTCTGACAAGATGGTAAATACACCCCTTAGATATCAACTTTCTCGCCTGAAGGTAGGAAATAAACCTACCTTTTGGCATCGTGGTGCTGCCCTTCCACTCCCGTACTGCCTCCCCCGGGAAGTGGAATCGGACCGTTTTGGTCCAACATTCAACATTAGCAAAACATGGTACTAACCAATCCATACCCATTATGGCATCGAAGTCTATCATTTCTAACTCGACCAGATCTACTGTGGTCTGACGATCAGCAACCTCTACTGTACACCCGCGGTAAATTCGGCTAGCTGTGATAGAGTCACCGACGGGCGTAGATACTAAGAAGGGCTGCTGTAATGATTCAGGTACAATACTAAACTTCCGTGCCACAAATGGAGTAATATAGGACAAAGTAGACCCTGGATCAATTAGCACATAAGCAGGGTGTGAGCAGATAGTTAGCATACCTGTCACAACATCAGGCGATGCTTCTGAATCTTGCCTCCCTGGTAAGGCATATGTGCAGCTTGGACACGCACCTGTACTGGAGGCCCCTGATCTGCCCCGACCCCTGCCTGCTGAAACTGAGGGCCTATGCCCAGTCGGGGATGCTGTAACTCGCGATCCTGCTGATGCCCTATCCTGTCTATCCCGGTCCTCTCGACCTCTAGCTGGGCAATCTCTCATCAAATGGCTTTCTTGGCCACAAATATAGCATGCGGTGGAACCATACCTGCATGCTCTAGAATGGCGTCGACTACATATAGGGCAAAGTGGTAGGGTATACCTACTCTGCTCCGCCCTCCTCTGTAATGGTGAGTCTGCCGTCTGCGAGCCTCTACCAGCCTCTGACTGCCCCCTGCGGCTGAATCTACCTCCCTGTGACTGTGGCGGTGGCGGGGGCCTGGGCGGCCTGTCTGACAATCGTGGCCTGGGTCCTCCCCGGGCCTCTCTCTGTAATTCAACTGGCATATCCCGGCGACGCTGTTCCTGATTAACCCTTTTGATTTTCCGATGTCGCTGTCTGATGCCCTCAATATTCTGGGCAAATGCCTGAATTCGGGAAATATCCATGTCCTCTCGCAGTGTGGCCGTGATACAAGTCTCAACATATTCTGGGTTCAACCCCATAATAAAACGGTGCACTCTGGATGCCATGGTATCCACGAAGGCCGGTGCATATCGAGCCAAAGAGTAAAACCGCAAGGAATATTCCCGAACACTCATGGCCCCCTGCTCTAGATGTAGGAACTGGTCTACCCGAGCCTGTCGAATCTCCCGCGGCAAATAGTGATCCAGAAGGGCTCCTAAAAAGCTGGACCAGGTGGGAGGGGAAACATCCCTCCCTCGGGACCTTTCCCAGCTTTCATACCATAACACCGCAATATCCCGTAATCGGAATGCTGCCAATTCAACTGATTCAGTAGGCGTAGCATGCATAACCCTGAAGATTCTCTGCATCTGATCCAGAAAATCTTGGGGGTCCTCTGTTCGGTCCGTGCCTGTGAACTGTGGGGGATTCAGGGCTAAGAACTCTCGGACCCTCGAACTACCGGGCCCTCCTGATGATTCTGCAACTTTGGATGGCATTTGCTGACACTGAGCAGCCATCATCTGCGCTAACATAACTACCGCACTCCTAACCTCCTGGTCAGAAGGTGTCGGTATAGGGACTGCTGAAGGTACCGTCGCCCCAAGTGGCTCCTGACGTGGTGGAGACTGCTGAGGAGGCTAGGATGAAGCCTCTGTAGGGTCTTCTGATCGGGCTATCTCCAAATGAGGGGGAGGCATCCTGCTGGTGCCTTCCCCTGCTGTAATGTCTAAGCTCCGACCTGTGGTAGGATGTTGTTGGTCTGACATTATCTGTAACCAAAGAACATGGTAAGCTTTTAGGGACTCAACCCTATACTGTACCGCTCTATAGCACGACCGAATAAGAACAAAAGGCAACCATCCTATCATGCCTTGCAGCCTCCTATCCATAGTATGTGGTGCACAACACATCCATGGACAGGACTCTGCTTGGCACGGCTTGCAGACTCCCTGGGATACGACCTGCTCTGATACCAAGTTTGTCACACCCCACCTTGAGGGGTATGACTGGCACCTGGTGCCCTACTAGGACCTGACCTGCTGGACTGCTAAGCCTGGGCGTATCTGGCGCCTGGTTGGCTCTAACTCACATTTCTGGAAACAAAGGGCTATATAACGGTTGAAAATACAGCCCCCGGCCCATTGGCCTATAGCCTTTTGTACCTGTACTAGCAGCTGACCAGAACCATAGTAATTCAGGTGAACCTATGCGGGCCGACAAGGCCACCATGCTGTCTAGTTATCTATAACTCAAACATGACATACTGGAAAACTACGTGACCGGCAAGGTCACCACTACTGATAAACTACGGCCCCACACGGCCAACGTAAAAGAAAGCAAGAATACTGACAACTAAACAACTGCACGGCCTCACACGACCGGCTCAACTGACCACAGGAAATAATTACAGACTGCAAGCCTCTAGGAATAGCAATAGAATTGATCGGGACAGGGCCTCGACCTACCCATAATATACAACAAAGAATCTGGACTACACCTCTGAAATTCAGCCTCCGGATGACTGGAGCTGACTACTCGACCGCTGACAGGGAGTCACGTAGAATCGCCTGCTCGTCTATGAGTACCTGCAGGCAAGTAATGCAGCGCCCCACCGGGCGTCAGTACCGCTGGTACTGAGTATGTAAAGCAATGACTGAAAAAGATATCTGAAATCAATAATATAACTGACGAAACTGAAATAGGAAGAACTAGATTATCTGTCTGATGATGTAAGTCGTACCTGTTCTCAATCATACTGGGAGGAGTAGGTGTCGTATCTGGAGACGTATCATTCTACTACTAATCTACTCATGTCTAATGTAACATAGCATAACATACATAACATAACCTGGCACACACAAACCTTACCCGGCCCCCATAAGCCGGGAGGTACAATCAACATAGAATCTATGCCCCTACCCCGGTCACCCCATCTCCTATAGTGGCTGTAAGCATCCTGCCGGTCCCTGGGTATGCACTTGGGCTCGCTGAGCCCCTGACTATAACTGTACCTGAGTCTGAAGGACTCTAAAATCAACACCCCGGCGTACCCGCTCGACGGGGGTGTATAAGGGCCGACCAAGGCACAATATGGGGAATCTGGCATCCCATCTTCGTCCCCTTGCGGGACGGCATGCCACTCCGTAGAGCGACGTATCCTCGTCCTCTGGCAGACGAGTCGATACAGCTATTAACCCTGGGCGGTCATGGATGCTAGGTAATCCAACCCCGATCAATACAACGGTCTCAACTAGTCATGCTGTCTGTGTATCTCACAAACTAAGGCTAACAGGGGTAAGATATCATATAAATTACATGCTGAGCTAATAATAGTAATCTGTAAGTGTTTGATACATGCTGAGACAGGTAAGTATAAATATGAATATAGTCTCCTGTCAAACTGTACTGGAGCAAAGGCTATACAAGAGGGTGTTTCTGCTAGAAGCTATGCTGTTTACTGAGTTTCTATATTAACATGATTTCCTATTTCTAACATGCTTTCTAAACTTTATTTAGTTGCTAGTCTATGTCTGAAATGCTTTACAGATACTGTACTACTTCACGGGGTTTCAGCTAAACACAACAATATCTTAACATGGCATATTACATCACATACTGAATATACTGGGCAATCTTAATCACTTACGTCCGAATCTATATCATACGGATAGGTCTCGTACACGTTACAACCCAAACTTCTCAGATTGCACCAATATTCATAATAACACAATAATCGACTTCTGAACATTCTACTGGTCTGTAAATTACCATACTGTCTCAATATTACTTAACTTGCCGAGGAAACTAACTTTACATACCTTATCTTCGACTATTCGTCCGTCGGACGAGGCTCGGCCGGTGCTTCAACTAATTCCTCCCAACTGCATTCATAAATACGTCAATTAATACTAAATACAGCTTTATTGTAAAGAGCAACATTACTTTCGATATAGTTTATAGCCAAAACTTAGGCTTATCGAAAGACAGTCGAAAACTCGCTATTTTGCAGCGGCCCAGAAGGCAGAAGTATTCACTTCTCAGCTAGGAACGCATAGACATTAATTTAGAGCAATTCTACTTACCTTAGTTTGGTGGCTCGCCGATTTGTCGGCCGTATTTCATGAAACTAAATCTGTAGAAATGTTCTCTGCTGCTAAATACTTGGGTATCTAGGATTAATTTGAGTTTGGGCAGCGTTTGGCAGCGTAATCGAACAGAAATATTTAATTTTCCTTCGTCTTCCTCAGCTCACTGCGTTTTTTGGAAATTTATTAAGTGATGAGTGATTTTAAACTGAAGTGGGGGCTTTATATACTTGGGCCTGAACTTGGGCAACGTGTCACGGAGCCATCGCGGAGGCCTCTCCTCCGTGACACGCTGCCATCGTGGAGGGGCTCTGCCTCGGCTCCTTCCGCGATGGTTCGACGGGTTTCTCGTCCGATCTTTTCCCGGGCCTTTCCCTAGCACGTATGACCTCCTAATATGCTTAACCAACGTGCGAATAGGTCGTCTAGGTGCCGGGAATTCTACGAGGTATAACAGAGACGGTAGAGTCTCGTGCTGATAACGTGTTATAAAATAATAAAACAAGGAGTTTGTAGAGAAACAAAGAAGAGAGAATAATTATTATTTCTCTTGAGAGATGAAATACAATGAGGGAGAATCCCTTTATTTATAGGGAAGACTAACCCTAACTTAAACATTAAATATAATACAAATATATATTAAAATATTATCTGATTGCAAACTTATCCAATCGCAAATTTATCCAGTTGCAAGCTTGTCCAATGAATATCCACAATATACTATACTTATAACAAATTAAAATTTAACTATTTTTAATCTATATAAAAATATTTAATTATAATTTACTATTAGATGAGAGAAATAAAATTATGAATGTGTAATAAATAGGTGGAGATTTTTCATTAAAATTTTTCTTGCATTCTTTTTCTTTATTTTTTATTTTTAATCAAGCTACAAAAATATAGGTTAAGACTTTTTCTTTTTAACAAAAAACTGTGGCTCAGGCCACATTTTATTAACCAAAAAATAACAATCTGGGCAGCCAAGCCCTACACAAAGAATGAAAAGAGCCCCAATAACCCGCCCATTCCCGAATCAGAGAAACATTCTATCAAAAGGAAAGTGGAAACCTCCGACAACAGAAGCTTCTTGAGTAAAAGATCGCCTTTTCCACCGCAGCTGCTTCCACGATTCTCCATGGGCGATTGACAAGGTTGCATCCAGCTCATTAGCACACCCCAAAAAATTCATGATGTGACTTATGTTCTCTCTCTCCTAGTTAGGTGACTTTATTTGATGTTACTCAGTCTTTTTTAAATCATGTTCCTTGCTTAACCCACTTCTATGCTTTCTTGGAAAGGTTTCCCTATGCCCACTCAATCTTTTGGCAAGATGGCATATGAGCTCGATCAGTCAAAATCCTCTCTGCTACCCAGGTATTTGTACAAATTTGTGCCTTTTTCTCAATATTTACCAAATCTTTTACTAATCTTCTGATAGAATGAATCTCAACAGAGATTAATACCATACATCAGACAGACTAGAATTAGATATGATAGAATATATAGAAATGGTGTGTGTGGCCTTGATTCAACTTTCCAAACCTTTTATTCATCGAATGTGTTTTTGCAAAATGCTAGACCAGTGAAACCTTTCCTTTGCCTTAACTTGATGCTACTATACACCTCCATGCTCTCATCAGATATTGTAGTTTTCAAGTCTATAGAAATCTCTTCAGGTAATTGAGATTAAGTTTTCATACTAGCATTTTTCTATTCAGATTCTTTTTCTTTGTAAGAAATTGGCTTGGATTTTGAATTCCGATTTCTTTATTACTTACTCTTTAGTGTTTCTTCCCAAATCCAACTTAGTGATCCTCAACATAGGTGTGCTTTCCTTATCCAATAATGCAATCCTTTTTCCTAATGTTGGCAGTTCTTGATTGTTGTTCACCTGGATTGTACCTGTAAAATTAACAGCTAGGTTAACAAAATAATCTGTCGGTGCATTCCTTTCCATCAATGTGTGTTGGATTTGAACAGTAGTGTCATACCTCGAGTCTACACCCTGGACGGAAAATGATACTTGGAGTCACGAGTAACCCCAAGTCAACCCCTGGTCTATCATACACTGGTATATTGAGTAAAACGCACATAGTGGATGCTTGAAGTAATAACATGAAGCATTTATGAGAGAGTTTAAAAATAAATCGTAAACATCAAAGTAGCTTGAACAACACTGATAGTCTGAAAAACCAAGTCTATATCTGAAAGCCATCTAACTGATGAGTTGTTGATAAGTCCTCATATAAATCTAAGTCTAACTGAATGTAACAAACATAACTGAGATAAATGAAATATTGTCCTCAAAAGATGAGGACTCACACTTCTTCTACTGAAAGAGGGAGATCTGAACAAAGTCGGCTAACGGCTCTAGGCCTGAGAAGCTGCGGTTGTATCATGAAATGATACATCATAAAGGTATACATGTACTTTGAATGTACTGAGTAAATAGGAGAAAACATAACTAAATATAAAAGACTGAACTGAAAAATGACAAGCAATGACCGACTGATATACTGAGCTGAATAACTGTAATAAATTGAGATGGCCGAGATGACCCTATTTAATGGTCAAAGAAATGCCCTAAGTCTGAAAGTTCTGAGTCTGAAATACTGCACTGAATTGATCTAAACTGATAGAGATTAAACTGAACTGAACTGCTTATTCTGAGACTGGACTGAGCTGACTAGTGGGAGAGTCTATAACCGACATATAACCACATGAGCTAAACGTTGAGTCTGATGTATACGCCCCATCGGTAGGACCCAATATACCTTGTCAGGGTATAGAGGCGTGAATTGGGTGATCATAAAAGTCTGGGGCCAATCAGGCTAATAAATACTGTAACCTACGCTGGCAACGTAGTTTTGGGAAATTGGATGCGCTGGAATCCCGGTCCGCTCGGTGCTAAGTCCTGCTCCCACTGGAATACCTAAAGTGAATACCAAGCTGATAGCTCGAAACTGGGGTCCACAACTAGTCAGGGATATATAACTGAAGGTACCTTGAGAGTCTTATCGGACTAGATTCTGAAACTGGGTTTTGGACTGGGCAGAGCTGCTTATCTAGAAGCGTCGTAACCGTCTAAGAACAAACTGTAATCTGACTGGGGTCCTAGGGCTAGTCAGAACTATATGTCTAAGTGTCATGACTGCCTTGTGGACCTATACACTGAGTTCTGGATCTGATTCTGATAACTGGGAGGTGATACTGACACCTCGAGAATTTCTATAGTCAAACTGATTAGCTGACTTTATTCTGATCAACCCGGAGGTGGCTAAAAATCTGACTGAGACTAGGTTGATATTTCTGATTATATAAATTTTTTGACTGAAATTTGCCTAACATATATTTGACTGAGTTTCTAACACATACAACTATACTAGAAACCCCTAACTCTGAAAGATTCAAGAAATTTTGAGAATTCAATACTTATGCAAGATTCTAGTTTTTGTTTTCAAGAGTTAGGGCTAAAATTCACATTCAACGGAAAAGACATCATTCTAATTACAAATGAGTGGAAAACATCAAAATTAGTGTAGAATAATATTCCTCAAGAATTAAACAAGGTCTGATAGCAATATCTTCACAATTGAAAATTCAGGGCTAGAACTGATAGTGAACTGTGGAAGAGTTTTAGGGGACACAAGGGAAGAACAATCTCCTTGTTGAATTCCCACATACCTGGCAAAATTTCCCGGAGAAGGAAGCTTGAATCTGCTGCAATGGGTGTGAAGTCCTAGTCTTGCCTGAGAGTTCTTGAGAGGAAACTACGATCGTTTTCTAAAAGTTTACATGGGGAATGGAGGGAAAATTGTTCAATCCCTCTAATATCTCTGAAATTTTTTCAAAAACAACGTAGTTTAGGGACTAAATAGGTAGAAAATTACAAAAATATCCCTGGGCTAAAAATCTGAAATTTGGTCAACGGGATCCCAACAAGTCACTCAACGACTCGTTGGGTCTACTGCCTGAAGTCTGAAAATACCAGATCTGGCAACATGGGGTTACCAAGAGGGATCCAACGACTCATTACCCAGGCAACAACTTGTGGAATCACTCGTTAAGTACACTATCTAATAATCATCTAGGGCTGGTACGGGAGACATCACGACTCATTACTGGTGATCACGACTCGTGGTCACCATTCGTTATGTACACTTCCCAAATTCCAAAAATTCCCTTATACTTTGTAACGACTCATCCCACGACTCGTTACTACTCATGACGGGTCATTAGATGACTCATTACCTTCCCTTCCACCAGGCTAGCACTTCCCCACGACTACTCCCAATGGGTTGTTGGTTGGACCAACGATCCGTTAGGTCGTCCCTTCTGCAACATTTTTCTCAATTTTCAGCAAACTTCCAGATTTGATCCCAGGTCTAATCTTAGGCATTTTCGGGGTATTACAAGTAGCTACTTCTATTAGTCTCTTTATGGTTTTAACCTCCAATATCACACTCCATGGTATTTTTCATTCACCTTCTATGAATTTGACCAATGCTAGTGAATTAGTCTCTAGAATTACTGGACAAAATTGTCTTTGTATACAGAATTCCAGCCCCTCTCTCATAACTATTGCCTCTTCTACAGTGTTTGTAGTATCTATAATTCTCTTCCCTCTTGCCCCTACCACCTCCCCAACTTCATTCCTGATACAAAAAGTTGTAGCACTTGGGCTAGGATTACCTTTTGAAGCCCCATCTGTGTTACATTTAAACCATCCCATAGGGAGTCTGAGCCATCTCACCACCTTATAGATTGTGTCTAACTGACGCCTCTCCAGATAATGGACCAGCTGAGACCAGTCTGCTGGAATATTCTGCAATCTAAGGAATCTATACTTTATGAATTTATGAATTAAAATGTGCATATCGTATATCACCTTTCCAACTGAGAACTTTCCTCCATGTGCTACAGTGTTTCTCCTTTTCCATAGATTCCATAAAATGATGATAGGAACAACCTAAGACTTTTGATGAGTGTCATCAATTTTTTTAAAAGTACGTTTGAAAGAATCTTAGGAGTATGAATGATCATACATCATATTAGTATATAAGTGGGAGTCAAAAAGTGAAAAGTTAGATTATCATGTTGCCCCTTCACTAAATAAAATAAATAAATAGTTATATTTATCATATTATATTAAAAGTGGAATGAAAAAGTCCTAACTTCAAAGTTAAATTACCATTTTACCCTCCACTAAATAAAATAATCATATTTATTGTATCTATATATACTATTCCACAAGTGAAAATTAAAAAGTTAAAAAATTAAATTACCAAATATTGAACTGGTATTTTAACCTTTACCTTTTTAAAAAGTAACTACTCATATTTTATATTTAATTAAAAAATTGTAATTTCAAATATTTGTTATTGGCTTTTGAAGTCTAAGTTAGAGTGTTCATAAAAATTATTGTGATTCACTCAACATTAAAATTAGTATGGTGTATGATGTGTTCATCGAAGATGTAGCTATTAATATTTATAAATTCAGTACTAAAAATTATTACAGAATAATATACCAATTAATAGTCTCATTTTTATCCAAAAAAATTCTTCTATAGAGGAACTGAAGAGGCAGAAATTACCTTGGGGATAAAGGGAGTTAAAAAGACAAGAGTTGTTTGGATCAGTTTTTATGACATTATAGTCTTCTATTGTAGAAAAACTCATTCATTTTCATTACAGATAATGATATTTTAAAATTCTCCCCATGTTATTTTTATTTCACTTGATTATTTGATTTGTTTCAAATTCAATGAATAGTTTGGCACTTTTACTGAATTTTTTCACTTTTTCGTGCAGTAAACAAGAAATAAATCTCAAGAATTCTCAATTTGGACAAAGTACAGGTTCAACATTTATATTCAGGTAGGACAAGTCATTGTGTTACTTTGTAACTTTATTGAATATATATCTTTTTTTTATTAATGTGATAAAATTTTAATTTAATTTAATTTTTTTGTATTTATTTTTTTCATTGTTAGCTTTTTTAAAATTTGGAGACTATAAGACTAAAAACTTGAAGTTTTAATTTAAGAAAATATCTATAAATTGTGAGAGTTTGACTAAGTAAAAGAAGCATGTTAATGAGTACAAATTGAATTTTATTGTAATTTTATTTTCATTTCTTCTTTCTTTGAATATTTTTAATGTTACACCTTAGAAGTTTTTATCGTTTAACCGACGCATGTGTGCGTATGTTGAGAGTTTTGGAGTACGACGCATGTGAGATAGGACTCAGGGAATGAGAAAACGAGTACGTGGTCGAGTGAGCAGGAGGCCAGGGCCGAAGGCAAGATGCCCCGGGCGTCGTACCGTGCAGCTAGGCCTGCACACTGGCCAGCGCATCGCGCCCGACTCCTAGCACTGTGGTCGACGCACTGCGCCCCTAGCCACCGCCTCAAGCCTATTTAAATATTTTAAGTTCAAGTTGAATCCATTTAACATTTCCCCAAGAACAGACCTGCGACCCTACGATAATTCCTCTCAACTTTTCGATCGATTTTTGTCAAATTACGTCGTTAAAGTCCGTTAAAACGCAAATTCATCTTGGATATAAAGTTCCGGGCCTATGAGGAACGTCCCTACGAAGTTATTTCTTGAAATCTCACTCGAATTACCGAAATTCCACTAAGTAAAATTTGTAAAAATCACATCTAATTGAGTCCTGAGTGGCCACAAGTGATAGATAAGTGTTTCTACCTTCTAAACTCTCGGGAATTTGTAAGCTTTCGGCCGAATTGGATGAATTTTGAGTTGTAGTTAATGTTTCTGAAGATATTGTTATTAGTCATTCCTATTATTGAAAATAGCATTATTCTCTCAACATAAGGGCAGCAATTAGAGGAATTACTGTCTTTCGGTTGGAAATGTTTGGGTGAACAAAAATCGATATTCGAGGTATGTTAAGGCTAACCTCTTCGACAAGTTATTCCCATCATATAGTAATACGACTTATGCCTTTGTAAGTAAGTTGCGAGCATGAATATTGTGACTAGGTGCTACAGATAGTTTTGTGATTAAGTTTACTATTTCAATTGGGACTGACCCCACCTAATATAGCCTTCCATCTACCAACCTCAGGATTACTAGCGGGGCTATAGATCGCTCAGATGAGCTATATGATGTCTGAAAGTACTATATTCAGGCCTATAAGGTCGTATTACAGTCCATCCACGAAAGGACTTTTTTTATGCCATGACAGTATTACTGACCCTCCGTCGAGCCTTGTGAGCCCAGGGTGCAGTCACATGAGCGCAGAGGCCTCAGACATATCTACAGGAGCCCAGCAAGCTCAGTTGCAGACCTAGAGGTCAGGTAGGTTGGCTATAGTAACCTGTCGAATCGTATTGACCAGGTTAGGGGTATATAGATTGACTGTACTTGCCAAGGCTTATGAGGGCCCAGGTAAGTTATTCTGTGCTGATTGTACCTTTCAGGCTTTTGGGGGCCAGATGAGGTTCTTGTTTGTATACTTACTTGTTAGCTGTACTTCAGGTTGTGAGGCTATTCAGGTTGTAACTCTAATCCTTTTTATTGATTACTTTCAGTTCTGTTATCAGTTCTATTCAGTTATTTTTATTGTTGCCTTACATATTCGTTACATATTGTACTAACGCCCATCTATGGGGCGCTACATACATGCCTGCAGGTGCAAACAGACGTGTTTCAGGACCTTCTTAGCAGTCAACCAGGGTTAGCAGATCAATCAGCTCCTTTTCTCCAGAGTTGACAGTTAGAAAGATTTGCTCTTTTTGTTGTACAGCTTTTGGGTAGGTCGGGGCCCTGTCCCGACCACTATTCCATTCTGGAGGCTTGTGGAATACAGTTTCTTGTTGTTGGTTGTTGTTGGCTGTGTGGGGCCTATGTATGTTGTCTCGACCCATTTTCCTCGCGGAAAGAAGAATTGGACACGTGATAACTCTTAAGGATTATTAAATTGAAGAGTCGCCACCTAACGAATTTAAGGTGCATTAGGGCACCGTACTAAGCTAAGAAATTCATTTTACTAGTTTAAGCCGCCAGAGTCGGGTAAGGGTTCAAGTCACCTTGAAAGGCAGGTGTTAAGCACCTTTTTGAGGTCCAGAAATGTGGGTCCCTTCCGGATTTATTATCTATGTGGGATTAACTAGGCGATCAAACAAGATTGATTTAATTTTTCTTATGTAAAACAAGTTAAATGAACTATATGATTAAAATAATAAAGTGTTCAAATAGCATTGAAATTAAAATAAACGAAATCAGATAAAGAAGGAAAGATATAATGCAAGGAATATAATTTATTCAAATCATGATTAATAAGCAAAGGCAAATAACAAATAAACATTAGATTAGAAGAACGATAACAAAATAAATAAATAAAAATTTTAAGGATTGGATCGAACCTCAAAAAGGCGCCTACATATCCCAAAAGGGAATCAGGTCAAACGTAGTTCTGCCTTTAAAGAGGGGGGGGATTTTAACCTAATGGGATCACCCCGTGGAACTAAACTAATATTTCGCAACCTATTTAGGTTGCTCTTATTATTCAGTGGCCACATACTATCATTTCCCACTACCCGCCTAAATAATTTGTTATTAATCCTAAAACGCTCTAAGTGAAGGAAAACTAACGCCCTAGCATGTGCCTACCCGTCCCAATCCTAATGTCCAAGAGGCGATGGACTACTAAATTTGAATTTTGGGTCTAGAGTTCTTATGACTTTTAAAGGTGATTAACACCAAACAAAGTCATAAACTAAAGAAAGAAGACAGCAACTAAGATTCCACATAAGCCTCTAATATTAAGATGAGCACATTTTCTAAATGCGGATGGATGGATCCTACAAGCACGATTGCTAGTGAGACATGTCAAACTTAAGCACATATCCCTAAGTAATCACAGAAAGAAATGAGAATCATATAAACATATTTTTACTTTAAACACAAAGATAATAGAACAAGATGAATATTAATGCTAACGAGTAATATTGAATTCATTAACATGACCCCTATTAGACTAATACTTAGTTGCTTCAATGTTTTTTTTTAAACAAAATTATATTTAATATTAATAAACAAGTTTAAATTAAAATAATTACAAGATTCAGTGAATCATCACATAAAATTGAATATTAAAAGTCATTTAATCCTATCGGCATGATCTCTAAGGTTACCATATGTTTGCCTCAATTAAATTTCTATAGGCATGATCTCTATCAAAATAATTATGCTTGTATTATTCTTGTAGGCAAGGTTACTAAAATAAAAACATACTTTAAATTAAATTATTTAAGACCTATAGGCATGATTTCTATGTGTGTGTTAATCCTATAGGCATACTTTCTAAGTAAAATTAGCAGTTAGAAGGAATAGTAAAGAAACATGCAACACCCGCCCCCCCACACCCCTTTCCACTATTATCAATGTTTATTACAATTATTACACTTAACGAAAGAAAGAAATAAATAAACACAATACAATGAGAAAATACATAATGCTTCATAATTACACTCCCACAGTCCTCCCTCGTCCCAGCGACTCTACGATAAATCCCAAAACAAAACTTGCTTAAAGGTTAGTATAATAGTATACACATAGCGATAGACCCACGATCGTAACTTACTTATTTCAGTCAGATTTAATAATTTATGTTAGGTAACAATATCAAACACATAGCCACAAAGACAAATTGAAGAGACTAAATCAATATTTATCATATGACGTCTTGCAGAGGTAAATAAACTAACCAGTAGATGACAAAAACCGAAAAGGAACGAACGAATCAATAAAGTCATAAAATTTCCTAATTGTTACCCAAACTCAACAAATCAAGATCATGAGAATCTCAAGGATTCCGAGCAGTGCTTGTTCTGAGGAGGGATAGAGGAACGAAAGAAACAAAGGTACTTACAAGCAGAGTAATTTTCGAGTTGAACAAACCAATATTCGAATGTCTAGAGGAGTAGAGAAATAGTCATGTTCATATGTTAAAAGAGGCCAATGTTGTCTTGCTAAGAATAAATGATGTTTTTATAAGAAAAGGTAAAGTCATAGTTGTATTCCCCCTCCAAACAAGTGATGTAGAGAAGACATGCTTATATAGCACAAAAATTGTAATCCCTCCAAAGGAGTAAAGGGGAAGGGAATAATAAAAACCCCATCAATCAGAGAAATTAAA
The DNA here is from genome assembly GCA_035772735.1 of Datura wrightii. Classification (NCBI taxonomy): domain Eukaryota; kingdom Viridiplantae; phylum Streptophyta; class Magnoliopsida; order Solanales; family Solanaceae; genus Datura; species Datura wrightii. Next base: position 116,162,550 of record JASDFA010000019.1, read on the forward strand.
ATCCTTATCAATGAGTCAATCAGGAGATTATCTCCTTAACTAATAAAATTAAATCAAGATCTTTCAAGAATAATCTCTTTTCACCATAATTACAAATACTGAAAGAAAGGAAAGAATCAATTAAAGAAAATTTACCTTAAATTAAGATACAATATATATGGGATGAAACCCTTACCAGAAATTTATAAAAATTTGTTAGTAACTAAATCCAAAAAATAAATACTAGATTACCATAATTTCTTCTTTAAAGGATCACTCAAGTAGGCGTAAACATCACATCTTACCATACAAAGAAATTATCTACCACATTAAGAGAAAGAAAGAAACTAACAGAAGGAATCAAAAGAAAAAATTTCCTTAATTAACAAATCAGGTTAAAAGATATAAGAATTAATTCAATTTCAACATATGTAACAAATATTAAATTTATTAATGAATTAAAGGTATTAATGAGTTATCATTTAATATATAAATAAATAACCATAATTATATGCAGCACAACTGTATGGGACTAATAACGGTAATCACAATAACAAATCAAACCTACGATAGTGTGGTTAGACTAGAAAAGAAACAAATCAAATGAAGGGCATTTGCCATGAATCAGTGAGTAGCAAATTACTCTATAATTTGTAAAAGAAATTCACATTGCCACATTTAACAATACACTTTATATATGATTCAGTCCTGACATGGGATGGAAACCAATCAATTATTATTTAATCAACATTTAGTAAGGCTATTATATGTCTAATTACAAAGAGTTTCAGTTCGTTATAAGAGCTTTTAAAAGAAATAGGTTAATTCATCCATAGACTAATACAGCCAAAAATTATTAGAACGAGTACAACATAACAACATACAAATTTGACATGCTTTTTTAATGTATGAACACTAATTATCGAATAGCATTCTTTTTCAACAAAGCTTCATAGAATCATAATGTGCAATAGGTAGAAGGTTCCAAACATTATGCAGTTGTTCATGTTTAGACATTACGGGAGATTATAATTAGCCACGAAAATATATAAAATTAAATATAATATAGTCCGATAAACTTATAGTAAAGGCAACTTAACAGGTTTTATGACAAAATTGTTCTAATAGAACTAAGAAGATTATGGAAAAAAGATCTTAACATTATTTATATGTCAATACCGCGATGCATCAGTAAGGAATCAAGAGATGACAAGGATGGGCACTTTATAGATCTGCCCTAATATTGAGCGTCCCTTTCGTACGAATCAGGCCAAAAGGATTTTGGGTTTGGGCATGTTAGCCCTTAGTCGGCTGGAATTTTGTGAGACTCGTCGGATATGGAGGTGAGGCCGAGAGTGGTGAGGGTGGTGGCCGGACGATGATATTCCATTGTGATAGAGAGAGGCGAAAGAGAGAAAGGTAAAGGGTTGTGCGGAAGATCTGCGGTGACTGTCGGAGAAGAAGAAGAAACAGAGAGGGGTGAGGATGCGGCACCGATGGTCACTGGAGAAGAACAGCGGAGGCGGAACTATTGGTGGTACTTCGGGTGGAGAGGAGAAAGCAATGAGGGAAAAAATGAAGGGAGGTCCGGTGAAAGAGGGAGAAGATGAGAGACGAAAAGGGTGTGAGGTGGGTGAGGTTTTTCTAGTGGTTTTCCGGCAAAGTTGGTGTTCGCTCTTCTTGTCGAAAAAGGTGAAAAAGAGAATACGGGGTTGGGTCATGGTAGTGTGGCTATTGTTCCAGCGAGGTGCGAGAAAAGGAGCTAAAGAGAGGGGAAGATGTGGTTGTCCAATGGTCGGCCGGACGGTGAGAGGGGAAAGAGAGGTAGGGGAGGCGGATCTTAATAGAAGAAGAGTGAATAAAAAATGAAACTAGGTTTTGTGGGAGTTGGATAGGTTAAAAGGAAAATGGATAGGGTTTTGATCATGGCCGAAGATTTATGTGAGATGGAGTGCTGAGATTGAAAGTTATAAGATGGATCGAATCGTGGGTTATCCACGGGTCGTGGGTTGGAATTAATTAAGAATTAAATTGGGTTTAAAATATGGCCAGATTTTGATAAGATTGGCTAAAATTGATATGGTTTAGGTAAAAAGTGGCTAGATTTTAAATAAATAGCTGAAATTGAAATTAGCTGCTATATGATTAATAAATTTCTATACTTGTAAATAATTTAACAAATAGGTTATATTGTCACGCCCCGCCTTGGGGGGGGAGGGGGCGGGTATGACGGGCACCTGGTGCCTGCTAGACTCTGGACTGCTAAATGGTCCAGCCTGAGCACATCGGGTGCTTTGGCTGGCTCTGGCTCTATTCCAAGAAACAAACCGGCTATATAACGGCTGTAAACACAGCCTCCGGCCAACTGGCCTATAGCCACCTATACCTGTAATAACAGCTAACCAGAACACACTCATAACAAGGAACCTATGCGGGCCGACAAGGCCACCATGCTGTCTAGTCATCGGTAATAGCAACAGAAGACTACTGTAAGACTACGTGACCGGCAAGGTCACCACTACTGTCAAACTAAGGCCTCACACGGCCAACATAAACTGAAATACTAAACGGCTACAGCAAACTGCACAGCCTCACACGACCGGCTCAACTGACCACAGGGAAATATATACAGACTGCAAGCCTCTAGGAATAATAACAGAAACGATCGAGACAGGGCCCCGACCTACCCGTACTGTACAAAAAGGAAAAAAGCCACACCTCTAGAAATCAGACTTCGGATGATAGGAGCTGAATACTCAATAGCTGACTGGAATCACGAGGGATCGCCTCCTCGTCTATGAGTACCTGCAGGCAAGTAATGCAGCGCCCCACCGGGCGTCAGTATCACTGATACTGAGTATGCAAAGCAACTGAAATAATACAACTGAAAACAACTGAATAAAGATAGCATAACTAGCATTCCTATATAGCAGGAGATAACTGAATCTGAAGAAGTTGACATAAACTGGATCGGGCTTTCTGTACTGATAAGGCAGAGGCGTACCTGTAGACGCAACGGCCTGCTATCTAGTGGCTAGTATACAATATATATAGCACATAAATAGATATACAAGTAGCAAGCAAGAGCCAATACCAACCCCCATAAGCCGGATGGCGCCAAGCAAGCAAACAATCTATATACCCCTACCCGGGTCAAAACCAACTAAAAATAAGTCACTCCACTCATCTACTCACTTCGGAACTCCTCTACCGGCCCCCTGGGTCTCCAGCTCGGGCCATAGCCTCCGATATAAGCAACCGTGTCTGGGTCCGGAGGACTCCTGTGTAGACAGTAACAGATAGGGTCTGGATCTCCGGACACACTCTACGGGGCTATCTGGAACCGGAGCTACACCTGTAATAACTGAATGTACAGACAGTAACAGATAGGGTCTGATTCCTTGGACACACTCAACAGGGCTATCTGGTACCGGAGTTGTACCTGTAATGCTGATCAGACTGCTATGGGGAAAGCTTCATCCCATCTTCGTCTAAGCTGGGGACGGCATGCCACTCCTTGGAGTGACGTAAATCCACCCGCTCAGTGGGCGACACGATTACCGACCCAGGGGCGGTGAGGACGCTCAATAAGGTGCCCTTACACCACAACAAGTCTCAATAAGCAAATAGCACATATAAATAGCAAGCATGTATAGCTGAAAAGACTATCTGAAATTTAGCTTCTTGTTCTGATTTGTTTTTATACTGAACTGATTCTTTTACTGATTATACTGATTCTGAAATCTCTGTTAACTGTATGGCTAATCGCTAGCCAAGATACTATCTGTCTGGATGGCTAATCTGTAGCCATAACTGTCTGTCTATCTGATCTTTCTTTATTGACTTTTATTATGAAAATTTGTTTCTTTTTATTCTTACAACATGCTTGCTATTCGCATAATAGGTTGTACTGAATCTGAACTACTAACTTGCCCTTGGGCACATGCTTTTCTAACTTTCAGACTGAATATGATATCACAAAGCGAACTAAGTTTACTGAACTTGTACAATACTTAACATTCAACTTCCGGGAATTCTACTACGGAGTTTATTGTACTATACACGGCTAAAGCTACCAACTTGCCGAAGGAACTAGCTTTACATACCTTAACCTCGGGTTATCCGATTGTCGGACGAGGCTCGGTCAGTACTTCCGCTATTTCTCCCAACTGCATTCATATATACGTCAATTAATACTAAATATAGCTTTATTCTAAAGAACAACGTCACTTTCGATATAATTATAGCCTAAACTTAGGCTTATCGAAAGACGGTCAAAAACTCGCTATTTTTCAGAAGTCCAGAAGGGAGAAGTGTTCACTTCACAGCTAGGAGCATATAGACACTAATTTGGAGTAACTCTACTTACCTTGGTTCGGTAGCTCGACGATTCGCTGGCCGTATTTCGCGAAACAAAAATCGTAGGAATGCTCCCTGCTGCTAAATACCTCGGTACCTGAGGTTAATTTGAGTTTAGACTACGTTTGGCAGCGTAATCAAACAATTATATAACTCCTTCCTTCGTCCCTGTTCCTCGCTCTGTGTTCTCTGGAAATTACAATGGAAATTATCTTTAAATGAAGGGAAGTGATCATTATTTAAAGGGAGCTTTTTATTAATTAAAGGGAAATTATTGTTAATTAAAAGAAATTATTATTAATTAAAGGAAATTATCTTATGGGAATTATTATTAATTAAAGGAAATTACATTATAAACTGAGCTCCATATACTTGGACACTATAAATCGCATTTTTGCCTTGCGACGCGCCGACCTGGCGCTTGTCCGATCTTTTTCCGGGCCTTTTTCTAGCATGCATGGCTTTCAAATATTCTTAATCAACACGTGAATAGGCCATCTATGTGCCGGAAATTTTACGGGGTATAACATATATAATAATTCAAATTACGAAAAAATCATATAAACATTATTATCAATATAAATAAGTTATAATATTGAGTAGACTCGTGTAAATTATATATAATTAATAAAATATTATATTTTGTAAATAATTCAATGATCAAGAAATATAATTGATTTATCAAAATTATATATACTTTATTATCAATGCAAATAATTCATAAAACTTAGTAAAATTATGCAAATATTACCATGTAGATGGTTTATAAGAATTAAATAAAATATAGTTTGAAGTAAGAGCTTGTTTTTATTAAAGGTATGTATATTAACACGAAATACAATATGTATGATGCAATTATGTAAAATCAGAAAATTAATAAATTAAATTAAATGCAAATTATATGTACATATATGTATATATGTAATTTGAAATGATTTTGCAAGAATTATGATAATTAATTATTTTTAAAAATATGAACTCAAGCCGAACAATTGCGTAAAAAGGTAAATAAAATATACATATATAAGCAGCGCATGCAGGGCGTAGGGAGGTCAAAATTGGGTGTCAACAACTGCCCCTTCTTTACTCAGGAATGAAGGATGAATTGTCGAGCAAAGAACGTTGACTTAGTAGCCGATTTTGTCCGACCCGAAGGAAATATTTCTGGCGAGGCCAGATGAAAGGAAATAGAGTTATGAAGATTTTGCGGTCGAGACTTCAGTTTCAAGTCGCCTACACATCTCAGGTTTCACGAGAATCAGGCCGTGTGTAGTTCTAGATTTAGGGACGAACGAAATTACTAAAAGAAATCGATAATACGAGATTTGAGTAAGGAACGAAAAGAGTAAAAAATGATAAGATCAGAGAGATGAAAGAGATAGATGACATTGTTAGCTTCGTGTCAAAATGTGGAAATACCAGAATGAGGGCTAATTTGAAAGGCAAAAGATTGAAACATAATGAAAATGAGAAGTGCTTCTAAATGCGGTAAAAAGTGGTAGAGCTTTGAAAATAACTAGATAGATAAATAAATGATGATGAGAAAAGACCCAATAGGAGTATTTTTTGCGCAAATAGCTTGGAGAACTTTTAAGAGGGTTATGCTTAACCCGAACAACGTCAAAGCAGTAGGACCATGCTTAGCCCTTAAAATTTGTAAGGTAATGCTTAACCCATTTAAAAGAATGATGATGGTAATATAACGATGATATATTAATAGTAGCAAATAGAGACTTGAACAAACATGATAATAGCTTGAAAGTAGCTTGAAATTTTGAAAATAGCATAAGAGAGCTTGAAAGTAGCATTATAGTAGCTTGATTCAACATCACAAGAGTTTCTTGAAATAACAAAATAGTAGTCTGCAAAATTTAAAATACTGGATAAAAAATGGTCAATAAGCATAAAATAATATTTTTCAAAATTAACGATTAGCTCGAATAAATTTGAAAGGATAGTGCTTAACCCGATCAAAATTTAGAAAGAAATGCTTAGCCCTTAAAAATTGAGGGTAGTGCTTAACCCATAAGACAATGCTTAGCCCTTAAAGAAATATTTAGGGTAGTTCTTAACCCATGGGACAATGCTTAGCCCTTAAAATTGAGGGTAGTGTTTAACCCATAAGGCAATGTTTGGTTTTTAAAGAAAAATTCTGGGTAGTTCTTAACCCATAGGAAAATACTTAGCCTTTAAAAATTGGGGGCAGTGCTTAACCCATAGGACATTGCTTAGCCCTTGAAGAAATATTTAGGATAATGCTTAATCCATAGGACAATGCTTAGAGCATAAAATTTAGGATAGTGCTTAACCCAAAGGGCAGAGCTTAGCACTTAAAGAAAAATTTGGGGTAGTGCTTAACCCATAGGACAATGCTTAGCCCTTAAAAATTGAAGGTAGTTCTTAACTCATTGGGAAATGCTTAGTCGTTAAAGAAAATTTTAGGGTAGTGCTTAACCCACATGACAATGCTTAGCCCTTAAAGAAATATTTAGGGTAGTGCTTAACCCATAGGACAATGCTTTGCCTATATAATTTAGGGTAGTGCTTAACCCATAGGGCAGAGCTGAGCCCTTAAAGAAAAATTTGGGGTAGTGCTTAGCCCTTAAAAATTGAGGGTAGTGCTTAACCCACAGGACAATGCTTAGACCTTAACATTTTGGAGAGTAGTTCTTAACCCATTTATGAAATAAAAGTATTAATACTTAGCTTTAAATAAACAGCGTTCAACTTTGAGTAACTTACTAAGAGTATTGCGTAACTCCGTTCATGATTCACAAAGTATTGATGAACTTCAAATAGTTTAGTTTTACCATTGACAACGGATGTCTTCGTAAATCATGAGGATATACAGAGTGATTGCAAATTTGTATTTGTTCTTGTGCTCAAAGGAAAATTATAAGTTACAAAAGGGGAAAGGTTGATTTGTGCCTTTATTCGTCCGCTGCTACCCCGATCTGAGCTTGAATTTGTGATCAGATTGGATGTCACGTCTTTGCATAGACGTCCTATTATCTCAAGATGTCATTTCGAAGAAATTTTTGAATTTTTGAGATCCTCTCAAAAATTCTGCCCCAGTTTGTTGCTCGTTAATAATATCACTATAGAAAATCTGATAAAATTGTTGAGACCCTCTCAATAAAAGGGGGAAGGAGATTTTATTAAGATATAGACCGAGTCCCACAGGGACTACATATCCCTCTTAAACGGAAATCAGGTCCAACGTAGTTCAGAGTGCAAGAAGTAAAAAAAACTTTCAAATGAAGGAACAAATCAAATTGAGGATAACCTTCAACTTCAATAAGCATCAACTCTCATCTCGGGTGTATCACCTTGGCATCAATCAATGCTTGAAAATTATCTTTCAAAGTTCGACACTCTTTTGTGGTGTGCTCTCTCATCCCTAACTGATAGTCGCAAATCTTAGTATAATCGAGCCATTTCGCATGTGTATCCATCACTATTGTAGGAATCGGAGTGATATAGCCTGCAACCTTTAATCTTTCATACAATTGGGTTATAGGCTCACCCAAATAAGTGTACTTCTTGGATGAACTTGATCAGAGTCTCGCGAGCTCGCGAGATTGTTGAGTCGGTGGATTTTGATAAACTGAGGGTCTTTGAAATGCGGGTGGAGGAAGCTGAAAATGTGTAGGTTGAGCATTGTGGACATAATAAGTAGCAGGGTTGTAGAACGGCATTTGGTGATTGTATGGATGCACTTGATGTGGGAGTGGAGGTGCTTGGTAGCCCAAGGAGTTTTCGGCCTTTCTGTAGGCGATACAACATTCACCTCTTTCATGTTCTTGTTCTAATGAATCCTACTAGGCTGCAAAGTCTTGTTAGTGGCTCGCAATGCTTCCCAATCGATAATGGTACCATTCTTGATACCATCCTCAATTTTTTCGCCTAATTTGATGATTTCGGCGAAGCTCTTCTCACTTATAAGCATCAACCTATCATATACTTGCGGGTCCAGATTCCACATGAAGATATCCTTCATTTGTACCTCCTCCATTGGAGGTCGCACTCTAGCGGCCTCAGACCTCCAACGGGTTGCATATTCCCTGAATGTTTCTATAGGTTTTCTTTTCAAATTCTGAATGTAGTGCAAATCCGGTGCATTCTCTGTATTGAAACTAAATCGCTCTACGAAAGCTGCAGCCACATCAGTCCAATTAATCCATTTTCTCATATTTTGCTATACGTACCAATTGAGAGCATCTCCAGTCAAACTTCTCATGAAAAGTTTCATTCTTATCTTCTCATTTCGTCCCACTCCTACCAGCTTATCACAATACAATCTCAAATGGGCCTTGGGTCACCAGCCCCAGTAAACAATTCAAACTTAGGAGGGTGTATGCATAAGTCATCATAATTTAGTCCTTCTATCCCTTTGGCCCCTTCGACATTCTGTATACGGTCATTCATCTTCTTGAGCTTCGTGACCATAGATTGTATCAAGTTTTCTTTCTCAAAGAGTCCAGATTCTCTTAGGTGCTGAGTGACTGGAGCAGTCTCAATATAAATAGGGTTCAAGGTATGATTTCCAAGAGCATGGGCGTAAGACATGTTGGAGGTGGGAGGTTAGTGTTGAATATGAGATATGGTGGGTGGACGTTGTGAGGCAGCTTGATTCTGATGTATATTTGTAGGAGTTTCATGCAGATATTGTATATGATTTTTAGGAAGCGAGTAGGCATGACTAGGATTGTTTTAAGGATATGAGACTTGATGGGATGATAAAGAAAGATTTGTAAAAGTGACGTGAGGCTTGGTAGGGGCGTGGACCTCAGTTTATGATTCCAACGAAGTTTCCAATGGGACCGAGAGGATGGTTGTATCTCGAACTCGAGATAATTCCCCTTGGAGTTCCAAAATCCTTTGCTCCAACCTTAGAATGCGTTCACTAAACTCAAGTGGATACCTCCTCTTTAAACTCGATGCGGAATATCTTAGAGTGGTCGTGTCAATTCTGACTGCTGAACTATTACTGTCATTCATTTTCCTTTGGTGAACCGTTTAAGAGAAAGGTATCGTGAGGGGTTATGCACAAATCAACCTCAGGAAGGGGAATAATCAAGATAAACAATAAACAAAAAAATAAAATTAGTAAAAAAAAAAAACTCGAGCATGATATGATGTGGATAAAAAATTAAAGGAAATAAACACATTAATACGCTTCACGTTGTAAATAAAAGATTAAACACATTAATACGTCTTCCTAATTTGGGGGCCTCTTTTGTGGCAGAGGTAGGCCTAGCGCATTTTGAGAGTCGAATATGTCATAATGTATCATTCCATTTGGTCCACTAAAATTTTCAAATAAATTAAAAACATTACAAGAATAAAAATTACAAAACGCAAAACTATGGTCCAAATGGAAATGCTCTTCCTTCTTTTGGCTTCTTCTCAGTTTACACGACATGAATTTTGTGCTCAACACCTGTATCATAAAATGTTAGTTTTACCCTTCCCACCTAAGGAGCAAATAGTCTACATCTTTAGACATATTGACCTCCCAAATAAAAATGCAAATGGATATGATAATATCATTTTCGAAATTGTAAATCTCTTTGGACTCTAGGCAAAGTTAAACTTATGGCCTCAATACACCAAGGATATTGAGACTTTTTAGGGGATAATGTATGCATGACTTAGCATAAATTTCTAAGAGTTGGGTAGACACGGACTGAAAGATTTTCTTATGCGAGAAGGCACGTGGTCACATGGTAGTAAAACTATCCATTCACCCCACGTATATGCCGACTCTCTAAATAGGTATTTTTGAAAGGATTTTGGAGAAGTGCAAAGCAAAACTCACGTGTACAGTGTGTAATCATGAGAAGCTCCCAAGTGGGGGGAGTATGAGCGGAATGAAAAACTATAATAATTATCACGTGCACACAATAAGCAGTTAAGAAATATGAAAATTATTTAATGAAACAAAAAGTAAAAAAATTATGGATAAATCAGTTATGTCACATAGTTAAGTAAAGGAATAGTTGCAATCAAATTAACCAGATAATAAGAAAAGAAAATAAATCAAAGAGGAAAAGCTAAAAATGAAAGAAAATATTTTAAGCAAGAAAAAAAGATAAAGGAAAGGGAAAAATGAAATGCACATAGATTATGAAGACGTCCTTTTCGGGAAAGAAAATCCCTTAAGACTTGAGGCAAAGTTTCACTAAATCTTGACGTGTCTTGGACGTCATGATTTTCTAGGTTTGAGATGATGTGTATTTCTTAATAAAGGCATACATGGTCAAGATCTAAGAATAAGAATGGGTATGACATGGTTTCCCCAAGAGGACAACTTGAGAGTGAGGAAGCTCATGACCGTTGACGCACCGCTGATCGACCAAATCATGAGGCATTCCTCGGAGGGTGTTTTAAAAGTGAACAGCCATGAAACCACGCAACTGTTATCAAGTGTGTGATAGTGAGGGGACCCCAAGTGGGGGAAATATGAGTGAAAATGACAATTTCAGAACAACAGTTAACAATTAGCTAATTAATTAAGATAATAATTACAAATTATACATAAAAAATGAAAACAAAAAAATTATTAGTGACTTCATGCTTATATAATGAAATATATATGAGAAAATAAATCAATTAAACAAGGAAACAAGTGGGAAAGAGGAAAGGGATTAAACATGGTAAGTTGACTAAAAAAATCCTGCATAAAAAACGAACACGTAATGATCAGAGCCTAAAAATTTCCAGCGGAGTCGTCATGCTATCGCGCTCCATTTTCCTCGCGGAAAGCAAAACTAGACACGTGACAACTCTTAAGGATTATTAAATTGAAGAGTAGTCACCTAACGAATTTAAAGTGCATTAGGGCACCGTACTAAGATAAGAAATCTATTCTACTAGTCTAAGTCGCCATAGTCGGGTAAGGATTCAAGTCACCTCAAAAAGAAGGTGTTAAGCACCTTTCGAGGTCCATAAATGTGGGTCCCTTCCGGATTCATTATTTATGTGGGATTAACTAGGAAATTAAACAAGATTGATTTAATTTTTCTTATGTAAAACAAGTTACATGAACTATATGATCAAAATAATAAAGTGATCAAAAAGCATTTAAATTAAAATAAACAAAATCAGATAAAGCAGGAAAGATATAATGCAAGGAATATAATTTATTCAAATAATGATTAACAAGCAAAGGCAAATAACAAATAAACATTAGATTAGAAGAACGATAACAAAACAAATAAATGAAAATTTTAAGGATTGGACCGAACTTCAAAGAGGCGCCTACGTATCCCAAAAGGGAATCAGGTCAAACGTAGTTCTGCCTTTAAGGGGGGGAGGGATTTTAATCTAATGGGATCACCCCGTGCAACTAAAATAATATTTTACAACCTATTTAGGTTGCTCGTATTATTCAGCGGGCACAAACTATCATTTCCCACTACCTGCCTAAATAATTTATTATTAATCCTAAAACGCTCTAAGTGAAGGAAAACTAACGCCCTAGCATGTGCCTACCCATCCCAATCCTAATGTCCAAGAGGCGATGGACTACTAAATTTGGATTTTGGGTCTAGGTTCTTATGGCTTTTAAAGGTGATTAATGCCAAACAAAGTCATAAACTAAAGAAAGAAGGCAGCATATAAGATTCCACATAAGCCTCTAATATTAAGATGAGCATATTTTCTAAATGCGGATGGATGGATCCTACAAGCATGATTGCTAGTGTGAAATGTCAAATTTAAGCACATATCTCTAAGTAATCACAGAAAGAAATGAGAATCATATGAACATATTTTTACTTTAAACACAAAGATAATAGAACAAGTTGGATATTAACGCTAACAAGCAATATTGAATTCATTGACATGACCCCTATTAGACTAATACTTAGTTGCTTCAACGTTTTTTTTAAAACAAAATTATATTTAATATTAATAAACAAATTTAAATCAAAATAATTACAAGATTCAACGAATCATCACATAAAATAGAATATTAAAAGTCATTTAATCCTATTGGCATGATCTCTAAGGTGTTATACCCCGTGAGATTTCCGGAACCTAGGTTGCCTATTCGCGCATTGGTTAAGCATATTTGAAAGCCATACGTGCTAGGGAAAGGCCCGGGAAAGGATCGGACGAGTAGCCTGTCGAACCATCGCGGAAGGAGTCGGGGCAGAGCCCTTCCGCGATGGCAACGTGTCACGGAGGTGGAGCCTCCGAGTTAGCTCCGTGACACGTTGGGCCTGTCCAGGACCAAGTATATAAAACCCCACTTTGGTTTTAAATGAAATAATTCTTATATTTTCCAGTGAAAACAGAGAGACAAAACAGAGAGGAGAAAGGGACGAAGGTTCCTTGATAATTTCCTTCCGATTACGCTGCCAAACGTAGTCCAAACTTACATTAACTCCAGATACCAAAGTATTTAGCAGCAGGGAGCATTCCTACGGATTTAGTTTCATGAAATTCGGCCGACAAATCGTCGTGCTACCGGGCTAAGGTAAGTACAATTGTTCCAAACTAGTGTCTATGTGCTCCTAGCCGTAAAGTGAATACTTCTCCCTTCTGGACTTCTGAAAAATAGCAAGTTTTCGACCGTCTTTTGATAAGCCTAAGTTTAGGCTATAATTATATCGAAAGTGATGTTTTCTTTCAGAATAGTGTTGTATTTAGTACTAATTGACGTATATGTGAATGCAGTTGGGAGAAATAGCTGGAGTACTGACCGAGCCTCATCCGACAGTTGGATAACTTGAGGTTAAGGTATGTGAAGTCGTTCTTCGGCAAGTTAGTAAGCCTTAGCTTGGTAAATCATAGTAAACTTTGTATTTGAAACTCTCAGAGTTGAATGTTGAGAATTAAGTGAATCTAATAGATTCTGAGTTGTGTTGCCATATCGCATTCAGTCCGAAGGTTAGAAAGCATGCGCCAAAGGACGAGTTAGCATTTCAGATTCAGTATAGCTTATTGTATGATTAGCAAGCATGTTGTAGAATAAAAAGATACAGATTTTCAGAATAAAGGCTAATAAAGTAGAATCAGATAGACAGATAGTTTTATGGCTACAGATTAGCCATTCAGACAGATAGCACCCCGGCTACAGATTAGCCAAACAGTTAAATAAAGATTTCAGAATCAGTATAATACAGAAAGAGATCAGAACAAGAAACCATATTTCAGATAAGTCTTTTTTCAGTTATACATGCTTGCTATTTATATGTGCTATTTGTTTATTGAGACTTGATGTGGTGTCAGGGCACCTTATTGAGCGTCCTTGCCACCCCTGGGTTGGTAATCGTATCGCCCACTGAGCGGGTGGGTTTACGTCACTCCAAGGAGTGGCATGCCGTCCCCAGTTTGGACGAATATGGGATGAAGCATTCCCCATATCAGGCTGATCAGCATTACAGTACAGATAGCCCTGTTGTGCGCAAGCGCCCAGGGAACAGATACAGATACAGATACAGTTACAGATCTTATTACAGGTGCAGCTCCGGTTTCAGAGAGCCGTGTTGAGTTGTGTCTAGGAAACCAGACCCTATCTGTTACTGTCTGCACAGGAATCCCCCAGACTCAAACACGGTTATTCATATCGGAGGCTATGGCCTGAGCCGGAGACCTAGGGGGCCGGTAGAGGAGCTCCGAGTGAGCAGATGAGTGGAGTGACTTATTTTTGGCTGGTTTTGACCCGGGTAGGGGTATATAGATTGTTTGCTTGTTTGGCACCGTCCGGCTTATGGGGGTTGGTATCGGCTCTTGTTTGATATATATATATATATATATATATATATATATATGTGCTACATGTTAATTAATAGGCAGCAGGCCACCGCGTCTACAGGTACGCTCCTGCCTTATCACAGCACAAGAAGTATGATTTAGTTCATGTCAGTTCTTACAGATTCAGTATTTCCCTGCTATTCAGAATTGCTAGTTATGTTATTGTATTCAGTTATATTATTTCAGTTGCTTTGCATACTCGGTACCTGTGGTACTGACGCCCAGTGGGGCGCTGTATTACTTGCCTGTAGGTACTCAGAGACGAGGAGGCTATCCCTCGTGATCCTAGTCAGCGCAAAGTCATCAGCTCTTGTCATCCGGAGCTTGATACTTCAGAGGTTTATACCATTTCCTTTTATTGTACAGTATAGGTAGGCCGGGGCCCTGTCTCGACCATCTTATCAGTGTTCCTAGAGGCTTGCACTCTGTATATATTTCCCTGTGGTCAGTTGAGCCGGTCGTGTGAGGCCATGCAATTTGCTATAGCTGTTTAGGATTTCAGTTTATGTTGGTCGTGTGAGGCCTTAGTTTGATAGTAGTGGTGAACTTGCCGGTCACGTAGTCTTACAGTAGTCTTGTGTTGAAGTTACAGATGACTAGACAGCATGGTGGCCTTGTCGGCCCGCATAGGTTCCTTGTTACGAGTATGTTTCTGGTTAGCTGTTATTACAGGTACAGGTGGCTACAGGCCAGTCGGCCGGAGGCTGTGTTTACAGCCGTTATATAGCCCCTTGTTTCCAGAAATCTGAGTTAGAGCCAGCCAGGCACCAGATGTGCTTAGGCTCAGTAGTCTAGTAGTTCAGGTCCTAGTAGGGCACCAGGTGCCAGTCATACCCCCCAAGGCGGGGCATGACAAACTTGGTATCAGAGCAAGTCGTGTCCCAGGGAGTCTGCAAGCCGTGCTAAGTAGAGTCTTGTCTATGGGTGTGTTGTGCACCACATACTATAGGCAGGAGGCTGCGAGGCATGATAGGATGGTTACTCTTCTTTTATACTCAGTCATGCCATAGCACAGTGCAGTATAGGGTCGAGTTCCTAAAACTTATTGTATCATTTGTCTACAGATAAGACTGGCAGATCAGCGACACCCTGCCACAGGCAAAAGACTAGACACAGCAGCAGGAGAAGGCACCAGTAGGATGCCTCAGCTTCAGTTAGAGTCAGCCCGATCTGAGGGCGATATAGAGGCTTCATCACAGCCCTCTCAGCAGTCCCCCTCACATCAGGAGCCATTGGGCACTACACCGGATGTGAGCCGTTGGGCACTACACCGCCCCCGATAGCTCATGTGCCTTCGCCATCAGATCAGGAGGTTCATAGCGCTGTAGTTATGTTGGCACAGATGATGGCCACACAGCGCCAGCCAGTGCCACCTGTAGCAGCAGAGTCTTCAGGTGGGTCAGGTAGTTCCAGGGTCAGGGAATTTTTGGCACTAGGTCCTCCATAGTTCACTGGGTCAGATAAGGCAGAGGACCCTCAGGACTTTCTAGATCAGATGCAGAGAATTTTTTGGGTTATGCATGTGACCCCTTCAGAGTCTGTCAAGTTGGCAGTGTTCCGGTTGCGGGACATAGCAGTACTGTGGTACGAGAGTTGGGAACGGTCCCGAGGGAGAGATGTTACCCCTCCGACCTGGACCAGCTTCTCGGAGGCCTTCCTGGACCGTTACTTGCCACGAGAGATCTGGCAGGCTCGGATGGATCAGTTTCTGCATCTGGAGCAGGGGGCGAGGAGCGTACGCGAGTATGCTTTACAGTTTGACTCCTTAGCCCGCTATGCTCCAGCATTTGTTGATACTATGCCGGCTAGAGTTCACAGATTTATCATGGGTCTGAATCTGGGGTATACTGAGGCATGTATGATGGCGACGTTGCGAGAGGATATGGACATTGCCCGAGTACAGGCTTTTGCTCAGACCATAGAGGGTCTTAGACAGCGGCAGCAGAGTAGTAGACAGACTAGTCAGGAACAGCGCCATAGAGACAGACCAGATGACATACAAAGGGAAGCTCAGAGAGGACCCAGGCCTCGACTATCAGAAAGACCCCCTAGACCCCCACCTCCACCACAGCAACAGCAGCGAGGTAGATATGTTCGTAGAGGGCAGTCAGAGCCTAGTGGCAGTTTCAGAACAGTAGAGTCCCCGCAGCAGAGAAGGGGAGAGCAAAGCAGATTTACACCCCCACCCTACCCTAATTGCGGTCGACCTCACGCCGGAGCTTGTAGATATGACTCCACTGGGTGTTATATTTGCGGACAGGAGGGGCATCGGATGAGAGATTGTCCGACCAGAGGTCAGGGGAGTAGAGATAGTCAGGACAGGGGATCCGCAGGGCCACGAGCCCCAGCAGCCTCGGCGGGGCATGGGCCTTCAGGTTCAGTAGGCAGAGGCCGAGGTAGATCAGGAGCTTCTAGTTCAGGTATGGGCTTAAGCCATACTTATGCACTACCAGGGAGACACGACTCAGAGGTGTCGCCAGATGTAGTGACAGGTACGATGACTATCTATTCATGCCCTGCTTACGTATTGATTGATCCAGGATCCACTCTGTCATATATTACCCCATTTGTGGCACGAAAGTTCAATATTGCACCAGAACTATTGCAGCAGCCCTTTTCAGTATCCACGCCCATCGGTGACTCTATTATAGCTAGAAGAATTTACCGAGGGTGTACAGTGGAGGTTGCTGACCGCCAGACTATAGTAGATCTGGTGGAGCTAGAAATGATAGACTTCGATGCCATAATGGCTATGGATTGGCTAGTGCCGTGATACTCCAATGTAGAATGTTGGACCAAGACGGTCCGATTCCACTTTCCAGGAGAGGCAGTGTGGGAGTGGAAAGGCAGCACAGCTACTCCAAAAGGTAGGTTTATTTCCTACCTTCAGTCAAGGAAATTGATAGCTAAGGGATGTATTTACCACCTAGTCAGAGTTCAGGATGTTCGGGCAGAATCTTCGACACTCCAGTCTGTTCCGGTGGTGAACGAGTTCCCTAATGTGTTTCCAGATGAGTTACCTGGTATTCCCCCAGAGAGGGAAATAGATTTCGCTATTGATTTATTACCAGGCACTCAGCCTATATCAATTCCTCCTTATCATATGGCTCCTGCAGAACTCAGAGAGTTGAAGGAACAGTTGAAAGATTTGCTAGATAAAGGTTTCATCAGGCCGAGTACTTCACCATGGGGTGCGCCAGTTCTATTTGTGAGAAAGAAAGATGGCTCGCTCCATATGTGCATAGATTATCAGCAGTTGAACAATGTTACAGTAAAGAATAAGTATCCGCTTCCTAGAATAGATGATTTGTTTGATCAGCTACAAGAGGCCAGATACTTTTCCAAGATTGACTTGCGGTTCGGATATCACCAGGTTCGAGTTCGTGAAAGAGATATTCCTAAAACGGCGTTCAGGACCCGATACGGACACTTTGAATTTCTAGTTATGTCCTTCGGGTTGACAAATGCCCCAGCAGTATTCATGGACCTGATGAATAGTATTTTCAGACCATACCTGGACCTGTTCGTGATAGTGTTTATTGATGATATTCTGGTGTACTCTCGCTCTGAAGCAGATCACCGGACTCATTTACGGACAGTGCTCCAGATTCTCAGGGACCGCCAGTTATATGCTAAGTTTTCCAAGTGTGAATTCTGGCTTAACTCAGTAGCCTTCCTAGGGCACGTTGTGTCGGATGCTGGTATACAGGTTGACAAGCAGAAAATAGAAGCAGTCAGATCATGGCCCAAGCCTACCACTCCGACCGAAGTCCGTAGCTTTCTGGGATTAGCAGGGTATTACAGGAGGTTCGTTGAAGGGTTCTCTACTATAGCAGCACCTCTGACCAAATTGACGCAGAAAGCAGCAAAGTTTCAGTGGACAGAGGCATGCGAGCAGAGCTTCCAGGAACTGAAAGACAGATTAACCTCTGCCCCAGTGCTAGCATTGTCGGAAGGTACAGAGGGTTATTCAGTGTACTGCGACGCATCAGGCGTTGGGTTGGGTTGTGTGTTGATGCAGCATGGTAAGGTGATTGCGTATGCTTCTAGGCAGTTGAAGAAACACGAAAAGAATTACCCTACCCACGACCTGGAGTTAGCCGCAGTGATCCACGCCTTGAAAATGTGGAGACATTACCTGTATGGCGTCCATGTTAATATTTTTACAGATCACAAGAGCCTACAGTATATCTTCACTCAGAGGGAGTTGAATCTGCAGCAACGCCGCTGGTTGGAGCTGTTAAAGGATTATGACGTGAATATTCTGTACCACCTGGGAAAAGCCAATGTTGTAGCATATGCTCTCAGTCGCAAGTCCATGGGGAGTTTGGCGTATTTGCAGCCCGAGCAGCGGGAATTGGTCAGGGAGATACATCAGTTAGCTAGCCTAGTCGTTCGTGTAGCAGAAACAGAGGACGGTAGCGTGGTAATTCAGAACACCACCATGTCATCATTAGTTGTGGAAGTGAAAGAACGGAAATATGAGGATCCTAACCTGATCCAGCTCAAAGATATAATCCAGCAGGGTAAAGTGCCAGATTTTCAGGTAACTGAGGATGGAGTGCTACGCTGTAAAGACCGTCTATGCGTTCCAGATGCTTCAAGCCTCCGCCAGCAGATTATGAACGAGGTACATTGCGCCCGCTATTCTCTCCACCCTGGCGCGACAAAAATGTACCATGATATCAAAGAAAACTACTGGTGGCCAGGTATGAAGAGAGAAATCTCTAAATTTGTAGCCCAGTGTCCTAACTGCCAACAGGTGAAAGCAGAACACCAGAAACCAGGCAGTTTGACTCAGGACATAGCTATGCCTCTCTGGAAATGGGAAGCAGTGAATATGGATTTTGTGGCAGGATTACCTCATACCAGACACAGGCATGACTCTATATGGGTGATAGTTGACAGATTGACAAAATCAGCTCATTTCCTGCCGGTAAGAACTACTTTCTTGGCCGAAGATTATGCGGAGTTGTATATCCGAGAAATAGTTAGGTTGCACGGAGTACCAGTATCTATTATTTCAGACAGAGGAGCACAGTTTACGGCTAGATTTTGGAAGTCGTTTCAGAGGGGTCTGGGAACGCAGATTAATTTGAGCATAGCATTCCACCCTCAGACAGATAGACAGGTTGAACGCATAATTCAAACGCTCGAAGATATGTTGCGAGCGTGTGTGTTAGATTTCGGTGGTAGCTGGGATGAGCATTTGCCGTTAATTGAATTTGCTTATAATAACAGCTATCACTCAGCCATCCAGATGGCGCCTTTTGAGGCTTTATACGGGCGAAAATGCAAATCGTTGGTTGGCTGGTTTGAAATAGGAGAATTAGCATTGATTGGGCCAGACATCATTCAACAGTCAGAGGAGAAGGTAAAGCTTATCAGAGAATGCTTACTGACTGCACAGAGCCGCCAGAAATCATACACAGATGTGTGGCGCAGAGACCTGGAGTTTGATGTAAATGACTGGGTATTTCTGAAAGTATCACCGATGAAAGGGGTGATGAGATTCGGCAAGAAAGGTAAGCTCAGTCTGAGGTTTGTTGGGCCTTATCAGATTCGTCGAATGATAGGCCGAGTAGCATATGAGCTGAACTTGCCTCCAGAATTGGAATCCGTTCATCCGGTCTTTCATGTATCTATGCTGAGGAAAGGCATAGGAGACCCATCCAGAGCGGTCCCCAGCCAGGATATCCATGTTACAGAATAGCTGGCCTATGAAGAGGTTCTAGTGGCTATCCTAGACAGACAGATTCGCAAATTAAGAACTAAAGATATTGCATCTGTCAAGGTATTGTGGCATAACAGGAACCTAGAGGAGATGACGTGGGAGGCTGAGGAAGATATGAAAGCTAGATATCCTCACTTATTCCCGGCCTAGTCAGGCGACAGGTATGTCCGTATTATTACTTATGCAATACCTTATAGTTGTGTATGAATAAATGAGAAAGATTGATGTTTAGCTATCTAGTGAATCTTAAAGCATTGTGTGCAGTACCTGTATTAGACTTTTCTGTGTTTCAGGTTTTGAGATAGTCCATATTACAGGGGAAACCCTGCCGAAAATTTCCTAAGTAGTAAGTCGAGAAGTCCTCTAGATAGAAGTTTACATTCGAGGACGAATGTTCTTAAGGGGGGCAGAATGTTATACCCCGTGAGATTCCCAGCACCTAGGTGACCTATTCACGCGTTGGTTAAGCATATTTGAAAGCCATACGTGCTAGGGAAAGGACCGGGAAAGGATCGGACGAGTAGCCTGTCGAACCATCGCGGAAGGAGTCGGGGCAGAGCCCCTCCGCGATGGCAACGTGTCACGGAGGTGGAGCCTCCGCGTTGGCTCCGTGACACGTTGGGCCTGTCCAGGCCCAAGTATATAAAGCCCCACTTTGGTTTTAAATGAAATAATTCTTATATTTTCCAGTGAAAACAGAGAGAAAAACCAGAGAGGAGAAAGGGACGAAGGTTCCTTGATAATTTCCTTCCGATTACGCTGCCAAACGTAGTCCAAACTTACATTAACTCCAGATACCAAAGTATTTAGCAGCAGGGAGCATTCCTACGGATTTAGTTTCACGAAATTCGGCTGACAAATCGTCGTGCTACCGGGCTAAGGTAAGTACAATTGTTCCAAAACAGTGTCTATGTGCTCCTAGCCGTAAAGTGAATACTTCTCCCTTCTGGACTTCTGAAAAATAGCAAGTTTTCGACCGTCTTTCGATAAGCCTAAGTTTAGGCTATAATTATATCGAAAGTGATGTTTTCTTTCAGAATAGTGTTGTATTTATTACTAATTGACGTATATGTGAATGCAGTTGGGAGAAATAGCTGGAGTACTGACCGAGCCTCGTCCGACAGTTGGATAACTTGAGGTTAAGGTATGTGAAGTCGTTCTTCGGCAAGTTAGTAAGCCTTAGCTTGGTAAATCATAGTAAACTCTGTATTTGAAACTCTCAGAGTTGAATGTTGATAATTAAGTGAATCTAATAGATTCTGAGTTGTGTTGCCATATCACATTCATTCCGAAGGTTAGAAAGCATGCGCCAAAGGGCGAGTTAGCATTTCAGATTCAGTATAGCTTATTGTATGATTAGCAAGCATGTTGTAGAATAAAAAGATACATATTTTCAGAATAAAGGCTAATAAAGTAGAATCAGATAGACAGACAGTTTTATGGCTACAGATTAGCCATTCAGACAGATAGCACCCCGGCCACAGATTAGCCAAACAGTTAAATAAAGATTTCAGAATCAGTATAATACAGAAAGAGATCAGAACAAGAAACCAAAGTCTTTTTTCAGTTATACATGCTTGCTATTTATATGTGCTATTTGTTTGTTGAGACTTGATGTGGCGTGAGGGCACCTTATTGAGCGTCCTCGCCGCCCCTGGGTTGGTAATCGTGTTGCCCACTGAGCGGGTGGATTTATGTCACTCCAAGGAGTGGCATGCCGTCCCCAGTTTAGACGAAGATGGGATGAAGCTTTCCCCATATCAGGCTTATCAGCATTACAGTACAGATAGCCCTGTTGTGCGCAAACGCCCAGGGAACAGATATAGATACAGTTACAGTTACAGATCTTATTACAGGTGCAGCTTCGGTTTCAGATAGCCCTGTTGAGTTGTGTCCAGGGAACCAGACCCTATCTGTTACTGTCTGCACAGGAGTCCCCCGGACTCAGACACGGTTATTTATATCAGAGGCAATGGCCCGAGCCGGAGACCCAGGGGGCCGGTAGAGTAGCTCCGAGTGAGCAGATGAGTGGAGTTACTTATTTTGGCTGGTTTTGACCCGGGTAGGGGTTTGTAGATTGTTTGCTTGTTTGGCGTCGTCCGGCTTATAGGGGTTGGTAACGGCTCTTGTTTGATATATATATATATATATATGTATGTATGTATGTATGTATGTATTTATGTGCTACATGTTAATTAATAGGCAGCAGGCCGCCGCGTCTACAGGTACGCTCCTGCCTTATCACAGCACAGGTAGTATGATTCAGTTCATATCAGTTCTTACAGATTTAGTATTTCCCTGCTATTCAGAATTGCTAGTTATGTTATTGTATTCAGTTATATTATTTCAGTTGCTTTGCATACTTGGTACCTGTGGTACTGACGCCCAGTGGGGCGCTGCATTACTTGCCTGCAGGTACTCATAGACGAGGAGGCGATCCCTCGTGATCCTAGCCATCGCAAAGTCATCAGCTCCTGTCATCCGGAGCTTGATACTTCAGAGGTTTATACCATTTCCTTTTGTTGTACAGTATGGGTAGGCCGGGGCCCTGTCCCGACCATCTTATCAGTATTCCTAGAGGCTTGCAGTCTGTATATATTTCCCTGTGGTCAGTTGAGCCGGTCGTGTGAGGCCGTGCAGTTTGCTATAGCTGTTTAGCATTTCAGTTTATGTTGGCCGTGTGAGGCCTTAGTTTAACAGTAGTGGTGACCTTGTCGGTCACGTAGTCTTACAGTAGTCTTGTGTTGAAGTTACAGATGACTAGACAGGATGGTGGCCTTGTCTGCTCGCATAGGTTCCTTGTTACGAGTATGTTTCTGGTTAGCTGTTATTACAGGTACAGGTGGCTACAGGCCAGTTGGCCGGAGGCTGTGTTTACAGCCGTTAAATAGCCCCTTGTTTCCAGAAATCTGAGTTAGAGCCAGCCAGGCACCAGATGTGCTTAGGCTCAGTAGTCTAGCAGTTCAGGTCCTAGTAGGGCACCAGGTGTCAGTCATACCCCCCAAGGGGGGGCGTGACATAAGGTTACCATATGTTTGCCTCAATTAAATTCCTATAGACATGATCTCTATCAAAATAATTGTGCTTGTATTATTCTTGTAGGCAAGGTTACTAAGATGAAAAAAAATTAAATTAAATTATTTAAGACCTATAGGCATGATTTCTATGTGTGTGTTAATCCTACAGGCATACTTTATAAGTGAAATTAGCAGTTAGAAGGAATAGTAAAGAAACATGCAATACCCACCCCCACACACCCCTTTCCGCTATTATCAATGTTTATTACACGTATTACACTTAACAAAAGAAAGAAATAAATAAATAAAATACAATGAGAAAATACATAATGCTTCATAATTACATTCCCATAGTCCTCCCTCTTCCCAGCGACTCTACGATGAATCCCGAAATAAAACCTGCTTAAAAGTTAGTACAATAGTATACACATAGCGATAGACCCACGACCGTAACTTACTTATTTCAGTCAGACTTAATAATTTATGTTAGGTAACAATATCAAACACATCACCACAATGAAAGAGAAATTGATGAGACTAAATCAAGATTTATCATATGATGTCTTGCGGAGGTAAATAAACTAACCAGTAGATGACAAAAATCAAAAAGGAATGAATGAATCAATAAAGTCATAAAATGTCCTAATTGTTACCTAAACTCAACACATCAAGATCATGAGAATCTCAAGGATTCCGAGCAGTGCTTGTGTTGAGGAGGGATAGAGGAACGAAAGAAAAAAAAGGTACTTACAAGCAGAGTAATTTTCGAGTTGAACAAACTGATATTTGAATGTTTAGAGGAGTAGAGAAAATAGCCATATTCATATGCTAAAAGAGGGCAGTGTTGTCTTGCTAAGAATAAATGATGTTTTTATAAGAAAAGGTAAAGTCAAAGTTGTATCCCCCCTCCAAACAAGTGATGTCGAGAAGACATGCTTATATAGCACAAAAATTGTAATCCCTCCAAAGGAGTAAAAGGAAAGGGAATAATAAAAACCCCATCAATCAGAGAAATTAAAATCCTTATCAACGAGTCAATCAGGAGATTACTTCCTTAACTAATAAAATTAAATCATGATATTTCAAGAATAATCTCTTTTCACCATAATTACAAATACTGAAAGAAAGAAAAGAATCAATTAAAGAAAATTTACCTTAAATTAAGATACAATATATATGGGATGAAACCCTTACCAAAAATTTATTAAAATTTGTTAGTAACTAAATCCGAAAAATAAATACTAGATTACCATAATTTCTTCTTTAAAGGATCACTCAATTAGGCGTAAACATCACATCTTACCATACAAAGCAATTATCTACCGCATTAAGAGAAAGAAAGAAACTAACAAAAGGAATCAAAAGGAAAAATTTCCTTAATTAACAAAATCAGGTTAAAAGATATAAGAATTAATTCAATTTCGACATATGTAACAAATATTAAATTGATTAATGAATTAAATTAAGACAAATTAGGTATTAATGAGCTGTCATTTAATATATAAATAAATAACCATAATTATATGCAGCACAACTGTATGGGACTAATAACGGGAATCACAATAACAAATCAAACCTACGATAGTGTGGTTAGACTAGAAAAGAAACAAATCAAATGAAGGGCATTTGCCATGAATCAGTGAGTACCAAATTACTCTATATTTTGCAAAAGAAATTCACATTTCCACATTTAACAATACACTTTATATATGATTCAGTCCTGACATGGGATGAAAACCAATCAATTATTATTTAATCAACTTTTACTAAGGCTATTATACGTCTAATTAAAAGAGATTCAGGTCGTTATAAGAGCTTTTAAAAGAAATAGATTAATTCAGCCATAGACTAACACGGCCAAAAATTATTAGAACGAGTACAACACAACAACATACGAATTTGACATGCTTTTTTAATGTATGAACACTAATTATCGAATAGCATTCTTTCTCAACAAAGCTTCATAGAATCATAATATGCAATAGGTAGAAGGTTCCAAACGTTATGCAGTTGTTCATGTTTAGACATTACGGGAGATTATAATTAGCCACGAAAATATATAAAATTAAATATAATGTAGTCCGATAAACTTATAGTGAAGGCAACTTAATAGGTTTTATGACAAAATTGTTCTAATAGAACGAAGAAGATTATGGAACAAAGATCTTAATATTATTTATATGTCAATACCGTAATGCATCAGTAAGGAATCAAGAGATGAGAAGGATGGGAACTTTATAGATCTGCCCTAATATTGAGCATCACTTTCGTACGAATCAAGCCAAATGGATTTTGGGTTTGGGCATGTTAGCCCTTAGCCGGATGGAATTTTGTGAGACTCGTCGGAGATAGAGGTGAGGCCGAGAGTGGTGAGGGTGGTGGCCGGACGGTGATATTCCATCATGATAGAGAGAGGCGAAAGAGAGAAAGGTAAAGGGTTGTGTGGCAGATCTGTGGTGATTTTCAGAGAAGAAGAAGAAACAGAGAGGGGTGAGGATGCAGCACTGATGGTCACTGGAGAAGAACAGCGAGGTGGCACTATGGTGGTACTTCGGGTGGAGAGGAGAAAGAGATGAGGGAAAAAATGAAGGGAGGTCCGGTGAAAGAGGGAGAAGATGAGAGATGAAGAGGGTGTGTAGTGGGTAAGGTTTTTCTGGTGGTTTTCCGGTGAAGTTGTGTTCGTACTTCTCGTCGAAACAGGTGAAAAAGAGAATACGGGTTGGGGTCGTGGTAGTGTGGCTATTGTTCCGGTGAGGTGCAAGAAAAGGAGATAAAGAGAGGGGAAGATGTGGTTGTCCGATGGTCGGCCGGACGGTGAGAGGAGAGAGAGAGGTAGGGGCGGCAGATCTTTAGTAGAAGAAGAGTGAATAAAAAATGAAATTAGGTTTTTTGGGAGTTGGATAGGTTAAAAGGAAAATTGGTAGGGTTTTGATCATGACCGTAGGATTATGTGAGATGGAGGGCTGAGATTGAAAGTTATAAGATGGATCGGATCGCGGGTTATCCATGGGTCATGGGTTGGAATTAATTAAGAATTAAATTGGGTTTAAAATATGGCCAGATTTTGATAAGAGTGGCTAAAATTGACATGATATAGGTAGAAAGTGGCTATATTTTAAATAAATTAGCTAAAATTGAAATTAGCTGCTATATGATTAATAAACTACTATACTTGTAAATAATTTAACAAATAGGTAACATAATAATTTAAATTACGGAAAAATCATATAAATATTATTATCAATATAAATGAGTTATAAAATTGAGTAGACTCATGTAAATTATTTATAATTAATAAAATATTATATTCTATAAATAATTCAATGGACAAGAATATAATTGATATATCAATATTATATAAACTTTATTATCAACGAAAATAATTCATAAAATTTAGTAAAATTATGCAAATATTACCATGTAGATGGTTTATAAAAATTAAATAAAATATATGTTTAAAGTAAGAGCTTGTTTTTATTAAAGATATGTATATTAACACGAATACAATATGTATGACGCAATTATGTAATATCAGAAAATTAATAAATTAAATTAAATACAAATTATATGTACATATATGTATATATGTAATTTGAAATGATTTTGCAAGAATTATGATAATTAATTATTTTTAAAAATATGAACGCAAGTCGAACAATTGCGTAAAAAGGTAAATAAAATATACATATATAAGCAGCGCATGCAGGGCGTAGGGAGGTCAAAGTTGGGTGTCAACATATGTTATATTTGCATGGTGGTTGTGTGGAGCCTAGTTTAGCTATTAGTTAGTAGCCTTGTCGGCTATAGTTTATATATGACTGCCTGTATTCCTTTTGTTATGACTTAGATAGCATGGTGGTCTTGCCGGCCCGCATAGGATCCTTTTATTGTTATGATTACTGGGTTAGCTGTTTTCTTTACAGTTCTATCGTATGGCCTTGTCGGCCCGAGGTTGTGTTTACAAACGAGATATAATTATTTATTTTCTTGATTTTAAATTGTTGGCAGGCACCAGAAGTGCATATGCGCAGCCAGGCTTGCCCAGATCCCAGTGTGGCATTAGGTGCAAGTCATGCCTTCCAAGGTGGAGCATGATATTTAAAATCTCCATAAACCATTCTACTTTTGAATATTTAGGGTGAATAAAAATATACTACTACTACCACCACCACCACGATCATCACCACGACTACGACTACTACCACCGCTACTACCACGGCTATAAGTAGATTTTGAAATACTCTATCTTTTATTTAGAATTTTGTAAATTAAATTAAGCTTATCTATTCATCTATTAAAATTACATAAATTAGGTATGCTTTTTCTTTCGGTGTAAATTTTTATGAGTGTCATGAACTTGTATGTTTTTTCTTGTATTTTGGATAGGAAACACTCTCTGTAATTTTTTTAATATTAAATATTGTCCTTTTTTTCCCGATGATCATATACCAATAAAAATTGTGTATATTAATAATTGTTTTCCTCAAATTTTGACCATTTTTCTTTCGTTTTTCTAGGTGTGCCATTTAACAAAAAATCGAAAGTCATTTCTTAAAAAAGATCATCAATTTATGTTATCATTTTGCAATTACTTAATGTTAAGAGTATTATTTATTATGTCGACTCTTTAACATCTATGAAGGTAGGAAGAGATGAAAATGATTAATTTCATGATGTTTGCTTTGAACTTTCTTCTTCTTCACCAATTACAAATACCATTTTTTTCTTAAACCATCATCTAAATCCCTTCAGCATTAGGTGAGAATTGATGAAGACAGAAACATAGACACAATTATGAGTTTCTTCATCTTTTTTTTCATCCATTTTCTTCTCACTCTTTTTGTTATTTTTGTTGGATAAAGATATATGTTAATTTGTAGATGCAAAGGAGCAAATCTATTTTGAGAAAAATCAAAGTTTGATTCGTATTTAGTTCATATTTTGGGTAGTCGAAGAAAATAACGAGGCTGAAAAAGTTTGTCATTTTTTTACACTTTTCATCTCACTTTATTTTAACCATTTTTGTTCTGAACTCTATCATATGGTAAGTATACAGATTTAATATCTTCCTCCTCTATTAACTGATTTTGTTGTTTCTTTTGACGCCACCTTAGTTTTCTTTGAAATTTTCTTTCCTACATATGAGTATGAAATTTCTTATAGTGAAAGCAAGTTATTCAAGGTATATTGTAATTTCGGCTATCTCTCACAATATTATTTTATCACGAATTCTCATTTTATTGTTCTTTTATTTTCTCGGCTTATTTTATGTGTGTGTTTGTGTGTGTACGTGAGTATAAATAAAATTAATTATTCTTCTATATTCCGAGCTTTTTTTAAAAAATAATTTTGTATTATTCAGCAAATATATTTTTTAATATCATTTAAATTATTTTAAGCAATTTATATGAATTAATATAGACTACACGTGCAAAACGTATATTCAGAAATTAGTTAATAATATATGCTGAGCTATTGAATTTTTTCGAATTCTTAGAAGCCGCTCATATAAAAATGAATGTAGGCAATAAATTTTATGATGTTTTTAATATTATTATTTTGGTTGCCTAATTTGTTAGCATAATATCAATAGACACAATTTTTATAGATGAGATTAATAATTCTAATGGTTTTTCTTTCTATCCCTTGATTAAATTTTTAAAATTATTGCATGAAATTAATAATTTTTTTAAAAAATCGTGCAATATAATGACCCGTCCTGTTATTATAACACTCCGATCATCTAAGAGCGGATGCATTTAAATTATTTATAAACTTGAAATGGAGTTCCCGAAAAATGAAGGGCGCGAGACGAATAAGTTTGAATGAGCTGAGTCACAGTCGGGTGGATCCTGGGCGCGCGTCTACCTCGGCGGGACGCTTTCCGCCATAGAGATACCACTGCAACTGTAATTAAACTCGCTGTAGCGGGTGATACGGATCAAAATTCCGCAATCCCATTCCATTTAGGATTTTAAAAATCCAGTCTCTAAAAAGGGCTTAATAGAAACGCCTAAAAATAAAGATAGACTTTTGGGAAAAAGAAGAAGGGCTAGGAGGTGAAGATTCATCCTCCATGGCTAGGATTTTTGGCAAGAACTCAAGAAATCGAGG
The DNA here is from genome assembly GCA_035772735.1 of Datura wrightii. NCBI lineage: Eukaryota > Viridiplantae > Streptophyta > Magnoliopsida > Solanales > Solanaceae > Datura > Datura wrightii. The sequence continues at coordinate 116,191,518 of JASDFA010000019.1, forward strand.
CAAGCAAGCAATTGGGAACGTCTCGACTATAACTTAGCGCCCAGGTAGGCTATCGTTTACTCTCTCTTATGTTAGACTTTAATTAGCTAAACAAATACGTGCTTATTATTGATATGCTTTTGATGGGTAGGATCGAAACTTAGATAACTTGTTGTCGATTAATTAAAATTGATGTAATTCTGAGGATGAATGGATTAGAAAAAGGGAGTGATATCCCGTAATGAGAAAACCCCTTGAAGAGAGTGTACAATAATAATTAGTCTATGATTAAGGGTATATGTGGGACCAAATCAAGTGTATGTAAATTGACCTTTTGGTATTATATTCAATGTATTTTACTGTGTATGGAATTATAAGGTCATTCTTTTGGAATTGAAATCTTAAACGGTTAATCATGTAAACATGCTTAAAAATGCAATAAATGAATGATTAATTGGTTGTGATTATTATAGAACGTGAATTGAAGCCCGAGAATTAGGGTAGTTATACTTTTCATAATGACCTGAATGTGCTGCCGTGAATATTGCATTATTCAGATTGGTGAATATTGTTCGTGTGGATGGTTGCAATGTGGAATTGTTAACTGTTAAAATAAGTTTGATAGGATGTTGACATCATTGTGATGGTCATGGTAGAGAATGAGACACTAAATAGGAAAGAAACAATTAGTGGAAGAGACTGGGAAGAAGACTGGTCGTAGTAGTGCCAGCAGTACCGCTACAGCGTTATTGTACCACTGAAGCGAGACCATTGTGGCGGCAGAAATGTCGCTGCAGCGGAGCCCAAACCAGTGAGCAAGCCAACTCGTAATTCCTTGTAACGTATTAAGGTAACTGATATTATTACTAATTGGGTATGAGATTGGGTTCAATATTATGCATGTGATTGTACTCATTAATATGTATATGTAACCTTTGTCGTGTGTGATTTATTATTTGTTGTGTTATATTGTGTATTCCGAGATTGAGGGGCGAGTTGGTATCGAATGAATGTGTGACTGAGATTATGGATGATATAGAAGGGAAATCATTGATATGATGATGAATGTGAGGCCTAGCGCCAAAACGTAAGGAACTCAGATGAATAGGTTAGTACGATCATACTCTGAAGGAGAATTGGATACCTGAGTAGCTCGTGTCCGAGGTAAGCATCAGGGAGAGCGGTATGAGAGAGTACACATATAGGTATGGCTAAAAGACCATGCGGCTGGGTGTACGGATATGAGTACATAGACAGGTATGATAAAAGACTCCTACGGTTCGGTGTACAATACACGGATTTCTAGAGTCCCTTGCAGGTCAACTGGAAGGGCAAGCATAAGACCCTCTGGCATGTGTGTACAGTGATGTGATGGAGGCGTGTGCCTGGCATATCACCGAACGGATGATTATGAGATAGAGATTGTGCGGGTATGGTTAATTATACATACAGCTGCAGAGAGAGAAAGGTACATGTATACAAGTTGGATACAAAATATATGACATGATTCGGGTTTGAGGTGAGAAATATGTTTGGAATACCATATACGGCTATATGGTCCAAATATGATATTGTATGGCATTTTTATGGTATGGAGACAAGTATATGCATCTACTTAAATATTTGAAAAGTTTACTCCCTCGACATGTGTTGATGATTTAGTGTGTTTACCTGAATTAATTAATTTGTATTTGTGATGGAATGTTATTTTAATTAATTTTTGTGGGTTACGGAAGATAACATGATGGGTCTAATATAAGGTAGCAAATTATCGAGAGACAGCGGGTAGACTTTGTTAATTAATGCATTAGATTTTGAAAGATCTGAAAACTTTGTAAGTAATTGATTAGATTAATAAATGGTAATGGACGGACTTAGCCGATCATAGGAAGTGATAAAAGAGGTAGATGTGTTACAAAACTATATGGCAGAAGAGAACGAAACCGAATCAAGAAAAATCGGCTACTAACTGATTGCAATAGCACTGCAGCGGGTACATTTGCCGCGGCAGCGGAATCACTGTAGCGGCTTGAGTCTTTGCTGCAGCAGAAATAGAGAGAGGCAGATTGGAGATAAGCCAATGGCTAGAATGGTGGGGTAATTTCACGAACCTTGATGAGACTAAAGGAAAGATAATATAGTATTAAAAGTTAATGAGTGGTTGTACAAGTGGAATAATTATTGAATTTGGAAACATTGATTGTATGTTGTTTATTAGTTGTTGTGTTAACTAACCTTAGTCGGCCGATGATACCTATCGGTACGTGTGGTGCATTGATACTACCTTGGTACACCTTTTTGGTGCAGGTTCTGGCAGGTTTGAAGTTCTTTGATTAGTGTGGAGTACTCAGCATTAGCTTCCGTGTTCTTCTTCTTAGATTAAGCTGTGTCTTTTTGATCTTGTCATGTGTTCTATTAGACCTCTTGTATCTGTCTAGACTTGATCTTGGGAGAGTCATGATTTTAGGAAGCTCGTACTTTTTTATTTTTATTTGAGTCATTGTTGATCAATGAAAAATAAATGAGAAATTTTGGATAACTGATGTAACGTTCCGCAAGAATCCTCTTATCGAGTAGAATCGATATAGATGCCCGCACAATCCACCTAATTTAGGATCGTGACATGCAATACTCAGTTAAATTCACTAATACATGTAGAAAGATAAAGAAAACCAAAAATAAAATTTAGAAACCGGATATAATGCTACTGATTTCTCTAAAATTAAATATCACGGCTAACCATTTTTTCTTTTAAATTTAGAACATCCCTCTTTTAATTATTTTGTCATCATTAATCAATGATATACATCCACGAATTTATATCCTAGCTCTAAAGGAACCAAGCACCAACATTTTTGGATAAATTACTATTTGGAGTTAATTTCATTTCATCAAGAAAATATTATGAAAATCAATAACAAGAGAGATGTCTCTTAGCAATGAATCAAGTCCAATACTAGTGCTTTAACCAAGATTCTTACCTGAAGCACTCAACGTCTCCTCCTCTTCCTAGTTTGTTAATGCGACATAGAATATTTAATAAATTATAGACTTAATCCATTAATCATCAACTAAATTAAGGGAAGAACATATAAATATCCTGTTTGGCCAAACTTCTCAAATCAGTTTATTTTGAGAAGTGTTTTTTTTAAAAATGCTTATCAAAAAACTATTTTTTGTGAGAAGCAATTTGTGTTTGGTCAATAAATTTAAAAAGCACTTTTGAGTAGCAATTAGTGTTTGGTCAAACTTTTGAAAACTGCTTCTAAGTGTATTTTTTATAAAAGTATTTTTCAAATAAGTGTTTTTGGGGAGAATCTACTTTTTTTAGCTTCTGAAAAATAACTTTTGGTACTCCCTAAAAGCACTTATTTTCTTTTAGAAACTTGGCCAAACACCTCATTTTTTTAAAATAAGCACTTCTGGCCTCGTAGAAGCTTGGCCAAACATGCTAAAAATGTCCTATAAAAATAAATTAATTATTTGAATTTGTCTTTTTTTGTATTAATTTTGTTAATGTCAATTTGGCCCAAAATATTTATCTCAATGTCTTCTAATTTTTTTCTTTTTTTTCTTTTTAAAATCCTTTTAGTTATTACTTTTTTCCTTTCATTTAATACTTTTATTTTTTTATTTTTTATTTTTATTCTTTTATTCCTCTTTCTTTTTTTTTTATCTTGTCTTTTTCTTATTTATTATTTTTATCTGTTTGGCTTTTTTTATCCTATTATTACAGAAGTCATATGTTAACTTCAGTATCTTTTTTCCTATTTTTTATTTTGTTCCCTTTTCTTTTTTTCTTTTTCCGTTTTTTCTCTTCTTTTTTCTTTTTGGTTAGTTTGTTTTCTTTTTGTTTTTTCGGGTTTCTTTATTTGTTTTTATTTTTTTAAAAGATAAAAAGATTCATTTACAATTTTTGATACTAATAAATTATAAAAAAATTAAATAATTAGCCTATGATTTTTTTATTGATTTTCTTTTTCTATTTTTAGTGGCAATTAATACACCCTCATAATAGTAGCAATTAAATGAATATTGATAAAATTATTTTGATTCCTTTCTTTTCGGTAATTAATGTTATTCTCCTTTTGTTTCTTTTTGGATGTTTCATATCTTTGTCTCTTGTATTATTTTTCTCTTGTTGGCTCCTTTTTTTGTTTGTGTTTTTGTTTTTCTTTTGTTAGCTCCTTCTTTGTTTCCTTTTTTTTTTTTAAAGAATTATTTTTATGATATTCTGTCAATATATGATATATATACCTTATGGGTATTATAGATGTCACGCCCCACCTTGGGAGGCATGACTGGTACCTGGTGCCCTACTAAGACCTGGACTGCTGGACTACTGAGCCTAAGCACTTCTGGTGCCAGGCTGGCTCTAACTCTGGGTTCATAGAACCAACGGGCTATATAACGGCTGTAAATCAGCCTCCGGCCGACTAGGTCTATAGCCACCTGTAAGACAACAGCTAACCAGAACAACAGTAGTATAAAGAAACCTATGCGGGCCGACAAGGCCACCATGCTGTCTAGTTATTTCTGAATCAAGAAAAAAAGTGCTAAACTGCTACGTGACCGACAAGGTCACCACTACCAACTGAATAAGGCCCCACGTGGCCATTATAAACAAGCTAAAACATACACACGACCTCACACGACCGGTACAACTAACCACAGGGAATACACAATCCGCAAGCCTCTAAGAATACTGATAATATGGTCGGGACAGGGCCTCGGCCTACCCATACTGTACAACAAAGAAAAGGAATAAATATCTACCTGTCTAGCTCCGGATGACAGGAGCTGATGACTCTGTGCGGGCTGGAATCACGAGGGATCGGCTCCTCGTTTATGAGTACCTGCAGACAAGTAATGCAGCGCCCCAAACGAGCGTCAGTACCACTGGTACTAAGTATGCAAAGCAACAACTGGAAAATAACTGAAGACAAGTAATATAACTGATAGAACTGAAATAGAAAGAATAGACTATAACTGACTGAAAGTATAAGTTTAAGACTGTCCTCAACTATGTTGAAAGGAGTAGGAGTCATACCTGAAAATGTAGCGTTCTACTGTCGGTCTATTCATATCTAACGTAACATGGCATAATATAACATAACATAACATAACATAGCACACATAAACCTTACCCAACCCCCATAAGCCGGGAGGTACAACCAACACGCAATCTATACCCCTACCCCAGTCATCCCATCTCCTCTAGTAACTCTAAGCATCCTGCCGGTCCCCTGGGTATACACTTGGGCCCGTTGAACCCCTTATTATAACTGTACCTGAGTCCGAAGGACTCCTGAATCAACACCCCGGGCGTACCCGCTCGACGGGGGTGTATAAAAGTCGACCAAGGCAAAATATGGGGAAACTGGCATCCCATCTTCGTCCCATGGGGGACGGCATGCCACTCCGTAGAGCGACGTATCCTCGCCCTCTGGCGGACGAGTTGATACAGCTATTAACCCTGGGGCGGTCATGAATGCTAGGTAATCCAGCCCAAACAATACAGTCAAGTCTCAACTAGTAATACTAACTGCGTATACTACATGCTGGAACTGGTGATAATAATGTGTATGTATATAATACAAGCTGAAACTGATAATGGTATATATATAATTACTTTCATACTGTACTGAATCTAATATTGAAATAAGATATAATATTTCTACTGAGAATCATGTTGTGTAACTAAGTTTCATGGTAGATATGATTTACTGTTTCTAACATGCTTCCTAAAATTCATATTAGGCTATTATTCTATTTCTGGAATACCTTACGGGGACTTATATTGCTTTACTGAGTTTCAGCTGAACACGATAATATCCTGACATACTTTACTAAATTACATACTGGACATGCTGTACTGTTTCTGAAACTTCCTTCTGGAATTTATATCGTGCTAGTAAGTTTCAGGCTGCACATATCATGATGTTTCTAACATTATACTAAAAGTCATACTAAACATAATATGCGGCTTCTGAAACATTCTACTGGCACTTGAACTATTTGACTATACCGGAACTACTAGTTTGCCGAAGAAACTGGCTTTACATACCTTGTCCGTTAACTTTCTGAGTATCTGGCGTAACTCCGCTAATTTGCAGCTATTTCTTTCAACTGCATTTATATTCATAGCAATTAGAACTAAATTCATCGATGTCCTGAAAGAAAACACTACTTTGAATATATATACTGCCCAAACTTTGACTTATCGAACAATGGCCGAAAACTCATAATTTCTCAGAAGTCCAGAAGAGAGAAATACTTGCTATAATGCTAGGAGTGTATTAACACTAGGTTGGAGCAATTCCAATGACATTAACTCGGCGGGTCGCCGCTTCGCTGGGCGATTCTCGCGAAACTAACTCCGCAGGAATGTTCTCTGCGGCTTTATACTTCGGTATCCGAAGTTAATTTGAGTTTGGACCGCATTTGACGGCGTAATCGGATGAATTTTTATATTGAAACCTCATTCTCCCCTGTTCCTGGTCGGGTTCTGGAAATAAGAAAGGAAGAAATGAAATTTAAAACGAAGTGGGGGCTTATATACTTGAGGCCTGAACCCCCCCCCCCTTCCGTGGCACGCTGGCCATCGTGGAGGGGCATCCTCCGTGACACGCTGCCTGTCGCAGAGGGGCACTGCTCGGCCTCCTCTTGCGACGTTCTGACTCAGCGCTTGTCCAGTCTTCCCCCGAGCCTTTTTCTAGCATGTATGGCATTCTAAAACTCTTAACCAACATGTGAATAGGCAATCTAAATGTCAAGAATTTACGGGGTGTAACATCTTCCCCCCTCCCCCTCTTAAGAACATTCGTCCTCGAATGTAAACTTCTACTTACAAGAATTTTAACTTACTTGATCTATTTCTAGAAATATTTTGGCAGAGTTTCCTCTGTAATATGGACTATCTCAAAAACCCTGAAACTCAGAAAAGTCCAATACAAACACTTCACGTAATGCTACAACATTCATTTCATTAACCTGAAGTCAACATCTTACTTTTGCACATGAATATAAAGCAACAGTAATAACAACATACATTTGGCTGACTAAGTCTGAAATAACTGAGGATATCTGGCTTTCATATCTTCCTCTACTTCCCAAGTCATCTCCTCTCAGTTCCTATTACGCCATAATACTTTGATAGAAGCAATATCTTTAGTTCTCAACCTGCGAATCTACCTGTCTAGTATGGCTACTGGAACCTCTTTATAAGCCAGCTCCTCCGTAACCTGGACATCCTGAACTGGGACAACTCTGGAGGGGTCTCCTATATACTTCCTCATAATAGATACGTGGAAAACTGGATGAACAGACTCTAATTCTGGGGGCAAGTTCAACTCGTATGCTACTTGGCCTATTCTTCGGTGGATCTGATAAGGCCCAACAAATCTCGGGCTGAGCTTACCTTTCTTTCCGAATCTCATCACCCCTTTCATAGGAGAAACTTTCAAAAACACCCAGTCATTCACATTAAATTCCAGGTTTCTGCGCCGCACGTCAGCATACGATTTCTGGCGGCTTTGAGCAGTTAGTAGGCGTTCTCTGATAAGCTTTACCTTTTCTTCTGACTGATGAATAATATCTGGCCCAATCAGCGCTGACTCTCCTACTTCATACCAACCAAACAATGATCTGCATTTTTCTCCCATACAAAGCCTCATAGGTCGCCATCCGAATAACTGAGTGGTAACTATTATTATAAGCAAACTCAATAAGTGGTAAATGCTTATCCCAGCTACCTCCAAAGTCTAACACACACGCTCGCAACATATCCTCGAGCGTCTGAAATAGTGCGTTCTGCCTGCCCATTCTGTCTGAGGGTGGAATGTCGTGCTCAGGTTAATTTGTGTCCCCAAGCCTCTCTGAAATGATTGCCAAAATTTAGCTGTGAATTGCGCCCCTCTGTCAGAGATAATGGACACTGGAACACCATGCAGTCTAACTATTTCTCTGATATACAACTCAGCATAATCTTCGGCAGAGAAAGTAGCCCTTACTAGTAGAAAATGGGCTGATTTTGTCAGTCTGTCAACAATTACCCAAATCGAGTCATTTCTATGTCTGGTACGGGGCTGTCCTGCTACAAAATCCATATTTACTTCTTCCCATTTTCAAAGAGGCACAGTTATATCTTGAGTTAATCCGCCTAGTTTCTGGTGTTCCGCTTTCACTTGCTGGCAGTTGGTACACTGGGCTACGAATTTTGCTATTTTCCTTTTCTTACCTGGCCACCAGTAGATTTCTTTAATATCGTGGTATATTTTTGTTGCGCCGGGGTGGAGAGAATAGCGGGCGTAAAGTGCCTCCCTCATAATCTATTGGCGAAGCCCTGAAATATCTAGAACACAAAGGCGGCCTTTACATCGCAACACTTCATCCTCAGTTACCTGAAAATCCGGCACTTTTCCTTGTTGAACTCTGTCTTTAAGATGAACCAGGTCAGGATATTCATACTGCCGTTCCTTTACCTCCACAACTAATGACGACACAGCGGAGGTCTGAATTACCGCTTTGTTGTCCTCTATTTCTGCTACACGAATGGCTAAACTGACTAACTGGTGTATTTCTCTGGCCAACTCCCGCTGCTCAGGCTGCAAGTATGTCAAACTCCCCATAGATTTGCGACTGAGGGCATCTGCTACTGCGTTGGCTCTTCCTGGGTGGTACGGAATATTTACATCATAATCTTTCAGCAATTCCAACCAGCGGCGCTGCTGCAAATTCAACTCTCTCTGAGTGAAGATATACTGTAGGCTCTTATGATCAGTGAAAATATCCACATGGACGTCGTACAAGTAATGTCTCCATATCTTTAGAGAGTGGATCACTACGGCTAGTTCCAGGTCGTGGGTAGGATAATCCTTTTCGTGTTTCCCCAGCTGTCTGGAAGCATAAGCAATTACTTTATCATGTTGCATCAACACACATCCTAACCCAATACCTGAAGCGTCACAATAAACTGCATAACCCTCCGTACCTTCTGGCAATGCTAACACTAGGGCGAAGGTCAACCTGTCTCCCAATTCCTGAAAACTCTGCTCACATGCCTCCGTCCACTGAAACTTTACTGATTTTTGTATCAGTTTAGTCAGAGGTGCTACAAAGGTGGAAAATCCTTCCAAAAACCTTCTGTAGTACCCGGCTAACCCTAGGAAACTGTGTACCTCGAACGGAGTGGTAGTTTTGGCCATGTTTTCACTGCTTTTATTTTTTGTGTATCTATCTGTATACAACCCTCCGACACGATGTGACCAAAAAGACTACTAAATTCAGCCAGACTCACCTTTAGAGAAATTGGCATGTAATTGAAGGTCATACTGATTTATCATACCGGAGAAACTAACAAGTAATCTCTCTGTATAACTAGAGCTTTATCTGGCCTTCTGGACTACATGCTAATGCTACTCGCTGTTGGAATAATTTGTATGACTGTCTGCACACCATGTGCACGTATCTGATCAGAGGATCCTGATCGTGATCATGATCTCTAATAATCTGGCTGAATAACTGTGAATAACTGAATAACTAGGTTGAATGACCCGAATGCTGAAGTAGTCTAACAATGCTCTAAATGTCCTACTCGGGCATCTGTAGCTCATGCATAATTGCGGAGTTGTGGATAGCTAACTGTTTTGTTATTCTAATTGGAAAACTGTAGAGTTGGGCTTAGTCGAACTTACCCTCAGGCGATCAGCCCCTGGATCTTCACAGGGAGCCTACCGATTTCCTTGTCTTAGTAAACATTATGCTAGCAGAGTACTACCAATTCCTTATGCCTTGTTCGTATCCACTCGGATCTATTCTGGTGTTTTGGGGAAATTCTCGATCTTATGAGCAATCCCGTAAAGACTGGCCTTCTCCTAGGACTCTATATCTGAATATCTTACGAGAACCGGTTGGGGTACTAGTTCGTTATTGACCATTGATGTGGACTCCTCCTTGGGGTACTCATGATTTTGTCTGACTGGGACGACTGGATGACTTGCGGGGTTTTCTACATGATAACTGCTAGGTTGACTAAGGCTGACTCTCACCTACAAGGCTGGAAAAATAATGTACGACCACTTAACATACTGGAGAATTCTGGTGTTGCTGACCTCTGGAATATACTTAGTCGGTCTCTATTTCTGGTTCTAGCACATGCGATAACGTTACTGGTCTTTAGGGATGCTTCCTGCTAATACAGGCACCAGCTGGTCGTTATACCGTCTAACTGCGCCCGTATCATCTAACCACCTGATTCAGGCTACTAACTCTTGTAAGCTTCTGAAGTCTAGATCTGGCAACAAGTATATAAGTCCATTAACACAATAAACTGAAAACTGAGAAAGTTCCTACAGCTTCATACGTGAATCACACTTACTCTGCCCCATTTTTGGCGAGAGGTCCTGTAGTACGATCTGTATATACTTCCTAGCAGCTAACCAGAATCTGTGTGACTGTAACCCATATTAGCAGCTACTCACAGCATATCTGATATCTATATATATATATCAACAACTACATACAATACATACTAAATTTTTTGTAGTAATACGTAATCTCTTACATGCTTTACTGAATTTCATACTGCACATGATATACTGCTTCTCTAGTCTAATGGTATCTCCTGTCCTCTCGTACCATTTCATTAGATTTTCGTCCCATTCTGGAAGCAACAAACACATGTACTTTAGCTATGATTTGCTATTTGAAATTTCGCCACTCTTACAACATGGGGTCAACATCCGAACCTTGTAGCCCTACTTGGCATTACACTAAGGGCCCGTGACTATCTGTTGGACCTTGTCTCTAGGCCACACTAGATTAGAGCCTCTGTGTCGGCACTCTCCTACCTTCCCCCTAGGCGGACATATCACAACATTCTGGACTGTGACCTTACTGTCTCTTAGCTGTCAGTCCGAGGCTTAGTCCTTAATACACGATGTTCTATCAATCTAGAGGTGATTCTAATTCCCCTCAAAATCTGGTATTCCTACTTCTCCCCCTTATCTTGCCTAAGCTGAGCTCTGGAGTTCAAGGTACCTGCCTTACATTGTTAATAAGGTTACTGGTCAAGTCTCAGCTTATACTTCTTCTGGCTTGCAGTCAGACCCATCTGATTCACATGATCTCCCTACCTTTCGGTATCACAACTAAAATCATAACTATTATCTTGCAGGTATATCCTTCCATTGTTAGCGTGTTATGTTGGACTTGGCCTTTTTCTAACTCGAGCTTAACTATTACTGGGAGTTCATCACTGATAGGTCTTTTACACCCACTTCGAGTAAGCTAGTAGTCTTACTCTCTCTTCTGACTTATTACCGTGAGGGCCTGCACAACTTACATAATCATAGGGGCTCCTTACTTTTTCTAACACTTTCTGGAATCAACCAATCCATCTTCACTTATTGCCTACTTTGGGCAACACTACCTCAATCCTTATGCCTCTTGCTATACTGGAATCAAAACTAAGAGGTAGGAATAGCCTTTTCTTACTGCAACGAAATGAAGACATGGAACTGTACCACATCTGAAAGGATAGAGGTGGGGATCCTGCATTTCCCTCTCTTTCTCACATCTCTTCGATAATCTAATATTATCTATCATCTTAGTCAGATCTTATATATCTAACAAATAAATCAACTCGTATATACGCTATGCTTCTGACTTCCTACTCAGAAGTTATAGAAATATACTGGGGATGGTACCGATAGAGGTATCATATTGGAAGGTCCCTCATACCTCCTCCTGCTGCTGTAGTTACCCTGCAACTGGCTGGTGCCCTCTTCTGCTGCTATATCCAATCTTCTGCCTGTGATAGGGTGTCGCTAATCTGACTTTGTATCTGTAACCAAAGAGTATGATAAGTTTAGGGACTCAACCCTATAATGTACCGCTCTATAGCACGACTGAATAAGGAGAAAGAGTAACCATCCTATCATGCCTTACAGCGTCCTGACTATAGTATGTGGTGCACAACACATCCATAGACAAGACTCTACTTAGCACGGCTTGCAGACTCCTTGGGATTCGACCTGCTTTGATGCCAAGTTTGTCACGCCCCGCCTTGGGAGGCATGACTGGCACCCGGTGCCCTACTAAGACCTGGACTGCTGGACTACTGAGCCTAAGCACTTCTGGTGCCAGGCTGGCTTTAACTCTGTGTTCATGGAACCAACGGGCTATATAATGGCTGTAAATACTGCCTCCGGCCGACTAGGCCTATAGCCACCTGTAAGACAATAGCTAACCAGAACAACAGTAGTATAAAGAAACCTATGCGGGCCGACAAGGCCATCATGCTGTCTAGTTATTTCTGAATCAAGAAAACAAGTGCTAAACTGCTACGTGACTGACAAGGTCACCACTACCAACTGAATAAGGCCCCAAGCGGCCATTATAAACAATCTAAAACATACACACGACCTCACACGACCGGTACAGCTAACCACAGGAAATACAAAATCCGTAAGCCTCTAAGAATACTGATAATATGGTCGGGACAGGGCCCTGGCCTACCCATACTGTACAACAAAGAAAAGGAAAAACCTCTAGATGTCTAGCTCCGAATGACAGGAGCTGATGACTCTGTGCGGGCTGGAATCACGAGGGATCGGCTCCTCGTCTATGAGTACCTGCGGGAAAGTAATGCAGCGCCCCAAATAGGCGTCAGTACCGCTGGTAATGAGTATGCAAAGCCACAACTGGAAAATAACTAAAGACAAGCACTATAACTGATAGAACTGAAATAGAAAGAAATAGACTGTAACTGACTGAAAGTATGAGTTTAAGACTGTTCTCAACTATGCTGAATAGAGTAGGAGTCATACCTGGAAATGTAGCATTCTACTGTTGGTCTATTCATATATAACGTAACATGGCATAATATAACATAACATAACATAGCATAGCACACATAAACCTTACCCGGCCCCCATAAGCCGAGAGGTACAACCAACACGCAATTTGTACCCCTACCTCGGTCATCCCATCTCCCCTAGTAACTATAAGCATCCTGCCGGTCCCCTGGGTATGCACTTGGGCCCGCTGATCCCCGAACTATAACTGTACCTGAGTCCAGAGGACTCCTAAATCAACACCCCCGGCGTACCCGCTCGACGGGGCTGTATAAAAGTTGACCAAGGCAAAATATGGGGAAACTGGCATCCCATCTTCGTCCCCTGAGGGACGGCATGCCACTCCGTAGAGCGACGTATCCTCTCCCTCTGGCGGACGAGTCGATACAGCTGTTAACCCTGGGCGGTCATGAATGCTAGGTAATCCAGCCCAAACAATACAGTCAAGTATCAACTAATAATACTAACTGCGTACACTACATGTTGGAATTGGTGATAATAATGTGTATGTATATAATACATGCAGAAATTGATAATGGTATATATATAATTACTATCGTACTGTACTGAATCTAATCCTGAAACAAGATATAATATTTCTGCTGAGAATCATGTTGTGTAGCTAAGTTTCATGGTAGATATGATTTACTGTTTCTAACATGCTTCCTAAAATTCATATTAGGCTACTATTCTATTTCTGGAATACCTTACGGGGACTTATATTGCTTTACTGAGTTTCGGTTGAACACGATAATATCCTGACATACTTTACTAAATTACATACTGGACATGCTATACTGTTTCTAAAACTTCCTTCTGGAATTTATATCGTGCTAGTAAGTTTCATGCTGCACATATCATGATATTTCTAACATTACACTAAAATTCATACTAAACATAATATGCGGCTTCTGAAACATTCTAATGGTACTTGAACTATTTGACTATACCGGAACTACTAGCTTGCCGAAGAAACTGGCTTTACATACCTTGTCCGTTAACTTTCTGAGTATCTGGCCTAACTCGGCTAATTTGCAGCTATTTCTTCCAACTGCATTTATATTCATAGAAATTAGAACTAAATTCATCGATGTTCTGGAAGAAAACACTACTTTGAATATATATACTTCCCAAACTTTGACTTATCGAACAACGGCCGAAAACTCAGAATTTCTCAGAGGTCCAGAAGAGAGAAATACTTATTGTAATGCTAGGAGTGTATTAACACTAGTTTGGAGCAATTCTAATGACTTTAACTCGGTGGTTTGCTGCTTCGCCGGGCGATTCTCGCGAAACTAACTCCGCAGGAATGTTCTCTGTAGCTTTATACTTCGGTATTTGAAGTTAATTTGAGTTTGGACCGCATTTGACGGCGTAATCGGATGAATTTTTATATTGAAACCTCGTTCTCCCCTATTCCTGGTCGGGTTCTGGAAATAAGAGAGGAAGAAATGAAATTTAAAATGAAGTGGGGGCTTATATACTTGAGGCCTGAACCCCTCCCCCCCCCCCCCCCCCACCTCCGTGGCACTCTGGCCATCGCGGAGGGGAAGCCTCCGTGACACGCTGCCTGTCACAGAGGGGCACTGCTCGGCCTCCTCCTGCGACGTTCCGACTCGGCGCTTATCCGATCTTCCCCCGAGCCTTTTTCTAGCATGTATGGTATTCTAAAACTCTTAACCAACATGCGAATAGGCCATCTAAATGTCAAGACTTTATGGGGTGTAACAATAGAAGAGTGAAAAGTATCTCATTAAAGCATACCTCAATGATACCATGACAGTATATGAATATACTATGATGGTATCATGGAGGATTAAGGAGTGTCTCACTGAAGGACTAAAGCAGATTTCAATGATACCATGACAGTATATAGATATACTGTGATAGTATCATTGAGGACTAACGAGTGTCTCACTGAAAGTCTGAAGCAGGGATCAATGATACTATGCTAGTATATATATATAATGTAATGTTATCATAGAGGGCTAAAAAGTGTCTCACTGAAAACCTGAAGCAAATGTCAATGATACTATGACAGTATATAGATATACTGAGGAGTGTCTCACTGAAGGATTGAAGCAAACCTCAATGATATCATTACAATATATAGATATGTAGTGATGGTATCATGGAATACTGCGGAGTGTCAATATATGAAATTTATGTGAGCCATTCATCAAGGATATGTTGTCACTATATAGATATATTGTGATGACATTATGGAGGATTGAGAAGTGTCTCACTGAAAGATTAGAGCAGATCTTAATAATACCATGATAGTATATAAATATGTGTGATGGTATTATGAAGGATTGAGTAGTACTTCTATAAAGGATTGAAGCAGTCCTCCATGGTACCTGTTGCGCCCCAGCGCATGCGCAAGAGTACGCGGTTGTACAAATAATACAGTGACCCTTTTTCAGAGTCGGATGTCGAACCCACAGGGACTAGACTAATTCAGCGAATTATCAAGTTCAAGTGTTAAATTAACCTTCACAAGTATTGATTATAGAAATTTCGGGAAATTCTAATTAAATCTAGGGGTGATCACAAAACAATTGAGAAACAATTCAATAAGCAACTAGAGTTAAGGCCTAATAATCATGCAATGCTACAATTCACAATGGCTCGAGTATGAAAACTTCAGTTGTTTTCTCAATAGTTAAAATGTGATGTTCATGGTCTTTCGAGCCTCTAAACACAACAAACTAGTCTCACACCTACATCGTTGAGCGGGGATGTGACATCCTAATTCGTGAGCAGTTTAACTATGTGGATGTGGTTTATGGAGTTTGTGCCCTTGATTATGGACTTATGTACCTCTAATCATTTAACCTAATTTATCTTCACAACTACTTCTACGAGCAATGATGTGACAATTCTAAGTCGGTGTCTAGCTCATTCCATTTATCAACCAAGCAAGGCAAATTAGGTATAGTTTCTATCCTAACCTCTAATTATATCATAAAGATAAGAACTTGCTCCTTACATTCTTATGTTCTAGCCTAGGATTACTCTTTCGAGCCTTTACCTAAGCTTAGCGAGTTTCTGTCATGGTGATCAAACCATAAGAACAATAATAATAAAGAATTTAAGAGAAAACAACAACTAAAAACTCAAATCAATGAAGAATTCATGCATTTACAATCATATCATGTGGCCTCAACCCTAGAGGAAGGGTTTTAGCCACTCATGTTCGTACAAATACTTAAAAACAAGATTCAAGTAGAGTACTTACAAGAATAGTTAAAAGAGAAAGAAAATTATTGAACCCTAGGTAGAGTTCTTCCTTTCTCCCTTCGCTCCTTTCCGTTATTCTCAAAATATTTTGTGATAAATAATTTTAGAAGCTAAGGGTTTAATTTATACTAAGTGAGAAAAATGAAAATTTTTGCCGTGGATGGACTAGCTCCATGTCACGGACCTGAACGCCTCAATTTGCCTCCGTGACACGGACTGGTTGCGCAGGCTCACTAGAACTTCGGCATTTGCATGTCATGGCGCAAGCTATGTGCGTCGCCTGGTGTGGCATGGCGGTGGTCGCGCAGCCCGCACAGGTGTGACACGGCAGTAGCGCGCAAGTGTTGCCTCGCTTGTGCCTTCGTGCGCGCATGCCCTTGCGTGGCATGGTGCCTAGCGCGCAACCCGCATAGGCGTGAAACGGTGTTGGGCGCAGGTCTGCTGGCGTGGCACGTTGAGCAGTACGGCATTGATATTTTCGTGCACATTTCATGCTATCTTCCTCCAACTCATTCCAAAGCTTCATCTTGTTGGTGCATCATCAATTTTAAGCCCCTCCTAGCATTTTTCACCTACATAACAAAGAGCTAATCACATTGGTTAGTTTATGCACGTAATTATGCCTAAGATCACTACCCAACACTTAAGGCCTTGTTCGTCCTCGAACAACTCCATTCCATCTCATGCACATGAAGAACTCACACATAACTAATTGAAGCAAGACAATTCAAGTTAAGGCTACAACGATTATTTTAGATATCAAGTTAAAAATAGAGCATGCAAGATTTAATCATTAAAATCATATATAACTACATTCAAACTTTCTAGCCTCAAGAATCAACTCTCAACCTCAACAAACTCATGCAAATTAACCAATCAAGAAATCCAACATGAATTTTATCCTTCATCAAACATGTGCCCTCACACAAGAGTTACCCATTTTTGCTCATATGTTTTCAAATTATAACATGCATGGCTATATGAATAAGAAATACTCACTCTCAAAAAGAATTCACATGCAACATGTATTGACCCATTGTCGCGCCCCATTTTTCTAGCAAAAAACGAAACTCGACACGTGACAACTCTTTTTAGGATTTAAAAATAAAGAGTCGTCACCTAACAAATTGAGGTGCGTTAGGACACCGTTTTACATTAAAACTTATTTGATCTAGCCTAGGTTACCAGAGTCGGGTAAGGGTTCAAGTCACCTCGAAAGGAAGGTGTTAGGCACCTTCCGAATTTCACAAATGTGGATCCCTTCCGGATTCGTTATTTATGTGGGGGAATAACAAAGTGATAAAAAATAGTCAATTAATTTTATTAAAACTAACTTAACTATGAGATTGAATAAAATTAAATAATTAAAAGACTTATGCAAATTACTTTTAAATGCAAAAATCAAATGATAAAATATTAACTAAATTATTTAACAAGTGAACAAATACAACATATTTTAATACAAATAAGTAAGTAAATTAATTCACTAGTTAATATTAAACCTAGATGATAATCATTTTAAACATGCAGACATATCAAAATGAAAAGATAATATTCTCAAATATTACATAAGATAATTAATTCAATTATTATATTGCGTAAATTAAGTCAGTCATCAATTAATGCAAACTATGTGATAAAATAATAATTATGTTATTTTTTAATTAAACATATAAAATTATTTTAAAGCAAATAAATATCTCAAAACAAATTAACTTAATACAAAATATAAGTGATAAAGCAATCAGATTCATGAACTTATTTATTACCCACTATACTAATGACACTTGCTAATTAATAGTTAAATTTTAGACCCAAGAGGAGAAAGGAACTAAATAATATCAAAATATAGC
Source organism: Datura wrightii (assembly GCA_035772735.1). NCBI lineage: Eukaryota > Viridiplantae > Streptophyta > Magnoliopsida > Solanales > Solanaceae > Datura > Datura wrightii. Next base: position 116,209,450 of record JASDFA010000019.1, read on the forward strand.
ACCGAATTTAATTCAAAATAACTAAAAATATATATCAAAATTGTAAATAGAATAAAGAAAGTTAATAAATCCAAATTGTAAATAAATTTATGATGATTTAAAAAAAAATTGAAAGCTTGAAATGTAAAAAAAAAATTAAAAGCTTGAAATGTTTGTTGCTTTTTAAGAATAAGAACATGATATTGTAAATCATGATCTTCAACCTTAGTAATAGTTTTATTTGAGGTCAGTTTTAAGTTTAAAAATATAATAATAATATATTTAAGAAGGTAGGAATAAAGATAAACACATAAATATTTACATATAAATACACATAATTCCTTTAAAAAACTTAGGTTGATGTTATGTCCAGGGAACGGATCGGCTTAGTTTTTTAAAAGTTCAAAATTAGACCTCGTAATTCCTTTTACTTTCTCAATAATTATATGTTAAGGGATAGTATTCAGATGTAATTAATAATTTATAAAAACATGTTACTGATTTTAATTTGAAAAGGGAAAATAGGCGAAGAAAATATAACAAAAATGACTTTATAAGAAAGTAGGCAAGTTGAAAGAGGTTAAAAGAAAAAATATGAACAAGCAACACATAATTCCCGCTCTCCTTAAACGTCCCCTTTTTTCACTATTATATTGTTCATTACAATATTACAACTGATAAAAAACTAGATAAAATATATGAAAAGTACATTAAGCCGATTTATACTAGTTTCAAAGCCATTTCTCGTCCCGGTGACTCTCCGATAGATCTTGGAATAAAAATAATACATGCTTAAAGACTAAAACAAATAATATATATGCATAGATACTAAGGAGCAATGTATATGTATGCAAATAAAACAGTGATGTCGCAGCATAAGTAAATTCAAAGATTAATATTTTTCCTAAAATTTAACAAATGATAAATCACACAAGATTATACATATTAAACATAGTTCATGAACAATCCAAGTAATAAACAAAATTTGCATGGTTAGATTGACTAACCAGTTAAGAGGCTTTAATATTTAATACTGGAAGATTGATTTTGCAAAGCAGAGAGACTTTTAGTTCTTAGCAAGTATGAGAAGAGAGGAAGGCAGTTTTTAAACTAGAGAGGGATAAGAATTCTTCGGATGATATACTAATAAGGAATAGTAATGTTCTAGATACATTACTCGAGAGACCATATATTAGAAAGCTAAAGAGAAGATAAAGAAAATTGGCTCAAGAGTAAGTCAATTCCTCCCCCCTTTGAAAGAAGGTGAGGGCATGCTTATATAACACAAAAGTCATAATCCATCAAAGGGAGTAAAGAGAAGGAAATAATAAGAAGAATCAATCAGAGCAACTAATTTCCTTAATTAATCATAAATGAATCAACTAGGTATATTCTATCCAAGTTTACCATAAAAGTATAAAACGAAAGTTGTCCCAATAATTGAAAAAAGGGAAAGGAAATATATATACCAAATATAGTTTCAGCTGGTAATGGTAAAAGGAAAGTGATGATTTAAAATGATCAATCAAGGAAAATTTACTTTCCTTAAGCAGTAGACAGAACCAATTAGGTGTAAAACTTACTAAAGTTTTCCACAAATAAATATGTATTAAAGCCGTTAAACAATTAGAGAGGCAGAAAGAAAGGAAACAAATGATAGAGTGAATTCCATACATACACAGGTACTAAAGTGCTTATACCGTGAGTCAGGCAAACAAAAATGAAATCCTCAACGAGAAGAGAGTTCAGCAACTAAAATTAATCTATGATAATTTTATCAAAATGAATTAACAACCAAAGTTGTCACATAGTTGACAATCAGCAAGCACATAAACATGCTCAACTATATCCACGTTCAGATTTGAAACATTCCAAATACTTATTTAGCAAGGGAGTGCAAAATTAGTTACAAAATCAAATATAATAAAGAATTGAGGCTCGATCAGAATCTGTATCAATCTGAAGTTTTTCTCATTAAAAAAACATAGGAGACCTATAACCAATACTTAACAGACACAATTAACATTAAATCTTATTATGAGAAATCAGTGAGAAGTAGCAACAATAATACGTAAAAGAGTTTAAACCAGAGAAAGATTCATGAGAATCTGTCAAAAATCTTTACGGTTCAAGTATTGGTGTTTGGAGGTGCGTCAGTTGTCCGAAGAAGAGAAAGATGAAGAGGGAGAGGCGCCTGCTATTTGTGGTTTGAAGCAGCTTATTAAGAAATCTGACTATTCTCTTGTGGCGTTGGGAGGAGCAATGAGACGACGAGAATGAGAATTGGTGACTATTGTTGTATCAATTTTGCCGGAGAATGAGTGGTGCGGCGCCGGTTTCTGGAAACAAATGACGAGAAAAAAAGAGAGAAAAGAGAAAGGAGAAGGAGGAGACGAAGGGGGGTTGTTGGAAGTTGAAGGAGGATAGAGGTTTATCTTGCTGGAGAAAGGAAAATGCTGGAGAAGACGGCGGAGGAGACAACGTTCGATTCTGTGATGGAGGCAGCTACAGTGTGGTGGTCCGACGGGAAGGAGGAGAGAGAGAGTGGAGGGTGAGCGGCGGCTGAGTTTCACTAGAACAGTGGTGAGTTTATTTTTCGGTGTCGGACGTTTCGATGTAGGGGTGAGGAGGAAGGACGAGGGTCGTGCGCCTGCTGCCTCTAGGGAGTGAAGAATGAGAGTTTGATTAGGGTTTTTGGGGTAGGGTACTTGAAAATAGAAAAGAAATAGGTTTTAATTTTAGACAGTTGGATTAAATAAAATGGAGGGCTGAGATTGATTTTAGAATAGATGGTTGGGTCATGGATTTTCTGGCGGGTCGCGGATAATTAAATGGGTAGGGTTAAATTGAAATTGAATAAAAATTTAAAATGTAGCCAGAATTGGATCAAAACGGCTTGAATTAACATAAAATAGATGGAGAGTGTTTAGAATTTAAATAAATTGGATAAGATTGAAATTAGCTACTCCAAAATTAATAAAAACACTATACTTGTAAATAATTTAATAAATAAGTAATATAATAGTTTAATTTACAATAAAATAATATAAATATTATTATTATGAAATTAAATATAAATAATTTATAAAACTAAGTAAATAATATTTGGTAAATAAACCTTGTTTAATTGAAAATATGTATGCATGTATATTATTATGCAATATATTATACATGATTTAATTACACATAATATTGAAAAATTTAAAACTTGAAATTAAAATAATTTAGAAGTATAATTTAAAATAATTATGCAAAAAATTCAAATATGTATGTTAATTAATACTAGAATATTACGAATGTGAATTAAATAATTTCATTAAAAAGGTAATTTTAAAATACATACACACCCACATATATATATATTGATACGCAACTTAGACGGGCATAGGAAGGTCAAAATTGGGTGTCAACAACTGTCCCCTCTTTGCTCGGGAATGAAGGATGAATTATCGAGCAAAGAATGTTGACTTAGTAGCCGATTTTGTCCGACCGAAGAAAAAAATTTCGGTGGGGCCGAATGAAAGAAAATTAAATTACGAAGATATTGCGGCCGAGACTTCAGTTTGAAGTCACCTACATATCTCGGGCTTCACGAGAATCAGGCCATATGTAGTTCTAGATTTAGGAACGAACGAGATTCCTGAAGCAAATTGATAATACGAGATTTGAATAAGGAACAAAAGGAGTTTGAAATGATAAGATGAGAGAGATAAAAGAGATAGACGACATTGTTAGTTTCGTGTCAAAGTGCGAAAATATTAGAATGAGAGCTAATCTGAAAGATAAAAGATTGAAAAGCGAGAGGAAAGTGAAAGTCGCTTCTAAGTAATATGCGATGAAAAGTGGAGAGCTTGAAATATAAATAAGTCGATGAATAAATGATGATGGGCATAGACAATTTAGGATAAATCAAGCTTGGATAACTTTTGAGAGATAAGGCTTAACCCGAACAACGTCAGAAACAATAGGACCATGCTTAGCCCTTAAAATTTGAAGGATAGCGCTTAACCCATCCAGAATTCAAAAGAATGAAAGTAGAACAATAATAGTAGTCCAAAATTTGTAAAATAGTGGCTTAAAAGAAATGAAATTAACTCAAAAGTAGCCTGAGAGTTTGAGAGGATCACAAGAGTGGCAAAACAACGTGGGAGCTTGAAAGTAGCTTGATTCAAATCACGAGAATAACTTGAAATAACATAATAGTAGCCTGCAAACTTTGGATAAAATGATTATTCAATAAGCATAAGATAGTATTTTTGCGAAATTAATGATTAGCTTGAATAAATTTGAAAGGATGGTGCTTAACCTTAAATATTGGAGGGTAGTGTTTAGCCCTCAAAATTGAGGACAGTGCTTAGGCCTTAAAATTGAGGGTAGTGCTTAACCCATAGGACAATGCTTAGCCCTTAAAAATTAAGGGTAGTGCTTAACCCATAGGACAATGCTTAGCCCTTAAAAATTGAGGGTAGTGCTAACCCATAGGACAATGCTTAGCCCTTAAAGAAATGGAGGGTAGTGCTTAACCCATAGGTCAGTGCTTAGCCCTTAAAAAAATATTTAGGGTTGTGCTTAACCCATAGGGCAGTGCTTAGCCCTAAAAAATTAAGGGTAGTACTTAAACTATAGGGCAGTGCTTAGCCCTTAAAAATTGAAGGGCAGTGCTTAGCCCTTACAAAAATATTCAGGGTAGTGCTTAACCCATAGGGTAGTGCTTAACCCTTAAAAAATATTTAGGGTAGTGCTTAGCCCTTAAAAAATATTTACGATAGTGCTTAACACATAGGGCAGTGCTTAGCCCTTAAAAAATATTTAGGGTAATGCTTAACTCATAGGGTAGTGCTTAGCCCTTAGAATTTAGGATAGTGTTTAACCCATAGAACAATGTAGCCCTTAAAATTTAGGGTACTGCTTAACCCATAGAGCAGTGTTTAGCCCTTAAAAATTGGAGGGTAGTGCTTAATCCATAGAGAAATAAAAAATAATAATACTTAGTTTTAAATACAACAGTGTTCAGCTTCGAGTAACTTACTAAGAGGGTAGTACTTGACCCCGTTCATGATTCAAAAGGCATTGACGAGCTTCAAATGGTTTAGTTTTACTATTGATAACGGATACCTTCATAAATCTTGATGATATACAGAGTGATTTCAAATTTGACCTGTCATTCCTGTGCTCAAAGAAAAATTATAAGATTTAAAAGGGGGAAGGTTGATTTGTGCCTCTATTCGTCTGTTGCTATTTCAATTTCACGAGATTCGAACTTATGATCAAGCTGGATGTCACGCCCTTCCGTAGACGCCTTTTGAAGAATTAATCTCTGGTCTTGGCTTAATCCTAATGAAACTTTGAGATCCTTCTCAAAATTTCTATCCCAGTTATTCACTTAGGAAAATCTTGTACTTCTTTGCAAAAGGAATTTTTGAGGTTGCCTAAAAATTCTGCCCCAGTTCTGTAGAAAAGCTTGATCCATGAAATTTTGAGATCCTCACAAAATTTATGCCCCAGTTTGCAGCTAAAAATCCTGATAGAATTGTCGAGGCCCTCTCAACAAAGGGTATAAGGAAATTTTATTAAGATATAGATCGAGTCCCACAAGGAAGCCTATGGATCCCTCTTAAGCGGGAATCAGGTTCAACATAGTTCAGAGTACAAGTAGTAAAAAGAACTTCAAATAAGGGAATAAACTAAGGATAACTCTCAATTTTAATATCCCAAGTAGACATCAACATTCATTTCGGATGTATCACTTTGGCATCAATCAATGCTTGAATCTTATTTTTCAAAGATCGACACTCTTCTGTGATATGTCCTCTCATCCCTGGATGGTAGTCGCAAATCGTAGTATGATCGAGCCATTTCGCATGTGTATCCATCACTATTGCAGGAATTGGAGTGATATAGTCGGCAACCTTTAGACTCTCATACAATTGAGTTATAGACTCACCCAAAGGAGTATACTGCTTGAATTAATTTGCATGGGATCTCGCAGGCTGGTGAGATTGACGATTTGGTGGATTTTGATAAATTGGGGGCCTTTGAAGTGCTGGTGGAGGAAGCTGGAAATGTATAGGTTGTGCATTATGAATAGGATAAGTAGCAGAATTGTAAAACGACATTGGGTGATTGTATGCTGGTGTAGGAGATTGAAATGGAGGTACTTGGTATTAGAGTGGAGGTGCTTGGTAGCTCCAATGAGTTTTTGGCTCTTCTGTAGGCGATACGGCATTCACCTCTTTCATGTTCTTGTTCTCAGGAATCCTTCCAGGCTGCAGAGTCTTGTTAGCTGCTTGCAGTGCTTCCCAATCAATAATGGTACCATTCTTGATACCGTCCTTAATCGTTTTGCCTAATTTGATGATTTTAGTGAAGCTCTTTTTAGTAACCAGCATCAACCTATCATATACTTGCGGGTCCAGATTCCGCATGAAGATATCCTTCATTTGAACTTCCTCCATTGGAGGTTGCACTCTAGTGGCCTCGGACCTCCAACATATGGCATATTCCCTGAATGTCTCTGTAGGCTTCCTTTTCCAGTTCTGAATATAGTGCAAATCCAGTGTATTCTCTGTATTGAAACTGAACCGCTCTACGAAAGCTACAGCCATATCAGTCCAATTAATTCATTTTCTCGGATTTTTCTCTACATACCAGTTGAGATCATCTCCATTCAAACTTCTCATGAACAATTTCATTCTTATTTTTTCATCTCTTCCTACTCCAATCAACTTATCGCAATACATCCTTAAGTGGGTTTTCGGATCACTAGTGCCAGTGAACATTTCAAACTTTGAAGGTTTGTATCCAACCGGTAGCTCGACATCAGGATGTATGCATAGGTCTTCATAATTTAGGCCTTCTATCCTCTTGGCCCCTTCAATATTCTATATTCGGTTGTTTATTTTCTTGAGCTCTTCCGCAGTAGTCTTATCAACCTATCCTTCTTAGAGAATCCAGATTCTCATAGGTGACGAGTGAATGGAGCAGTCTCAATGTAAATGGGATTTAAGGTATTATTTCCAGGTGCATGGGTGTAAGACATGTTGGAGGTGGATGGAGGAGGTAAGTGATGGGTGTGAGATATGGTGGGTGGACCTTGTGGGGTGGCTTGATTCTGGTGTATATTTGAAAGAGTTGCGTAAGCATTATGTGGATATTGTATATGATTTTGAGGAAGCGAGTAAATATGACTAGAATTGTTTTGAGGATATGAGACTTGATGGAATGACAGAGGAAGACTTGTAAGAGCGACATAAGGTTTAGAAGGGGCATGGACCTCGGTTTGCTGTTCCAATGAAGTTTCTAGCGAGACTGACAGGTTAGTTGTATTACGAACTCGGGATAATTCTCCTTGGAGCTCCAAAATCATTTGTTCCATCCTTAGTACCATGTCATTATACTCAAGTGGATACCTCCTCTCTGAACTCTCGGCAGAGTGTCTTGGAGCGGTCTTATCAATTTTGTCTGCTGAACTATTACTGTCATTCATTTCCCCTATTACTTTGGTGAACCGACTAGGAAAAAGATATGGCGGGAAGTTATGCACAAATCAACCTTAGGAAGGGGAATAATCAATATAATCAATAAAAATAAAATCAGTAAGGAAATTCGAGCATAACATATTGTAGATAAAAGATTAAAACAAGTAAACACATTAATACGTTTCATGTTGTAGATAAAAGATTAAACACATTAATGCATTTTCTAATTTGGGGGCCTCTTTTGTGCTAGAGGTAGGCCTAGCACATTTTGATAGACAAATATGCATTAATGTATCATTCTATTTGCTCCACTAAAATTCCAAATACATAAATAAATTATTACTTTACATTACATAATGAAATATTACAAGAATAAGAATTACAGAAAATAAAAGTTATAGTCTAAGTGGAAAATGTGCTTCCTTATTTGACTTCTTCCTAGCTTACACGACGTGAATTGTTACTTAACAACCTACATGATAAAATGTTAATTTTACCCTTCCCATCTAAGGAGCAAATAGTCTACATTTTTAGGCATATTGACCTCTCAAAAAAATGCAGATAGATATGATACTTTCCCTTTTCGAGATTATAAATCTTTTTGGACTTTTGGGCAAAGTGAAACTAATGGCCTCAATCCCCAAGGATATCGAGACCTCCTATGGATAATGCATGCATGACTTGACATAAACTTCTAAGAGTTGGGTAGACATAGACTAAAAGGTCTTCTTATACGAGAAGGCACGTGGTCATATGGTAGTAAAACTATCCATTCAGCCCACGTATATGTAACTCTCTAAATGGGTTTTTGAAAGGATTTTGGAGAAGTGCAAAGCACAACTTGATGTACAGTGTGTGATAGTGAGAAGTTCCCAAATAGGAGGAGATATGATCAGAATGAAAAACTATAATAATTATAATGTGCACACAATAAGCAGTTAAGAAAAACAACAATTATTTTAATAAAGCAATAAAAGTAAATACATAAATAAATAAGTCATAAGCTACGTCACACAAATAGGTAAAGGAATAGTTGCAACAAATTAATCAGGTAATAAGAGAAGGAAGATATTCAAACAAATAAGATACAGGAAAAGCTAAAAATGGAAAAAAATTATTTAAGCAAGGAAAAAAATAAAGGGAATAAAGAGAAGAGTTAAACATGGAAGAATATAATAATTCAAACAAGGCAGCAGATAAGGGAAAGAGAATAATTTAAATGCACATGGATTTTGAAGATGTCCTTTTCGGGATTGAGAATCCCTTAAGACTCAAGGATAAAATTTCACTAAATCTTGACGTGCCATGGATGTCGCGACTTTTTAGGTTTGCGATGATGCGTATTCCTTATTAAAGGCATACGTGGTCAAGATCTAAGAATAAAACTGGGTATGACACGGTTCCCCCAAGCAGACAACTTGAGAGTGACTAAACTCATGACTGTCGACGCACCGCTGATCGATCAAATCATGAGGCATTCCTCGGAGGGTGCTTTAATAGTGAACGGCCATGAAATCATGCAACTATTGTCAAGTGTGTGACAGTGAGAGGTTCTCAAGTGAGGGAAAGTATGAGCGTAATGACAGTATAAGGAAATCAAATAACAATAAATCAAATAATGATAAATGTAGATATAAATAAATAGAAAAAATAAAAAAGGAGAGCAAAATGTTAATAACTTCTTGCTTGAAGCAATATAAGAAAAAAATAATTAATTAAATAGGGAAACAAATAAGTGAAAAAAGAAAAGAGATTAAACATGGTAGGAATAAAATAAGCAGAAAAGGAAAGGATATATTTTTTTTTCAAAACTCAATAAAAAACTTAAGTAAAATCTCACATAAAACGAACACATAATGGTTAGAACCTAAAATATTCCCAGCAGAGTCACCATGCTGTCGCGCCCCATTTTTCTCGCAAAAACGTAACTCGACACGTGACAACTCATTTTAGGATTTAAAAAAGAAAGAGTCACCACCTAACGAATTGAGGTGCGTTAGGACACCATTTTATATTAAAACTTGTTTGAACTAGCCTAGGTTACAAGAGTCGGGTAAGAGTTCAAGTCACCTCAAAAGTAAGGTGTTAAGCACCTTTTGAGTTCCACAGATGTGGGTCCCTTCCGAATTCGTTATTTATGTGGGGAATAACAAAGTGATCAAAAATAGTCAATTAATTTTATTAAAACTAACTTAACTATGCGATTGAATAAAATTAAATAATTAAAAGACTTACGCCAATTACTTTTAAATGCGAAAATCAAATGATAAAATATTAACTAAATTATTTAACAAGTGAACAAATACAACATATTTTAATATAAATAAGTAATTAAATTAATTCACTAGTTAATATTAAACCTAGGTGATAATCATTTTAAACATGCAGATATATCAAAATGAAAAGATAATATTCTCAAATATTACATAAGACAATTAAATCAATTATTATATTATGTAAATTAAGTCATTCATCAATTAATGCAAACTATGTGATAAATTAATAGTTAAGCTATTTTTTTATTAAACATATAAAATTATTTTAAGGCAAATAAATATCTCAAAATAAATTAACTTAATACAAAATATAAGTGATAAAGCAATTTGATTCATGAACTTATTTATTACCCATTATACTAATGATACCTGCTAATTGATAGTTAAATTTTAGACTAGAGAGGAGAAAGGAATTTAACAATATCAAAATATAGCACCGAATTTAATTCAAAATAACTAAAGATATATATCAAAATTGTAAATAGAATAAAGAAAGTTAATAAATCCAAATTGTAAATAAATTTATAACGATTTAAAAAAAATGAAAGCTTAAAATATTTGTTGTTTTTTAAGAATAAGAACATGATATTGTAAATCATGATCTTCAACCATAGCAACAGATTTATTTGAGGTCGATTTTAAGTTTAAAAATATAATAATAACATATTTAAGAAGATTTGAATAAAGATAAACACATAAATATTTACATATAAATACAAATAATCCCTTTAAAAATCTTAGGTTGATTTTATGTCCGAGGAACGGGTCGGCTTAGTTTTTTAAAAGTTCGGAATTAGACCTCGTAATTCCTTTTACTTTTCCAATAACTATATGTTAAGGGATAGTATTTAGATGTAATTAACAATTCATAAAAACACGTTACCTATTTTAATTTGAAAAGGGAAAATAGGCGACGAAAATATAACAAAAACAACTTTGTAAGAAAGTAGGCAAGTTGTAAGAGGTTAAAAGAAAAATTCTGAACAAGCAAAACATAATTACCGCCCTCCTTAAACGTCCCCTTTTTTTTCACTATTATATTGTTCATTACAATATTACAACTGATAAAAAAATAGATAAAATACACGAAAAGTACTTTAAGCTGATTTATACTAGTTTCAAAGCCCTTTCTCATCCCGGCGACTCTCTGATAGATCCAGGAATAAAAATGATACATGCTTAAATACTAAAACAAACAATATACACGCATAGATACTAAAGAGCAGTGTGTGTGTGTGTGAATGTGTGTGTGTGTGTGTGTGTATATATATGCAAATAAAACATTGATGTCGCAACATGAGTAAATTCAAAGATTAATATTTTTTTCTAAAATTTAACAAATAATAAATCACACAAGATTATACATATTAAACATAGTTCATGAACAATTCAAGTAATAAAAAAAATTTGTATGGTTAGACTGACTAACCAGTTAACAGACTTTAGTATTTAATACTGGAAGATTGATTTTTCAAAGCAGAGAGACTTTTTGTTCTTAGCAAGTATGAGAAGAGAGGAAGATAATTTTTAAACTAGAGAGGGATAAGAATTCTTCGGATAATATACTACTAAGGAATAGTAATGTCCAAGCTACATTATTCGAGAGACCATATATTTGAAAGCTAAAGAGAAGATAAAGCAAATTGGCTCAAGAGCAAGTCAAATCCTTCCCTCTTTGAAAGAAGGAGAGGGCATGCTTATATAACACAAAAGTCATAATCCATCAAAGGGAGTAAAGAGAAGGAAATGATAAGAAGAATCAATCAGAGCAATTAATTTCCATAATTAATCATAAAATGAATCAAGTAGGTATATTCTATCCAAGTTTACCATAAAAGTATAATACTAAAGTTGTCCCAATAATTAAAAAAAGGGAAAGAGATTATATATACCAAATATAGTTTCAACTGGTAAAGGTAAAAGGAAGTGATGACTTAAAATGATCAAATCAAGGAAAATTTACTTTCCTTAAGCAGTAGACAGAATCAATTAGGTGTAAAACTTACTAAAATTTTCCACAAATAAATATATATTAAAGCCGTTAAACAATTAGAGAGGCAGAAAGAAAGGAAACAAATGATAGAGTGAATTCCATACATACACAGGTACTAAAGTGCTTATACCGTGAGTCAGGCAAACAAAAATGAAATCCTCAACGAGAAGAGAGTTCAGCAACTAAAATTAATCTATGATAATTTTATCAAAATGAATTAATAACCAAAGTTGTCACATAGTTGACAGTCGGCAAGCACATAAACATGCTCAACTATATCCACGTTCATATTTAAAACATTCCAATACTTATTTAGAAAGGGAGTGCAAAATTAGTTACAAAATCAAATATAATAAAGAATTGAGGCTCGATCAGAATCTGTATCAATCTGAAGTTTTTCTCATTAAAAAAAAACATAGGAGACCTATAACCAACACTTAACAGACACAATTAACATTAAATCTTATTATGAGAAATCAGTGAGAAGTAGCAACAATAATACGTAAAAGAGTTTAAACCAGAGAAAGATTCATGAGAATCTGTCAAAGATCTTTACGGTTCGAGTATTGGTGTTTGGAGGTGCGTCAGTTGTCCGAAGAAGAGAAAGATGAAGAGGGAGAGACGCATGTTGTTTGTGGTTTGAAGCAGCTTATTAAGAAATCTGACTGTTCTCTAGTGGCATTGGGAGGAGCAGTGAGACGACGAGAATGAGAATTGGTGGCTATTTTTGTATCAATTTCGCCGGAGAATGAGTGGTGCGGCGCCGGTTTCTGGAAAAAAATGACGAGAAAAAAAGAGAGAAAAGAGAAAGGAGAAGGAGGAGACGAAGGGGGGTTGTTGGAAGTTGAAGGAGGATGGAGGTTTATCTTGCCGGAGAAAGGATAACACTGGAGAATACAGCGTCCGATTCTGTGATGGAGACTGCTACAGTGGGGTGGTCCGACGTGAAGGAGGGGAGAGAGAGTGGAGGGTGAGCGGCAACTGAGTTTCGCCAGAACAGTGGTGAGTTTATTTTCCGTTGTCAGTGGTTTCGATATAGGGGCGAGGAGGAAGGACGAGAGTGGTAAGGCTGCTGCCTCTAGGGAGTGAAGAATGAGAGTTTGATTAGGGTTTTTGGGGTAGGGTAGTTGAAAATAGAAAAGATATAGGTTTTAATTTTAGACCGTTGGATTAAATGAAATAGAGGGCTGAAATTAATTTTAGAATAGATGGTCGGTTCATGGATTATCTAGCGGGTCGCGGATAATTAAATGGGTAGGTTTAAATTGAAATTGAATGGAAATTTAAAATGTAGCCAGAATTGGATCAAAACGGCTAGAATTGACATAAAATAGATGGAAAGTGTTTAGAATTTAAATAAATTGGATAAGATTGAAATTAGCTGCTATGAAATTAATAAAAACACTATACTTGTAAATGATTTAATAAATAAGTAATATAATAGTTTAATTTACGATAAAATAATATAAATATTATTATTACAAATTAAATATGAATAATTTATAAAACTAAGTAAATTATATTTTATAAATAAACCTTGTTTAATTGAAAATATGTATGCATGTATATTATTATGCAATATATTATATATGACATAATTACATATAATATTGAAAAATTAAAAACATGAAATTAAAATAATTTAGAAGTATAATTTAAAATAATTATGCAAATAATTCAAATATGTATGCTAATTAATACTAGAATATTACGAATGCGAATTAAATAATTTCGTTAAAAAGGTAATTTTAAAATACACACACACACACACACACACACATATATATATATATTGATACGCAGCTTAGACGGGCATAGGGAGGTCAAAATTGAGTGTCAACACCCATAAGCTTGCCTTTAGTGTTTTACATTACTAATTTAGGGATGTTTGAACGTAAGATCAAAAGGACTTAATGGGTTGTAATGTAAGCTAAGGGACAGGTAGGTACTATTCTGGCCAATAATAGTAACTAGCTTCCCTAAGTGTTTTTGATACATTGCATTTTCAGTACGAATATCTATCCTTTCACTTCGCCTTTATTCTTTTCAACTCCATTTATTCTTTTTATTTCCCCATTTCATTAGGCACACTTAAGCTATTAGTAAGGAGTACTTAAGCAATTTTTTCGCTCTTTTCTTCTTTTACTCCTTACTAACTCTTATTCAATTTTTTAAACAAGTGCATCTCTAGTCTTCTCTTCAACTCCCACACCTACTATTTTCCTTCTCATTCCAACTTCTCACTCCTTAACTTCTTTTGCATTTTCACTTAAGCGCTTAGGAGTTTTGGATCAAATTCAAGGCTAATGAAAAGAAAGGATTAAACTCATTTTATGGCTTGCAAAGAATAGTCTAAAGGCTCAATGGGGCTAACTAGGATCATACATTCAAGGTAAGTAAAGCGAGGGATAAAAATTAGGCTCATTCAAAGAAATGCCTAAATCATCTCCTACAATCGACATCCCTCATTTCGTTTTGTATACACACCATGCAAGTTCTAGACACTACACAGTAGCATGGAATATTCAAAAACCTTACACTCATAGCATATGCTCAATTCAAGACCAATTCAGCAGACTCTTAACTCAGCTAATCACAAGAATGCAAAATTCAACTTTAAGCACATCGAGTCACATTCAAGAGCCTAGGTGTCTCAAGCAGAGTTATACAACTATTACGCATGCTTCAAAATTAACAACACTTGCATCTCACAATCATGTATAGTATATAACAAGAACATCAAGCAATCAATCAGCTAAGGTGTCACGCCCCGAGCCTACATCCTGGACGTAACACGGTACTTGGAGCCACAAGCGACCGCAAGTCAACTCCTGGTCTATCATCTACTAGCATTCTGAGTAAACATGCACAATGAAAGTTTTAAATATTAAGAAAAGGCAAATACTGAAAGTGGAGAAAGAAATAATATATCTGTAATTCAATTCTGAAAGACAAGTCTAGTCTGAAGGCTAACTACTGAGGAGTTGTTGGGACAGGCCCCCAGCTAGCTCCAAGTCTAAACAAAACCATAACCAAATGAAATAAATAAACAAGGCCCTCGAATGATGAGGACTCACACTCTGATCTGCTGAAATGTAGTTCTCTAAAACTGAAGTAACTATCTGTGCTGAACCTGAGAATCTGCAGCTGTATCATAAAACGATACAACATGAAAAGAATGCGTTAGTACTTTGAATGTACTGAGTAAGTGGGAGAGACAAACTGAATATAAAATCTTAACTGAAATGACATGCCATGACCAACAAGTAAACTGAACTAAACTACTGATATAATCTGAAATGGTCAGGACGACCCTGACTGATGGTAAAAGTCATTCCCTAAGTCTGAAACACTAAATCTGAGATATTGTACTGAACTGAGCTGCTTATTCTGTTACTGGACTGGACTGACTAGTGGGAGAGTCTATAACCGACATTTAACTACATGATCTAGACGTGGAATCTGATATACACACCCCACCGGTAGGATCCAATATACCTTGCCAGGGTATAAAGGCATGGACTGCGAAATCACTGTCAAAAGGGGGCCGTTAGGCCAAATAAATATAATCTACGGTGGCAATGTAGTTCTAGAACCTGGGTGCGCTGGAACCCCAGCCCTTTCGGTGCTAAGTCCTACTCCCACTGGATAATCCTATTACTGCTACTACTGATAAGTGGATAGCTTGATACTGTTGTCCAAGACTATACTAACCCAGGGATACTGTCAGAGAGTTCCCTGAGCGTCTTATAGGACCAGATTTGGAAACTGAGTTCTAAGACTGGTTAGAGCTGCTTATCTGGAAGCGTCGTAACCGTCTAGAGAACCAACTGATAACTGAACTGGGGTCCTGGGGCTATTCAAAGCTATGACTGAATATCATGACCGCCTAATGGACCAAATATCTAAAATCTGAATCTGAGTCGGGAAACTGGGAGGCACCACTGATACCTCGAAAATAAGTTGGAGTCAAACTGATCAGTTGACATTTTCTGGACACCACTAATGTTGCTAAAATTGTCTGAAGCTAGATTGATATGGTTTGGACTGAGACTAGACTGCAAGAGTTCTGTGTTCTAACTGATTAAATTACTATCAGCTGTAGAGAGCCCATTTGGGCCGACAACACGGACAATTTCATAATATAAGGAACAATTTCAAAAATTATGGGAAGTTCATTCAACAGTGCAAAAGCCATTTTTGTTTATGGAATATTTGCTCAACATATGTATGTATGTAGGAAATTCTGGAAAATTTCAACTCAAGGCATTCTTCATTCACTAGAGAGAACTGAACAAATAAAATCATTATTCGAAAATTAGGGCTTAAATTCACCGTTGTGATAACACTGACAATTTGATAAGGAACTGATGAAGATCATAATAACAATAAATATAAACAACGTTCTGAGTGAATTCAACGAAAATAACATGAATGCTTCTCATACTCAAAAACTCAAGGCTTAAAATTAACAGAAGAAATTAAGGAGGAATTTGGGGACGCAATCCCCTTGCTAAAATCTCACATACCTGGTGGAGAATTCCCTGGAGAAGAGGATCTATACTGCTCTGATGAATGAATGACCCTAAACCTGCTAGAGGGTTTCTTGAGAGAACTGTCGATGAAATTCTGAGAGTAAACGTGAGAATGCGTGGAGAAAACCGTTTAAACACTCTAAAATGTCTAAAACTAAGGCTAAAACGACATGGTATAGGGTCCAAAAGCATAGGAAAGTCGAACTTTCCCTTAATGAAATTTTCCTGAAAAATAGATATGTCCCCGACCACGAGTCGTACCACGAAGTCATGACTTGTGGTCACCTCACCATTTTCTTCAATCTTCTGAAACTGGCCACGACTCGCATCCTACGACTCGTAGTGCCATCTTACGGGTCGTACCTATTAGTCATGGTATCATCCACCCATACCAACTACAACTACCAACGACTCCTCATCACGACTCATTGCTATATCCTACGAGTCATACCATGACCCGTGATGACTCACTCTGGCACCACTGAGAATTTCACCACGACTCCTAACTACGAGTTATACCTATGTGTCACGATTCGTAGGACAACTCGTGATATGACCTCAGGCTCCCGAAATTCATCACGACTCGAGTCACGAGTCGTAGGTCCTCACCACGACTCGTTCCTCGAGTCGTTCCGGTGAAAAATTTCAGGTTTTTCTACAACTTCCAACTTCAACTCCCGGGTCTATTCTTAGGCCCTCTCCAGGGTATTACATAAGGGTCCACAAACAAACCTATTGACTATTTTCTCTCAAGACGGTCGTCATTTATCCATCGTCGGGAAAAGTCTCTAACTATGACTAAACATAGCTATATCCAAACAAAGAAAAAATTTATTCATCGGATCAAAGTGCCCCCATAGGAAAAGAACCGAAAAGAAAAACCAATGGGTGGGTGAATTATGCTCAACTCAAACTTTTTCATCAAATAATACCATGAAAAGTACTAGTTTCACCCGAATTCATTAAGCACAAAATTTTGAAATTCCCTCACCCTACACTTGAATCATGCTATCTTCCCACAGCATCAAATAAAAATACTACAAGGGTGAGAAATACTCCCTGAGGCCTCTAGGCCTAGCTAACAGCATATTTTCCTTCATTTTTGCACAAGTGGGTTATCGACCCACACTCATCTTCTACCATGATCCTTACCTTCCTCTTTTAAGGGTACTCGGTCTTTCCCTCAATTTGTGCTTAAATCACCACAACAACAAAAAAAGTGAAAATAAAAATATCAAAACAAAATGAAAATAAAATTGTACCTAAGATACCCTTGGGTTGCCTCCCAAGCAACCCTGATTTTACGTCGTGGCACGACGTGGACTATCCTTCTCAGGATATCCTCAAACCAGTGTTCCCTTCTTCTTCTCTTTTTATTTTTCGAGGGAACAACCTCCACTTTATCCCTCTCTTCTTCCAACTTCTTCTTTAACTTAAGCCCTCCATCAGATTCGGGCTGAAATGTGATCATCTCATGCGGCAGTGCACCTATGGAATCTACCACCCCACACATAGCTTCTGATAACACACTGGCCTTGAAAAGGTCTCTGTAGTGTGTGGGTGGGTTAATCTCTTGGTAAACTATGAAGAGCTCCTCTTTATCATCGACCCTCATTTTGAGGGTACCTGCTCTCACATTTATTATGGCTCCTCCAGTTACCAAGAATGGTCGACCCAAGATCAGGGGTACCTTGTCACCAACTTTAAAGTCAAGTATGATGAAATCAGCGGGTATAATGAACTTACCCACTTTGATGAGAAGGTCCTCAATTATTTCCTCTGGTGCCACTGTGGACTTGTCTACCAGCTGCAGCATTACTCGTGTTAGCCTTGGATGACCCAACCCCAAGGTGTTAAACAAAGATAGAGGTAATAGATTTACTGCTGCCCCTAAGTCCCAAAGAGCTCTTATCACTTCAACTTTACTAATTTGTATGGGGAGGGTAAAACTCCCTGGGTTCTTGAGCTTTTTCGGCATCTTGCTCATTACTCTGTAGCTGCACTCCTTAGTCAGTGCCACCATTTGGACAACCACCAATCTAACTTAGTTGGCCACCACATCTTTCAAGTATTTAGAGTACTTTGGTATTCCCTGCAAAACATCAAGTAAGGGCAAATTGATGTGAAGTTCTTTGAAAATATCAAAGAACTTTTTAAAATATTCCTCCTCCTCACTCTTCTTGAGTCTTTCCGGAAATGGTGGTGGTGGTCTCTGTGCTGGCTGCAGTTATGATTGTGCATTGTGTTGCACAGCACTCTGATTATCTCCCTTATTGGTAGATGGACCCTGTCTTACCAGCTCCGGTTGCACATCATTTATCTTTTCTTTCGGTGGTGCATTAGCCAAGTGCTTGCCACTCCTCAGGCTGATGGCATTGACCTGTTAGGGGTTTGTATCTGTGTCACTAGGTAACCCTTCTTGACGTCTGATGCGCTGAGCAGCTGCTAATTGACCCATTTGCTTCTCTAGATTGGGGGTGGCTAACTGCTGATTTTTCAAAACTGAAGCTATTTGTGCCTGATTCTCTGCCAATTGGATCTGAGTAGCCATAATCTTTTGCAGCATCTCCTCAATGTTGCTGCTGGTCGACTGGCCATCGTTCTGCCTGTTCTGCTGTTGATACTACTGCTGCTGAGGTTGTTGGTAGCTCTGACTCTGATTGCCACCCCAAGAAAAATTTAGGTGACTTTGCCAATTCTTATTGTAGGTGTTCCCACAATTCTAATTATTTCTCTGAACATTCCCCACAAAATTGAAAGATTTCAGATTTTCCCCACAAGATTCTCCATTGTGTCCATTGTTACAATAAATTTCACACCAACTAGGAGCCTGCTGAATTGCATTCACCTATCCCTACGATTGGTTCATACTCAGTTTGTTGAACTGAGTCATCATCTGATGCTGAATGATGCTAGTTGTGCCGCCAAGGCATTGACGTTGTCCACTTCTATCAACCCTACTGCTCTCTTTCCTGCCCCTCTCGATGAATTATTGTGCTACTCTATATTTCCTTGAGCAATCCTATTCAACAAAGTGTACAACTCATCATAAGTCTTCTCCAATGCTTGCCCACCAGATGCAGAGTCTAATAAGATTTTCGTATATGGGTCTAGACTCTCCAACAAAGGTATGGGCTAGCACCTCATTGGACTGTTGGTGATAGGAGAAGTCTCTAAAAATGACTTGAATCTCTCCCAAGCCAAATTAAGTTCTCCTCCGACCTCTACTTAAAGCTTAGAATCTCACTTCTGAGCTTGGCAATCTTGCCTGAAGGGAAGATTCTGATGAAGAACTTCCTTGCTAGGTCATCCCAAAAAGTAATGGAATTCGGTGGCTCAGCCTTCAACCACCTCTTTGCCTCTCCTAACTATGAAAATGGTAAGAGTGTGAGTCAGACATAGTCAGTTGACACTCCAGTGGAGACAAAAGTGTCACTGATCTTCAAGAAGTTCTATAAGTGCTACTATGGGTCCTCATGATTCATACCAGTGAATTGGACACTAGAATGTAACAGCTACACCATGTTCTATTTAAGCTCAAAGTTCCCTCTGGGCTCCAATTTGCGGATACTAGAGGTCACATTCATCGCTAGTGGGATTGCCACTTCACGAACTGGTCTGGCTGCCATCTGATTAGGTAACAACTCTGTTTGCCCCACTAGTGGATGTTGTTGCAACTACTCTTGTAACCTTTTCAACTTCCGCTCTAGAGCTTTCCTCCTGAGTAAATGCAGTTGGCGTTCAGGTTCTAATAAAGGTTCTACCAGCTCTCTATTCCTTTTCAGTTCTACAAGGGCAACCTATTACCTGCAATATAGCAAACTAGGACCAAGTTTTTCAACACTTAAGGAAATTAAAAATCACAAAAAAATAGAAAAATTCACTAAAATTCACGTGTCTCTGGCAACGGCGCCAAAAACTTGTTGCGCCCCAGTGAACGCGCAAGCGTACACGGTCGTACAAGTAATACAGTGGCCCTTCTTCAGAGCCGGATGTCAAACTCACAGGAACTGGACTAATTCAGTGAATTCTCAAGTTCAAGTGTTAAATTAACCTTCACAAGTGTTGATTATAGAAATTTTGGGAAATTATAATTAAATCTAGGGATGATCAAAAAATAATCGAGAAACAATTCAAGAAGCAACTAGAGTTAAGGTCTAATAATCATGCAATGCTACAATTCAAAATGAAAACTTCAGTTGTTGTCTCAAATAGTTAAAATGTGATGTTCATGGTCTTTCGAGCCTCTAAACACGACAAATTAGTCTCACACTTACATCGTTGAGCGGGGATATGACGTCCTAATTCGTGAGCAGTTTAAGTATGTGGATGTAGTTTACGGAGTTTGTGCCCTTGATTATGGACTTTAGTACCTCTAACCATTTAACCTACCTTAGCTTCACAACTACTTCTACAAGCGGTGATGTGACAATTCTAAGTTTGTGTCTAGCTCATCCCATTTTATCAACCAAGCAAGACAAATTAGGTATAATTTTTATCCTAACCGCTAATCCTATCGTAAAGATAAGAACTTTCTCCTTACATTCTTGTGTTCTAGCCTAGGGTTACTCTTTCGAGCTTTTACCTAAGCTTAACGAGTTTCATTCATGGTGATCAAGCATAAAAACAATATTAATAAATAATTTAAGACAAAACAACAACTAAAAACTCAAACCAACGAAGAATTCATGCATTTACAATCATATCACGTGGCATCAACCCTAGAGGAAGGGTTTTAGCCACTCATGTTCGTAAAAATTCTTAAAAACATGATTCAAGTAGAGTACTTACAAGAATAGTTAAAAGAGAACGAAAATTATTGAACCCTAGGTAGAGTTCTTCCTTTCTCCCTTTGCTCCTTTCCTTTGTTCTCAAAATATTTCGTGATAAATGATTTTAGAAGCTAAGGGTTTAATTTATACTAAGTGAGAAAAATGCAAGTTTTTGCCGTGGATGGACCATCTCCGTGTCACGGACCTGAACGCCTCAATTTTCCTCCATGACATGGACTAGTCGCGCAGGCTCACTGGAACTTCGGCATTTGCATTTCATGGGCGCAGGCTATGTGCGTCGTCTAGCGTGGCACCACGCTGGTCCGCCAGCCCGCACTGGCGTGACACGGCAATAGCGCGCAGGCGTTGCCTCGCTTGTCCCTTCGCGTGGGCATGCCCTTGCGTGGAACAGCGCCTAGCCCGCAGCCCACACAGGC
Source organism: Datura wrightii (assembly GCA_035772735.1). Classification (NCBI taxonomy): domain Eukaryota; kingdom Viridiplantae; phylum Streptophyta; class Magnoliopsida; order Solanales; family Solanaceae; genus Datura; species Datura wrightii. The sequence continues at coordinate 116,230,920 of JASDFA010000019.1, forward strand.
GTGACATGGCGTTGGTCACGCAGGTCTGCCGGCGTGGCACGCTGGGCAGTGCGACATTTTTCGTGCACATTTCATGCAATCTTCCTCCAACTCATTCCAACACTTCATCTTGTTCGTGTATCATCAATTTTAAGCCTCTCCTAGCATTTTTCACCTACAAAACAAAGAGCTATTCACATTGATTAGTTTATGCACGAAATTATACAAAATCACACGAGAATATACTCACTTAATTTGACAAACACGACTAAACTAAGTTATAAAATATCACTTGGGCATGTAATTATGCTCAAGATCAGTACCATGACAATATATAGATATACTATGATAGTACCATGGAAAACTGAGAGATGTCTTACTGAAGGAATAAAGTAAACTCAATGTAAATCACCATAAATTAAGAAAGAAGAATAAAGAAAAAGAGCAAAAAAGTGAATGAAAATAAATTATGGAGGAAATTTTTAAAAAAAAAAAAAAATTAAGTATGAAATTAGATTATGATAAAAAATAAGAAATAATATAATTTGAGAAAAATATGAAAAAAAAGAAGATAAAGAATAAAGAAAAGAGGAGAAATAAGAAAAGAAAAAAGAAAAAAGAAAAAAGAAAAGGAGCAGAGAAACGAAAAAATGAACAAGGAAAAAAAAAGAAATGAAATGAAATGAATGATGAAATCAGATTATGATGAAAAAAATAATGAATAATGATTTCATAAAATAAATAAATGAATAAAAATTTATAAAATATTTTTTATTTTTAATTTTAATAAATAAGCTAGTGAGTTTAGTAAATTTTTATTACTTCTTGTTGTAATTTAATTATTTGATTTTTTTATATTTTTATTAATTTAAAGATAGATAGCTACTACATTTCTTTTTATATCTAAAGAGTAAAATAAAAAGATAAAAGAAAAGGCTAAAAAAATAGTAACAAAAACTTAAATTAATTTTAAAAGGAACAAAGAAATTAAAGTAAGAAGAACAAAAAGAAATAAAGACAAAAAAATTAAAGAAATAACAGCTAAAAGACAAAAAGAAAAAAAGTTAAAGTTCTGACAGCAAATTAGGCTGATAAAGAAATAAAGGAAACAGGGCATTTTTTGTTCTTATTTTGGAAACATCAAAATAAATAGACATTCTCATGTAAATACTTAGCTTTTTATAGACATCAACGTTGTTTTTCTAATTAATTGTTCAAAATAACTCTTTTACTCAACCATTATGTATGTCGTAAAAATTGACCCACTTAGTTAAATTCGTTACGAAAAATTACATAATTAAGCAAATTTTACTACATATTTATACTATATAACAATACTTTTAGAAATTTTATAAAAAATAGTAAAATAATTACACAAATAGTTTTTACCATGTGGTTATTATGTATCAACCTTTTTATCTTCCCTCTCCAATCTCAATTAATACCCGTATTTTTCTCCATTTCAAACACCATTTTTTCATCTTTGGAACTCTCCCAATATTTTCTCCGATTTCTCTCTCACAATTTTCATCCGTTTTTCTCATTCAAGATCTTCCATTATTCCGTGATTCTTGTGTAAGTTTTTACCGTTTTTGTTGTGTATTTCACTTATCTAACTTCATACATCTTTTCTAACATCTTAAAATTTTTGGGGTTTTATCAAGGTATAATCATGCTTAAAAATGGCGGATGAATCATCTTCTAGAATACTAACCCATGGGCGGAGTAGGGTTCCGCTGGCAACACTGTTACGGTGAAGATAAATCTAGGTATTCGGCGAAGGTCACCATTGCCGAAGAAATCAAAGCAAAATTTTAAAATAGTTCTTCTCCATCTCGACTTTTTGAGAAGATTGAAAACTCAAAAAAGTCAAAACCTCTAAATTAAACCCTTGACCTGCTATTTTTCCTTCGATTTCACTACACACACTCAAAAACAATTGCAAAAGTTCTCAAAAAAAAATAACTGAAAAATTAATGGGGTTTCTTCTTTTTGTTCTGAGAATCAATTTGTGAAAGAACAGCAGAAGATAAACAATGGAGGAGAAAGAAAAGATTTTTTTTCAAGAAGACGGCTTTTGGATACATGTATCAGTATCAGATTTTTTTTAATTTTTTAATGAAACACATAACTTTTATTTAGATAGTGAGTTTTTGATACATGTATCAGTATCATATTTTTATTAATTCCAGAATTGTAATGCACCAATGTATTGCTTTGTGGGTATCAATACATTTGCACCAATTGTTATTAGTATGTATTAAAATTTTTCAGTGATACATGAATGTAAATTACTCATATTTATTTTGTGTATCAATTTAGGAAATCTTTTCCCGTTATTGCTTTGTTTCCTATGTATAAGTATCTTGAATAAATTATAAATTGAGAAATTACCCTCATATTTATCAATATATGGCAACTGTATCAATTTTTATAAAACATATAATGTTATAGAATTTTGCAAATTATAGACTCTATGATTGTGTATTTATTTTTAGTATGTATCAATATTTCCAGCGAAACACATAATTTTCATTTGAATAGATGAGTTTTTTATACATGTATTAATTTTTTAATGTAGGTAGTTAAGTTTAGATATATCTATCAGTATCAGGATTTATCAAAAAAGTAATTTTTCATGAAATCTGTGATTTTTTTAATATTTTTGCGGATATGAATTAATTTTTTTAACTTTTCTAAATATGGTAAAAAAATCGAGATCAAAATGGAGACAGATTTTCTCCCATTAAATATGCAAGTTTAGTTAATTAGATATTAAATAGAGTCATTATAGGAGGAAATTAAGGGTTTGAATTTAATGACATTGATTACGCAGAGTCTGTTTTGGTGTAACAGACAACATACATTAAGGAAGGTTTTAAGGGTTTGATACTCTGATACAAGTATAATCCTTATAGAAAACGGTATTAAAAAAGTAAAAAAAAATTGCTATATTTTGTAATTTTAGTAAATATCACTATTTTCTATAATTAATTTCAGGGATAGTGCTATTTATGAAAATTTCTCAATTCATTATTCACCAACTTATATTTTATGTGTAAAAAATATTTCTATGAATAAAATATTCACACATTAAATAAATACATTTCATAATACTCGTCAATTAAGTAACTATAGTTAAAGAGAATGACTCAAAGTTCTCTATTGAAAATAAAGGTGGTTATATTATTCATTACTTTAAGAGCCCGGAAAGTCACCTTGTAATTGAATTTGAGTGTAATTGGGTGTAATTACACAGTTTGATATGTTTTCTTTCTTCTCATTTTTTGACATTTACTTCTTGTGATTTTATGTAATTGCTCATATTTTTTATTTTTTATTTTTTAATTTTAAGAAAATACAATATTATTCTAACTTTTGAATTAACGTAGAATTTCATTATTTAATTATCTTATAGACTTGTTTTCATTTTCTTTTGAATTATATCTACTTAAGTTATATTGAAACTTATTTTAAGTTATGTGGAAATTTGACACAAGAGTATTTGTTTACTTTTTTTTTTGAATTTATATTATTTTTCAGTTCTAATTTATTTGTTTTAATAATATTGACTTGTTATTTCACATGCCATTCATTTTTTAGTTAGAATTGATAGATTATTATTTGTCAAATATTTGAATAATTTTATGATATTATGTTTATAATATTAATATTTTTTTTCAAACATGCATTCTATGATGTTCTTAAAAAATATGAATTTTAGTTTTTTATAATTAATTAAATTAAAATATTTTAATTTAAAAATATATATCTATAATTTTTTTAATCATATTAGTTAAAAATATATATTTATTAATTATTATATTTTTTAGAGATAATATGTATCTTAAATACCTAATTTAATATCATTTATAAAGACATATATTTGTCAAATATTAATTTTTGATAACTAACTTTTATTTTTAAAAATTAATCTAACTATTATTTTTTTAATCATATTAGTTAAAAATATATATTATTAATTATATTTTTTTAGAGATAATATGTATCTTAAATACCTAATTTCATATCATTTATAAAGATATGTATTTGTCAAATATTAATTTTTGATAATTAACTTTTATTTTTAAAATTAATCTTACTGCGTAATTACAGTTGTGCAACCAAACAGTACACTTATAATTACACTGTAATTATATCATGACAAACAAATAGGTCATTGTAATTACTATATTGTGTAATTACTTAGTTGGGTAATTACTACTCTAGTAATTACATCAATTCCAATTACATAGTAACTTTTCAAATAGACCTTAAATAATATTCGTTCCTCGAACGTGCTCAAAACCTTCTCAAAAATGCCAAGAAGATGAGAGCTCAAATTGTGGGCTTGGTTTCCAACTTGACAAGTTATTAAGGTCTCAAAATTGACTAACCCTCTAAATTTAGAAAATTAAACAAAGTCTCCCCTCTAAATAGGGTTAACAAAAAGTGTACCTATCATATAATCATCCAAACAACATGGGTAGAAAATACTTTTAGTCGCAAATCTATGGGTGGCTTGAAGAATGTAGAATCAGGCAAGATAGAGATGACTAAAGAGTTATATCAGCTAGCCAGTTTGAGAGTTCGGCTCCTAGATTCAAATGACGGAGGAGTTGTCATTCAAAATACGATAAAATCATCACTTATATCAGAAGTAAAAGAGAGGTTATACAATAATACGGAATTAGTAGAATTAAAGGATGGAATTCCACAACAAAAGAAGCCTATATTGGGGCTTAGAGAAGATAGTGTTCTCATATATCAAAACCAGCTATGTGTGCCAGATGTAGGGAGACTTCAAGAAAGAATTAATGCAGAAGTTCATCATTCTCGGTACTCAGTTCACCTAAGAGCTACAAAAATATACAACGGCCTCAAAGAGATCTATTAGTGGAATAACATGAAAAGGGATATTGCAGAATTTGTGACTGAATGCCTAGATTATCAACAAGTAAAGATAGAGAACTAGAAACCTAGGGGATTAACCCAAACCATAGAGGTTGCAATATGAAAATGGGAAGTGATTGATATGAATTATATTATAGGTTTGGCTCGCACTAGCCGAAAGTATGACTTTATATGGGTAATAGTATATAGGCTTATGAAATTCGCTCACTTTCTACCTGTCAGAACTAATTATACAGCCGAAATTATGTCAAGTTATATACAAAAAGAGATAGTACAACTTCATGGAATACCTATTTCTATTATCTCAGACAGGGGTGCTCGATTTACTTTATATTTCTGGAGGTCTTTCCAACGAGGTCTAGGTACTCTGGTGAATCTTAGTACAATATTTCACTCCTAAAACGACTATCAAGCTGAGCATACAATTCAGACGTTCGAAGATATATTGCGAGCGTGCATGTTGGGCTTCAGTGGAAGTTGGGACGATCATTTGCCCCTTATTAAGTTTGCATACAATAACAGCTCTCACGTCAGTATTCAAATGGCTCCTTATGAGGCTTTATATGGGTGAAAGAATAGATATTCGATTGGCTGATTTGAAGTCAAAGAATCTAAATTATTGGGACCTGGCTTGGTTCGTCAAGCCAAAGAAAAGGTAAAGTTAATACAAGGATGATTACTAGCATCCAAAACAGGCAGAAGTCATATTCAGATGTGCGATGCCGAGAGTTAGAGTCTAATATTGATGATTAGGTGTTCTTAAAAATTTTGCCAATGAAGGGTGCTACGAGATTTAGTAAAACAGGTAAGTTTCGCCCAAGATACATAGGATCGTATAGAATCCTTCGAATAATAGGCCAAGCAGCGTATGAACTAGAGTTGCCTTCAGAATTAGAGGCAATCCACCTAATATTTCATGTGTAAATGTTACATAACTATATAGGAGATTTCTCTCGTATTACTCCCGTAGAGGATGTTCATATTACAGAAGATCCATCTTACGAAGAGGTTCCCATTGCTACTCTTGATTGACAGGTTTGAAAGTTGAGAAATTAAGAGATAGCCTCCATGAAAGTGCTTTGGAGAAATAATAATGAGAAAGAAAAGATGTGGGAAGCTGAAGAAGAAATGAAAGATAAATATTCTTACTTGCTTAGCTAAAAGGGTAAAATTCAAAAAGGGAGGAGAATTGGTTCAGAATTCAAAAAAGTGAGGTAATTACTTTATTCAAATTATGTATTTTAGATAACAAATTGATATTACTATTTCAGTTATTATGCTTATCTTGATATTGTACATCATCCTATGAGACACATAGGTTGGATAGTCTAGATTACATAGGAAACTCTATCGAAATTTTGAGAAAATCCTAACGATTTAAGTTTTATTTGCAATACTCTCATTCGAAGATGAATGATCTTAAGAGAAGAAGGATATGTCACCTCGTAAAAAAAATTTATATTCAACTCATACATGACCAAGTTAACATCGACAAAAGTACTTAAACTTAGGATGGTGAGGTGATAATTTAGCCTAGATTTTGAAATGGCCAAAAGTGTATAAGTGCTAAGTTGAAGTCTAAGGATAAAGATTTGAAAAATGAAATAAAATTAAGTGAGGTGTTTGCTAGACTTATTAAACCTAGTAAGTGAAAAGTAGGTGCATTACCTAGTTAAGAGGGTCAATTAAGGGTAGAACCTATATGAATTGTTGGACCTAACAGTGGACCAAATAAATCTTTAAAGTTGGCCCAGCATATTAGTACCCAATCTGCCCAAAATAGCCCAATAAATTAAGCCCTAAAAGAGGTATAAGTTAAGGACAAGTACATGCATCACCTACTTAAACTTTTAAGGTTTTTAAAGGGTCAAGTAGGTGCATCGCCTACTTGGCCAAATTGTGGCTCAAAATAAAGTATAAAGCAGCCACCAATATTAATCAATTTAGGGCCAAACTAGAGCATAAATCAGTCATCAATGTTGACCCAATTTGTGAACCAAAGTGATCCCAAAAGCAGCCAGCAAAGTTGACTAATTTGTGGCTCAAAAATGAGGATAAAGACAGCCAAAAGCTTAACCAATTAGGGGCTCAATATAAAAGTGAAGTTGATAGTTAACCCAAATACTTGACCTAATTCTAGCCCAAATGGGTCCAAGGGAGAGGAGGAAACTTATGGTCCTCTATAAGACCATATTTATCCAAAAAGAGCTCACTTTAGACTTAGCAAAAATTCTAAAAATTAAAAAGAAGCTCTCTCCTCTCTTTTCAACATCAAATACCCGCCCTAGGACTCCTTTTACTTTTCTCTAAGTTTGAGGCAAGTTTTTTAATCCTTGCTTAAATCTTTCAAGATAAAGTAAGAAATGATGTGGTAGAAGTGGTGAAACATGACAATCTACTCCTACCAAATTGCCGCCCTAACTTGCTTGATATTTAAGAGATTTTCTCTTCTTTTTTTTTTTGTGTATATGTAGAGGGTTTTTAATATCTTGAATACTACAAGAAAAAGGAAGTAACAGCTGCCACCAAGTAAGGTAAGAGATACTACCATTTTCATCCCTTTCAATTGAAAGTTTAGGTGGAGAAATCTTGTTATATTATTATTAAAAACTCACGGAATAGTGATCAAAAGCAGTGAGTTCAGCATGTTGCTATTGTGTAAGGGATGTTTTGCTTGTTTCTTGTGATTGAGGCAGTAAGTTTGGATTGTGTGTGTATGGTGTTGAAATGGGGAAGAAGGGTATGGAGATACACCATTTAATTAACGTTGATATGTGCATTCTTTTTGGAACTCATCAAGCTATTGTTTGGTACATTCTTGATGGTTGGGGCAGTAGGGTTAGTGTATACATACTTGTATTATAATAGAGGAGAAGGAGTGGAGATGCACTACTTAAATAATGCCCAATCATACATTCTGGCCGACATATAATTAGCTACTATTTTTTAAGGTGACATTATGTTTGGAGGTTAATATTAGCTTCATTATGCACTCATGTTGTAGATTAATCTAATTTTAAAAAAAAGAGCTAACTCATGCTAGTCATGATTGTCGAAGAAAATGAGGTATGTTAAGGCTATTCTATTCTTGTTTGGCAAGAATCTAGAAATGAACCTACAAGTCTCCAAAAGAAGGAATTTGAGCATTGTGACTAATACATCTATTTTAATATTTAATCAAATTTTAAATAACTATGTGTCACATTATATCGAGTTGAGTCGCTCTGTCCTATAAATCTGATTGTTGTATAAAGAAAATGGGAGGCTATTCTTGTATCAAGTTTCCTTTTATTATAATTCAAAATCAAGCGCTAAAAGTATAAAAGAAGGTTTTAGTGCGTCGAGATATTACTTGTGCAATTGAGTTAAGAGTTTATAAGTACTTTAAAATATCCATTAGTAAATCGATCTTTAAGGAATTGGCTAAGAGAAGTGATTATAGAAGTTCAACCACTTAATATACTCAATATGTATGACTTGCGTGTGTTAGAGTGTGCCAAGGCAATATTTCCATATTGAGGCTATTATATATACACATAGTATGCATTGAGGCGCTATTGCCTCTATCATTGCTAATAGTATATACAGTGTGTGCCAAGACACTATAGTGATTCATCGTGTGTTAAAGTGTGTATCACAACGTGTGTGGTGGCATGTGCTGTATCCTAAAAAGAATGAAGAAGGTAAGAAGCTTAACAAGTCCTACAGGTTACAGTTTCCACGTTTCATATTATATCCTATTTAGATTTACTATTTTTAGCTTATTCAGATATTATTCATGCCTTACATATCAGTATATTCTTTCTTAATGACATCCCTATTGCTTGGGAGTATTGCATTCTTGCTTGCAGGTCCAAATAGAGACCCAAATAGACCTCTTCAGTAGGAGCTGCAGAGTTCAGCTATTTTAGTAAGCTCCATTCTTCTTGGAGCTGAGGAGTTAGAAGCTCAGCTTTATTTTAAGTGTGTATATAGTAGATGGATAGATCGAGGCTCAATCCCAATCATATGATAGTCAAACACTCTTAGAGGCTTGTAGACACTTGTTAAGATTTCACAATGTGGTTTTTGGCCTCTCAGACCTTCTGTTTAACTATTTTACAATTCATAGCCTTGTTGGTTTGTAGTCTATTAGCTAGGGTACTATGTGGCTTTGTTAGCCCTATACATATGTGTTTTGGGTTGTCAGTTTTTTATAATATATTTATATCGTGATATTGTCAACTTTTAATTTTCATTATGCTTTAGCATTGTTATCATAGAGGCCTTGTTAGTCCAACTGCTATACAAGTTGTACGAGTTTTAGTGGCTAGCTCGGTCAAGTAAGGCATCGGTTGCTGGTCGCACTTCCTTAGGCTTGGGGCATTATATCTTCTTTCTTCTCAATTGTCTCACCTGTCTATCAGTAATGGCAACCGGACCTTCTTCATAACTCATGTTCTTCTCACGTCAACTATCTTTGGTCCGATCACATAGCTTGGGTCACAAGAATATCATTGAAACATAGACATATAAAAAATTGAATGAGTTGTCGATAGCTTTAGCGTCAAAGCAAGTCTATACGCCACATCACTAATCTTATCAAGTATATCATAAGGATTAATATACCTAGGGCTCAACTTTCCTTTCTTTTGAGATCTCATCGCAACCTTCATAGGTGAAACCTTTAGAAGAACCTTCTTGCCTTAAGTAGACCTCAAATCCTAAACTTGTCGATTTGCATAGCACTTTTTCCTAGTCTAAGTTGACTCTGAATCAAAGAGACCTTATCTAAGGCCTTCTATATCAAATTTGGACCCAATAATTGAACCTCTTCGGGCTCAAATCAATCAATAAGTGATCTACACCGATGATCATATAAATCCTCAAATAGTACCATCTGAATACAGGATTGATAGTTATTGTTATTTGCAAACTTTGCTAATGTAAATTGTTTGTTCCAATTGCCTCGAAAGTCAATGGCATATGCTCTTAACATATTCTAAAGAATCTGAATAGTTTGTTCATACTGATCATCAGTCTGAGGAGGAAAAGTCATACTCAACTCAGCACGAGTACCCAAGGCATCCTAAAATGACTTCCAAAACATGGTTGTGAATTGCAACCCTTGGTCAGAAATAATAGAAACAGGCACGTTATACAATCTATCTCTCAAAGATAAATCTCTACCAACTTCTTCGCAGAATACGTGATATGCATCGGCATGAAGTGTGCAAACTTTGTGAGTCTATCAACTATCACCCAAACTGAATAATGGCACTTCAATTTACATGGTAAGCTTGCCATAAAATCCATAGTAATCCTCTTCTACTTCCACCTTAGAATGATCATGGTCTTAATCAAATCACTAGGCCTTTGGTGCTTGTACTTGACTTGTTGATAGTTCAAGCAACGAGATACATAACATGATATGTGCTTCTTCATACCCTTCTACCAATATACCTCACGAAGATATGATACATCTTCGTAACACTTGGATGAATAGAATATCTGAAATTATGAGCCTCCCGGAGAATTAATCTCCTCAAATCCTCTAACTTTGAAACACAAATTCGACCTCTGAGTCTTAAGACTCCATCGTCACCAATTGTGGACAATGTAACATCACTAGTCAAAAACTCTTTCCCGAAGATGCATAAGATAAAAATTCTTATACTAATTGGCTCTAATCTCCTCAATCAAATATGATTGTGCTATAACACAAGTAAGAAAACCACCTGAACCTAATGGATCCATAAAAACTCTCTAGTTAGATAAAGTCTAAATATTATTGGCTAAGAGTAGCCTCTCGACCTCAAGATATGACATGCTACCCATAGAAATAGTATTCCTACTCAAAGCATCAGCTACCACATTAGCTTTTTCCTGTATGATATAAGATAGTCAAATCATAATCCTTAAGCATCTGTAACCAATGACGCTGCCTCAAATTTAACTCTTTTTACTCAAATATATACTCCAACCTCTTGTGATTTGTATACACCTCAAAACGCTTGTCATACAAATTGTGGCGTCAAATCTTAAACGAAAATGCAACAAAGAATCAACCTCCCTACATCTAAACACAATCAAGACCAACATATGTAACATCACAAAAAACACAAATCCACCAATATTGATAGGCAAAGTCAATACAGAGCGATAGTTAAAGTTGTCTTAAGCTTACCGAGATCTCTCCTCACAATCATCAGTCCATTTGAAAGGTTGACTCTTATGGGTCAAATGAGTCAAAGGTGTTGCAATAACTGAGAATCCCTAAATAAAACATCAATAATATCCCACCAAACCCAAGAAGTTACGGATCTCTATTGGAGTAGATGGTCTAGGCGAAAGAGCAACTAACTTAGTCTTCTTCGAATCAACCATAATGCCATCACAAGTCACAACATTGCCCAAAAATGCAATTGTATCAAAACAAAACTCACACTTTGGGAACTTAGCATAAAGTTCTCATTCCTTCAATGTTTGTAATACAATCCTCAAATTTTGCTCATTCTCATCCTAAGTATGAGAATATACTAAGATATAATCAATAAACATAATCACAAAATTGTCCAAATAAGGCTTGAATGCATCATTCATAAGCCTCACAATGTAGTTGAGGAACTAGTCAGTCCAAATGGCATGACTAATAACTAATTATGCCCATATCTGGTACAAAGGCAGTCTTGGATATATCCTCCATCTTAATCCTCAATTGATGGTAGCCTGATCTCAAATCAATCTTTGAGAAATAATTTGAACTCTAAAGTTAATCAAACAAATAATCAATAAATACGGGGCTATGGATATTTGTTCTTGACAGTCACTTTGTTCAATTGGTGATAATCAATACACGTATGCATGGTGCCATCTTTTTTTTTTTCATAAACAATACTAGAGAAATAGCAGGTCTAATGAAACCCTTATCAAGTAATTCCTAAACCTGAATCTTCAACTCCCTCAATTCCCCTGATGCTATATGATATGGAGGAATAGAAATAGGTTGAGTACTAGGCACCAGATCAATGTTAAACTTAATATCACGACTAGGAGGCAATCCTGGAAAGTACTCGGGAAATACCTCAAGAAACTCACGAACAATAAGGATGTCAAGTGTCACATCCTCTGCTCTAGTATCATGAATAGTAGAAATAAAGCTCGAATATTCCTGACTTATCATCTTTTGCACCTTTATCAATGATATAATTTTGCCCTTACCTAAGGCAATCCTATCGCTCCATTCGACACGTGGATGCCCCGAAATGCAAAAACTAACAACCTTCGTATAACAATCAAGTGTCGCATGACACAAATCCAACCAATGTATACCTATGATAACATCAAAACCGACCATAGGAAGGAAAAAAAAAAAGCAAACCCACCATTGTGGTAATGCCCTGAATGAAAACCTCACAATCACGATATACCTAATCAACAAATAGACTCTCCCACTATAGTAGAAACAACAAAGGGAGCATCAAATAATTCCAACTCTCAACCTAAATAACATGAAAAAGGCAAGGTCACATCGGAATAAGAAGATCTAGGATCAATAAGTGCAAATGCTACATGAGAGCAAACAATAAGAATACATGTAACAACTTCATTGGATGCCTCAACATTGCCTAACCAAATCAAAGAAACTGGGATATCCATCGACTCCCTATATACCAGGGACACCCTGACCACGAGCTGCGAGCTAAAATGCTCTAATTGGATTGGCTAGAGTAGGAGAAGCAGTCCTAGCACCCTGAGCTTGAACATCTACCTGACCTGCAGTTGTTGTTTCTCCCCTAGGTCACTGTCTAGCATAATGACCCAACTCTCCAAAAGAATGACATGCCCTTGGGTCTCCATGTTAACCTAAACTACAACATTAGTGTCTCCTGCATCAACGAGCATAAGTCTAAGGTGGTCGTGAATACGGTGTCATATCCCGCCTCTACTATGTCTACTGATGTCCTTGATGGACAGGCATAACACTCACTGTCTGCTGAGTCTGATGGGGATAACCAAGGCCATAACAACCTTGGCCTATATATAAACTACCACTGAAGCTACCAAACTCTCTAGACCTCTTACCCTCTCTCTCCTCCTGATCATACACGCGATAAGACTCTTTATGCATTACAGTGTCCATGCTCTCAAAAGAACTAGAACAGAGCTTACTCACAACAACTGAGCGGAGAAGAGATAAAATCCGTCTCGCAAAAAGCCCCATTCTCTCGCTCTCAGCAATATCTGAATAGGCATAATGAACCAACTCTAAGAACCTGGTCTCATGCTCCTCCATGATCGTATGGCCCTGTCTAATCCCATCAAACTAGCATCTCATATCATCCCTTTTGCTCTGACGAATGAACTTATCAATGAATATCCTAGAGTACTCAGTCCAAGAAATAGGAGAAGAATCTTCCTTGCGAGAGCTCCAAACAACTAACCATCAAACCTCGGCCTTACCAGAGAATTGGAAAGTAGTGAAATACACACCCTTAGCCTCAAGCAAACCCATAGTAGACAAAATATTTTGACATTAATCAAGAAAATCATATGGACTAGCCTGGCTAAGGTACATCAAATGTTGGAAGTCTCATATCCTTAAAGATCTCCAGCTCCACATAATACCAAGAAGTAAGTGCGAGGAACAATTGCCTTTAACTAGATGAATAAAAGACTGAAGAGTCATTGCTGGAACTGGAGATGATGAATGCAAAAGTGGAGCGGCCTGAAGTGTTGGATTGAAAATAGTTGGACTCTAGATGCCAATATTAGACTAAGAAGTAGCCGGAGGACCACTCTGCCTCAGTATCATAAACTCCAAAATCCTCATAAGTTGAATAGTCATCTCAGGCGGCACTAAGAATGAAAAAGTCGACGGTGGCACAGACGGAGAAACAAAAGATGGCACAAATAGAGCAGATGATGGGACATAGGCCGACATAGACCGTAGTGTAGATAGTGTACATCATGAACCTCAAGTGTAGCTTCTTGGGTATAAGAAACATCTGAGGTTTGACCTCTGGTGATAGCCCATGGCTAGGCGCCAGTCCTGCCACCAGATCGCTCGCTAGATCAACCCCCACAGAATGAAACTGTAGAAGAACCTCGATTTCTCGGTGCAGTAGCAGAACATGTGTTCATCATTTAAAAGAGAAAAAATCAAGGGTTAGAAGTTATCTAATTATATCACACAAATAAAGAGTAAAAGAAGGGAAAGCTTTCTTAAATGCCTTAGTAGTCTCAAGTTCATAAGATAGACATCTACATACTCATGAACAAGACTTTATCGAAACTGCTCCATGACCTAGGACCTAAAGTGTAAGCTCAGATACTAACTTTGTCACTATCCAAACTACCCCCTAGTCATGACAGACTCCCAACAATCCCATTACCCCTCTATAGAATCAAACAACATGAAAGAATAGCAAGCATCAACAAATAGAAATGTGATGAAGTATCAAATAACCCTTTCCATAGATAACGAAGTCAATGTAAATAGTGATGGAGAAAATTATCTCAACAAACTCAACTAGAGCCAAAATAAACTAAGTTTGGAGCATCTATAAAATCAGTAAAAATGTTTGATGTCGGGTATGCAAACACCCGCTAAACCTAAGGAAATGGAAAAATAGATAAACGAGTGGCCTCTGTGGATCTAACGGATGACTCACCTCAAAGCTAGAAAAGACTTAGGCATCAGATGACTCACTCGTCAAATGGAGCGTTAGCTAAAACACTTGCACGTGTAAAGGATAGAGTTAGACACAAAGACTAAGTAAGGTCTAGATCCGCTCTCCATCTCTTACTTGGAGCAAGCGAAAAGTAGCGCCATATATATATAATGCGAAATGAATATATGATATGCCAAGGAGAAATAATATACAAAGTGTAGAAGAGAGATTCAAGTCATGTCAATAAAGGTGAGACAACAATATGCAAGCTGACATAGTACTATAATACACAACAATAAAATCTCAAAACTGTGGAAGTTAACTATGATTCAACCGTCTTACAATCCATAACAACAAAACCTCGAAACTACATGGAGGGTAACTCTGGCCCAACCGTCTTACACTGCATAACAACAAAACCTCAAAATTACGGAGGGTAACTTTGGCCCAACCATCTACCATTCCGGCAGCAAAGGATGGCTCTGGGTCGACGTCTCACATAGAGTTTCAGCGAGATGCGGAGGCTGACTTTGGCCCAACCGTCTTATACACCCGAGGACAACATGTAAAATCAAGTAAATACATTAATCATAAGACTAAATATTCATAAACAATCGTACAACATGAGTAATGTTCAAATCACAGAGTATCCCGAAGATATTACTCCCAAATCTCTGGAGAACAAAAGGAATTATTGATATTAATAAGTATATTGAGCACACCCGCGCCCCATACGTGTCGGACAGTTGAAAATAAATATGCAAGAAAAGGCCAAAGAAAAGTGGTGCTCAGAAGTTAAAATCTTTCCTTACCTGAATACAAGATCTTATTAAGCTCGAAATGTCCAAAACAATATCCTTAGACCGCCAAAACAACTTAATCTAAGCAAAAACGAATTTGGAATAGTCATTTACACTAAAGAAACTACTTTACAAATATTAACGTTCCGAACAAACTCAAAGTCAACCCGCAATTTCGGCAAACCCTGGAACCCAACACATGAAAGCCAACGACCCATGAAGTCCAAATTTAGTATCAAGTTTCAATCTTGCTACCAATTAATTGGCCAAACCTTCAGTTAACCAAAATTGTAACTTAAGATTAAAAATCCCACTTAACAAATCTTAAATACAATGAATTTCAGAGTAAAAAATATAACCCAGAGAAAAAACTTCATAAATAAATCATATAAGTTCATAACTTTTACAATCTTGTTCCTGATTGACAACCGTAACACGTAAAGAAAGACAATCATACCAAAAATGAAATTTACAAACCAGACATTCATAACAATTGCTCCTCATGTCTGAAAGTTATCGACTTCTTCTAAAATCAAATGTCATGGTTGCCAAAATTGTTGATTAAAATACATCCAATCTTCCAATGATTTCGTCATAACACATTATTAATCAATGATAGATATCCACAAATTTGTGTCCTAGCTCTGAAGAAACCAAACACCAACAGATTGTGATAAATTACTATTTAGAGTTAATTTCATTCCACCAAAAATGTTATTATAATCAATGACAAGAGATGTCCCATAGCAATAAATCAAGTCAAACACCAGTGTTTTACTCAAGATTCTTACCTGAAGCACTCAACATTTTCTCTCCTCTTCGTAGCTCGTGTGTCAGCGCCACAAAAGTTTGTGTTATGACTCAAAAATGTCAAATCCTACACATTTTAATTCATTCTCATACATGAGCCATATGACATTCATTCTTAAGACACTAAATGAATTGTGGGCCTTGGCCCATTAACCAAAAATAACTTTTTTACTTGACCATTATGTATGAAGTAAAAATTGACCCACTTAGTCAAATTCATTATTCACCAACTTATGCAAATAATACTCCTATGAATAAAATATTCACACACATTAATAAATAAAATATATTCCATAATTACCCGTCAATTAAATAAACTTAATTAAAAGAGAATAGCCACAAAGTTCTCCATTAAAAATAACGGGTTGTTACTTACAAGAACACACATTACAACTGCAATATGTAGTCTTTATTCACACCTCAGTCTAATTAGCATCAAAAGAGAAGTTTCTCAATTTGTGGCTTCTGTTCTTTTTCCTTGTTTTCCCCCCTCTAGTCATTTGCCGTAGAACTGCTAGCAGAAGTGCTGTTCTCCCAAGAAAACCCTCACATTAAGTTTCTACTAGACCGGGCATATTTCCTGCAAACTGAGCAGGAAAAAGTGCAAGTTGGTGTTGATGTTCTCAACAGTAAGTAAAAGGACGCCAGAAGCTCCTACCTTCTTCCCAAGCACTCGATGATATCAGCAGTGAGCGTAGACCTTTTCTTACTCTCAAATGCCAAAGATGCTGCCTTCCTCAACAAAGCAGATCCAGCGACACACCCTACTATGGTTGGATTCATGCTTAACTCCCCTTTAGCTGCACACTGGCGGGCCCAGGATAGGAACACTGCAACACTGCACATACATGTCGTGATTCACTAACACAGTTGCATAGGAAGGTGAGAATAAACAGAGAATGCGAGTTATAGTTGATCAGAACTGTGAAGTTGCATTCCACTAATGAATATATGTATTGAGTTTAATATAATTTTCACACTATCTGAAACTTAAAAGGATAAACACATATCCGTCTATAGTAAGTGTGGATTGAGAACCTGGAGATTAAAACAAATAACCTGTAATAATTGATTAAATTACACTGAGAATGGCAATCAATGTGTATGATAGAAAATGTATCTACCTTCCTGAAAGTATGTCACCCTGTCCACCACAGCGCCGTGGAGAACCATAAATACTCACTGCACAAGCTGCACATTCCATAATCGCTTGTTAGCTCATGACTATTGAAGTAACCATTCCACTAATCCTGCTCCTCTTGAGCTCCTCAGTTTAGGAGTATATTGTAATCATAGACAACACCTGTTGGTGTTGCATATCTTTTTCGATTCCAACATAAGCATTCAAAATATTTAGAGCCACCATCTATACATGCAATACACCAACTATATCCATTCTGTCAAACTATATAAAGAATGGAAGACATATTAGTTGTGAAAATGTAGCCAATATCCGTTTTACTACTGAGAACTCTAGGATTCGTAGTTTGCTCATGAATTCTAAGCAGAGTAAATGATGCATGTGCATGCACCATTCTCTATAAGCAAATCTAGCACTGCAAAGTGCAGATAATGACCCATCAAATAGGTATAGAGCACCATACAAGATGCAGTTTTCTTCATATGAAGATGCAATGTTGCAAAATAGCCAGAAGCACTAGAAGCAGCATAATAGATAGGTAACAACCCAACATCAAACTCAAGCCTCTATTGAAGGAGTAACTTTTAGAGGATTTTCTCATAATGATCTCATTAAACAGCAACCAACATTGAAACTTAAATTGGTCCCTGAGTTCATCTCTTCTCTGGACTTCCTTGGCTCCCTAAGCCATCTTTTTTCTTTTATGAACACAACATCCTTAGGCTAGAAGATTGAAAAGGTTGTCTCTCGGGTACAAGTATTTTTAACATCATCTTGTAGAAGAGGAACTGGGATCTAAAACATGTATCCCAACCTTATAGTTAAATGTCCTTCCCTAGAATCTCTGTCACTTTAGCAAGTAATGGAAAAACTTCAGCTGTTTCTAATCTGATGCATCATCTCAAATCAAAATAAAAAAGAAATATTTAATACTACTGAAAATCTAAAAGAAATATGCTTACATTGACTGGGAATCAGTTTATTAGCATGTACGAGCAGTTACTTTCACAATAAAGATTCAGATTTACACCTTGAAAGTCCTCATGAAAATCTCAGTCCTCCATCGTCATTATCCTCATATTAGGTTAAAGTCTCATAACTAAGTAAAAAAATAAACTCGATATTCTCCTCCTCCGGATAATGAAAGCAGGTGTCCCAACTTCTTAAGCATCACGAAAATATGCAGGTGGAACTCTTACCCGAAGCATGAAAGGCTTGTTCATCCACCAGAAAAATACTTCTATGCAAAATGATTAATTTATCTGATCGAGGCCATTAACAAAGCAACACTATTACCTGTTTTACCATCACTAACAAAGTCAGATTTCCCTTTCCGCAAGATTGTAACGCCACCAATCCTGACCAAACAAATATGTATCCATTACAACACTAATAATAACAGTAATAAATCTAATGAGATGAATCTTGACAGCTATAAACTAGCCAAGAGAAATATAATTATATGTAAATCCTCAGAAATTGGATTCAAACTAGAGGAAAATATTATAGTGGTTGCAAACCTATCAACCATGTGAGAATAAATCCTAATTTCTTTACATCTTTTAATAACCAAGAAATCCTAGAGCGCCAATGGCACACAGTTTGAAACTCGGTTGATAATGGGGTCGCCCCTCTATCCTTCTCCACTTAAATATCAAGCTTTTGTCTGCAACAGAGTTAGAAACCCGTAACGTGTGCCTAACCCGGATATCACATGATGCGCTCTTACCATGAGACCATAATCCTAGGGGCCCCAATGGCTCTACTTTTTGATACTCCAGTATTGTCTATTACACAAGTGCAAAGGCAGCAAGAATCTAGCAAGAAAATATCAAGATAAATCTCAAGTTTCTATACTTTTTTTCCAGGGGGGATAATGGTATTTCCATACCAACTTGTCTACAACTCGACTAATCCACCTGACAGCCAACTACAACTCGCAAGCAAGAGTTCCACTCAAACCTGCCACGGTGCCACCTGACTGAAACAGATAAGATCATCCTAAATGTTGTATAGTCTGAACCTAGATCACCGAGTTGTCACTCTTATTTCTCAACCACTCGCCACACCCTTGTGAATAAACCCAGAGTTATATGAGATATATATCCTATTTCATACACCAACATGAAACAGAGTTACTAAAGTTACTAGGAGTGCATAAGTCATTTTTTCCTCAAGCTAGGGGAAACTCTGAGAAGGACCTATTAAACATATAATGTCATCTTTTGCACTCTGAAGGAGTTGAAGTTTTGTAAGGTATAAAGTAGGTCTCGACATATAGATTTTAACATAAAACCGTGACTTTGAAGAAAGAGAATAATTGGTAGACTGCTCTTTAAGATCATGTAACTTTGGACGTCTACTCAATCATTGTTGCTAACAAATTTAAGAGGACAAACAGCAGGCAAAGATGAGATATGGATTAAAAAAGCTCACCCTTTTGCTAGAGACAGCAACTGATCTGCTCCATTTTGGTCATTTACCTCAGAATTTAGTACTTTCTGAACAAGCCGTTTATACTCATTCACATTTGGAGTCAGCACTGCTAATGGATAACCACTAACCAGGTCAAGACAATTAGTCACGAGATAAAGCCCATCCTGATAAAACAAAGAAGACCACCGATGGCATATCAAGAGAGTAATGCCATATGGAATATCAGAGAATTTAGCTTGCAATATAACAATGCCAGCACATACCCCATCTATAACAATTGGGACATTGCACTCTCTTGCATGCTTCATGATATTACTTACACAGTCCTGGAAAAATAAATGTAATTAAAATCCAAATGTAACGAAAGAACCCACAAAAGAAAGTGAAAGCATAAAAAAAGGAGAAAAGGGAAAATTTCTGCACATATATTTCCAGATAATGCATGAAAATTCTGAAGCGATACTTCCTGGTTGCATTAACGGTATCATGCTTAGGTGGCCTAGTTTTTCTTAGCAGCATAAAAGCTTAAAAGTGGTGAGTTTACTTTTAAAACTGAACCTGGAGCTCAGAACTAATGAGATGAATTAGGATCACGAGCATGTTCTATGTCCACAAAAACGAAATGAATTGTGAGGCTTTATATAGTTGCTCCACTCTCAAATTCAATGTTAATCATGTCTCTTTTCAGGACATATTACATAATACATAAAACTGATATATTTGTATGTTTCCAGAGTTCCAACTTTTCATGATCATGTACTATCCTTGACATTCCTGGACCCACAAAGTTACATAGACTTTCAATATTTTGCCTTGTAATGATATTTCTTTAAGGCAAACAGAGAATTGAAAGAAACCAGATTGATATTTTACAAAAAACGTGCATTTCCTTTTTCAAGTAGTAGTTATTCATATCAGCTAAAGAAAAGGCTAGGAATTAGGAAATGTGATAAATGAAACCAAGAAGTCAACTTTTCCTCATGCGCAGAGAATACCCTAGGATGACAGTACAGCCAAATATTAGTCTTTAGCTAGATGAACACAAAGATGGGCACATTACAAAGATAAATTTTACTAGTTCTTTAAGTCTATGTTGCACGGACTCTTTAAAAGTGTTGTTGCACCCGTGGCGGATCTTCAGAAAATACACTAATTTTGAAGGATCCACCACGCACCCAATGACATTTTAGGAGAGTCCGAGCAACATAGCTTTAAGTGGAAAAATAAAGATAGTGAGCCATATATGCAGCAGAAAGGACAGAGAAGAGGATAAAGATTAAGCATACTCGAGATCATGATGTTTGGATTAGAGAAACTGAGTGGTATTTTTTATATTTAGCAGCATTTGACAGCAAATAATCATTAAATTAAATCTAGCCCTCCCAAAATTAGGGGGGAAAGAAGTGTTCTTGTTGCATGAGTGATTAAACAAAGCATTTGCGGCAACTGAATACTATGAAAACACAAGCATCAGGTGTAAGACTGGAAGTGCTTGAGTAAATAAAGCACACCAGGAGAAATGGATCTCTTCCAAGGCCTGGACCAACAACAAGACAATCAAACCTCTCCATCCACTTCTCAACTTCAGCAATCACTTTAGCTGATATCGAACTTTTCTCCTCATCCCTGGAAGAACCCTTTGGCCAAAGTCAGCACCCTCATACTTCAATTTATGATACAATAATAGAAACCAAAGAAACACGCTAAAAAGGTGCACTTAAAATTTAAGTTAAATTTAATAACAAAGACTCACCTAATACTGTAGGACTCTTCTAGAACAGGGTGCACAATTAACTCAGGACTGTAGCTTTTTATAACAGGAGCAGCATCTTTAGTACAGAATACATGAGATAAGTCTGCACCCTGTCAAAACAGGCTAATACCCATGTCATAAGAGGTCTCTTCTATAATTGCATAATTAAATTTTAGTAAAATTAAATAATTTTGATACTGAAAAGGAAGGTTTATTTTCTCCCGGGAGGGTGTGGGGAGTGGAGAGGAGTAACAAATTCACGAGAAGTAAAGAATCCAGGTAGAACTAACAATCTTTAAGGCTGAAATTGCAGAGAAGTATGGTGCACCAGTATATTCTCGACAGCCACCAACAACAGCTATCTTCCCTGATTGGGAAACAGAGCTCAGAAATTAGAAATGAAGATTTACCATAAGGTAACATCATAGGCAGAAATGTTAAAATTTTTGTGAAGCTCAATGGTCAAAGTCATTACTTCTTTTCTGTAAAAAAATGTCAACACTCAGAAAGTTTTCAGAGACATAAAACAGAAAAACATATTGGGCACAGTTTACTTTTGATGGGCACTGCATTGGGCATATAAGTTTCTGTTAATCTTATTTTTTTTTGGTTTTCCCAAACATCAAAATTCATAAAACTATAAAGCAGGTGTAGAACGTATAAAGTTCACACCCATTTCTAAAGATAATGGGAGGGAAAAAAATGAGAATACTATAGTAGAATAGTACATTTTGATAAACAAAGATCAGTTAAAAGACAATCATCATTGAAATTCGTCTCATAAAATAGATGGACATTTAAGTGTGATGTTCGGCATAAAAAGCATACATTTAGCTGCTAATTCTCTCATTTAAGTTCTTTTGCCATTATTTGAGCATAACTATAATTATCCATACTTATTACATGTGTTTAGTGTGTAGGGATGATTTTCGAGCTAATGAGCACATTTGGAGCTAGAATGGATGTTTTGGAACTTCGAAGTCTGAGTAGAAGTCCAAGAAACTTAACCGAAAACGAGTTCAAAGGGCAAGGACAAAGTGTACATGCAAAAGAATGAAGAAAATCAAAACCGCACAACACCACAGCAGGCTGCGTCGCGCCAGCTTTGGAGAGGACGAACTTCTCTGAAGGGACCTGGCATCCGTTGGCAAAGCACCTGGAAACTTGCCCATGCGCGGCGCAGGCGCCCCCGACCAAATCGGACGTGATTTTCACAGTGTGTTATTTTAAGGGTATTTAAGTCCAAGGTGTTAGTACATGGTATAAATAGTTTTAGAACTCATTTGAAAGGGGTTACGCATTTTTTGAGAGAGCAAGCATGCAGTTGGAGCAATTGGGGAGCATAGGAGTCACTTAGTTCCTTTCCTTTCATCTCATCTTTGAAATTTTATGCTTTTGAATACTCATATAATTCTTGCCATTATTATGAGTGGGTAACTTCTTAATTCTGAGGTATGGATTATTCATCAATGTTGATGTTAAACAGTTGAATTGATTATCTCGACTATATCTTGTGGCTTGTCACCTTTGATTGTTTGTAATTACTTTACTGCGTAGCTAACAGCAGGGTACTAATTATGCATCTATAATTGAGCACGACGATGAATATTGTAGATTGGGCATTGTGCAAGCAGAGTGAGTTCTCAACCCTAATCGGGGGAGAGGATTTGTGATTAGGCTAGACATAACTAATCACTTCACTTGGTTGATAAATAAAAAATTCAAATAAATTCTTGCTAATCTATTCTGCTAGACATGGAGAGTTAGGTTAACTAGAATAGGCTTGCAATTGTTCGACAAAAAATTGCAGTAATATAAACTTTGTCAACCAATAACCTAGATATTGTCGAGTGATTAGTTTAAGCGGAAAACTCAACAGATATGATGTAGATTCTATAACCCTGGAATATCTCCATCATATTGTTCAACACTTACTTATTCTCATGCTTTGCAGAAACTCACATTTTAACTGTTTATTTAGTAATTGTAGCTAGTAGTAAACAAAATATTCAAAACTCTTGGAGAAACACTTGAACGAACAATTCATTTCAGTTTGAACAGTTATAGCTAAAGATAAGTTCCTATGGGTATGACACTCTACTCTTATCATTCTATTACTTGAGCGACCACGTGCACTTGCGTATAGTTGGACCGCAACAAGTTTTTGGCACCGTTATCGGGGACTTAAAATTAGCTATCTATCTAGTTTAAGTTGTTATTTATCGCTTGTTCAAGTTTAACGTGTTTTTGTGGTTTCTGTGTTCACAGGTGCTCACTTTTGAATGCAAAGAAGCAGAAGCTACAGGACCTCCTTCCTTTTGATCCAAAACCAGAACAAACTCTTCACAGGTTAAGGAGGGAGGTTGAAGCTAGAGCCAGAGTTGCGGCAGATCTCAATATTGTGGAACAAACCCTAGCTTCTGTTTTGATTTCAGAAATCGTTTTGTGTCTTGAACTTCTCGATTGATGGTGTGGCACTGGAAGTGAAGTGTCCGCAACTTACGTGCAAACTTATAATAAGAGAAGCTAACAAGTTGTTAAGAAAATTTAATAAATAAAAGTGTTCCCTCCTAACTTTTAAAACTTTAAAGGAGAGAATTCTCAATACAGTCAAAGCAACTGAGAACAAAGAATCACACAAAGAAAATACCAGAAAGACAAGTTTAAACTTTCAAATGAGGCATTTCACACAATTCAACATGGTATTGAAGCAGGAAAAGGTAATGAATTCAAGTATCTCCCCCCACCCACCCACCCCCCAAATTTATAAAAGGATTTCCATGTTTTTGGCCAACACAAAAGAATATGGCCCAAAAATAAGGGTGTATGTAAAGACATTATTATATAAAATAAAAGTGTCAGTTAAACTTATAGATTTCAATACAAGTGAATAGGAATCAGAAAGATGTTTCACCAGCTTGGCCTTTATGCTTAGTTGATTCAAGACCCGGAATTATTGATCTCAAAATGCTGACAGAGTCAGCCTCCAAGCTTGGCCCACTACTTATTACAGATTGCATTCTGATACTCTGAAAATTAAAGTTTTTCTTCTCAGCAGAAGCTCCCAAACACCTTATCAAGAACTGCTGTCTTCTGATTACAGCAGCAGAGTAAGCCAGCTTTAAGTTATCTGCCAATGAAAGATTAATTAATATCAGATTATTGAGAGGTAATATTCATTTATAAAATATACAAGCCAAAGATATCATCTTTGAGGGATTAAATCCCAAATTATTTGGAAGGAAAAAAAATGATGAGATTATGGAAGTAAATTTTCTTGCAATTATTGCTAGCCTTCTATTTATTCTGCTTCCTACTACTTTCCTACTTATCATTTACAGAAAAACAGTCAGTCAAAAATATTAATTTTAACTAATTTTGATGAAACTTGACTTCTAAAGTTCTTATCTAAAATTGACGAAATAAAATGAAAATTCCAATTTGATATCTTGAAATAAATGTCGTAGATTAGGGGTGTGTTTCATATGCAGGAAAATAATTTTATGGAAAATGTTTTCTAGGAAAATAAGTGAATTTTTTACTCATTTTCTTGTATTTGATATGATAAGTAAAAAACATTCTTTGGGAGGTGGAAGTGGAGGTGGGGTGGGGTTGGTCCGAATGGGGGCTATAGGGCGAGGGTGAAGATGAGCTGTGTTGGAGGATGGAGAGATACAATCAATATGCAATATCTTGTCTAACTTGTTTTCCCTGCTTCCGCTATGAAAGTCACTTCCAATATTTTGCAAAATATTATGACCAATCAAACATGTGAAAATTGGAAGAAAATTCCTCCCTACTGAACACACCCTAGAATTTGCAATGCTGTAAAACGGATAGATAGTATGAAATCAATGAACTACGCCAATCCAGACTAGCTGGTGTAGCTATATGAATTTTCTATGTCCTTTCCGCTCTATTCGGGACCATTTTATTCCAATACAAAGTAATATGCATCTGACAGTGAGAAATTCCCAAATATTTTGAATTATATAGAAATTCCCCTTTACAGTCGCTACCTGCCATTCTTCAAATAGGCTTCAAAAATGGCAGCTGCTAGTTGAAATTGATTACTTACATGTGAAAGATTGATAATTGATGGTAATTATGAAATGGGTTATGCATACTTACCTCTGATTGATTATCGGAGAGGATGAAGATTGACCACTTTTCTACACTTCAGCAGAAAGTGTTCCTATGTTGGCTCTCCGGAAACTTTGATGGTTTTGGTTTTATTGTTAAATCTCATTCAGCCCCTGAAAAGATATAAAACTTCAGGTTACCAACCTTCCATCTTTTTCATTTGCTATGTTGATGGAGGGTGGATACGTTATTGAAAATTTTGGAATTTTAATATGATGTTTAATAGTTTAATAGTTTTTTTTTAAATATTAAAAATATCTTATTAAATATTAAAATATATAATAAATATTATAATATCAAAGTTATAATATTAAAAATTTTAATTTTATTATGATAACCAATATCTATTATACCATACCCATAAATTTTTTTTCTTCTCATAGGTATAACAAACTTCGTTTTCTCTTGTAATAAACTAACTAATCAACTTAAAGGCATGTAAGTCTACGCCTTAAGGTGCAAAAACTTAAATAATAAAATAATCTAATTAGAGTAAGAAAAATCATCATTAATAATAAAAGAAATTGACATTTCATTTTTAAATACATAATAAAAAGAGAATTGAAGTATTGCATGTACAAAATATAAAGGACCAACAAAACTTGCTTTGCTATTGAAATACATTCATCTTCAATTCATACACCGAAAAATCTCGTTATAATAATTATTTATTATAATAATATTTTATTATAATGATTTAATTTTTTTTTTAAATTAATTTTTCATATTATATTAATTCTCTATAACAGCATTTTACCTATAATAGCAGTAGCGTTTAGTGTAGTATTACACTCTTTATAATTACCCCTCATATAATAGTCATACTCAAATATTATGCAATAATATTTTATAAGAAATATATTATGTATAAAAATAGATATTAAAATATTTATTGTAATCATCACTAATATCATGCACATAGTAAATTTCAAGTATAGATATTTCAAAAAAAATTATATTAAAATAAGTGTCCATTGGTTATGTTGTAACTACACGAGGATATAGGCTATTGGTGTTTATTTTCTTTTACATTTGTATTCTTTCTATTATTTTGGTTAATAAACACATTCTTCTTCTTGGTAAATAAATTCATTTAACTAGATTTTTTCATACTTTTATTTATAACAGCTAAATAAAATTAAATATTTCATGCCAATATACATATATAACAACACATCAATATAACAGTCATAAAAAATTTTAAATAAATATCGATACCATAATGAAGTTTGACCGTATTAGAATGATAAATGCATAATCACTATTGATCTTGAAAGTATAAATTTAAAAAAATAAAAAATTACACAATAATTTTACTTGTAATCTTTATCCATTTTTATCTAATTTTATATTTGTCCTTATCTCTGTAAGCCTTTCCAAAATTATATGCCTCAAGTATTATTTCCAAACTTTCCGTGGGGCGTTGAATAATATTAGTAAGATAGTTTAGGATTCAAAAACACCAAAACTCAAAATCAAGATTGAGCTCTGTGGCGTATTTTGCCAAGGGCAGAAGAAGAGTGAAAGCAGCGGTAGGAGGAGGAAGAATGAGGGATACGACAAAAATGAAAGCTTTTAGATCTGGGTTAGTAGTAATTGGAGCGGTAGCATTTGGGTATCTGAATTTGCAGCTCATGTTCAAGCCCTTTCTTGAGAAAACACAGGAACAGCAAGCTCTCCTCCACTCTCAATCATCCCAACAACAGCAACAGTCTGAAACTTTATCTGATTTTCATCAATCTGAGTCAGACCAAAACTTATGACTATTTAAATTAACGTACAGTTTTATTCCCAACTTATGGTTCACTTGGTGTAATGCTTTTGCTATTTTTCTTGACCCCATGTAGAGAAACTGGTAGTATTTTTACAATTTTCAACTCTGTAGCTCTTCTCTATTAATTCAATTTTTAAGGCTATATATGGTGCCAACTAACTGTTGTTAAGGATACGTGGCTGATCATAATGATTATTGGTAACTACGTTTGTGTGACCAAATGATGAATCCAGTATTTTAAGTCCGTTTGGTGGGGAGTAGCGATGTGTCTACCACTTCTTTCCCACAATTGATCAAGACTTAGTATAAATGTATATTAAAAAAATTCAACTTTATTTGTATGTACACCTAGAGTGGAAGGCAGTGGGTGCATCTGCACCACACTGTCATCCTGGTTAATCAGCCCAATTTTTGTGTCAAAAGCTCTTTTCTGGGTTAAAGTCTTGTCCATAGAAGTCTAAATTTGGAACTTCTTTCGAAGTAGAAAGGAAAAGAAACTTGTTATTGGAGATAGACTAAGGTTGTGTATTTGCCCAAATTACATATATTGCTAGTAAAGGAATACTCTGTTTTCTTTTCTTTTTTTTTCAATTTTATGTGGTCTTTGATACTATAACTAACAGGGACCCTATCAAGCTTTGGTTATTTGATTAATTCTGGATCCAATAGTACCCCATGTTTGAATTTGGTGACAGGTTAAATAACTGGAATAATTTTTCACAATTTTAACCAATTTAAGCTTCAAAGAGTTTACCATTTCAAGAGCTAAGGAGTAAACGACACTTCCTATTAGTTGTAAGAGGGGTTAGCTGTAGATGACGTAAAAATGATCATTTGTTTATTTGAAAGAGCTTCTATACTGATGGTTTTGGTTACTTAATCATTGATCTTCTTTCCTTGCATTCTCAAATAGCCAGAAGTTTTAACTGAAGCTGAGGAAATTTGTCTTTCAAATACCTGCAAGACTAGTAAGCTGCTTAGGTATCTCTATTTCAGTTCTATAGTGGCATCTTACGGCAACCTCATGTTTGCTATTTTGCAACAATGTAGGAGAACAGAGGCTTAGAGTTTTACTCTTGCTTATTGCATAGAAGGTTATATGGATATTAGAAAATTTTAATGAGGCCTGGTCCAGTTCTTATATTCCAGTTGGATAAAGACATCTGAGGTCAATGGGGAAAGGAAAAATTATGTTTAAGTAGCTCACTCCTGGAGAGGGTTAGGAGGGTTATTGTGAGAGTTTTGGTGGAATTTTCAAATGATACATATTTTCTAATATGGCCTTGTGACAGGTTCAACTACTGGTTTGACATATTGTTGGGAGAATTTCTCCTAGTGACCAACTTCAGCAATTTCTCTTTAGTTAATAACCAGAACTTATGTATTAGAAGAGATACCACCTACCAAAATATGTATCAGAAGTGAGGACCTGAATGGAGAATCTGACATGCAATTGTTTGGGGTTGTAAGATTCTGAAGTATCTGCAGGATATGGAATTGAATGCTAATCAAACTTTCCTGAGAAGATTTACAAAGCAAGAATTATGGAGATATTATATACTGGAATAGGCTAAGTAATCCTTTTTGTGCGTTAGCCGCTTAGGAAGCATTTTAATGTTTATACCTGAGTTCATACGCAAGATAAAAAAGAACGATGATGCATCATTGGTGTGTTTTCTGCATGGAACCAGGAGAAGAACTGAATCACCTTTGCTACATTTTCAAGTTTTGATATGGCTGTCTGAGTCAGGGTGATATTAGAATGATCATTGATTACTTTGGGAGAGCTCCTTGTTAGATTGTTTGGTTGCTTGAATGTTCACTTCTTTCTATTAGTTCTCAAATAAACAATAGCTTCAACTCTAACAGAGGAAATTTGTGATTTAAATACCTAGAAGACTAGTACAGTGCCTAAGTGTCTCCATTTCACTTCTGTAGTGACCTTTTGATGGCTGTATCTGGATTGTTTTTATATAATAGTGTGGAGAAATAGAGGCTTGGAGGGATTGTAGAAACTTTTAAGGAGACACCGAACTTCTATTTATCTCACTTGGAGGAAGATAAAATGTGCAATTTAAGCAGCTCACCCTTGGAGGGCACCAGGAGTGCAGCTCGTGATGTGCGAGGTAGGTGCACGTCTTAAATTCGAACTCTGCCACAGACAAACTCAAGGACTAGCATAGAGGGGCGGGCTCATAGTGGGCCAACTGGAATTTCTCTGTTACCCAAAAAAAAAAAAAAAAAAAAGTAGCTCACGCTTGGAGAAGCTTAGGAGTGTCATTATGAGAGTTTGGGTGGTAGAATATGTATTCTTGTAGGGCCTGATATGAGGATCAACTTTTGGTTTTACATATGATTGGGACTTGGGAGGAATGTCTCCTAAAAACCAGCTTCAACAATTTCACTTTAGTTACTCTAGAAATGATGTCACGCGTGATTGTTACTTACCGAAAGATGTAGCAGAAGTGAGAACATGAATGGAGAATTGTAGATGCAGTTGTTTGGGTTAGTAAGGATTATGACGTAGATGCTAATCAGGTAGGATCAACAAAGCAAGGATTAATTTGGGAGATTAGATATAAGCTGGTTGGAGTACACAAAGTTTGTATAGTTAGCAGCACAGAAAGCATTTTAACATAAGATACCTCAGTTCACAAATACAAATTAAGAAAACAGAGATTTTGCTTAGTTGATATATATTCTGCTTAGACTCGGGAGAAAAACTGAATCAACTGTGCAATGTTTCGAGGATTCAGAATAGTTGTCTCGAGTCTACCCTCTGATCTTTTTTTTTTGTACATTTTAACGACGCAAAACATTATTAAAGAATGCTATGGTCTCAAGATTGTAAGGTTACGGAAAGAAAAAATGGTAGGAGATCTTCTAATGCTGTGATGTGGGTGCTATGCAGATATAGAAACTGCCATACTTCTTGACAGTATAGGAAGCCCGGGAGTTGGGAAGTCCGATGCAAAACACATATTTTTTCTTGTCTATCTTTACAGCTCACATCCATATCCAAGTGTTTAGGTGATTGGATGAGTTTTATGGAAAAACATTTCTTCTGCCTATAAACGTTCCTCCATATATTGCAAGTGACTGTCTAATTATCATAATTAAGGAAATAAATGTGGGGTGAGGAGGTAGAGGTGGACTCACGTGGAAGGTGGGGGTGCACATGTACTCGTTAACTTTGGAAAAGTTTATGTATATATGTGTATATATGCCTGAAGAAGGATCGAACACAAAGTAGATTTGGTGCACTGGTCCAGTGCGCACCTAAGTTCCTCTACGGCAAGCGTGATGACCTGTGTTCAAATCTGCCTTGCTGCATTCTTCTTGTCAATTTTTTCAAAAGAGCTATGTTAACTTTCTCGTTTAATTTTATTTATCCAAGTACATTGGGTTTCATATGTGTTTAATAATATTGTGAAAAGACCTATGTTAACTGCTTCGACTAACATGCATCCGCCTCTGTTGGTGGCCTCTTTGTTTTCAAATTCTGGGTCCGTCTCTCTGTATGTGTGTGTTAGGGGTGGGGAAGGGGTGGAAGGGAGGAATTCAAAGGAATGTAGTTGAGTTTCAGGTAAATGATGAAAGTGGCCCCTGGAAGGGCACTCATCAAACAGGCACTCCACAAATGGGATCCAGTTTGTAACCATGATATCTAAGTTGGTACAGGTAGGACTTAGGATCAATGAGGGCCCTGATCCTCCTCATTGACAGGCATGGACTCTTCCCGTGCTATCTTGCACTAGCTTACTGTTGACAATTTCAATTTGCTAGGTGTATAGAACTTACTATTAGAGAATTTTGCATTCCCAACTATCTTCCTAGCTCAACTTTTGCACTAGATACATTTGTGCTCGGGGTAGCAACAGATACCAGAAAAAAAAAATCGAGTTTCCCCTCATTAGGATTTGCGGGGGTGGGAAGGACATTTGTGTCAGTCAAAATTGGCTATCTGTTTCTCGGTTAACATGTATAATTCTCACATAATAGCATACATAAGGCTACATTTTTATATATGTAAAGAAGCATGCTTTGAATTCCTAGTCATGATATAATTTTAATGAAAAAGAGCTTCATAATTATAAAGAGAAGGATATAGATAGGTTGTTGTTTTCAATACATTTTCAATATTTACAAAGTATTACTCATAGTTGGTATCATTAGGTAAGGGCAGGGAGAGGGGATTGAATTTCAGAAATCAGGAGGAATGGTGTGGTATACTTCATGTACCTAAATTGACTTATTTTTGCAATGGTCACATTTATTAGCTAAAGAATGGGCTATGAAAGAGACATCTTCTTCTGTCAATGAGAGTTTTTTCTTCCTTAATATTTTCGACCTCGCAAAGGTCATTTTCAACAAATTATCTTTTGACAACATAGCAGGCTTTAGCTTCAACCATATTATCTTTTTCTTCTTTTTTCTAATTTATAGTGTTTTATACTTTTATGGTTGTCTTATTGCATCTGTTGTTTGTCCAACTTAATACTGAAATTTTCTTTGTCGTGACAGTAGTATACAAGAGTTTAATGTGATTTTGGTTCTTTTCTTGTCAAAATATTAGATTATTTCAAGCAAGGGACATCAATAGTTTGTCCTGTTGGGAAGGTAGACCTAAATGGGCAAGACAAAGCTTAGTGTAAGAAACTGGACCATTCTCCAGATCCTGCTAAGAGCATTTAAGAGTTGGGGACTTTTCCTTTTTAATAATTTGGATCGTCGGTTGGCATATTTTATTTTGCTTTGTCTTAATTACATTAGTTGAATATGAGCCAAAAAAAAAAAAAGAAGAAAAATTCATTGGCGACATAAAATGTTAACCCACCTGTATTCGCTTATAAAATTTTGCCTCTTGATTTTATTTTTTACTTTTTGGAACCTTCCAGGAGCACAGACAGAGGCTAGATTTGAACCCGAGTCTCCCACGTGGGAAATTCATCTTCCAATCACTCAATCATGCTCTTGCGGGCACTTCTTAAAAGTACACTATAACAATTATGTATATTGTATAGTTTTGCAGCATATAATTAATACTAGATGTATATTTCATGCTATGCACGAGCCCAATAATTTTTTATTATTTTTTATATAATATTTTATGATTTATGCAAATTATATATTTTATAAATATGTTAAAATAAAAAATAACTATGCTTTTGTGTGAGGGAGCCAATATGTAGAGCTACGATTACATATATTTTTCTCCATTTCAATTTGTTTGTCTGATTTTAACGCGACACTAAGTTTAATAAAGTAAAGAAAATTTTTTAATCTTGTAGTCTCAAAATTAAACAAAAGATACGTAAAATGTTTTTAAATTCTCTTTAATCTTGTGGTCTTAAACATGATATGTTGATACTTAAAATTAAAGAGTTGTCAAAATAAAAAAAGAATCTTTTTTTTATAAACGAACTAACAAAAAAAGTAAGAAAATAAATTGAAACAAATAGTATTATTTTTCTTTTTCATTATATTTTTTTTATTTTTATTTTTTAAGAATTTTATAATATCTCAGGATTCTCTACTACTTTATAATACTTATCAAAATTGCATAAAATTTTTACAGTATATTAATATTTTTACCCAGCTTATAATATTATTTATATAAATTTTAAATTTTTATTTTATTTTTAAAAAGTTCTACGTCGTCACTAAACATAAAAATTAATTAAATTATCCCTAAAAATATTATATGTGTAAATTTTTATTAAGTTTAAAATATATAGATGTATTCCTTTAGTATTTTTAATTATTTTAATCTATTTCATTTATTTATAATATATTAATGAAGAAAAAAAAATTCTTCTTTTTTCTTTCATACTTTTCTATTGTTTCTCTTCTTTTAAAAAAAAAAATTAAATGTATCATTACCAATACATTTATATATTTTGAAATTTATGTAACTAATATTGAATTCTTAGTGAACATAGTTGAAATATCTAAGTAAATTTGATTATAATAGAAGAAGCGTATTTAATTAAGTTTGATAATAGATGGAGAAATATACTTGTGTATAATTATATTTCTCATGTCGTTAAATATGTATTGACTATATTTTTTTCAAGTTATTTTAATATTTTCTTCAATTTATTTTACAAATAGTGTTTCAAGGAAGGAGACCTTTTTCTATACAATTTGAGAATATTTTAATATTTTATTATTAAAAACTGACTTAAAATAAAATTTTATATCTTTTTAAAATTGTACCAAGTATATTGAATAATTGTCAAATAAAGTTAGCATCATACAAATTGCAACTCAATGCAACAATTGAAATTTCAAAACTTATATAAAGATATTAATTTGAAATAATCTAATAAATATTTAATTGTAAATCTATATAAATTATATTTATCATGAGCTTCTTTTTAAGGGAAAACACAACCTTCTTTACCTAATATAGAAAATAAACAATACAAATGAAATAATATTTACTCTGTGTGTTTCAAAATAAGTGGTGTTTTTAACTTAGACACACCCCTTAAGAAAACTATTCATTCCTAGAAAAAAAAATATCTTTTTACTCACTTGCCCTTAATAAATATCGTGAAAAAAATGTAACTCTTTAATATTTTCTTGATTATGTTAAACTCTCTTCACTTAAATAAGGATAAAATTGAAATAATATCATTAATGTTTCTTTGATTATGTAAAATACTACTTATTTTGAAACAAAATCAAAATTCTAAAACACACTTATTTTAAAACGGAGGGAGTATTAAAAAATAATAAAAAATATTATATGTAAATACCAAATTTCATAATTTTACTAAATGAAAATGGCACTTGAGTTATGTAATTACCAAAAAGATATTTTTCACAATTAAAAACTCAATAAAAAATATAAATAAAATAATTTATCTTAAAGAAATAAAAAAATTTCTTATATATAAATATTATATGTTGGTGTACAGTTGAGTTATAAAACTATCAAAAGATAATCTATAATTAAAAACACTATATAAAATAACTTATTTTATGATCAAATAACAAAGGTGAAAAATAGTGCATTTAAAGAAAAAAATTAAATGAGAAGTGGGATCAATGAAAAAAGATTTAATGATTGTTGGTTAATGTGCTTATTTAATAGATTTGAAATTATGAAGGTAAAAATGAAGAAATAGAACATTCTAGTATTTTTCGTATTTTTTTTTATATTGAAGCATTTATAGATTAGATATTAAATTTCAATATTACCCTTGATCATTTCATACTTTAACTCTTCTCTATAATAGAAATTTTATATATTATTATGGTATACAACAAGTAGAATAGTTTGAATGACACTGTTGTGGTATACACTAATGTGAATTGTCCCCGAAAGTATGGTAATGTCATTGCAGAAAGTACTCAATAAACAGATATATAACATTCAATTCTTTTTAAAAGAAAAGGATAGTGCTTTCTTTAACTTATACTTTAAGATAGAGATTTCCCTTGCCATCAATATAACACCATATTCCTCATTTGTAATTCAAAATGATGTCGGTTTGATACATTTATTTATTTACCAAAAAGAAAGACCTTTGTTGAAATCAAGGCTGATGAGATGTAAAGTTTCCTTGGCATGATAACTTAGAACTTTCCATGAAATAGTCCTAGATAGGCTTTTTTTGAAAAATAAAAAATAACAAAAATAGACATATCAAATATTGGGTTAAAAAAATGCATGTGAAAATTGAGAGACCTTGGCCAATGCAAATCTATGACACATTGACAATGAAGTCAACTTAGAACTTTCCTTGAAATATACCTAAATGATTTTAGTAGACATTTTAAGTAATGGGTGTCAATTGAATAATAGTCAAATCTTGAGAGACCTTGGCCACTGCAAATCTAAACACTTTTTGCCTTTTTGGCACTGAATTAGCAAGAGAAAAAGGGATGCCTAATCACTTCTATTTAACTAAATTACTAGACATTATACACAACTGATACGTTATGTTGGATTTAATGCAAAATGTGAGTCAACACTTGAAGATCCTCATAAATTAATGTGGAAAAATTCTCTCTTGGGAAATGAAATTTTATAAATTCTCTTTCATTGTTCTCCCTTTTGTTTAATTTGGCGCCCCGTTTGAAAGTTTAAATGGTTTTTTTTTTTATACCTAAATATATCTGGGGTAAGATGGCTGGTGATTAGAGGAGGAAGAGGGCCAGCCAATCAATAGGCTGCAATTTCAATCTCCTCTTTTTGTTTATTCATCCGGGTTCAGAATTCACTCAAATAGGTCCACTAAGTAGGCAAAGCTCTTCCTATTAAAAAGTTACTAATTTTCAAAGCTTGAATCTCTTGTTATCACAGGATCATTACGGAGTTGTAAGGAATAATTTGAGAGAAAATAAAACTCTATTACTCAAGAATAGAATTTACAAAGAGATTTTCAAACTCACAAAAAAAACTCTCAAAACTCACTCCACTCACTAGGAACTACTCTCTTAGAGATGTATTCACTCTTTGGTGGATGATATACAATGAAGATTAACCCTCCTTTTATAGGAGGTGGTATGAATGGAGGTGTGAAAGGGGAAACTTTCTTCTTCAACAATGGTGGCTTGGGTAGGTGTTGAATGAATAATTCAACAATGGTGGCTTGGGTAGGTGTTGAATGAATAATTCAACAATGGTGGGTAAAAAAGAAATTTCTAGATATGTGCTAGAAATCTTTCAATTCTCCCCCTCTAGCCATATCTGGAACAACCATCCCGGCTATGTCTCTGCACAGCTCCAATTTTTCTCGAGTAACCACCTTTGTCAACATATCTGCTGGATTCTCCTTCGTATGGATCTTTACTAGTCTCAACAGTTGTCGATCCATCACCTCGCGTATCCAATGATACCGAATATCAATGTGCTTTGTACGGGAATGGTACATGGAATTTTTGCTCAAATCTATAGCACTCTGACTGTCACAGTGTACCTTGTACTCTTTTTGCTTGATTTCAAATTCTTGGAGAAACCGCTTCAGCCACAACATTTCCTTTCCAGCTTCAGCTGCTGCAATATATTCTGCTTCTGTTGTAGATAAAGCAACACACTTCTGTAATCTTGACTGCCATGAAACAGCTCCTCCTGCAAAACTGTAGATGAATTCTGAAGTAGATTTTCTACTATCAATATCTCCTGCCATATCTGAATCTGTATAGCCTTCCAAAATTGGATAAACTCCCCCATAACAAATACATATATTAGTTGTACCCTTACGGTATCTGAGAATCCACTTTACTGCCTCCCAATGCTCCTTCCCGGGATTAGAGAGAAAACGACTCACTGTACCCACTGCATGAGCAATATCTGGCCTTGTACACACCATTGCATACATTAAACTTCCAACTGCTGAAGAGTACGGTACTGATGACATTTCCCTGATCTCTTCCTTAGATGAGGGACATGAACTCTTGCTCAATTTGAAGTGATTGGCTAGTGGAATGCTGACTGGTTTAGCATTGTTCATATTGAACCTTTCAAGCACACGTTCAATATACCTTTCTTGAGAAATCCATAATCTGCAGTTCTTCCTGTCTCTAGCTATTTGCATTCCCAATATCTGTTGAGCTGGTCCTAAGTATTTCATGTCAAAAACTTTAGACAATTCCTTCTTTAGCTGGCAAATCTTTGTTGCATCCTTTCCCACGATTAGAATATCGTCTACGTATAGTAGAAGAGCAACAAAATTCCCGTCTGAAATTTTTTGAATGTAGACGCACTCATCTGTTACAGTTTTCTTGTATCCTTGACTTACCATACAAGAGTCAAACTTCTTGTACCACTGTCTTGCTGCCTGCTTCAGACCATACAAGCTTTTCTTTAGCTTGCATACGAGGTTATCACCTGAAACCTCAAAACCTTCTGGCTGCTCCATATAGATTTCTTCTTTCAAATCTCCATGAAGAAAAGCTGTCTTCACATCCATTTGTTCAAGCTCCAAGTTCATACTTGCGACCAATCCAAGTATAACTCTGATTGAAGTCATCTTGACTACTGGTGAAAAGATCTCATCAAAGTCGATTCCTTTCTTCTGTTGGAATCCCTTGACTACCAACCTTGCTTTGTATTTCACCACTTTTCCGCTACCATCTTTCTTTAGCTTGAACACCCATTTATTTTTCAGTGCCTTCTTCCCTTTTGGAAGTTTTACGATCTCATAAGTGTGATTTTTCTGTAGAGATTCCATTTCATCCTGCATTGCAAGCAGCCATTTTTCTTTTCCCTTATGAGATATAGCTTCATGAAAGCTCTCTGGTTCTCTATCTTCGATAAGCAGAAGATACTCGGATTATGTATATCTTCTGGATGGAATCCGACCTCGTTCAGATCTACGAACTTCTGGATTGACAATCTGAGGATATTCACCATCATCTGAGCCTTATGATGGACCTGAAGCTTCTGGTGGAGGGGTTTGTGGCTCCCCCTGCTCAACACCCTCTTCTTCCTCTTCTTCTGCTTCTGGTACTTCATCGTTATTTCTCACAAATGATTCTGTTACTACTTCTGGCATCTGAGCAGCAACATTTGACTTCTGAGACATTGTGGGTTTTTCAATGTCTTCTATTGTCTGGTTTTCATGGATCACCACGTCCCTACTTTTGATCACCTTTTTCTCCTTTGGATCCCATAATCTGTATCCAAATTCTTCATCTCCATAGCCAATGAAAATGCATGGAGTGGTCCTTGCATCGAGCTTTTGTCTGAGCTCCTTGGATACATGTGCATATGCTAAACATCCAAATACTCTCAAGTGTGAGTATGATGGATTCTTCCCAGACCACAGTTTCTCTGGAACTTCAAAATTCAGTGGTACTGATGGTGATCTGTTGATCAGGTAACAGGCGACTCTGACTGCTTCTCCCCAGAATGGCTTTGTCAGCTTAGCCGTACTGATCATGCTTCGAACACGTTCCATGATTGTTCGGTTCATTCTTTCGGCTACACCATTGTGTTGAGGGGTGCGCGGGACCGTTTTCTCGTGTCGAATACCATATATTTTGCAATACACGTCGAAGACCTTGGAAGAGTATTCGCCTCCATTGTCTGACCGTAGGCACTTTAATTTCTTTCCTGTTTCACGCTCTACCATGACATGAAACAATTTGAAGTACTCGAACACCTGGTCCTTTGTCTTCAGGAAATACACCCATACCTTTCGAGAAGCATCATCAATGAATGTCAGAAAATATTTGTTTCCGCCGAATGATTCAATCTCTAAGGGACCGCAAACATCAGAGTGTACTAGACTGAGCAACTCTGATCTTCTCGTTGAAGAGGATTTGAACGAGACTCTATGTTGTTTACCAAATAGACAATGATTGCAAGGATCTAATGCAACATCTTTGTCAACATTGATAAGATTCTTATTTATTAGGGTAGACAACCTTTTCTCACTCATGTGGCCAAGTCTTTGGTGCCACAAATTCTGTGAAGCCTCTTTTTCTGCTACATTGAGGCTGTCTGTACATATC
Source organism: Datura wrightii (assembly GCA_035772735.1). Taxonomy (NCBI): domain Eukaryota; kingdom Viridiplantae; phylum Streptophyta; class Magnoliopsida; order Solanales; family Solanaceae; genus Datura; species Datura wrightii. The sequence continues at coordinate 116,269,795 of JASDFA010000019.1, forward strand.
TTCACATGAGTCTTGTACAACGTGCCACAAATATGACCTCGAGCGACTGTCATAGCGCCTCTAGATAACTTCCATGTGCCTTTGCTGAAGTGATTATCATAGCCCTGTTTGTCAAGAGCTATACCTGAAAGTAAATTCAACCGAAGGTCAGGCACATGGCAGACATCCTTCAGAGTAATTGTACAACTTGTCTTTATTTGTACATCACCAATTCCTACAATCCCAGAGAAACTGGAATTTCCCATTTTCACAACTCCAAAGTCACCGGCTTTGTATGTTGTGAAGTATTCCTTATGAGGAGTTACGTGGTAAGATGCTGCAGTATCTACCACCCATTCCGTGTCCTCTTTTGACATGTGAAGACATGTCTCATAATGTGTTGAACAGAAAGCTACATCTCCAGGGATAGTAACTAGTGTTTCTCCACCCTTATTCTTCGATTGCGAACTGCTCTGGCCTTGCTCTTCTAGCCATTTATAGCAATTCTTCTTCATATGACCCTCTATTCCACAATAATGGCACTTGAATGCTGGTTTTCTGCCATTTGTGGATCTACCCCTGCTCTTGCTCCTGCCTCTCCATTTGCCTCCACTACTCCTTCGTTGTTTCCCTTGTTGTCTCCCACGATTTTCTGTAATAAGGGCATGGGTCTGATCTGTGCCCATGTCCTTTCTCCTTGCCTCTTCATTGAACAGGGCATCTTTAACCATAGATATGGTAAGTTTTCCATCTGGGGCCGAGTTGCTGAGAGAAACCACCAGCGTTTCCCAACTGTCGGGGAGAGAACTGAGAAGTAGAAGTGCCTGAACTTCATCACCAAGCGGCATCTCTACACATGATAACTGGTTCACCAGGCTCTGGAACTCACTGGTATGCTCGGCAACTGAAATTCCACTTTTCAGCTTCATGTTGACTAAGCGTCTCATCAACAAAGCCTTATTCCGAGCGGTCTTGGCCTGGTACATATCCTCCAACTTCTTCCAGAGGGCATATGCGTCTGTCTCCTGTGCAACATGGTGGAAGACACTATGGTCAATCCATTGTCGGATTTGACCAATAGTTTTTCGATTTAATTTCTTCCATTCCGACAACTTGTCGGGATTAGGATTTACACCTTTTATTTCTATAAGGTCGAACAAATCTTTACAACTGAGAAGATCTTCCATTCGAGGTTTCCACAGCGTGTAGTTGGTGGCAGTGAGCATAATCATGGCTCCGGAAGATGATGTTGACTCTTCTGTGGTCATTATCACCTTTCAGTGATTAATTCACCGAATTTGGGACTGAAATGTAATTTCTGAAAAATCTTGCAGAAATTATTGCAGTAGAGTACTGTAAATCGTCCTCCTCCTCAATTTCTTTTGGGAGCTCTTACGACTTCATACGACGTCGGATTTTAGTTCCGAAAATATGTATGAACTCGTGTCGACGAGAGAAATGCAATGGTGTACTCAGAATTAAGTTTTGAGCACTTTTGAAAATCTAAAAAATTTTCAGCCTTACACAATTCTGATGAGCACTTCCGACGAGGCTCTGATACCACTTGTTATCACAGGATCATTACGGAGTTGTAAGGAATAATTTGAGAGAAAATAAAACTCTATTACTCAAGAATAGAATTTACAAAGAGATTTTCAAACTCACAAAAAAACTCTCAAAACTCACTCCACTCACTAGGAACTACTCTCTTAGAGGTGTATTCACTCTTTGGTGGATGATATACAATGAAGATTAACCCTCCTTTTATAGAGGGTTGAGGTGGTATGAATGGAGGTGTGAAAGGGGAAACTTTCTTCTTCAACAATGGTGGCTTGGGTAGGTGTTGAATGAATAATTCAACAATGGTGGGTAAAAAAGAAATTTCTAGATATGTGCTAGAAATCTTTCAGAATCCTAATTCTTTAATCAAGAATAAAAGGATCCGAATTATCCTATCACATTTTTTGATAGTCAATTTCAGTATCTTCATTTTCAACTCTACATGGGAACTTCGATAATTTTTAGGGTGTATTTGGTTTGAAGGAAGATATTTTCTAGAATATATTTCTCAATTTTTTTTTTATGTTCGGTTGGTTAAATTTTTTGAAATAATATTTTCTTTAGGAAAATAAGCTTTTAATAATAAGAAAAATGACTTTTCTAATGTAAGTAAGAAAAACAAGTTTCACGAGTAACATTTCACATTGATTGAGTCCTCCCGACCCTCCAACACACTTCAATTCAAATTATCAATCATTCTTTACATTTTAAAATTAATTTCTAAAATAATTTCACGACTAAGGATTCTCTTTGGAGAGACTTTCTCTTAGCTAAATATTGTCAACGTTCTCATCCGCTATCTAAAAAGTGAGACTCTAGTGAGACCCAAACTAGGAAGAAGTTCATGACTAACAAACAAGTGGCGGAGGAAAACATCCTGTGGAAGGTTTATTTAGACAGCTCTAGTTTTTAGTGGGATAACTGGCTCGGTATAGGCTCACTTGCTACTTACAGGACCTTGCCAGGCAAACCGGACAAGGTCACAATTTAAGAGTTTCTACATCAGGGCCAGTGGAGGATAAATCGTCTATAGTAGCAGCTCCCATAACACTTGGTTGCACAGATTCTCAGTACCCAGATTCAGTTTCATCCAGATAGACCCGATCAGCCTTATTGGAAGGCCACTGTCTCGGATACTTTCTCTTGTTCTTCAGCTTGGAAGGAGGGGGGGTGATTAGAAGATCCAAACAGACCACTCTTATTGACAGGAGAACCTGGCAGAAGCATGTACCTTTTAAATGCTCCTTTACATTGTGGAGGGTAATGAGACATAAGCTGCCTACAACAGCCAGAGTTCTAACTTTTGATCTGGATACTGCTGATTGCTAAAGAGTGTGTTTGTTGCGGTGTTAGAGGTTATGAGGATGTTTAGCATATTATGGTTTCGGGAAATCTTGCTAATATGGCATGTACTCTTTTCTTTATAGCTATGGGTTTCAGACATCATGATGGACCTCTCAGGGCCCTTCTTATGCATTAATGGTGGGCTCAGAAGCCTCGTAGTGAGTCCCATAATACTCTATTTCAATCTCTCCCTATTTTTATATGCTGGAATCTGTGAAAGAATAGACATGCTGTTAAGTATAGTTTCAAACAGTCTAACTTGTTGAGGGTGAAGTATATGTATAGCTAGTGATGTTTACAAATTATTGAGGGTGGCTTTTCCTTACGTTCACTGGTCTCCAGATTGGGGAGATCTTTGTGCTAGAGTGGAGTCGTGCACACATAAGATCAGAATCACTAGAATTCAGTGGTCTAGGCCAGCGCCTGGACTAGTTAAACTCAATACAGATGGTAGCGCTCTTGATAACCAAGGGAGGATTGGTGCAGGTGGTATTCTCAGAGATTGTTGCGGGGATCGTATCCATACATTTGCTGCCCCCTTAAGGATGGAGCAATAATCAAGTGGAGCTGGAAGCGGTCTGTATTGGTCTTACTTGGTGCTTTCATAATAGTCACCTAGGTGTTACTCTTAAGGTTGATTTGGAGCTCCTAGTTGGTTGAATTAGAGGCAAGATTGCACCTCCTTAACACCTCCACCATATTTTTATTAGATTTCAGGACATTATCAGCTAGCTTCACACATTCTCATGTGACCATATTTGCAGAGAGGGCAATGTGATTTCTCATGCATTGTCCAAACATAGTCACACTACTACTGTTACTGCTCATTTCACTTTCCTTCAAGACCTGCCGATGCACATTAGAGGGCTTCTCGTGACAGACAAGATGGGCTTGGCCAACTTCAGAAGATGGAAGACTAAGAGGATCAAAGAGCCACCATGATTATATCTAGTGCCCGGGTAGTGCACAATGCTCAGGCTCACACCACACTGGTCCAGGGTTGCACTCATATACTTTTTCATGTTACTTTATTTTTCTTCGCTTTGGCTATCTGTTGTTGTTCAAGTTAAAGCTGTAGTGAAAAAAGGCCCTATAGGGCCTAGGATTTTTTATTTTTTATTTTTTAAAATATTTATTTTGCATTTCTATGTAAAGGGAGAGTCTCCCTTATTTATGCTTTCCTGGTTTCTTTGTATTTGATTCCTCTTTTCTTATGTGCATAGTTCCTAGGTTTCCTTTTCTTAGTATGGGGGATGGCTAACCTTAATAGGATGACCGACTTATGAACCACTATAGGATCGGAGGTAAGGTTTATATCTCCCTTCTTGTACATATTTTATTAAGGCATGGGGGTGTTGCTCAGCCTCTGACTGCCACGAGAGATGATCAGATCCTTGAGTTAGGTCGTTTAACTTTAAAAAAATTTGAAATAAATATTAAATATGAATAATTTATAATATAACTGCACACAATATTGCATACAATATGATTGTATTGATAAATGTACAAATAATTCTGAAAATTCTGACTATTCCAATTAATCAACTGTTGATACATAACTAGGCCTACATCATTTGGAGCAAGACGTCCAGAAATTTTGAGATTAGCTTAGCTTGGTGCCATTAATTAATGCTGAAAGGAGAATCAAATTTAATACTATATGAAATATAAATGACAAATGAACTGGCACTGAAAATTTTAACAGCTAGCTGCTACTCTATTATTACAGAAAGTAAGAGAATGAGTTGACCAATTTGACACGTGTTATCAACCTAAAATCCCTAATTAAATTTCTACACAAAATTATGCATTTTTCTCCATAGGAAATTATCAATAAAAAAATATTTTTTTATTTTAAAATAAATAATTTTGAGGTATAACACTAATGACATTAATTAAAAAAGAATTTATTAATATTATCTTTTTATTTCTTTTCAAAGTTTTCTTAACATTAACTTTAGTAAAAAAAAAAAAATACCCCCACTAAAGAGAAGGAAATTTTTTTTAGAAATACATCTTCCAATTTTGAAAATTTTATTTATTTTAAAATATAAAAAAAAACTCAACAATTTATTTATTTTGAACCGGAGAAGGCATTATTTTACTCTTATCTCTTTGCAATAATTTACACTTTAGTTAAAAATAAGACAAACTTATTTTTATTTTAAAACATTTAATCTTAAAAACAAAATAATTAATTTCATTTTAATTTTTATAAAATTAGTTTAAATATTTATAATAACAGCTAATATTGGACAGAGGGAGTACACGAAAAACATTTTTTTTTTTTTTGGATAGCATATATATAGGAAGCGTGTCTCATGCCGTCAGCAACATATATGACCGCCTGTTTGGTGGCACACTTGATTATCTGAGAACCTTCCCGCCGGCTTCTTGTTTTTAAACTTAAGTTTATTTATTTATATTAAATCTTAAAGTAAGAGGGGTAACTCTTTTCATATTTTTCTCCTTGTACAAATATATTATCATGGTAAGATTTAGACCGCAACAGCAATAACGATTGTGTACAATTATATTATTATGGTAGAATGCTATCGGGTTAAGTGTTTAGTTGGTAAAATTGGAAATGCAACGGTCCAACTGATAATTCGGGACAAATATAAGTGAAAGTTTTTAGGAGTTATAATTTTCTGCTAGTTTATCTCTTTTAAATCAGTTGGATTAATCCACTTGGACGACCACATAAATTAGATCTAAATATCCAACAATTATAAATATAATGTATTGTGAATATTCGTTCAGTACTTATATAACTTTCTGAGGAGACTTGCAATCAAACAAGCAATTTTTAAAAGGCAGCTGTCACATTATCCGCCTCATAGAAGGACACATGTTATTGTGTTTGACTTGCACTATGACACGTATCGCGGTGTTCTTAACTTGGTTAAGAAAATGACACGTGTCATATTTTTGAATTAATCATAAAACGCGTATCATATCCTTGATGAGTAATAACTTTTTCATTCTCTTATATATATTTTATTCTGACTTCATTATTTGAACTAAGAATATCAAGTTTAAGAGAAATAAAATCTCTTTTTCCCTCCGATTCTTTGCGTACATATATTATTATCTTGTATTCTATTATTATTTCATAACACATTATTAATATGAAAATCTATCATCTTGAGTATGTATTTTGAGAAGATGCAACGAAGTGTGTTTGGGAGACAAGATTACTCTTTATTGAAGTCGGTTTCTTGGTGGTTATTTTCTTCTTTATAGAAGTCATTTTGCTATATCTGATTTTCTTTAATTTTCATACATTTAATGTGAAAAATATGTTAGAATTTTTTTAAAAAATATTATATGCATGTCTCAGTTGTTCGTGAAGTAGGAACATCTTAAAAGAGGTTCTAGGATATTTTAATTTGATATGGTTAATATATATTTAGATGATTATATTATATTTATGCGCAATGAGAATTTTTGATAAATGTTATAAATATAAATTCATTTTTTGAAATGAATGTGACAATATTAGTAGATAATATATACATGCACGTAGTTGTAAAGATATCATGCTCATCCTAAAAGGAGCAGAACAATTGAAAAGAAATATTTTGAACATTTTATATGTTTACTCCTAAAGTAGTAAGACTTTAAAATTTACTCCTACAGAAATAAACTTTGAAATTTCCTTATGAACTAGTAAGACTTTAAAATTTACTCCTAAAATAGTAAAACTGTGAAATTTACTCCTATAGTAGTAAAAACTTAGCATCCATAAACCTGTAATTACACAGTTGTTGAGAAACAAATAGACCATAGGAAATATCTCTCTGTGAGCCGCTGTCAGAAAATCTAGTTTGCCTACACCAATCCTAATTTGCCTATCTCGTGGGTGGCAATGGCCACCTCCTCACCGGGACAACAACCACCAGAGGGTGGGAATGTCAATAAACTAAACTATGCTGCCACTCTCAAACCTGCCGCTGTCAATCACAAACCTTTATCTATCAAACCAGTGACTTATTTGCATGGAGAGCCCAGGATAATCTGGGAGGAGGAAGAAGTCAACCATATGATTCATAGGAGAACTTACAATATGCTGTAATTGGGAAGTTCTCCTATGGATGGACGAAAAGTCAAGATCCAAGGAGAATAATACCAAAGCAATGTGAACCGAAAAGGGAGTGCAATATCGGACTATTAAGCAGTAGACATGTACTAATCAGGGCCTCAAAAATGGAAAATTCCGTGAACTTATCATCTAAACCTGCATTCTATTTGACTCAAAGGAACTAGACTTACCCAATGAAAACTTTGAAATGGGATCCTATGTTCGACTCGGAAGAGGAAACATCGGTAGGAATTGCATGGATCTCTTTTCCACCATTACCACCAAATTTTTTCATGAGGGAGATAGTGTTTTCACTTGCATCTGCAGTGGGTAAATCACTATGATATGGTGACAAAAAATCAAACCAGGCCTAGCTGTGCAAGGGTGAAAGCGGAAGTAGACCTTTTGGGAGAATTTCCAAAGAGGATGAATATTGGAGTGAGAAAACAAAATTGGGAGGTTCTGAAAAAATGGGTGAGTATTAAATATGATTTTTTCTCGAAGTACTATACGAGCTCTAGAATTCAAGAACATAGTGAGTAGGAATGCTTCATCATACACCCAAAATCGCATCCAAAGAAGGAGGAGAAAGGAAAGGATAGACAAGGGGAGGGAAAGCAGAATACAAAGGCCGCTGCAACTAAGAATGGCCTAAAAGACACCAACTTAGGCACCTCAAAAGAAGTTGAGGAAGTGCGTAAGCCAAATGAAAACTTTATAAATGGGTACAGGAGAACGTAAAGGAAGGTGGCAACACAAAAGGAGAAGGTTTGGAGTCAAAAGCATGTCAAACTGGGTGATCAAATTGACACAAGCAATATGTTTACAACACTGATCAATGATCAGGATGAGGCTCCTATTCAACTAGAAAAGAGTACATCAATAAGTCAAAAGGAAAATCATAGAAGTGAGAAGAAAGTGGTCGACAAAAAGGATAATGCAGGGGAAGGTAATAAGGAAACTAGTCAAGATACAGGGGAGGAGCCTGAGGCTAACCAAATGGAAGGAGTAGGGAAGGGAATCAAATAAGTTGTAATATGGAATTCAGAAGGGTAGGATAATGTAGAACTAATGGATGACTCTCCTAACCCTCTAAGTATTGTTGTACATGAGGGAGGAAGCAGTGACTTTTCAGAATTGTTGGAGTTGAATGAAAGACAACAACAACATAGCTAGGAGCAAGAGGAGGATGATGACCTGGAGCCAAATATCACTAATGCAATACAAACAGGAGATCTATCTCCTAGACAGGGGGTTGTACTAAGAAGGGGAGGAAAGAAGAACAAGGGATAAAATACACTTTCCCTACAGTTTCAAACAAGGAGAACTAAGGATAAAATCTCCAATAGTGATTAATGATTGGTAAGATATTATTTTGGAATGTTAGATCTGTTAACACTCAAAATAATTTTGAGAGATTAATGAATTTAAATAGAAGAAATTAGTATTCAGTTATAGCTCTGATGGAACCATTTCAATGTCCAGAAGAGTTAGAATAATATAGAAGAGATTTGGAATTACAGGGTGGCAAACTGTTCATCAAAGATTTGAATTCTGTGGAGAGAGAAATTAGAGGGACTGATTGTTTCAGACACAATTCAATAGATTACGATGTATTTTGAGACTGGGAATATAAGGATCTACCTTACTGTCATCTATGCTGGATGTTTGGCTATTGAAAGAAGGGAGCTATGGGAAGATATGAAAGAGTTGGCTGCGAGTATTCATCTACCATGGATGGTAGGGGAAACTTCAATGTTATACTAAATGAGGATGAAAAGTAGGGAGGGCTCCAATTTACACAAGGAGAGGCTATAGATTTTGCTCAATGCATCAATAATTGTGCTCTGATGGAAGTAAAAACTACAGAAAACAAATATACATGGTGGAATGGTAGAATTGAGGGGGAAGCCATTTTCAAGAGACTTGACAGAGTGATGGGGAATCAAGAGTTGTTGGACTTTTTGCCTTCCACTGAGGTGCATCATCTGATTAGGCAGGGATTAGATCATGCCCTATTGCATGTCATATGCAATACTGACAACAACATATAAATAAGACACTTAAGTTTTTAAAATTTTGGAGCAAGCATAACCAGTTTAGGAGGATTGTGGAGGAAAATTGGTCCACAAATTCTGTGGGCAATCTATTTATTGTGTACAAGGCTAAGATTCATAAATTGAAGCAGGCTTTGGCAAGTTGGAGTAGGAAGACTTATGGAAATATCTTTCAACAAATTGTTACATTGGAAGATATAATATAGGTGAAGGAAATTTAGGTGGAATTAGCACCCATATCTAAGAATAGAATGCAACTGAATAATCCAGAAGCAGAGTTGAAAAGGTACAGGAGTATAGAAAATGTATACTGGAAGCAGAAGGCTGGTATGAGGTGGTTCAAAGAGGGAGATTGCAACACCAAATTTTTTCACTCATATGTAAATGAAAGAAGGAGGAGGCTACACATAGGGGAGATTAAAGATCCTCAAGGTCAGGTGTTGACTTCACAGGAGATAATTAGGGGGGCTGCAGTGTCTTTTTTTTAGGAGCAATTCAGGAAGGAGGATGTTACAGACTTTAGTATGCTAGATAATATTTCTAAGCTTATTACTGAAGAGGTCAATGCAAAGATGGATAGGATGTCGGATCAAGAAGAAGTAAAGAAGGTGGTGTTTGAACTAAATGGTGACAGTGCTAGTGGACCTGATGGGTTCTCAGGAAAATTCTAAAGAATGCTGAGATATTGTTGGAAATGACATAACCTATATTGTGAGAGCTTTCTTTCGTGGGCAGAAGATCCCTAGATTCATCAGTCATACAAACTTAGTTATGATCCAAAAAAGGAGAAACCTCTAACTTTTGGGGATTGCAGACCCATTAGTCTGAGCACCTTTGTGAATAAGATCATTTCAAGAGTTGTTCATGAGAGAATGATTGATTGCCTGCCTGGTATTATATTAAGAATCTGATTTTGTTAAGGGCAGGAGTATTACTGAGAATGTGATGCTTGCACAGGAGATTACAAGAGATATAAATTTGAGGGAAAAAGGGCACGATGTGGTGGTGAAATTAGACATGGAAAAGACCTATAATAGGGTATCCTGGTTATACTTGATAAAAGTGCTAAGACGATTTGGATTTTCAAAAAAGATGATTGATATGGTTTGGGATTAGTGTCCAATAATTGGTATTCAGTACTAGTTAATGGACAAACTAATGGCTTTTTCAGATCATCTAGAGGATTAAAACAAGGGGATCCTCTATCCTCTACTCTTTTTATTATTGCTGCTGAAGTTCTAGTCAGGGGGTTGAAGAGTCTCCATAATAATGCAGAGTTTAGAGGATTTGGCATGTCTAAATGGAGTCCAGATGTCAACCATCTCTCATATGCAGATGACACCATCCTATTTTGTTCAGGGGACAAAAGATCTATAAGAAGTATGATTAGAGTATTGGCTGAATATGAGAGGGTGTCAGAACAGCTTATTAACAAAGAGAAAATTTTCTTTTACTTTCATGAAAAGACACTTTTAATAATTACTCAAAGAATAAGAAAATGGACAGGTATTAACCAAGGTTTCTTCCCCTTAACTTACTTGGGATTCCCTGTTTATTATGGGAGAAAGAAGAAGGAGTATTTTGAAGACTTGATAAGGAAGATCTCTAGGAGGTTATTGGCTTGGCAGAACATATTTTTAACTCATGGAGGAAGGTATATTTTAATTAATCATGTCCTATAATTTATGCCAATTTACCTCCTCTCGACAATGAATTCTCCCAAAGGTGTAATAAATCAGATACACAAGATCTTTGCTAAATTTTTCTGGAGTCAGGTAGGAGGGATTAAAGGAAGGCACTGGGTGGCATGGGATGAATTATGTGTTCCTAATAAAGAGGTGGTTTGAGGTTCTGGTCTTTACAAGATGTGTCTAAAGCTTTGATGGCAAAACTTTGATGGAACTTTAAAACATCTACAGCTTCATTATGGGGTACTTTTATGTGGAACAAGTACTGTAAAAAAGTACACCCATTAATAACTAATGCTAAGGGTGCATCCCAGGTATGGAGAATGATGATTCTCACAAGAGAAGAGATGGAGCATGAGATATGGTGGAAGATTAAAGTAGGTAGTGCCAACTTTTGATTTGATAATTGGACCCAACAAGGGGCTCTATATTACATTGAAGAAGGGGGTAGAGATGAGGATGAACTGGATGTGAAGGAGTTCATTCAGAATGGGGCTAGGGATAGAGAAAAGTTAAGAAGAAGACTATCAGTTGAGTTGACAGAGCATGTGATCAGAAATGTCAAACCAGTTGATAATGGAGATAGAGATATATCATGGTGGATGGCTAGCCACAATGGAACATTCTCTGTGAACTCTGCTTATCAGATTATGAGGAAAAGGAAGGAGGAGGTTCCTTGGATAACAAACATCTGGATAAAACGGATTCCTTTCAAATTGAGTTTTTTCTTTTGGAGAGTATGAAGAAAAGAATCCCTACTGATGATATTTTATGGAAGATGAAGATTCAGCTGGTGTCCAGATGTTACTATTGTGAGACTCACCTGCAGGAAACCTTGAACTACTTATTTCTAACAATTCCCACAACATCTAAACTATGAAAGAAGTTTGCTACATGTGCAGGTCTCAATCCAGATGGGATGCACCTACAATAACTAATAAATACATGGTGGAAGATTTCATCCCCCACAAAGCTACAAGGCCTATTTAGAGAAATGCCAATGATCATAATGTGTCATATTTGGAAAAGGAGGAATGCTAAAAGACATGGGAAGGACATTAACATATTCCAATTGATCACGGTGATTCAACAAATAGCCTAAATGTTTGTCAAAACCAGATATCCATGGATTTTGGTTCCTAGACAATGGGATGGAATTGTTAGTGTCCTACAGCAGTACAAGCCTAAGCTTTATAACAAATCAGCCAAGTAGGAGTTCCCTAAGGAGTCATGGATAAAGCTGAATACTGATGGTGCTTGCAAAGGGAATCCGGGGCTAAGTGCATATGACTTTTGCTCTAGAGATCCTAGAGACAACCTAATATATGTTGAAGCTCAAGAAATGAGCATCAGTAACAACATGAAGGCAGAGGTAAGAGTAGTGAAAGAGGCAATGAGATACAACAGTAGTAAGGGATATAAAATTGTTCTAGAGACAGACTCATTAAGTCTCAAGAATATATTAACAAAGAACTGGCAGATCTCTTGGGAGATAGTGGAAGATATCGAGGACATAATGCAAATGATAGACAGGTGCAATGTGCAAATAAATCATGTATATAGAGAGGCTAATCAATTAGCGAATGTCATAGCTAATTCAGCATTCAATCAAGCAAATAGGAGAACTTAATCTAATCTCCAGCAACTATCAACAACATGCAAAGGGATTCTAGTTACAAACAAAATACAAATTTCACAACTTCGAATCAAAACAAGAAAGACCATTCCAGTTTACCAACAATGTGACAGTGTTCCCCAAGCTACTGTACAAGCTATAAACTAAAAGTACATGGGGAAGAGCTACCTAGCCTACACTATGGCAGTAATCAAAAAGCGATACCAGCAAAAGGGAGCAAATGATAAGATATTCGAGATGGTGGCTACCAATGGAAGAGCAGTGATGTAAGAGGATTTGGCCAATAAATTTTCTCCGATCCTGAAATAACGGCCAGCCCATATAGAAGCTTGACTCTGCTCATTCAGGGAGTCACAAAATTTCCACCTAGAGAGAAGATGAAAGGTTAGACAACAAAATAAATGGACGATGCAAAGCTGGAAAGTACCTCCTAAGCTGCATTTAGAGCTCAATAATGGCGAGGATCGGACAGCAAGTTGATAACCCAGAGCAACAAGAGGAAGAACTGCTTACTGGTGAAGGGATGCATCAGTCGGAGGAAGAGAGGAGACAAGAGAACCTTACTTTATCCGGGTTTTATTTGGAGTACCTGATTTTATTAGGGGATGCTGGATTCGGGTCAAGAAACATTGGGCTGGTTTGTCACGCCATCCCAACATATTGTATTGGACCAATTTGTTTGTGATTGAATAAATAGAAGGACCTTTTGAGTCCGAAAATTTAAATTAAAAAAAACTCTTATAGTAGTAAAAACTCTACAATTTACTTCGCAAGTATTAGAACTTTGAAAGTTATTATCAGAGTAGTAAAATTCTAAAATTTACTTTCAGAACAGTAGAACTATGAAATTTACTCCCGGAGTAAAACTTTAAAATTTATTTTCGAGCAGTAAAATTTTAAAATTTTTACTCTTGAAATAGTAAAATTTTAAAATATATTCGCGAAGTAGTAAACTTTAAACTGTACTCTTGGAGCAGTAAAACCTTAAACATTACTCTCGAAGCAGTAAAACTTTAAAATTTACCCCGAACAGTAAAACTTTAAAGTTTACTCTTGAAGTAGTAAAAATTTAAAATTTACTCATGAAGTATTAAAACTTTGAATTTTACTCCCCAAGCAGTAATACTTTGAACTTTACTTGAGAAGTAGTAAAATTTTAAAATTTAATTTCAAAGTAGTAAAACTTTAAACTTTACTCTTAAAAAAGTAAAAATTTAAACTTTACTTTCAAGTAGTAAAATTTTAAATTTTACTCTTGAAATAGAAACATCTTAAAATTTTTGCCTGAAACAGAAGTCTTAAAAAAAATTCTTACGAAATATTCTAAAGTGATGTCTTCTTGTGCTTGAACAAAATTATGAGCTATTAAAATTTGTATATCAAACACATTATAATTAAATTATTTCTTGAAGTGAATGAAGAAATATCACAACCTACCTCCTGAGAGATAGAATAACAATGAATATAAATACTATTTTTATGGTATAAAGATTATTGCAAAATGTATCTATCATAGAAATATCTTGGTTAATTTTGTTAGGTCTCATTTCAAGGTAAAAGAAATGTTTTCAAATATTTTCTACTATAACCACATTGATATATTATCATTGTTTATTATTGATTTTCTCAAAAAAATATTGATATATTTTTCCTTGAAGGATATAATAATTATGTGGTTGCCACTATGATATATAAAATATTTAGATGTTAATGGTAAATTTTTCTGAAGGAGATGTTTGAAGTACCGAAGTTTAGAAGTTAATGTTAATTTTCGGCATTTATAAATTTAGAATTGTCTTTAAGTGTCCTGTCTACGGTTTATTTCATGACACCAACAGTATTTAATCAATTTCTTTTATGATATCATTAGGGTTCAAGTAATATTTAGTAATAAAAAATTAATGATAAAGAGTTATAGAAGAGCTAATCATTTGTCTACAAGTATCATGATACCACCACTGTTCAAATAATATCTTATTGTAGAAAATAAATTAAAAGTTTCAAAAGAGTTTATATATTATTGTGTCAATTATCCTAGATTGTAATATACAAATTATTATATTTCAATATAGGTTATAGTAAATCTGAAGTTTACTGGTAAAATTAGTTATCATATTAAGACTACAAAAGATTAAAAGGTTGAATATCTTTAAATTACTATAATAAAAAATATGTATATGAAAGGTTACTCATTCTGCACTACAAATATAAGAATGATACAATCACGTGTCATAATAAATCAAAAGTTCATTAATATAAAATTCATGTCATAGTAAATCAAAGTTTACTAAAAACAATAGTACATGCCATGGTAAATTTGAAGTTTATTAGTACAAATAATTTTATTAGTTGACATGAACGATTTTGCTATCCCGATTCAAATATAATGTACAGATTAAGTATTCAATATATATTGAAGAACTAGAAGATTCTTCAAAAAATAAAATTTGTTGCTTCTTCTCATGGTATGTTGATTTGACCAACTAATTATTAGGGTTGAATCCCCTAATTTTGAAACATATCAAATGTGAATATGAGCCTTTTCACCTTTTTATGTGATATCTAAAATAGATTTATCTTTGAGATGGTCATATGTGTGTTTTATTGTCAATCAATAATTTGACATTTGTAAAGTTGCTTGCTCAAAATAGTTGATTTAAGAGCATAATTTTCAAATTATGCAATCAAGCTAATTCATCAAGATAATGAAGATTTATGTTCAAGCTAGTTTGTTATTAAATGTCTTTGGTAAATAGCTAAATTATTGTTGGTGAGAACAATGCTTCATATGTTGACCTCAAATATGATAAATTGCATACAAAAGTATTTAAATGTATCAGACAAATAAATTATGATAAATTCTTCCCTCATAATTAATTTCGGGTTAAGAATCAAGTGTTTTTCATCTAATAGATATTAATGTGCGATAGATGATTTATTAATATAATATGACGCACAAACATGAATTTTCCCCCAAAAATTAAAAATATATGTTAGTTTTTCTGATATTATGGGGAGAAAATAAACAACTGAGAAATATATTATATAAAATGACTTAGCATTAACATGATCCTCATTTAAAGATAATTCAAATCAAAATCCAAACACATTTGCTGACCCAAACAAATCTCATATTTCAACTGCAAATGCTTCTATTAAATTAATGTCCATAAAGAATAAAATTAATGGCACGCTTGATACATGATAGATCAATTAATTTTAAATAAAATAATTTAAAAAAAATATATGAGCAAATGTTCAAAATGGTCATAATAAAGAGACAATGTGCTTGTAACACCTCGTACCTTCGTGTTAAAATTTGGCCCAGAAAATATTGATGGTCTTTTAGATATGGAGAGGACATAAGTATGCTTGGTAAAGTGTTAAATAAGGTTTAAGTAGATCAAAAATTAAAAAAATTAAGTTTCAGGGTTTACACCAAGATTGATGTGATGTACGACCATAGAATTGAGGGGGGTCGTATCTTGAATCGTGAATGGACTATGAAATGGAGGAGTTACTATTTACTAGGTAAAATATCATGTATGAACCGTACATGAAATCTATAAGTCGTATTTTGGCTGTAGGTAGAAGGTTATGAGTATACTATGGGAAATGCGAAGCATATGTTGGGTTTGAGGGCAAGACCCAACTTTAACGATCATATAAATATATGAAGAATTAAGGGTGTTCTACCTATAAAATTAAATTACTCTGAGTCTAATTTTGAATCCAACTGTTCATCAATCTGAGTTGGGAGTGCTACCAAATAGTTACGATCGGTTCACATACGAACCACAAGTAAATTTTGTGGCCCGTACATTGCCATGTACGACCCACAAGTTGAAGGTAGTAACTAGGATTCTGGAGGGGGTAACTTGTGATCCTATCTGCAGCCTGTATGTGGATTGTGCGGTCAGTAGATGGGGCAAAAGTGGTCTTAAGTGATACTTTTTTAGCTTTTATATTATATTTTGTTTCAACTTTTTCTTCATTCTTCTCACTCCTAATTTACCCCAACAACTCCATAATGCTCTCTTATCCCCTCCTAAGGCTAGGTAAATGTTCTCCATAATTCTTTAATATAAATTCATGAATTTCTACACGATTCTAATATCAAATCCTCCTCCTATCTCAAGTGAAATCAAAAACTCATCTCAAGGTTCAAGAGCAGAGTTTTTTTTTTTGGAGTTCTAAGACAATGAAATAAGGCCCTCGAATGATGAGGACTAACAATTCAACTGCGGCTGGGGAGGATCTGAATCGTGGCGGCTAACGCTGCTGAGTCTGGGAACCTGCAGTTGTATCATGAAACGATACAACATAAAAGTATGCGTCAGTACTTTGAATGTACTAAGTAAGTGGGAGAAAACATATCTGAATATAAAGTCTGAAATGAAATAACACGCAATGACCAATAGGTAAGTTGAACTGAACTACTAATGTAAACTGAAATTGTCAAGATGACCCTGTCTGATAGTCAAAGACATGCCCTAAGTCTGAAATACTGAGTCTGATAGACCACACTGAACTGATCTGAACTGAACTGAACTGTTAAAAACCTGAGGTTGAACTGAACTGACTAGTGGGACAATCTATAACCGACATATAACAATGTGAGTTAGACGTGGAGTCTGATGTATACACCCCACCGGTAGGACTCAATATACCTTACCAGGATATAAAGGCATGAACTGGGTGATCACAGAAGTCTGGGGCCAATCAGGCCAAGTAATACTGTAACTTATGCTGGCAATGTAGTTTTAGGAACCTGAGTGCGCTGGAACCCCGGCCTGCTCGGTGCTAAGTCCTACTCCCACTAGAAAATTTAAACTGAACTACTAGGCTGATAACTCGAAAATAGGGTCCAAGACTAGTTTGGGACATATAACTGAAAGTACCCTGAGAGTCTTATCGGACCAGATTCTGAAACTGAGTTCTAGACTGGTCAGAGTTGCTTATCTGAAAGCATCATAACGATCTAAGAACAATCTGTAAACTGAACTGGGTTCGTGGGGCTGGTCAGAGTTATATATCTAAAATGTCATGACCCCCTAATGGACCAATAAACTGAATTCTGAGTCTGATTCTGATAACTAGGAGGCACCACTGACACTTCAGGAAAAGACTGAAGTCAAACTGATCAGTTGACACTTTCTGTAAAGTTCTGAAGAGATTCTACGTTCTAACTGGACTAAACTACTAAGAGTTAATAGAGAGTTCAACTCATTCCAATAACACGGAAATTCCATAGAATGGCAAAATATCAAGAATTGAAGAAATCTCATCTGTCAAGGCTAAAATCATCTTATCAATGAAGTGTGTACCCAACAATTATACATAATAAGAATTACCAAGAAATTTAGCCCAACACATACTTTATACAATAGATGGAAATTTAATACGCATTAATCGTTACTCGAGAATTTAGGACTGTAAATCACTTTGGTAAGAATAACAACAATTTACTTAGGAACTGATGAAGATCATATGAATATTAGACATGGATATTAACCTAGGTGAAATTAATGAAAATTATCACGAAATTCATCCATATTCGAAAAACTCAGGGCTAAACTGGTAGGGAAATTATGGGAGGATTTTGGGGGACACAAAGGAAGGACAATTCCCTTGTTGAATTCCTACATACCTGGCTAAGAATTCCCCGAAGAAGAAGAAGACCTGAACTGATGTGACGAAGGAAAACCCTAAGCCTGCTTTAGAGTTTCTTGAGAGAACTTTCGATAAGTTTTTCTGAGAGTAAACGTGAGAATGAGGGGAGGAACCGTCCAAATCCTCTAATAAGTCTGAATTTACACTCAAAACGACGTAGTTTAGAGCTTAGGAGAATAGGAAGTTACTAAATTACCCTTAGAAAAACGTTGGGAAAAACTGTCAGGTGACCCTAAGAGGTGACCTAATGAGTCATGATGACTGACCACGACTCGTGGTCACACCCGTTGAGTACATATCCCGAATTCCCCTATAGGTCACCAGGAAGGACCTAATGAGTCGTGGTCATCAGTCGTGGACCTTACTGCCTCACTTCTGAAGTTCTATACTAGGCTTGACCACGAGTCACCTAATGAGTCGTTGCCACTGATGACGACTCGTGGTGACACTCGTTAGGTGCACTGCCTAACAACTGACTAGGTCTAATAACGGAGGACATGGCGAGTCGTTACAGGTGACCACGACTCGTGGTCACCATCTGTCAAGTTCACTGCTTCCCACTTCACACTTCCAATTCCTCCTTCCCACGACCAACCTAATGAGTCATTAGGTCTCACAACGACTCGTCAGGTGGGTCGTCCTGAGACATTTTTTGCAAATTTTTTTCTGAATTTTCTGATTTAAGTCCCGAATCTAGTCTTTGGGTTTCGGGGGCATTATAAAATTCATGGGCTAGTTAAATCATGATAATCATAAACATACTTTTACATACATGAACTAGCCATGAAACGAGGCCCGTGAGTCGGCTAAAACATAATTCATGATTTATAAGGTTCATACATACTTGTAAATCATGCATATATCTTGAAATTCATAAAATCGTGATGGGTAATATCATAGATCCATAATTCAAATCATAAATCATGTTGGGTTTGTAAATATCATCATTTGAAGAGAAGATGATTAATCGATTCATTATGAGTCATGCATAATTGGACTTAATTTCATAGAAATCAAAATCGATAAATTTATAAATGGTTTAAATAATGAAAACTCATCCAAAACCCATAGATTATGATGAGATTATAAAATCACAAAACCCATTATAAAATCATTAGACTTTTATAAAAATCACCTTCAAAACCCCATGAGTTTTTAATAAAATCTTGTAAAATTCATAGAGGATGGGCATGGGTGTGGAAGAAATCACTCATTGATAGCCTTACATACCTGGGTTGATGATCCCTTGACTTGTCTTGAAGATCCAAGAGGAATTGAGAAGTTGGAGGTGATGAACCCTAGCTCCTTCTTGAGAGTAAATCTAATCTAAACATGTTGAAGAGAGTAAGGATTTAGGCTAGGTTAATCTCTTTAATCTGACCTTAAGGAAGCCTAAAACGATGTTATATAGGAGTTAAAAGCATAGGAGTTTACTAAAATACCCCAAAACTAACGAAATAAAACCTGTAACTAGCAGTTACCACGACCAACAGTATGGATCTTAGGTTGATTATACGATTCGTACTGATAGTCGTACCATGCCTGCTGCAGCTTCACTAAATCACTCATAACTTTTTACTCCAAACTCTGATTGGAGCAAGGTTGGATGCATTGGAAAGAAAACTCAAAGGACTTAAGTTTGATATGTTGTATCATCCAAAAACATTTTATAACTTGGGAGCTATGATCAGTTGAAGTTGACCCTTATACGAACCAATACGAAAAAAAAAAACAATCGGTAAGAAGGCTCTCAACTCAACTTCATGCTAGAGGTTTCTTATGACCTTAATTTGCATCAAATTCACTTATTACACTTTGGAATTAATCTTAACATATTGTTTTCATAAATTCATCGGGTGTGGGTCTATCCACATACCTAGAAAGGTTCCTAACTTAGCCTAAAAGTCTGAGACATTATGATATATCAACTCGCGACAGAACCAATGATTCACACCATTATATTACGACTCATACCATGAGTCGTACCACCAACCTATGGTTTCCTCCAGTGACTAATGAGTCCATTTTCCCCAACTCTCTGAACATTTCACGACTCGTACCATGACCCTTAACTCCATCCTACGAGTCGTACTATTACCTGTACAATCATTCACATGATAACTCCAAAGACTTGCTACGACTTCTGGACACGGGTCGTACCCACATACTATGACTCGTAGTGGGGCCTCGTGGTTGGGAAACAACTCATCTGGTCTGGACCATGGGTCTTTCTACGACCCGTACTACCAACCTACGACTCGTAGGTTGAGTCGTATTGAAGTAAACTGTTTTTCCAACTTTTTCTGTTGATCATACTTCAAATCTCAAGTCTAGTCTTAGGAACTTTTGGGGTATTACTAATTTTTCCCCTTTGGGAACATTCGTCCTTGAATGTGGGTTAAGCATATTGAAGAACTGGGAAAAGAACTACCATCCCAAATACTGGATATCTGAAGCTGAAAACTGATGGAGTGATTGAGTCCGGGCTGATACACATGATTGAACTGAATTCATGAAGCATACATACATGCTAAGACATGAATGGAACTATTATGCATGGCTTGACATAAAACTGAATAGAGTTCTAAGGATGAAATTTATACCTCCATCTGGAACTAAGCTGGTAGGAAAGGATACCGGTATTTATCCATCATATCTACTTCTGCTTCCCACATAGCTCTCTCAACAAGCTGATTCATCCACAAAACTTTCACCGAGGCTACTTCCTTGTTCCTCAACTTATGAACTTGATGGTCAAGGATCTCAACTGGTACCTCCTCACAGGTAAGGTTGTCCTTCACCCTAATTTCCTCTACTGAAATCACTAAAGATGGATCTTCGATGCATTTCTTCAACAAGGACACATGAAACACCGGATGCACCGAAGTTAAACTCCGCTGGTAGCTCCAACTCATCGGTCACCTTGCCAACATGTCTCACAACCCCATATGGACCAACATACTGGGGACTAAGCTTCCCCTTCATTCCGAACCCTCAAAGAATCAAGAAATCTCTACTCGCCTCAAAATGAAGCTCAAGCATCAAATTATGATCTTCCCCTTCCGTAACCATTCCGAATGATCAAAATCTAGTCAAATACGTATTCTACATAAGAAAATGAAATCATGGACACTCATATTGATATACTTCTATCCCGAGTGCAAAAGTCAACCCAAAAGTCAACCCCAAGCCTCCAAGGGCAAAACTAGAATTTTATTTGAAAATCATGTTACCATAATGTAATGAACTCAAATATGAAATTTCATCCAAAACTGAGCTCAAATCGACTTTGAATTCATCAAAATACGGCCTCTTAACTCTAGACCCAAAAAATCCTCAATTTTTCTTCAATAATTAATGGATACAAATAAAAACCAACTGACGAAATCATGGATAAATACCCAATTAAGGATTAAATACTTACCCCCTTGTTAAATAGAGAAGAATGCTGCAAAAATCACTCAATTCCGAACTCCAGAACTCCAAATATACTCAAAATACCAAATAAACACAGTCTGTGCAAAAATACACTGGTCAGGTATTTATATAGAGCTGCACCAGCAACTTTAATTTTTACTAAAATGGCCATAACATTATCATACGAACTCGAAATGCGATGATTCTTTTTTCTATAGTTTTCAAATAATGATATGGACCTACTCGTTCAATCAGAACTCCATTTGGTGCTCGTTTTCCCAGTCAGACATCATTTTCGCGCGTTCAAGAATTATTTCATCTTTTGTAGTAAAATCCAATCTTGACTTATCGAAATTGCACCAAACTTTTCAGATAACTCCTATAATACATGCTAAAATTTTTGAAAGTCTCGGAATAATTTTTCGATCTCAAAAACTAATAGCGAACCTCTGAATTGTCACATTTTATGCTTAAAATCATGTTAAACGCAAAAAACATTCAAATCGACCCAAAACTTATCCGGAGTCCTTCGGTCACAAACCAAATATGCAATTCAATTATAAAACATATCATCAAATCACCGATATGAGGCCGTTTTGATCGAAAATTGACCGTGGTCAAACTTAGCTTCCTTAAAGCTCATAAATCCAACCAAAGGTTTAAATCACTCCCGAACACCTCGCGATCCATGCAAACTACCCAACTAAGTGGTAAATCACCATCCGGAACTAACAGAACTTCCAGAACCCTAATTTGAGCTCGTTAACCTGAAGTGTTGACTTTGGTCAAACCTCTCAAACTTCAACCCTTCCAAAACTTGAAAATCTTATCCAATCTTTGTTGGATCATCTTGGAAATTGTGTCATTCATCTCTGCTAGGGGTGATCATTCGGTTTTTCGATTCAATTTTTTAAAATTTCGGTTCAAATTTTTTGATTTTCAATTTTTCATTTAGTGTACCAAACACCGAACCAAACTAATCCGGTTCGGTTCAATTTTTTTCAAATTCAGTTCGGTTCAGTTCGATTTTTCTAATTGATTTTTTCGATTATGGGCCTAATTAATGGGATATTTTTTTTACTTATAAAATGAGCAACTTTTTTAATTAAAAATGAGTTGTTTTATCTTTTTAAATTCAAAATAAATTATTTTAAGTTTGAATTCTAAAGTTTAATTCAACTAAGCTTAATTTTAAATTTTTAAGTAAAGAAAATAGTGGGATCAGTTGATTTACATTTAATAGTACGTACATAGCATTTGATAATAAATTTTCTCATATGCTTAATATCCTTATAACAAACCCAACAAAAAATTAAAGGTCTTTTAAGATTTCAATAATCTATGGTCCCTAATTTCTTGTTAAATAAATATTATATATTTCATCTTTCTTTCAAAGCATATTAGTAATCGTAAGAATTTTCTTAACATGCTAAAACTATTATAAAACTATTATTTGTAAAAAAAAAACTTAAGCAATTGTGTCAATTATATAAATAATTCTCTAAATGGACTTTGAGATTTGGGTTGAGTGTAGTATTTTTATTTTTTTGAAATTAAGTTATAATTTTTTAAAAAAAAAAATTATATAAAATTTCTGTTAAACCGAAAAACTAAAATTCTGAAATTCTAAAACCGAAAACCAAACAGAATAATCAAAATTTTAAGAAAAAAGAACTGAAATCGAAAAACCAAATTAGTTCGGTTCGGCTCGATTTTTTGATTTTTCGGTATTTATGCCCACCCCTAATCTCCGCAAGTCATAAGTAGAAAAATAAAGATATGGAAAGGTCCAAACTAGGGAAACGAGTCAAAAATCACAAAATGACCATGTGAGTTGTTACACTTCCAGACTTGGCTAATAACTGCGCTTCCTGAACCTCTACATACCCGAAACTTATGGCAGGGATAGGGAGTTATCCTAAACGTACACCTTTTAACATCATTTCCATCATGGGGAAACATTCATAGGGCTTAAAGTAAGGAAATTATGAGCATGAATCATTCAAGAAGTCTAAGCTGGGCATATACTTTACATAACATGATCTTATAAGTTGATAAGGCAAATCTTAAGGACTGAGTCTATAGAGCTGAGCATGCTGAGAGACATGAGTTTACATACATAACGAGGGATATGACATGAAACTGAGATTTATGAAATCATGGACGAAGACTGGAATCACCATATGAAGTAGTTCCTTCTCATTCTATGAATTTGAGTACGAATACACATAAAGAGTACTTGGAACTTAGATATGGGCATAACATATTCACATATGGCATGAATAGAATATCGTATAGGCTGAAGTACGGAAGGACACCTGAATAAGCATGGTCGATCTCCCATAGTTACTAATCCTGGACCTTCACACGTGAAACTCAAGGCATGACCTGGTCCTTCACCTTATAATCTCCCTTAGCTTAAAGGTCATCATTTTAAGGATTGGTCCCCTTTTTAAGGCTAGATAGAAATCACTATCTCTTGACTTCCCATTTCCTCTAAGGCCATCACGAAAAGCTTCATACTTCTCTAGCCGTACTCCCCCATTTTTTGGTTCCTTACTTCAAGTTCACAAATTCTTCTGCCTTAAATTTTCTTAACTCCTGCAGGGAGAAATAGCTCGAGAGCGCCTCTTATTACACTAACTGGCGTTATTCTTTGGAGTGAGAATACACGAGTTAGAAGGATAGAAAGATATTTCATCGCACGACATGGATCATGAAAGAAGGGAATACTTCCTAAAACGTTTTGTAGCCCCTTTGTCATAAGTGTGGCGCGCTTCACACCCATGAAAAAGACTCCACTCAATGCTTCTTTCAGACACCCTAGGACACTTCAAAACTTATGGCTCTGATACCAAGTTTGTTACGACCCGAACATAGACCCGGATCGTAACAAGGTACAAGGAGCCACGAGAGACTCCAAGTAGACCTATGGCATGAACATTCATCTAACTTCATATCAACAAAACGGAATACTTAACATATCAACATATCAGAAGCGTGAACATTACATAACATGATAATTGGTACGGTCTAAATACATTACAGCGGAGTACTACACGCGGTCCGAAAGCCTCTAACGCAACAAATGGGTTGATGGGACAACATCCCCAACTAACCCGGCAACTGAAACTAAAAGAAAACATCAAGGTATGAATTAAATGGTCCTCGGAGAATGAGGACTCACCAACAAGTTGGATGCGAAACTCCGTGACAAGCTAATGATGATGCTGGATCTGAAGATCGGAGCCTGTATCATAAAACGATACAACATAGAGTATGCGGTCAGTATGTGGAATGTACCAAGTATGCAAAGTAAGTAAAACGTACATTTAAATTATGTAAAAACTCATAAAAAATCATAAAAGTAGGACATCATGCTCATATCGTAAATATTGTAATATAATATAATATAAGGCTCGAGGTTTTCAAAATATTCGTAAGACAATCGTAATCATGATCATAAGAGAAAAACTTTATTTAACATAACTTGAGCCAATATACATAATCATAAACATGCTTAAATCATGAGGAATAGTGGGAGATTCTCTTAACCTACATACCCCATATGAGCACACATGAAGCCCAACTTGTAACCCTAGTCGGGAGGGTGTCCGTACCTTGCTAAGGGTAAGACCATGAAAGTGTGATATCACCATAAAAAGGGCCATTTGGGCCAGGGACAGTCATGAAAGGGGTCCCAACATACCTACGGTGGCACGTAGTTCATGAGATCTGGGGCTTAACCTGAGCCCCGAACCTACTCGGTGTTCAATACTACTCCCAAAATATATATAGTGCTCATAGTATACATGCATGAATTCATGGGCTAGTTAAATCATGATAATCATAAACATACTTGTACATATGTGAACTAGCCATGAAACGAGGCCCGTTAGTTGGCCAAAACATAATTCATGATTCATAAGGTTCATACATACTTGTAAATCATGCATATAGCTTGAAATTCATAAAATCATGATGGGTAATATCATAGTTCCATAATTCAAATCGTAAATCATGCTGGATCTGTAAATATCATCATTTGAAGAGAAGATCATAAATCGATTCATCATGGGTCATGCATAATTGGGCTTAATTTCATAGAAATCAAAATCGATAAATTTATAAATGGTTTAAATAATGAAAACTGATCCAAAACCCATAGATTATGATGAGATTCTAAAATCACAAAACCCATGATCAAATCATTAGACTTTTATAAAAATCACCTTCAAAACCCCATGAGTTTTTAAATAAAATTTTATAAAACTCATAGAGGATGGGCATGGGTGTGGAAGAAATCACCCATTGATAGCCTTATATACCTGGGTTGATGATTCCTTGACTTGTCTTGAAGATCCAAGAGGAATTGAGAAGTTGGAGGTGATGAACCCTAGCTCCTTCTTGAGAGTAAATCTAATCTAAGCATGTTGAAGAGAGTAAGGATTTAGGCTAGATTAATCCATTTAATCTGACCTTAAGGAAGCCCAAAACGACGTCATATAGGAGTTAGAAGCATAGGAGTTTACCAAAATATCCTAAAACTAACGAAATAAAACTTGTAACTGGCAGTTACCACGACGAACAGTACAGATCGTAGGTTGATTGTACGACTCATACTGAGAGTCGTACCATGCCTGCTGCAGCTTCACTAAATCACTCATAACTTTTTACTCCGAACTCCGATTGGTGCAAGGTTGTATGCGTTGGAAAGAAGACTCAAAGAGATTCAATTTGATATGCTGAATTACCCAAAACATTTTGTAACATTGGAGCTATTATCAGTTGAGTTTTACCCTTATACGAACTAATGCAAAGAAAAACCCAATCGGTAAGAAGACTCTTAACTCAATTTCATGCTAGAGGTTCCTTATGACCTTAATTTGAATCCAATTCACTTCTTACACTTTGGAATTAATCTTAACACCTTGTTTCCATAAATTCATCAGGTGTAGGTCTATCCATATACCTAGAGGGTTTCTAACTTAGCCTAAAAGTCCGGGCATTATAATATATCAACTCATGACTGAACCAACAATTCACACCATCATATTACGATTTGTACCATGAGTCGTACCACCAACCTATGATTTTCTCCAGTGGCTAATGAGTTCTTTTTTCCCCAACTCTTTGAATATTTCCACGACCCGTAAATCCATTCTACGAGTCATATTATTACTCGTACAATCAATCACATGATAACTCCAAAGACTTGCTACAACTTCTGGCCACGGGTCGTACCCACATACTACGACTCGTAGTGGAGCCTCGTGGTTGGGAAACAACTTATCTGGTCTGGACCATGGGTCTTTCTATGACCCGTACTACCAACCTACGACTCATAGGTTGAGTCGTATTGAAGTATTTTTTTTTCAAATTTTCCTGCTGATCACACTTCAAATCTCAAGTCTAGTCTTAGTAACTTTTGGGGTATTACAGATATGACTTAGCTGATTGGGATGAGATCATACTCCATATGCTCTCTTGGTAGATTATGTTGGTTATACTAATAAACTCTCATAATAAATTGATGAATGATGAAATACGAATGTTGAGGTCAACATAATGATGTTTTGAAACCTTTTTAATTTTTACATAATATGACTATGATTACTGGAGCTATTTTTTTACATTAGTTATGTTTTATATATAGTTCTTCCATATTACATATAATAATATTTCATATGTACTTAAGTCCCTTTTATGGGGGACATTGTATTTTTAAATGATGCAGATTCAGGTACTCAGGCAAGCAATCGAGCAGCCAACTAAGTTATACTTACTCAACTATTGGTGAGCTCCACTTGTTTTTGGGTCGTGTGATTTGTTTCAGCATTTCTAGTTTTATTTATAGGTAAATGTAGGGGGCTTTGTTTCGATAAGATAGTTATTCATATATTAGAGACTTTATAGATTAGTCAAGTCTAGTATGTTAAAAGATATAAACTTGACAAATCTTCCTTTATGGAATATACTACTTCTTGATTTTTCGTGAAATATTTCAAATGAAATTCTTTTTCTTTAAAGAACTTTGCGTATGATATGAATATCTTGCACTCTCTTCCGCATATGTTATGAGTTATATGATGTAGTTGACTCGTTCGGGCAAGTTAAGGCATTGAGTGCCAATTTTCCCCAAAATCTAGGCTCTGGATATGACAACGTTCTTTAAAAGCCCATGACATAATACTTCATGAAACCTCATGAGAGGTTCAGATATTTGAAAATAATGAAGTGGAGAGATCTCAGTAGGTTATGTTGCATTATAAAATGATAAAAAATGATATCTTGTTGACGATATTTTGATACAATATAACGCATATAAAGATTGTGAAAATCTGAATTCTACGTCCGTTAAAATATGCTGATGTAGAAATAATTATCAAGTGAAATGATGCATCTTGATAAACGTAAAAGTTATTGAACCTGTAGTTCAGACACCAGAAGATATCATGCCATTAAAAAAATAATTTATGTTGTCACAACCTATATAACTCGCTTGACAAAATTTATATGAAAATTCTTTAAAGATTCAACATATCTGAAGTATATACACGTTCTTGAAAAACATACTTATAATCGTTATATGGATTAAATCAACCAAGGCAGATGTACTATAATCATCTTAATAAATATTTATGGACGAAGAGTACAAAAATGACTATGTTTACCCTTATATTTATATGATTTTGTGTAAGTTAATGACTTGAATATCATTAGAATTCTCGAAGAGTTTTCAAAAGCACTAAATTATTTGCTAAAAAAAGTTAAAATGAGAAACTTGGAGAATTCCTTGATCATGAAGTACAATATTTTTATTCAATGGATGCATTTACATATCTTATTATAACTATGCAGATGATATAGTTTTACTTCAATATATAAGTACTGAAATAAGATCATTGCATATTGCAAATGAAAGTCCTAATATGAATACACTTATCCTAACAAATATTGTCAAGTTTTTTATTCGCAAATGCAGGATTGATCCATACAAGTTATCAATTTTATGTAAGGATGATTACCATATTATGTTTTATAAAGTCTCTCATAAATACAGAAAATCACATAATATTATATGAAGACGTTATTGCAACTTTATCAAAAGAATGGAGATACATATGATCAACCAATTCATTAAGTAATAATTTGACGAGTCTGATCACAAAGACACTGTTAACTTTAATAGATGATAAATTGGTATACAAGATTGGAATACATCATATCTAAGAATTATGCGATGGTTTAATCAGGGAGAGTGAAATATGCGTTGTACCTTTTTTTTCTGAATCAAGATTTTGTCCCATTGAATTTTTTGGTAAGGTTTTTAATGAGACAACTAGAAATGCAAATTATCAGATTTATGTACTCTTTTTTCTTTACTAGTATATTTTCCATAGAGTTTTCTCCTAATAAAATTTTAACGAGACACCTTATCTATTAATGAACATCAAAAGAAAAGTGTTATAAATACAATATATTGTGGATGTCCATTCAGTACTTCTACAACTTTCTGGAGAGGCTTATAATCAGTGAGAAACTTGTAAGTAACTTTTTCAAAAAATACATTATCAGCAACGCAGAAAAACACGTGTCAGTGAGCTTGACTCGCAATAGGACACGTATCAGAATGTCCTTAACCTTGACTAAGAATATATCACATGTCATTTTGTGGGTTAGTTACAGGACATATATTGCATTCTTGACGAGTGACCACTCTTTTATTATATACCTCACTCTAATTTTTTCATTTGAACCAAGAACATCAAGTTCAAGAGAGATAATGCTTTCTTTCTCTCTCCCAGATTCTTTGCCTACATATATTATTCTTTGATATTTTGTTGGTTCCTGTATTCAAAATCAAGTAAGATTAGAAAAAGTAAATGAAGTAAAAAAACTCTTTTGAACCCACAATTTGCTTGTGTGTTCTTAATTAATTTAATTTCATCACTATTACCCAAGATCCACGGATTAATTTCTCCCAAGATAAAACAAAAATCTATTCTATAAAAGCAACAGTTCAATTTATAGAATTTTAGAAAACTCAAATGAGGGAGAGAATCACACATTATATACTTACATTTTCTGTTTTCAAAATGATACAAAATGCAATGAAGAAAGGAGAAAGTTTTTCCAATTCTTTTCAGTGTAAAATTGAGGCGAAGCCTTGAAATTTATAGCCACATATTTGGGATGAACATGTGCAAAAATACTTGTTCAGAAAAGGCATCATATGTTTGAACAGACATTGATTTTTTTTTTTGAAAAATTTAAATTAATGTATGCACGAATAAATATTAAAAAATGAAAAAAATCAAGTGCTGAATTATTGAGATGGTTATGAGATTGATTGACTTGGTACATTTGAGGTTCATTGTGATATTATCAGTGGTATAACTGACTTCACATAATACATGTTTTATTTGCTTCATGTTGATATTAAATCTATAAACTCTTGTTGGAGTGAATTATTATTAACATTTATAACTGATGAAAAAAGAAATTGTTAGGATTATATCTTGTCATTACTTCTAGTAAGGGTCAGTTATCAAAGCCGTCTGAGTACACATATTTTCGGTACTCACTCTATACTTGTTGCATATTTTTGCATATAAGGACTAAAACAAATACTAGAGGTACTCGAGTTGCTAAGTTGTTCGAGATTATTGCGGTTAGAGTTTAAGGTGAGTTGCTCTCTATTTGACAGTACTGAATTGTAGATAGGGATGACAATGCGGTGGGTGCGGTGCGGTTGTGGGACAAACCCCCAATAATTTCAGCTCATCCCGCCCTGCACCGCACAACACAATTTAATATTTTTAACCCTCCTCGCCTCTCCCCATATAAACTTGCCCCACATAAACACACACCACATAATATACTAATTCTTTTACTAAAAAAAGAAATTTTTAATTTATATTATAAAAAAATAAAAAAATCACCGATGCATAATTTTTACTAACATAATATTTTTATTGCTGAATAACTTAAATTCACTCTACACTCTTTTAAATCTTAGCGTGTGTTTGATATGAAGGAAGATGTTTTCCATGAAAAATATTTTCTAGAAAAATAAAGTTTTTCTTACTTATTTTCTTTTGTTCAGTGTGAAAGTAAAAAATATTTTACATATATCTAAGACAAAACTATGAGGAAGGGATGGGGAGGATGGTTGAGTAATGTTCTCAAGAAATTAAGAAAAAGAACGAATGAAAATTTTTTACTCAAATGATCGTCGCAATTACAAACTTATCAATCGACTAATAATTCTATCTAATCTGCCATAGCTGACGATTGAGCTCATGTGAGAATTCCTGTAAGAAGGTAGAAAAGGCTGAGAAGAAGAAGATGAGAAGAATCGAGAATAGAGTTGGTTAGGAAGGAAAATTATCGATATTTTCATAACTGCCCAGGATCTCTTCTGTTAGGATATTTATTAGTTATCATTAGCTGAAAATGGATCTACACCGTTCATCATATGATGGATCAAGCCAATCTTGACCATCCGCTCCTTAAACATGTCAACTTCATTAAACAGGTGTCATATCTAGAATTGACTACATATATTTCATTTTACCCTTATTACCCCTAATTCCTTATATCGCCTCAGCATAGCCCTAACCATACCTCATTCATTACAATATCAATCGTCAGCTATGGCGGATTAGATAGGGTTATTAGTTGATTGATAAGTTTATAATTGTGATGATTATTTGAGTAATAAAATTCCATTTGCCCAAATTATTTTTATTAATTTCTTACAACTGGTATCAGAGCACCATCCCGTCCCTTACAAATGACAATTACATAAACATGTTAAAAACTATGGAGGAAAACATTAAGAAATTGGAGACACAGTTGATAAATGATGTGGTGATTACAAGTCAGAAGGATGAGGCCACAGATGCCAAGATCGATGAATTGGGACGGAAGCTGGATATGCTGATGGAGAGACTTGCTTCGGCGAGGGACAAAATCCTCAGAACACCACTTGGAAATTTGCAAGTTGGAGGTGTAACAGCCCAGGTCGCCGCTTGTAGATATTGTCCGCTTTGGGCAGCTAGTCCCTCACGGCTTTAAAACGCGTCTACAATGTAGAGGTATCCAAGCACTTATAAAGCACTCTTCGTTCCCCTCTACCACCGATGTGGGATTTGCCTAAGGCAAGCCTCACACTCACCCCCCTTGGGGACTCAACGTCCTCGCTGAGGTTTGCCCCACCACCGGCCGACACCGGCTTTGATACCAACTGTAACAGCCCAGGTCGCCGCTTGTAGATATTGTCCGCTTTGGGCAGCTAGTCCCTCACGACTTTAAAACACATCTACAATGTAGAGGTATCCAAGCACTTATAAAGCACTCTTCGTTCCCCTCCACCACCGATGTGGGATTTACCTAAGGCAAGCCTCACACTCAGTCGTAAGTCCATGGGGAGTTTGGCGTATTTGCAGCCCGAGCAGCGGGAATTGGTCAGGGAGATACATCAGTTAGCTAGCCTAGCCGTTCGTGTAGCAGAAACATAGGACGGTAGAGCGGTAATTCAGAACACCGCCGTGTCATCATTGGTTGTGGAAGTGAAAGAACGGCAATATGAGGATCTTGACCTAATCCAACTCAAAGACAGAATCCAGCAGGGTAAAGCACCAGATTATCAGATAACTGTGGAAGAAGTGCTGTTATGTAAAGGCCGCCTCTGTGTTCCAGATATTTCAGGGCTCCGCCAGCAGATTATGAATGAGGTACATTACACCCGTTATTCTCTTCACCCCGGTGCGACGAAAATGTACCATGATATCAAGGAAAACTACTGGTAGCCAAGTATGAAAAGAGAAATTGCCGAATTTGTAGCCCAGTGTCCTAACTGCCAACAGGTAAAAGCAGAACACTAGAAACCAGGCAGTTTGACTCAGGACATAGCCGTGCCTCTCTGGAAATGGGAAGCCGTGAATATGGATTTTGTAGCAGGATTACCCCGTACCAGACACAGACATGACTCTATTATGGGTGATAGTTGACAAATTGACAAAATCAGCTCATTTCCTGCCGGTAAGAACTACCTTCTCGGCCAAAGATTATGCGGAGTTGTATATCCGAGAAATAGTCAGGTTGCTCGGAGTACCAGTATCCATTATTTCAGATAGAGGAGCACAGTTTACAGCTAGATTTTGGCAGTCATTTCAGAGAGGTCTGGGAACGCAGGTTAATTTGAGTACAGCATTCCACCCTCAGACAGATGGACAGGCTGAGCGCACTATTCAGACGCTCGAGGACATGCTACGAGCGTGTGTGCTAGATTTTGGTGGTAGTTGGGATGATCATTTGCCCCTAATTGAGTTTGATTATAATAATAGCTATCACTCGGCTATTCAAATGACGCCTTTTGAGGCTTTATACGGGCGAAAATGCAGATCGCCGGTTGGCTGGTTTGAAATAGGGGAATCGGCGTTGATTGGGCCAGACATTATTCAACAGTCAGAGGAGAAGGTAAAGCTTATCTATAGAACGCCTACTGACTGCACAGAACCGCCAGAAATCATATGCTGATGTGCGGCATAGAGACTTGGAATTTAATGTGAATGACTGGGTATTTCTGAAAGTATCTTCGATGAAAGGAGTGATGAGATTCGGCAAGAAAGGCAAACTCAGTCCAAGATTCGTTGGGCCTTATCAGATTCGTCGAAGGATAGGCCGAGTAGCATATGAGTTGAACTTGCCTCCAGAATTGGAATCCGTTCATCCGGTCTTCCATGTATCTATGCTGAGGAAATGAATAGGAGACCCATCCAGAGCAGTCCCAGTCCAGGATATCCATGTTACAGAAGAGCTGGCCTACGAAGAGGTTCCAGTAGCTATCCTAGACAGACAGATTCGCAGATTGAGAACTAAGGATATTGCGTCTGTCAAAGTATTGTGGCGTAACAGGAATCAAGAGGAGATGACGTGGGAGGCGGAGGAAGATATGAAAGCTAGATATCCTCACTTATTCCAGGCCTAGTCAGGCGACAGGTATGTCCGTGTTATCACTTATGCAGTACCTTATGGTTGTATATGTATAAATGAGAAAGATTGATGTTTAGCTATCAAGTGAGTCTTAAAGTATTATGTGCAGTACCTGTATTGGACTTTTCTGCGTTTTAGGTTTTTTGGGATAGTCCATATTACAGGGAAAACTCTGCCGAAATTTCAGAAACAAGTTGAGCTAATTGAATAGTCCTCTAAATGGCAGTTTCATTCGAGGACGAATGTTCTTAAGGGGGGGAGAATGTTATACCCCGTAAGATTCCCGGCACCTAGATGGCCTATTCGCGCGTTGTTTAAGCATATTTGAAAGCCATACATGCTAGAGAAAGGCCCGGGAAAAGACCGGACGAGAAACCTGTCGAACCATCGCGGAAGGAGCCGGGGCAGAGCCGCTCCGCGTGGCAGCGTGTCACGGAGGCGGGGCCACCGCGTTGGCTCCGTGACACATTGGGCCTGTCCAGGCCCAAGTATATAAAGCCCCACTTCAGTTTTAAATCAAATTATTCATTATAATTTCTAGGGAATTCGTAGAAAACAGAGAGAGACGAAGAGGGTTAACATATTATCGTCCGATTACGCTGCCAAATGTAGTCTAAATCTAAATTAACTCCAGATACCGAAATATTTAGCAACAGGGAGCATTTCTATGGATTTAGTTTCGCGAAATTCAGCCGACAAATCATCGTGCTACCGGGCTAAGGTAAGTGGAATTGCTCCAAACTAGTGTCTATGTGCTCCTAGCCGTAAAGTGAATACTTCTCCCTTCTGGACCTCTGAAAAATAGCAAGTTTTCAACCGTCTTTCGATAAGCCTAAGTTTAAGCTATAATTATATCGAAAGTGATGTTTTCTTTTAGAACAGTGTTGTATTTAGTACTAATTGACGTATATATGAATGCAGTTAGGAGAAATAGCTGGAGTACTGACCGAGCCTCGTCCGACAGTCGGATAACTTGAGGTTAAGGTATGTGAAGTTGTTTTTCGGCAAGTTAGTAAGCCTTAGCTTGGTAAATCCTAGTAAACTTCGTATTTGAAACTCTCGGAGTTGAATGTTGAGAATTAAGTAAGTCTAATAGATTTTGAGTTGTGTTGCCATATCGTATTCAGTCCGAAAGTTAGTAAAGCATGCGCCAAAGGGTGAGTTAGCATTCCAGATTCAGTATTGCTTATTGTATGATTAGCAAGCATGTTGTAGAATAAAAAGATACAGATTTTCAGAATAAAGTTAATAAAGTAAAATCAGATAGATAGACAGTTTTATGGCTACAGATTAGTCATTCAGATAGATAGTATCCCGGCTACAGATTAGCCAAACAGTTAAATAAAGATACTAGAATCAGTATAATACAGAGAGAGATCAGAATAAGGATCAGATTTCAGATAGTCTTTTTCAGTTATACATGTTTGCTATTTATATGTGCTATTTGTTTGTTGAGACTTGATGTGGCATGAGGGCTCCTTATTGAGCATCCTCGCCGCCCCTGGGTTGGTAATCGTGTCGCCCACTAAGCGGGTGGGTTTACATCACTCCAAGGAGTGGCATGCCGTCCCCAGTTTGGACGAAGATGGGATGAAGCTTTCCCCATATCAGGCTGATCAGCATTACAGTACAGATAGCCCTGTTGTGCGCAAGCGCCCAGGGAACAGATACAGATACAGTTACAGTGTAGATTTTATTACAGGTGCAACTCCGATTTCAGATAGCCCTGAGGAGAGTTCCAGGGAACCAGACCCTATCTGTTACTGTCTGCACAGGAGTCCTCCAGACTCAGACACGGTTATTTATATCGGAGGCTATGGCCCGAGCCGAAGACCCAGGGGGCCGGTAGAGGAGCTCCGAGTAAGCAGATGAGTGGAGTGACTTATTTTTGGCTGGTTTTGACCCGGGTAGGGGTATATAGATTGTTTGCTTGCTTGGCGCCATCCGGCTTATGGGAGTTGGTATTGGCTCTTGCTTGCTAAATGTATATGTATTTATGTGCTTTATATATACTAGTTAATAGACAGCAGGCCGCCGTGACTACAGACACACTCCTGCCTAGCAGTGCAGAAAGGTTTGATCTAGTTCCTATCAGCTCTTCAGATTCAGTTATCTCCTGCTATTCAAAATTGCTAAGTTATGTTATTTGTATTAAGTTATGTTCAGTTACTTTGCATACTCGGTACCA
This sequence comes from Datura wrightii, assembly GCA_035772735.1. Lineage (NCBI taxonomy): Eukaryota > Viridiplantae > Streptophyta > Magnoliopsida > Solanales > Solanaceae > Datura > Datura wrightii. The sequence goes on from JASDFA010000019.1 coordinate 116,305,424, forward strand.
GTGGTACTGATGCCCAGTGAGCCGCTGTATTACTTGCCTGCAGGTACTCATAGACAAGGAGGCGATCCCTCGTGATCCTAGCCAGCGCAGAGTCATCAGCTCCTGTCATCCGGAGCTTGATATTTCAGAGGTTTATATCATTTCCTTTTGTTGTACAGTACGGGTAGGTCGGGGCCCTGTCCCGATCATCTTATCAGTATTCCTAGAGGCTTGCAGTCTGTATATATTTCCCTGTGGTCCGTTGAGCCGGTCGTGTGAGGCCGTGCAGTTGTATAGCTGTTTAGTATCCCTGTTTTTTTATGTTGGCCGCGTGGAGCCATGGTTGATAGTAGTGGTGACCTTGCCGGTCACGTAGCTGTTCAGTATTCCCTTTGCTGAGGTTTCAGATGACTAGTCAGCATGGTGGCCTTGTCGGCCCGCTTAGGTTCCTTGTTACAAGTATGTTTCTGGTTAGCTGCTATTATAGGTACAGGTGGCTATAGGCCAGTTGGCCAAAGGCTGTGTTTACAGCTGTTATATAGCCCTTTGTTTCCAGAAATCTGAGTTAGAGCTAGCCAGGCGCCAGCTGTACTTAGGCTCACCAGTTAGCAGTCCAGGTCCTACTAGGGCACCAGGTGCCAGTCACACCCCCCAAGGCGGGGCGTGACAGAAGGATCTGGTAATCATCATAGGGAGATGGACTTCAATGCGCTACCTACAGGAAGAAATTAGGCAAACAACGTTCATTACAAAATTGAGTTTTCATATTTCGAGGATGACGATCCACAGGCGTGGTTGAGGAAATATGAGAGGTATTTTCATTGCAACCATGTGCATAATATAGAAAAGAAGTTGGAGATGACTGTTCTCCATCTCAATGTGGGACAGAATCATGGTACTTCTCTTATCACCTAAGTAAGGGAATAGTAAGGTGGATTGAATTCATAGAAGAGATCTGTAAGAGGTTTGTCGAATCGACCAACAACGCATTGAACCTACTTAGGGAATTTAAGAAGATAGAATAGAAGGGTACCATTAATGAATATCTAGAGAAGTTTGAAGATCTAAAGGCATGGATCTTGATTAAGAGTCCTGCTATTCCGGAGGATTTCTTATAAGGGTTCTTCATTGAACGGCTGAAGGAGGACATCAGGCATACAGTAAAGATGCTTGACCTTTTTACCTTAAGCCAACTAATTGATAAGGCTAGGCATCAAGAGAAAGTGTTGGAAGCACCAAGCAAGAGAAATAGGAATTAATAGAGTAGACCAACCAATAGCCAACCTAGTTCATACACTACTAGGCAAAACACGACTGATCGAAGAGCAGGACAACTTGGATCAATATCATCTAACAATAAACTGATAGAATCCAGGAGAATGCAGGGATTATGTTATTGATGTGGGGATATTTATATCTCTGGACATTAGTGTAAGAATAAGCAGTTGAATGCGCTATCTGCTTCTGAAGGCCAAGAGGTAATAATGGAAAAAGTCATGACAGGAGAAGTAGTAATTGAAGAAGTAGCAAACTTCAATGAGGAGTTAATGATTGATGAAGCTATTAGCTTACATTCATTATCAGAGATAGAAGTTCCTAATACCATTAGACTTAAAGGAGAAGTGAGAAAGAAGGAGTGGGATGTGTTATTAAATTTAGGCAGTACCCATAGTTTCTTGGATATGGAAACAACCAAAGAATTGGGTAGTATTATAAGAGAGGTCAATCCCATGAGAGTCACTGCTGCCGATGGTAATTCACTTATGAGCTACCACTCTTGTCCTAGGTTCAAGTGGACAATACAAGGAATCGATTTTGAAGACTCCCTTAGGCTCATCATACTAGGAGCTTGTGATATGATTTTAGAAGGAGATTGGATGAAAAATCATAACCCAATTTTATTGGATTTTGTAGACTATGAGGCACAGGTATCTCATAGGGGAAAAAGAGTGAGACTAAAAGGAATTTATCATGAAGCAGTTTTACAGAGCATGTTTGCCCACGATGTGAAACAACTAATTAAGAAGGGAAGATCTTTTTGGGGCCATCTGTTTACTGTCACTGCCATTGAGATGAAGGAGCAGGAGAATTTACCTATGGAGATTAGTTTAGCACTGGAGGAATATGCATATGTATTCCAGGTGCCAACTACTATGTCACCAAGGAGACAACATGATCATTTCATTCCCTTGAAGCCTGATGCAATTCCTGTAAATCTCAGACCCTATAGATATAATTTTTTTTAGAAAAATGAGATTGAAAAACATATTAAAGAAATGCTAAAAAATGGCACCATTCAAACCATATAACTATAAAGAATTAAACTATATGAATGTGAAGGACAAATTCCCTATTTCACTAGTGGATGATTTACTAGATGAATTACATGGAGCCGTGATTTTTTTCTAAGATAAACCTGAGGGCAGATTATCATCAGATTAGGATGCATGAATCAGATATCTATAAAATAACCTTTAGAAACCATCTAGGGCATTATGAATTCAAGGTCATGTCCTTTGGGCTGACCAATGCCCCAATCACCTTCCAAGAACTGATGAATCATGTCTTTAAAGATTTTTTGAGAGACTTTGTGCTGTTTTTTTTAATGACATACTGGTATATAGTGCTTCATTACATGAGAATGGTAAGCATCCTAGAGATGTGCTTAACATCCTTAGATAGGAGAAATTATTTGCCAATAAATCTAAGTGCACCTTGGACAAGAAAGAGTAGAGTACCTGGGACATATCGTCACTGGAGAAGGAGTACATACAGATCCTAACAAGATTGAAGCTATGACTTCTTGGCCCATTCCTAAAAGTCTCAAATCCTTGAGGGTCTTTGAGGGCTTACTGGATACTACAGAAGGTTTGTAAAGAATTATGGGTAAATTAGCAAGCCTTTAACAAATCTGTTGAAGAGAAATTCATTCCGCTTGAATCCAAAAGCAGAACTGACTTCCAAGAGCTAAAACAAGCCATGATTACTACACCACTCCTAGCTCTGGATGATTTTACTAAGCCATTTATTATGGAGACTGATGTATGTGTAAAGGCATAGGAGCAATACTAATACAAGAAGGTAAACCTATTGCCTATTTCAACAAAACCATAGCTCCTAAACACTGAGGTCTTTCTACTTATGAGAAAGAATATTTGACAGTCTTATCAGCAGTGGAGAGGTGGAGACATTACTTAATGGTGGGACATTTTATCATCAGGACTTACCATCATAGTCTCAAGTATTTACTTGAGCAAAAGATCACTGCAACATTACAGTAGAAAGGTTAACTAAGCTACTTGGGCTGGATTACGAAGTTCAGTATAAGAAGGGGACATAAAACAGGGTTGCTGATGCCCTGTCCAGGAAACTGGGGCAGGAGTCTTCTTTGTCGGCCCTTTCTACTTTGGAACCTACTTGGATGCAAGAAGTGGTTCTCAGCTACGAACATAATGATACTGCTTTGCAGTTGTTGACTAACTTAATCACTAACCCCACCAATTTGGGTAATTATACCTTTCATCAGGACATCATCAGGCATAACAGAAGGTATTCCTTGGCAAGGGAATAAACTTGACGAAAAAGGTTTGGGAATCACTTCACTCCTCACCTATTGGATGTCACTCTGGACAACTGGCTACCTACAGGAGAATCAAGATGATTATTTATTGTCCTAATATGAATAATGACATTTTTAGATGGGTGAGTGACTATGACATTTGCTAGCATATTAAAATTGAAAATTTCCACTACCCTGGGATTTTATAGCCTTACCCATTCCTGAAAAACCATAGCAAGATATTGAAATAGATTTTATAGAAGGGCTGCCTCTATCACACCACAAGGATTCGATTTTAGTGGTAATGGATAGATTGACTATGTATGAGCACTTCATTACTCTTAAACATACATACACTGCACAGGTTGTAGTTGAGGTGTTCTTAAGAGAAATCTACAGATTTCATGGATTGCTCCAGTCTATTGTGACAGACATGGATTTGATTTTTACTAGCCTATTTTGGAGACACATGTTTAAGTCCTTGGGTACTAAGCTCAACATGACTACGATTTACCACCCTCAGAGTGATGGACAGACTGAACGATTTAACAAGTATTTGGAGGCTTACTTACCAGTTATGGTGTTTAGTAACTGTAAGTGGTGGTTCAAATGGATACATCTAGCTAAGGACTTTACGGTTTCGCACCACCCCTGAATCCTTTGGGCTCGTCGGGTCAATCTACTCAGTCACGGGAAGGGACTTGTGTATCCTAGAGGCAGCAACTTCTACATCAGCTAAGAGACAACTTGCAACTAGCGCAAACAAGAATGAAATTCTATGCAGATCAAAGTCGAACTGAGCGGCCATTAAAGGTAGGGGATAAGGTCTACCTGAAAGTACAGCCTTACAGACAAGCGCCTATTGAAGCCAGACGTAACCTCAAGCTGAGTGCCAAGTATTATGGTCCGTACATGGTTCTGGAGAAGGTCAATGAAGTGGCTTACCATTTAGATCTTCCCCCTTGTTCGAGGATACACTTGTGTTCCATATTTCCTAATTAAAGCTCTGCAATGGTCCAGACATTATTACTGGCCCTCACACACCTGTTTGTTATGCCGACAGATGTATCCCCGTCCAACCACCGGTTATTATTCGCCGTTGAATCATCAAAAGGAACAAGGCAGCTACGATGCAGGTGCTTGTCCATTGGACTAACTTGAGTGTGGATGAGGCCATGTGGGAGGACTGGAGTTACATTTGCAGCTGATTTCCTCAGTTTATTTTTCTGACAAGACCTTGGGGACAAGGTCATTGTGACGGGGGAGGTACTGTAATGAATGAGGTACGACTAGGGCTATGCTGAGGTAATATAAGGAATTAGGGGTAATAAGGGTAAAATGGGATATATGTGGACAACTCTAGATATGAACCTGTTTAATGAAGCTGACACGTGTAATGAGCGGATGGTCGAGATTGGATTGAGTCATCACATGATGAACGATGTAGATCCAATTCTATCTAATGACAACTAATAAATATCCTAACAGAAGAGACCCTGGACAGTTATGAAAATATCAATAATTTTCCTTCCTAACCAACTCTATTCTTGATTCTTCTCATCTTCTTCTTCTCAACTTTTTCTACCTTCTTACAGGAATTCTCACAGGAGCTCAATCGTCAGTTATGGGGATTAGATAGGTTATTAGTTGATTGATAAGTTTGTAATTGTGACAATCATTTGAGTAGTAAAATTTCATTTGCCCAAATTATTTTTGTTAATTTCTTTAGAACATTATAGGTTATGAGAGTGGGTAGGAGACAATGTGAGTGGTTTTCCCTACTTTTATTAAGGAAGTCATTTTTCTTATTTTCAAGAAATCTATTTTCCTAAAGAAAATATTTTTCAAAACTTTTGGTCAATCGAACACACTCTCAATGTAAAACCATAAGAGAAAAAGAAATGACAATTTAGATCGGAGAAAACTAGAGAAATAAATTCTTAGAGAATGATAATCAAATGAATCATATTTCTGAAATAAGAGCTTTATTGTGTCAAGAACAAAATTATTTTTGAAAAAGATTACTAGTAAACCAGCTAGACCCGTATAAACTAGCAATCCACCTCACCCTGCATAAGTATTTTTAAAAATTATTTCAACCCACCTCACACTCGTATAACCTAAAATCAGCTCCACCCCACATAACATAAAACTTTCCCCTCCGCATCCGCCCCTGCCCATTGCCATTCATAATTGTAGAGACTTCTTATTTTTATTCCTGTCTTATTTTTTTTTCAGACAGTGAATTTAGTTTTTTCAAACTTTTTTGATATTCATAGATGCTCTTGTACTAGTGTCATCAAATATTGGGGTGTTTTGGTTTTAGTCTCATTTATTCTGCAATATAAAAGTTAGTTGCTTATTTTATATAATTTTTTTCATTATTTAAATTGTTAATTGGACAACAAAGGAATGTGATTCGTCTACGGGGATGGTGGGTGCCCTCACAATAATAGGATTTTGGATCGTGACAAGAACATAAATCTATTATGTAAAAGTGGTACTTCAATTTACAGAACTTCAGAAAAATCAAGTGTCGGACAGAATCACAGACTGTATACTTATGTTTTCTATTTTTCAGAATAATGCAGAATGCAATGAAAAACGGGAAAAGTTTTCTAATTTTATTCAGTGTAAAACTGAGGCGAAGCCTCAAAATTTATAGCCAAATATTTAGGATGAACATATGCGACAATACCTGTTCAGAAAAGGCATCGTATGTTCGAAGAGACATTGAATATTTTTTTGCAAAATTTGAATTAAATTATGCACGAAAAAAATATTAAAAATTGGAAAAAAATAACAAAAATAATGGAAATGGTAAATAAATTTTGTCAAAAATTTATCAATCAATCAACCAAATCCAAAGCCAAGCGATGATAATAGCACAAGGAAAAACTTTCTTCTTGACTCTATATAAGTTAGAAGAAATATTTCTATATTTAAGTACAAACGTTCTTCTTTTTCTATTCAATGAGGGAGAAATGCACTTTAATTTTCATTTTCCTCCGTTTTCTTTCCCTCAATTTCCCAATTCATATTTTTAACTAAAAAAATTCAATAATTTTATTATTATTTCATAACAATTACTTTGTTATTTAGGTTATCTTACACGAAATGAACAATACTATATCACTTAATCTTTACAAAGTTCAAACTAACATAATTTGCAACGTCCAATAATATATTCAATAGTATTATTGTAGTATGCATTCACAAATTTCAAATATTAAATCTGACTATACAAACACAAAGATTAGATTTTATTTATATTAAAATTTTAATTTGAATAAAAGAAACTAACCTTCTAAAATATTATAAATTTCATTATAGATTTGTTATATTTTATGAAATGAGTGATTATAAAAATAAAAAAAGTATAAAAAAAAAATTGTACCTTGGGCTGTTAATAAGTTGCAAAGGTAATGTGACCAAGGAATAGTGAAATGGTGGTCAACTATAAATCGTGGGCAGTCCCCCACTCGTGTGACTGATGAGAGACTCAAACCTACAACTACTAACGACATTTTTGTCCATTTTCTAATTAGATTTCTTTTTTTACCTTTTTCTTCATTATATATATATATATATATAATGATTGGCACAACATCCAATTATGGTTCATTTTCAAGTGGGCTTTCTTACTCCATTGACCTTTATTTGACAAAAGGTTGAATTGGAAGGTGGAAGGGTGGCCCTATGGCCATCTTGCCATCATCCTAGCTTGCCTTTGTACGTTAAAAATAAACCAAATAGTCCAAATATCTTATTTACATATAGAAAAGGAGCGTAGCTAAACATTTTAAAAGGCATTCACTTGGGTTTATTCTAACCAAGGAAAAATTGAAGAGATTTAGGGTGTATTTGGAGGAAAAATATTTTTTAAATTTCTTTTTTTGATTTTTCATATTCGATTGATTAAAATTTTTGAAAAATATTTTTTTTTAAAAATATATTATTTAAAAATAAGAAAAATGACTCCCTCAATAGAAGTAGAGAAAACAAGCTTTACAAATGACGTTTTATATTGATTATGTCTTTCTCAGCCTTCAACACACCACAACCTCACCCCCACCCTCATAACCCCATCCCCATATACTCACTGCCTCACCCCCACTCTTCATAGTATTTGTCTAAATAATTTTAAAAATAATTTTTCTTACATACATATCAAATACAAGAAAATAAATAAAATTAGAAAATATTTTCTCTCCCGTCAAACATACCGTTAATCACCACTTTCCCAATATTGGCAAATTGAGTTAAATACTTACTATAAGTTATAACTATAGGTTTTTAGCTTTTGACAAAATACCACTTACATACTTTACTAATAATAAAGTCTCAACCCAAATATTTGAGATCACAAAGATTGTAGATATCTAGGATTTAGTTCTTTCTAACAGAAAGATAGACTTGTACTCTCTTCATTCCTTTTTACTTTTTTAGTAAAATATTTATTTATTTATTGACAAATTAAGAGAATTAATTTTATTCTTAAAATTTATCTATTATCACTAAATAACTATTTCAAATTTATTGGGATATTATTAAATTTATATTTTCAAAATATACTTAATAAAATAAATACTTAATTAATGATTTATTAAGAAGAGGGTAAATATAAACTTGACAAGTAAAAATGAGTCAAAAAAAAGCATTTAACAGTTCCTCCTTGTATAATACTTTCTCTATTCCATTTTAATTGTTAGGATAAGATTTGCACGGCTCATTAAGAAAAAACTAATAGGAATGGTAATTTGACTAGTATAATTCTATTAACTTTAGAAACAAACAATAATAATTTTTTTTCATATTTTAAAATAACTTTAAGTACTAAAGGTAGAATTGAAAAAAATATAAATAATTATCTCTTAAATTTAAAAATTAACATATATTTTGAAATAATTATTTTAATATACTTAATAAATTAAAATAAAACGGAGAGAGTAATGCATTTGCTTGGTAAACTCATGTCCTCTTTCATAAAAATAAAAAAGATTCACACACACACACTCCTAATACTCAAAATGGGAAATGTCTAATCACAGTTATTATTTGCTAAAATGTCGGGAAAATTTTCCTTTTTTACTTGGTTTTATTCCTTCTAGGAATAACTTGTCAGTTCCTCAATTTTTTACACACTTAATTTTGCAGGCAATATTTGAAATAATGATTAAAAATCTACATATACAGGTAAGAAGAACCATAAATTCATTACTATTATTTTAAGATCCCTTCAAGGTTTGAAATTTAACCCTTCATTTCTACAATTACAAAGTGCTCACTCATCATTCCCATTTCCCCCAACTTTTTCTTTCTTTGCTTTCTCCATTTTTTCTACTTCCATTTCCAGTACCTTGCTTTCTCCACACCCCTCTCTTTTCTAACTAATTCGTACTCAAAAATAGCCCAAAGTTAATAATTCTTGTGTTACTCCTTTACCAAGTAAAGAACCCTCATCAGAAGATAAGAGAACAATGATTCTAACCAACTTGTTATGATTATTTCTCCTTCATTCTTGCTTGCACCCCACAACTCTTCTTTCTTATAAAGTTTGTAACTTTATCAAGAAATTCACTAAACTAGTTCTTGAATTCCAGAATGTCTGAAAACCCATCTCAGAAAGAGTATGAAAAAGTTACTTTCTTAATTGTTGTTAGGAAAATAAAGAGATTCAGGCTGTTTGAGCCCTCTCTGAGTATACTTGGATTCTTCTTAGTTATCTGTCTTGTTTTGTGCTTCGCCTTGTTGGATTACAGAAGTGTGGCCAAAGTGTTGAAATTTTCTGCAGAGTCTCAGAGGTTTTTATGGCTTAGATTTGATAGGTCAATTGCTGAGAGGAAAAAAGTTGATTTTTTGAGTGAAAATGGTGGGGGCTGTGATGTTTTTGATGGTGATTGGGTTTGGGATGACAGTTATCCTTTGTATAATTCTAGAGATTGTAAATTCTTGGATGAAGGTTTCAGGTGCACTGAGAATGGAAGGCCTGATTTGTTCTACACAAAATGGAGATGGCAGCCTAAAGCTTGCAATTTGCCCAGGTTTTATTTTGGAATTTTACCTTAATTTTGTGAAAGTTGTAAAAGAAGATGCTACAATTGCTATACTTGTATCTTAAGTTTTGTTTTCAAAAGTGTGTTTTTGTATTTTGTGTTTATCTTTATTTGCAATATTTTGGATGAAACTAGCATTGGACGTATCAATTGTGGGTTCCTTTCTGGTGACACAAGTGTTTGGTAAAATTTGCATTTGGCATTTGTCCTTTTTTCTAGCTTAGTCTATACGTATTTTCCGGTTTATAACGGCATAGTTACCCAAATTAATAATATAATGTTCTGTGAAAGTGACATGATTGTGATTTCTAGTCAGCATTGGCTATTCAGAATATTGATTTTCTTAATCAAAGGGTTAGTGTTAAACTTGTTCAACCACAAATGTTGTTATCAAGTTTGTGATCAACAATATTGGATTAAGTTATGAAGTTATTAAGTTTTCCAGTGTTTTGATCCAAGAATTTATTCTGTTAACTAGGTATCCTCTGTTCTAAATCTATGTTAATTTAGGATATTAATATGATTTATTCATATTTTTTCCGGTTTGGACTTCTACTTTTTCAACTTGGATTACTGTAATGAAGAGAAATTGGGTTGGCCGTTAGTATGTGACACAAATTGCTTAAGACTTTGTTCTTATCATTTGCTTAATTTGCTGGAAACTTTTGAATACTGCATTTAACTTTTGCTTTTGGTAAGTTTGAATGCTGTATTTAACTAGTTTATTGCTTTCTTGGAGAAATACATTTTTTGATTTATTTATGCCACGTCTTCTTAGATGTGATTCTGAATTTTCTATTTTTTTTTTTATACCTAGAGATTATCATTGATCTTAAAAGTCAAAACTCAGCTAAGGAAACTAGAGATTTACTTTTCACTCCATGAAACAGATTTGATCCCAGGACCATGCTAGAGAAACTGCGGAATAAACGTATAGTGTTTGCCGGAGACTCAATTGGGAGAAACCAGTGGGAGTCTCTGCTTTGCATCCTTTCTTCAGCTATAGCCAACAAGGACACAATCTATGAAGTTAATGGCAGTCCTATCACGAAACACAAAGGGTTCTTGGTCTTCAACTTTGCTGATTACAATTGCACAGTGGAATACTATAGGGCTCCGTTTCTTGTGCTGCAGAGCCGACCTCCTGCTGGAGCCCCAGCCAATATAAGAACAACTCTAAAGTTAGATAAATTGGATTGGAGCTCTTTAAAATGGAGGGATGCAGATGTCATTGTTTTCAATACTGGACATTGGTGGAACTATGAGAAGACCATAAGAGGGTACCTCTTCCCACTTCAAAGAAATCTTGATTTTTAACTTATCAAAAAATAAAAAGAAAACCTCTTGTTTTTCACTTTCAATCTGCGTATGCTTCTTAAGATGAACTTTTAATATTGTTAGTTTGTTGCTTCTGTCATGCTGAGTAAAGCCATTCTAAAATCAAGCAGTGTCTTTGATGTGGACATGGTCCATCATTTTGCAGTACTGTGTTATCTTATGTATTAAATTCAAAATGAAAATGTCTTCAGGGGCTGTTACTTCCAAGAGGGGTCAGAAGTGAAGATGGATATGGAAGTGGATACTGCCTATGAGAGGTCTTTGCAAACGGTGTTAGACTGGGTAAGTCGCGAAGTTAACTCCAACAAAACCCAAGTCTTCTTCCGGACATATGCCCCAGTACATTTCAGGTTGGTCTCAAGCTTCTCGTCCTTGCTAATTTGTTCTTGGTCCTTTAATCGTTACACAATTCATACCTCCACTAAGCTTGCAGTCGTGACATGAATTGGTCAGTGATCTAAGCTTTTCTGTACCTCATGTTGACAAACCCGGAATTGTGCTCCTGGAGGATCATAAGACATGACTATGGCCTCAATAGGATGGACTTGGTACATACCTGTAACATCTATTTCAACTGACTAGACAGTGGAGTTGGCTGTTGGTCGGAGCACCTTCTGACTCATGGTTCTGTACTTCAAAGCTATGTTGCTAGGACTCTTCAAAAATGGTAACAGGTGCATGTCGGATCCTCCAAAAGTAGAGCATTGTGGGAGGACGTGACATGGGTGCGGCATCAGTTTTGGAGAGTCCGAGCAACATAGCTTCAGAGCATAAGCTGAACTACTGATTTTTATTTGTGCACTAGATCTATCTTTAGTGCTCCAAAGGGCGAGAACCATGTTTTCGTTCAGAGCTTCAATATGCTGACCTTTTAACAGATGGGCTCCTTTTTGTTTTTTACTGTGTGGTTGTCGGTGTCATCTTTAGTTCCTTTTGACCCTTCAATTTTCATTATATGTGGGACCACCTGGTGTTTCTCTGTGTGTGTGTTGGGGGGGGGGGGGAGGGGGCTGTAGGGGAAAAAAGAGCTTCTGCTCCCTCATCTATTTGCTAACGTGCATGGATGATACTATCAACAAAACTATATATTCTGTGATTTGCAGAGGTGGAGACTGGAGAACTGGGGGAAGCTGTCACCTGGAGGCACTTCCAGATCGAGGTTCTTCATTGGTGCCACCCCACACGTGGGCTCGATACAGTATTTTCCATGATGTAATGTCAACTCACTCAAACATGTCAAATGTAGGAGCATTACATGTTCTAAATGTAACACATCTTACCTCCAGAAGAAAAGATGGGCATTCATCAATGTACTATTTGGGTCCTAAGTTAGGTCCTGCGCCTATCAATAGGCAAGATTGCAGCCACTGGTGCCTGCCAGGAGTCCCAGATACATGGAATGAGCTACTCTATGCCCTATTTATGAAGCGCGAAGCAACTCAAACTTTGAACACTTCAACCATCCAGGTACAATGATCCGAGGTTGCTTCTAGGAGATGTGCTTTACTTCTACGCTCAGCAGGACTAAAACGTGTCAAATAGAAGGATGCTTGTCAGATAAAATACAGAATGGAGAAGATACAAAGATTACCAGACACTGGAGGCAAGTCAAGAACCTGCTGTGAATATCTCATTGCTGTTTCACAACTTGCTTTATATGTAGATTTGGTGTCTTAAAGTGATTAGCCCATTTTTAGGGGTGAGGTTTATACAGGGGTCATTGAATAAAATAGATGAGCTCACAGATAGGAGATTAGGAGTATTTGAAATGTAGTGAAATTTTTGGTTACGACTTGTAGCTGGACAAAGAAAAGAATGTAAGTTGAAGTAGCTGTGTTATTTAAGCTTATGCTGTCTAATATTCTTTGATTGCCTTGCACTAGAGTTTGTCATCATTTCCAGCAGAGTTTATCCAAAACAAAATGAATCCGAGAAATGAAGTCACTTTTACAGGCCTGAAATATTTTTTTGTTGACTATAGTTTTCTTTTGATAAGATTCAAATATTTTTTATTGTAAAAGCTTTTGTATAGGGTTAATTACACTAATATCGGTGTAATACAACTGTCCTTCGAATACACCCTTTATATTTTAAACTCAAACACTTATAATCCCTATACTATAGAAATTCTATTGTTACATCTCTTATTAGGATTTTACTGAGATTATATATATATACACATTTTTTTAGTTAATTATCCAACTCTATTAAGAGTGAATGTATTTTATAAAAAGCAAAAAGTACAACCAGGGATAGAAACACCCAGTACCTACTAAGAATTGGAATAGGCTCCAATGACTAGTAGGATTTCAAGTTAAGCTCTCAAAAATCGACTGAAGGATCAGTCTAACCTATACAAAAAAGCTACTATCCCAGGGAACATCAAAGGAGTACAACTTATCTAAGGTTTTATCATCAAAACAAATTTGCTTGCTAGCCTTAGTCCTAAGAGAAGGGATATGCATGCTGTCCAGTTTAATTGCACCTCTATAGATTTAGGGAGATCATGCGCATTAGATATTCATGTTGTTCCAACACATTGTAACCCCCAATTTGCCAAGCCATTCGCGACTTGATTTCCTTCCCTGAATCAGTGTTTAATCTTCCAATCTTCCAACTGATTAAGGTTCCTCTGTTGTTGTCCATGATGTTCCAAAGTGTCCAAGGAGGTTCCTTGATGTCAAGAACCCAGTCAGAAAGTAACTTGGAGTCAAGCTCACATTCTAGTATCCAGTGCCATTGCCTCTGCCATGTTGTTAGTCTGAATGCCAAGAGGCTTTCCAAAAGTTGTGATCATTCTAGCTTTCTCATCTTTGATTATATCTCCTCCTCCACTTGGTCCAGGGTTGCCCTTAGCACAACCATTTGTATTAAGTTTGAGAAATCCATTCTCAGGTCTGTACCATTTTATAGCTATTACAATGATGTTTTGTTTGGCATGCTCCATGTGTTTGTAGAAGTCATCCAATTTCATAAAAGGATTGATATTTTTGAATTGCTTATGAGAGATCATCGTGGCCTGATGGTTGATTTGCTGCTTAATTGAGAATATATTCATCTTGATGTTCTCATGTCTTTGCTAGCATTTGGCCTTCCAGATCTGCTATAGAATGATTCCAGGGAGTACCTGCAAGATTAAAGAGTGAAGAGAGTTTTTACCTTTTATTGTTCACTAAGTGATAACATGGTGCCTAATATTATTGTGACCATTTTTGATGCCTAACATGTCATTATAGCTTTTTCATATCTCCTGTGCCACCTTTCTTTGGTAGAATAAGTGTTCTTCATCTTCCAGTTAGTGTTTTGAGCAACATGAACATCTTAAAGGTAGATGAACTTTAAATTTGGTAAGATTGAGGTCCACTGCCACCTTATTCCTAAGAGCTTTCCATAAGAAAAAGGAGACTTTAAGGGGCATTTTTTTATGCCAAGTCATTGTCTTCACCAGTATGGCATCCCTTTTCTCCCTGATAATATTTCAAGCAGTTTCGCAATCAAACTTACCATCAGAACTAGTTGTCCAAATTGGAGAATCATCCAAGACAGTGGACTGAATGGAGATTCCTTGTATGGTTAGCACTATATTCTCAGGCATACACTGTCTTATCTTGTCAATATTCCAATTGTCATTCACCATATAATCAGCTACTGTAATCCTTATGAATGTAGAAGCACCTCCAAATTGACCCAGTTTACCAATTCATGTCCAGTTGTCCTACCAAAAGCTACAGTTTCCTCTGCAAATCCTCTATTGAATACATTTGTCAATTTTGTGCCTGATTTTCGTAAGTCTCCTCCAAGTGTGAGAGTGCTGGTAGCTCCATTTTCCGGCCACTGGGTGGATTCTCTTAGAATATTTAGCCTTCATAAATCTTATCCAAATATTGTCTTGAGTCCTGAATTGCCACCATAATTTAGCCCCAAGCTTTCAGCAATGTCTTGAGTGCGTCTGATACCAATTCCTCCTTCCTCTGTGGGGTAACACATCTTGTGGCGAGCCACCCAATGGTGTTTTTATTTCCCTTCCTTGCTACCCCATAAAACGTCGACAAAAAATCCTTTCCATGTCATATATAGTGGTTTTAGGAGGTTGACATATAGATAATAAGTGGACAGGAATTGAATTCAGTACATACTTGATAAGAATTACTTTTCCACTAGTAGATAGGCTGTTGCACTGCCATGAGCCAAGAATTTTAAGAATCTTAGTGGCCAAACCTGTGAAGTAGTGAACCCTCTTCCTTCCTGCAAACAAAGGATATCCTAAATAAGTAATTAGAAACTTTTCTTGCCTTACTTGAAGAAGTTCTGCTATTATTCTAGTTCTCTTTTGAGATATTTTATCAACTATGAAGTAACTTTTCTCCCGGTTGATCAGTTGTCCAAAACTTTGCTCATACTTCATCAGACACTCTTTGATCAATGTTAATGTGTAATTTTTTCCTAAACAAAAAATGATCAAGTCATCCACATAGAATAAGTGATTGATCCTTGGTTCATTGGATTTCATACTGAATCCATTAAATTTGGGATCTTCATATAATTTATTCAATATTAAAGAAAGAATTTCAGAAGCTATAATAAAAGAGAAGGTGATAAGGGGTCTCCCTGTTTGACTCCTCTATCAGATTTGAAGAAGCCATATCTTTTTCCATTAATTATTACATTGTACCACATATTGGAAATATAGTTCCATATATTGTGAATCCGCCTTTCATTATATCTCATTTTCCTTGTGACTGCACATATAAATTGCCATGACATTTTATCATATGCCTTGTTCATGTTAATTTTGAACCATATTACCTCCTTTATTGGCTTTCTTGATATCATGAATAATCTCCTCAATTAGTAATACATTCTCACCTATTGCTCTCCCTTTTATAAAACCACTTTGATTCTGAGAAATAATATTGGGAGAAGGCTGGATAATCTAGTATTTAGATTTTTGAAAATAATCTTTTGTATTATATTGTTGAGACTTATGGTCCTGAATTCTGAGAAAGTCTGAAATGATTCCACTTTAGTCAACATTAGCAGACAAGTATTGGTAAAATATTTAGTGATTTTCTCTCCATGGAATACATTTTGTACCATCTTGACAATATGACGACCAATAATTTTTCAAGCCTTTTCGAAGAAAAGACCACTGTATCCATCGGGGCTTGTTTCACTGTTGGGTGGATATCAAACACTGCCTCTTTTATCTCATTTTCTTCAGGCATATTCAAAAATTTTTGGTTATCCTCTTCCGTCACACACCTAGGTATGATATTGAGAATGCCAAGGTTAATAGCGTGAACACCCTTTGAGAAAAAGTTCTGGTAGAAATTTGCTGCAACTAAATCTATGTCATCCTTCCCTTCAATCCAATTGTTCTCATGATTGATTCTGTTAATATGCAAGAATTTCCTTCTACCTCTTATAATAGAGTGAAAATACTTGGTATTCTCATCACCCTCTATATTTCATTTGAAGTTTGTTTTTTGTCTCCAATATTTATCAACATGTTTGTGGTAGATAATTAGCTCTGCTTTAGCTTTGTTCATGCATGGCTCTGTCATTTTACCCCATTATTTTTATATATTTATTCTCTTTTTGTTTAACCTCATTTTCCAGTTGTTGAGATCTTCAAAAATGTTCCTAATTTGATTCTTAGACCAAACACTAAGAGCTTTGTTGGTGTTCTTCATCTTTTGTTGAACTTCCCAAAAGATGTTTCCTTAGGTGTGGATAGTCTAATTTTCCTTGACAATCTCTTGAAAACCATCAATATCAGCCTAGAAATTCAAAAACTTAATATCTGATAAAGTTCTCCTGGTTACTACCAAAAGTGATCAACAAGGGGCAATGATCTGAGCTTACTCTTGGAAGATGTTCCATATTACTAACATTAAAGAGCTCATCCCATTCATCATTGCGCACCATTCTGTCCAATCTTTTCTAAATGAATTCTTGTTCCTTCTTCTCATTACACTATGTGAATTTGTTACCAGTGAAACCAATATCCTTAAGTCCACAATCATTAAGGCAATCTATTAAAGGGATGCTTTTGCTGAGTTTATGTGGTTGTCCATCCAACTTCTCCTCCATAGATAAGATACTATTGTAGTCTCCTATAACTGCCCAAAGGGCACCGATAGTCGAAGCAAAAATTCTCATGTATCTCCACAGGTCTTCCCTACCTGTAGTGTTAGATTTAGCATACACAATAAAGATGAAGATTACAACCTATTTATGATTGATTTTACATGTAACCATTTGGTCTTCACTTGAAAAAATATTACACTTTATGCTCTTATTTTAAAATGTTCAAATTTTGTTGCTAGTATTTTGTTCCAAGAATTCTTTGATAAGTATCAATATTGTTATTCTTTATGAAGGGTTCTTGTATAACAACTATAGATATGTTGTGATTTTTTATCAAGTAATGTAGTCTCTCAGTAGAAGCTTGAGATTTCATGCCCCTGATATTCCAATTAAGCAACTTAATCATTAAGACACAATTTTAGAAGTGTTTTTTGAATTCAACTTTTGGTTCGTAGTCTTGGGAACTTTAGGTGCCTTTGTCCCATCCTCTCCTCTTTTTTCTTTTCTAGGGGATCTATTCACCTATTTCTTGTTTTTCCGTCTCTTCATCTATATATCAGATGTGAACTTTGAAGTCTCCTCTGGTTCTTTTTCCTCACTTTCTTTTGAAGATTCCTCTGAGGTATCCTCAAATGTGGAAGATCAATCTTCCTAGTCATCTTGGCTATCTTCATTACTCATTCTCATATGTTCCATCTTTTGATTAACTTTAGATTTTCCACTTGAGGCTAGCTGTATATCCTCACTTTCTTTTGAAGATTCCTCTGAGGTATCCTCAAATGTGGAAGATCAATCTTCCTAGTCATCTTGGCTATCTTCATTACTCATTGTCATATGTTCCATCTTTTGATTAACTTTAGATTTTCCACTTGAGGCTAGCTGTATATCCTCTTCATCCATTAACTCATCGAAGCTATTATGTGTGATGGTACTATCATTGATTACATTGATCAATTTTTTTCATTGTCTTCTTTCCTTTCAAATCTCTTCTTAGATTTTCTGATGCCTGCTTCTTTCCAGTTTCCACTAAATAGCACCACCTATAGCTCATTAGGATCCATAATTGGTATAGTATTCTTCTTGGTACTTTCTCCTCCATGGTTCAAAATTTCCAGCTTCCTCATGTCATATTCATTCTCCTTACCTCTTTAGTCCCCTGATCATTCATATCATTTTGCCTATTGATCAAACATTGCTTATTTTTATCATTGGTTTCAACTTGATTAGTATTTTGATCATCTCTGTAGACATTTCCACCATTAATATTTCTTTTAATATTATTTTCTTCTTCCTCATTGAGACTCCTTTGCTGATTAATCTCCACCCTCTTTGTTAGCCATGGATTTTTTAGCATTCTCATTAGTAGGGAGTGGCTTCTCTCTCCCGAAAATGGCTCCTGTAGGAATGTATTTACCTTTAGGTTCACTTCTTCCTCTCATCTTCCTTTTGTTTTAATCCATCATCTTGGAAATGCTTCTCCCCCTATGCAGATTAGCTTGGTTGTCACTTTGCATCTTGTCATCATTCTTCTTTTCAAGCATAATTTTATCTTTCTTTTGTTGTTGTAGCTTCAATCCTGCCTCTAGGTTCTTCGCTTCCCTTTTTTTTCCCACCATTTTGCAATTAGTCAAAGAATGTCCAAGTTTTCTATAGTTTTTATAAAGTTTGGGAATGTTTTTATATTCAATATTTTGGACAAAACTTTTCAAGTAAGCCCCTTCATCCTCAGTTCCAACCCAAACTTTATGAATCAAAGGTTTTATGGATCAATTTCTACTCGAACTTTAGCCATACTAGGTCTGTTCATAGTCTTAATAGCAACATCTAATTCAATAGGTTTACATACCTCCTTAATAATTTGCTTGATGTATTGCCAGTTGTGCATATGAAATGACAGGCGCAACAGTTACACGCATACTGGAACAATAGGGATTTTCTTTTCCGGCTTGAAGTCCGGACGCCATTTCTGAAGCTATATTTGATATCCCTCTAGCTCAATAACTCTTTTGTAAAGAATGAGATTAAAATCTTCATCACTATTGAAGGTAAGGTATATATTGAAATAGACAAAAATCGCAATTTTCACCATTCCTTTCAAAGGAAATTTCTCCGAAAATCGCTATATGATAATATCAATTAGAGGCCTTGATTTCAGGAATCGACCAGCTACTATTCTTCATCATGGGTTAGCCAACACTATAATAGTCCTTACCTTTGAAAATCACAGCTGGCATGCCATTGTGAGTTGATTTCCTCGCTGCAGTAGGTGTTTGGTCCTTTCAATTTGTTTGGTTAGAGAGTGATGGTTCCGTGATAGTAGCAGCATAGGATGGTAGAATCCCAGCGACGCCATAGATGTATGTTGTGGTAGTAACGGCTATACACGGTTAGCAACGGTAATATCAGAGAATAAAAAAGTAGAGGAAAGGAGGACCTTCTCTTTCTAGAATTTTTATATAGAGAATGGTCTTCTATTTGTTGGTTAGTTTCCTGAGATATGGGCTGAATTAGGGCTGAGTAATTGATCGGTGGCTCACCTACCGGTGACACCATGGACGTAGGTTGTGGTAGTAACGGCTATACACGATTAGCAACGGTAATATCAGAAAATAAAAAGGTAGAGAAAAGGAGGACCTTCCCTTTCTAGAATTTTTATACATACATATACAAATCAATCATGTAATATATTTTTTTTACAAAATATATTATATACGAAAATTTTAATAAATTAACAATAAATGACAACAATAAATAATATACTTGAAAATTATAAAATTGAATTATGAATTGTCACAATAATAATTAAAGTGCATAACTAAATCAATAATAAACAATAAATAATTATGTAAAGAAAATAAATTTTGAAAAATGTCAAAAATATTGCTTAGTCAAATAGCAACCTGGGAGGAGTACAAGGTGGTCAAAATTTATTATCAACAATCAACATCTAGAAGTGTTGGGACAACGGAATAACAACAATAAACACACACACACAAATTAACTGCGAGAAAATAGAGAAAAACGGAACACAAACGACACACAAGAATTTACGTGGTTCGGTCTCACGACCTAGTCCACAACTGCAACTAGGAGGAATTTTATTACTCTCTCTCTTGTGGTATATAGATTACAAGTACAAGCTATCTATTTATAGAAATAGATTAGGGTTATTAGGGTTTTAACGGGCCTAATTAATCAGGCCTCCACAAGCCCAACAATCTCCCACTTGGAGGCATGATAATCTTCAACTGCCATCCACTGTGAGCACTTGTACGTCTAGTAATCTCCTCCTCATCTTCCTGGTTGCAGCGACCTTTTCATCAGTTAACCTGAAGGCCCGTTGAAGCTTCTCCAAGCTCCAACATCAGTCACGGCTAAAACTGCCCCTGACTCGTCCTCTGTCCCTACCGACTCCCACTTGCACGAACTGCCGAATCCTGGGATACTCTGAGAACAAACAACACTCTCCATAGTTAGCAGGTAATCATCCGGAGAGACTTTGACAGCTGGAACACTGGTTCTCTTAACCCACTGTCTGGTAACTCTGGCTGAAGTTTTAACTGGCTGACTGCCGATGCTCCCACTGCCACGAGAACCCCTGACTGGTTTACCTGAACCTTTCCAAGCACGTTCAACCTGAATCTGACCTGTGGCTCTGGGTTTATCTCCTGCAAAACGAACCTTCTTATGCCCACGAGACTCTGTGAACCGGATTTTGTTTCTCTTCTGATCTGGGACAGTCACTCCCTCAGATGGTAAATAGACCATATACAGTGAATTCCGTTTCTTTCCTCGAGCTATGACCAAGTTCCCCTTCATCACCTTCCACTGCCCGTTTCCGAACTTAACATCGTGTCCCTCATCGTCCAACTGCCCAACAGAAATCAACCGTTTCTTCAAGCTTGGAATCACTCGGACATCCTTTAAAGTCCACGAACCGACTGAAGTTTTCAGAATCATGTCACCCATGCCCGTTACATCAAGAACTTTATTGTTTGCTAGTCTTACCTTTCCAAAATCCCCTTCTTTCAGATTCTGCAATGCTTCACTGCTGTGGGTAGCATGAAATGAAGCACCAGAATCCATGACCCAGGAATCCACACTGCTCTCCACGCTACATATCAAGAGATCATTATGAGCATAGTCTCCTGCAATGTTAACTTGTTTATTATTCGGGCATTGATTCCTGAAGTGCCCCACCTCCTTGCACGTCCAACACGTTACATCTGAGCGATCCTGAGTCTTCGACTGACTCCTTCTTCTGTTCCTGCTCCCACTACCTCTGCTATTTCTCCTTCCTCTGCTGACATTTAGCAATTCACTCGATGATTCCCCAGAACTCCTTCTTCTGACATCCTCGCCTAGAATGAGATCACGAATCTTCTCAAAAGTGAATCCATCGGGTCCCGCTGAACTGGTAACTGCTGTAACCGTTTCGGACCAACTGTCAGGTAATGACGATAGCAGTAGTAAGGCTTGAACTTCATCATCGAACTTAATTCCCACTGACGTAAGTCTGGCTAAGATTGAATTCATTGTATTTATGTGCTCGTTAACTAAACTGCCTTCCTTCATTTTTGTGTTCACCAATTCTCTAATCAAAAAGACCTTGTTTGCTGCAGATGGTTTCTCGTACATGTTAGACAGCGCTTCCATGACACCTTTCGCTGTCTTCTCCTTCAGAATGTTAAACGCAACATTCTTGGTCAACGAGAGTCGGATAACCGCCATGACTTTTCGATCCAAACCTGCCCACTCTGCATCAGACATCTTTTCTGGCTTGTCACCCAATACCATGTCTAACTCCTTCTGAACCAGCAAATCCTCAATTTGCATTTTCCACCAACTAAAATCTGCACCATCAAACTTTTCAACTCGATACTTCCCATCTTCTGCCATCTCAAACGACTAGATGAGGTACCCGGTACAACTGATCTCAGGTCTTGGTAACTTCGTCAGAAATTCAATGACAAAACCAATACGCACCAACAAAGCAACTCGGACCGACAACAACAAAAAAAAAACAATTGAAAAACTTTCTGCCTGTGAACAGTACCTGCCGGCGACTGCGAATTTCTCTTTCTCCGGTGCTGCGCGCTCGAGGCTGTTCAGATCTGCTGCTCGTGAAGGCGACGGTGCGACTGAACGGCTGAACGGAGACCTGCACGACTGGTTTCTGTTTTTTTATTTTTTTTTCTTGCTCGATCTGAAAAAGAACTGTTTTTTTTTTCTTTCGGTCAGACTGGTTCGCAACTGGCAGCAGCGACGGCTGCTTGATCTGGGTTGCGCTGCTGCTGCTCTCTCCCTTTCTCCAAAAATTATTATTATTTTTTTTTTTTGGGTGCTAATTTTTTTTGTGTGTATAACCTCGCTCTGATACCAATTGTTGGGACAACGGAATAACAACAATAAACACACACACAAATTAACTGCGAGAAAATAGAGAAAAACGGAACACAAACGACACACAAGAATTTACGTGGTTCGGTCTCACGACCTAGTCCACAACTGCAACTAGGAGGAATTTTATTACTCTCTCTCTTGTGGTATATAGATTACAAGTACAAGTTATCTATTTATAGAAATAGATTAGGGTTTCTAACGGGCCTAATTAATCAGGCCTCCACAAGCCCAACAAGAAGTACATGTTTTTAGATACATCTCGCCTCATATTTTGTGTTCTTTTCTTGTGCTTAAGTTCATTTCGATTGGTTTATGCTTAATATTTGCATTTTGTATGTGTAACGGGTGACTTGATGCAAAAAGAGATAGAACAATTGCTTTGAAACTTAATTAGAAGTTATCCTTAAATATTCAAATCGAGTCAAGAACCCAAGACCAAATACGCATGTAAAGAAGTTAAAAAATGAAGTCTCGTAGAAAAAGATTTGGGGTGACGCAAAGGATAGTACTACACGTGTACAAAAATCAGAAAAAATTGCAGATTCTGACTTTCAGTATTTTTTATAACTTGGTGTGTTGTCTGGCCTACTATCCTGTGCGGTGCATCATGGTATTTTTTTCAATTCTAGTCAATTTTGGACTACGCAAAGTATTTTGGCCTAAGATCAATTTCTTACTTTATAAATACATCTTAAATACGTCTTCCATGGGAGATTCAAACTTTGGAGATAGAGTAGAACGACACTGAGATTCATACAATTTATCTTCTTTTTTTCCCTTCTATTTTTATAGTTGAATAATTATGGATTGTGTTTTCTCCACATGCATGAGTGACTAGTTTTCTATTATATGGTTGCGGAATTATCCATGAACATTGTAGTTTGAAACTTTATGTTAGCATATCTTTTATTATCATGATTTCAGTTGGTTTAATTGATTTACTTATTTTATCTTGAGCTTAATTATTTGATTAACAATTGAATGTCATCTAAGAATCTACGATTGACTTGACAGAGAGGTACAGGATTGTATTATTGGATAAAATAGAACAAGTTCTAAACTCAAGGGTGCTTGGATTAACAACTAGGATAGTTATATACTTCTCGTGTTATTTAGTCAAAAACTGAAGATGCAACTGCATTCTTATTGCTTGTGATACCATGACATATTGGTGTCACAATAGATTGAATAGGCGAAGAGGTATCAAACATGAGCCCCTGAGTAATATCAACCCCATGATTAATAAACTCAAATTTCGAAATAGCTAACTAAAGTAGATGCTTGGTGAAATCTACTTGTAATCATGCTGAATATCTCCGCAACATATTATTTTAGATAGTTCTAAATTTATAACTCTTGAATACTTGTAACCGTTTAATCTATTTTGAAAGTTAGTCGAAAAAGTTTTGTGAGAATGAGTCTTATTTATCATTATATCACAAGTATTGGACTTGACCAATAAACTATTAGGATTTGATCTGAATTTGCTATCTTATTTGAATTCTATCATAATTGTGTTTTGCTAAAAAAAAATATAATAGAAAAAGTTTTCTTTGTAGCAAAGTACTCTATCATATCTATCCTTTATTTATTTATTCATTTATTGAACGAGAAGGTTTGGACTTCTATAAATAGAAGATTTTTTCTTCTCTTGGACTTCTAAAAATAGAAGATTTTTTCTCATACACGACACAATAGCATCTACGATATAGTCATTAAAAGAGTCTTGTTTAGAAAAAAATTCTCTCTCAATTGTTTTTATATATATATATATATTTTTATATTAATTTTTTATATGTAGGTCAATTGATCAAATCATATAAAAGATTATGCTTCTTGTTTTTGTAGAGTTTTTCTTATTGTTTAATTTATTTCGATTCCAACATAACCTTGAGAAGATCGGCTCATTATAATCGGATATTCGAAGAAATAAATGGATTAATTCTCAAAACTTTTATTATATTTATAAAAATAATAGAAAAATAAAAAATAAAATAAAATCAAAGAGAATGCTTTATGAAAAGCCAGAAGATTTATGAATGTCCAAAAAGATAAGAAATGCGTTTTCATTATTTAAATGCCAAAAAGTGATATTAAGCTAAGTTTCTTTTTCTTTATGTCGATTTTAAAGAGAGATTGTGTGTTAAGAAAGATGTTGCAGCACATTTTAATATTAAAGTGAATTACTTTAATGAGTCAAATTGATAAGAAAATGATCAATTAACTTTTATGTAATTTATGTATATTAAGATATGTACTATTTCCTATTAATTTATCCATTATATATTAAATTATATTCATTTCTTAATAATTTTGTTTGTGGAAGAAATTTTATATTATATAAAAGATGTGTTCTTTCTTATGTTATATAGATGAGAAGTGGAAAAGAAATATTATGTTGTACATCAAAAAAATATGTATTGTATTTATAATTTGAGGTTAATGTAGTAAAAGAAAGAGTTGAGATTTAAAAAAAAAATTCTAGGTCTCTAATTAATTTATTATACAAAAGAGAGTTATTTTATATTTTATATTGAAGGAAGGTATTCTATTGATGAAACTTTGGACTCTTCAACTTTTGAAGTTATTTAGGTCACACGGCGTTATTTGGCTATTATATTTTGCAGAGAATAAGTCAAGAATATTACTGCTAATTGATGAAAATTATATTATTATAGGCTTTAATCTCATTAAGAAAATGAGATATTAAATTTTAATCTAAACAATTGTTTATTTATTTATTTTTATTTTATTTTTGACTATAATTAATAATATTTTTGTAAATAAAAATAATGCGTTGAATTTAAAGGACAAAGTGATGCAAAAGGCTGAATCGAGTGAAGATGAAGAAGAGAATCGTGGATTATGGAGGTGCGTCACTTTCTTTTAGGGTGTGTTCGGAAAGCATATGGTAATTGAAATTGATGTGATTACTTTGATAGTAATTATACAGTTTACTAAATACATAATACAATAATTATAATGACCTGTTTATTTATTATAATGTAATTACAGTATACAACGTATGTTTGGTTGCACAAGTGTAATCACATAGTTAGATTAAAATTTTAAAATAAAAGTTAATTATCCAAAATTAATATTTGAAAAATATGTATCTTTATAAATGATATTAAATTAGGTATTTAAAATACATATTATCTCTAAAAAATATAGTAATTAATAAATTTATATTTTAAACTAATATTATAAAAGATAATTGATATATATTTTTAAATTAATAATATTTTTATTTAATTAATTATAAACGTTACACCTCATAAGTTCCTATCATTTAACCGATGCATTCATACGTATGTCGAGAGTTTTAGAGTACGACGCATACGAAAAAAGGTCGGGGAATGAACAGACAAGTACGGAGTCAAGCGAGCAGGAGGTCGGGGCCGGAGGCCAGGCGCACTAGGCACCACGCCGCATCGGGCAATGTTATACCCCGCAGATTCTATAGTACGATCGTCGTGTGCGCACGTATATTGAGAATTATAGCATATAGCACACCTGGGAGAAGGCTCGGGGGTGAACACACGAGCGCATCATCGAACGGACGGGAGGCCGGACACGCTGGGCGCCGCGTCGCGCAGCCTCTCCTTGCGCACGGACTGGCGCGCCGAACCCCTGGTGCTGCAAGATGGGGGGCGCGTCGCACACCCCTGCCTCCGCCCTAGTTATATATAAGCCCACCTTGATGAATTTAAATCATTTTCAAAATATTTCCTCGACCCAGAATAGAGAGTAAGTGTGGGTTTCGTCCGATTTTCACTAGATTACGTAGCTAAACTCCGTCCAAACACAAATTCACCCTAGATAACAAGTTCTAGGCCTACGAGAAGCATCTCTGCAGAGTTATTTCTTGAAAATTTGCCTGGTGTACCGGAACCCTGCCGAGTAAAGGTTGTCGGAATTACTCCAAATTCAGTCCTAAATGGCCACAGGCAATAGGTAAGCATTTCTCCCTTCTAAACTCTCAAGAAATTGTGAGTTTTCGGCCGAGTTAAATAGAGTTGAATTACAGTTAATATATTATCAAAAAATATCGTTGTTTGTTAGTTTTAGTATTGAAAATAGCCCTATTATCTCAGCGTAAGGGCTACAGTTGAGTGGAACCTCTAGCTATAGGTTGAAGTAAATCAGTTAAACGAGAATCAGCAATCGAGGTATCGACAAGTTATTCTATTCATATAATGACACGACCTATGTTCTTGAACGGAGATAATAATCCTATATGTTGTGATTAGCTATTGTCAGGAGATTAGGATTATATATGTTGTAATTAGCTGTTGTCAGTAGATAAGGATTACGAATGTTGTGGTTAGCTGCTATAAGACATAAGGAGGTTATGTCGTAGTATCCCTCATTGGGAAAGGGTATATTCAATGTGACTAATTCTAGGAGCATCATAGAGATTTCCCCAATCCATCTATTGACTGCTTAGGAGTATCCTGATGTTTTGTTGTCATTCCAGGCCTTAGAAGTTTAGGGTTAGCTGTTGGACCTGAGTTGGTAAGTTCGACAGCATAGGGCGCAGCCGGGCGGTATAACTATCAGTTTGGCGCCTGTATTTCCAGTAAAGCTCGCCCAAAGGTCATTGACGTACCTTGACGCCTCCAGGACTAGAATTTGATAGGATGGTCTTACCTTAGAGTCAGCGACACTAGGGTTGCCTAGTGAAATGAGAGACAGCCTTCCATTTAGTTAGCTACTGCCAGTGACTGTTAGTCTCAGTCGACTTAGTGCTTATCATATAGGTCATCGGGAAGTTATTCCAATTATACAAGTCAGACAGACCCGTGGGTACCATAAGGAGGGAACTTTACTAGTAGTCGGATGTGTGGCTAATGCCCCCGCCTGCTCTTATAGATACCTAGGTACAGGTCGTCGTGAGTGGCTAGGTCCAGGTAAACCTCCCTATGAGGCTATAAATAATCCAAAGAAGTCATATGAAATCTGAGCAGACCAAGTTCATGTCTAAGGGACTATAACCACAGTAGTACAATATTACCTTCAGGCTAAGAATTATAGTAAGCCCTGGGAAAGGTTAGGGGCTGACTTCTCAAGAGCTTGTCCGATTAGTAGCATCCCTACAGTTGTTCTAAGTGAAGGAACTAAATAGTTGGTCGTCCGCGACCTTATGGTTCGCTTATGAGCTATCATTGTCCTAGCATGACATTCAGAGTATCGTTTAGGCCACTCTAAATCTCGCCCTATCCTGTCTAGACCAGTAGAGATTATGATTACTGTCAGGATCCTCTAATCAGATGTAGGCACACGGGGTGTACTTGTTGGCAGCTATACAGACTATTCTAGGGGCGAGTAGCGGTTGCATTAGGCCTTAAGATCCAAATATGCCTTTTGAGTGGCTAGATTAAGACTAAAATGTAGCATATTGGTTGGGAGTAACTCCACCTATGATAGCTTTCCGTTGACCAACTTCAGGATTGCTAACTGCATCATCGCCTACGAGGCTATTGATCACTCAGAGGAGCTATATGATGTTGCTCAGATGAGCTATGTGATGTCTTAAAGGACTATATTCAGGCCCAAGGGCCATATTACAGTCCATCCACGAACGGGATTTTACTTTTATGCCATATCGGCATCACTAACCCTCCATCGAGCCTTATGTGCTCAGGGTGTAGTTACAGGAGCCTAACAGGCTCAGAAACAGTTTAGGAATCCAGCGGGCTAAAATGCAGACCCAGAAGCCAGGTAGGTTGCTATAGCACCAGTAGAATCATAAGAATCTGGATAGGGGTATAAAGATTGAATTGTACTTGTCAGGGCGTATGGGGTCCCCGATAGGTTATTTTTGTGTTGCTTGCACCTTCCAGGCTTATGGGTGCCAGGTTAGGTTCTTGTTTGTATACTTTCTTGCTAGCTATAGCCTATGAATGCATAGTCATACAGTTCATCTCATATATGTGTAGTGCTTTATTAGATGCAGGTTGTGGATAAGAAGCTTACAGATTATCTTCTGCCCCTTCTTGCTACTTACTTTCAGTCTTTATCAGTTTCTATTCAGCTTTGTATTACCGCCTTACATATTCAGTACATATTGTACTGACGCCCAACTATGGGGCGCTGTATACTTTCCTGCAGGTATAAACAGACAGATTGTGGGATCTCTTAGCATCTATTCAAAGTCAGCAGATTGGACAGCTCCTTTCATTCGGGGTTGCCAGATTGTAGAGGTTGCCAATCTTTTATTGGTATGACATTTAGGTAGGCCGGGGCCCTGTCCCAATCATTATTTTTATTTTTAGAGGCTTGTAGACTACTGTATTCAGTTAGTTGTCCGTGTTGGCCGTGTGGGGCCTATATATATTTAGTTCTGTATGTTGGCCGTGTAGGGCTTAGTATAGCTTTTGGTTAGTGGCCTCATCGATTGTAATGTTTATATGACTGCCTGTTTTTCTTTCTGTCATGTCGTTCTGCATAGGATCCCTATTATTATTGTGTTGGCTAGGTTAGCTGTTTTCTTTTACAGGTGTTGCGTGCCCTTGTCGGCCCGAGGTTGTGTTTACTGCTGAGATATAGCAGTTTGTTTTCTTGATTCTAAGTTGCTTCTAGGCACCAGAGGTGCATATGCCCAGCCAGGTCAGCCTAGATCCCAGTGTGGCATTAGGTGCTAGTCATGCCTCCCAAGGTGGAGCGTGACAAACTTGGTATCAGAGCAGGTCGTATCCCAAGGAGTCTGCAAGCCGTATCTAGTAGAGTCTTATTTATAAATGTGTTGTGCACCACATTTTATAAGTAGGAGGCTATGAGGCATGATAGTATGGTTACCCCTCCTTCTTTTCAGATCGTTTTATAGAGTCGAGTTGTATAGGGTTGAGTCCCTAAGCTCTCTTTGTTATATATGTCTAGAATAATGTGTGATATGAGAGAGACTCCAGCCAGCCGCAAGACAGCTACAACAGCAGGAGAGGGTACGAGCGAGGTGCCACAGTTGGAGAACAACCCAGTCTGAAGGCAAAAATGGATGTCTTTTAATCTCCCCAATATCCTTTCGGGGCACCAGGAATCTTATAAGGTAACAGACAAGCCAACACCATTCCCATTTCCTTCTACACCCTCGAAATAGGAGACCAGGGGTGTGGTATATAAATGAGTTGGCTTACTTAGTCAACTGTTAGAATTAGACGGGGACAACAGTCGATGTTGGATTATTTGAAATACGTGAAGGACTGTGCAAGGTTTGTAACTCCAACTTCTAGAGTTTGTTGAATTTCACACTTTAGCCTCGTTAAGAACGATAGGGTTATTTTCCAACCCCAACTTGTTCTTTCAGTATAGCAGAAAATGTAAGTATTAAGGCCATGTTGCCCAGAATAAATAGTAAAGAAAGGCTAGAACCGTAGATTCCGAGAAAGTGTTAGAAAGTGGTTAAGATCCCTAGTGTTTTAAAAGTCACCTAGACTCTCATGACAGTAAATCAAGAGGGCATTTAAGATTGCTAGCAGCAGCCAAGTATGTGTAAGAGTTCATAAACAACAGACTCTTAGCAATAGTGAAGCTTAGGTCAGGAATAGACTAGTCCCACCGCAGTATGTGGATGGCGGCAGGGGATACCTGGAAAACAAAGCCTACAACCCCCAGTTTATTATGTAAAAAGACAGAGAGACTATATGATAGGAATCGGCCAGAGGGAGGGTTAGGATGATATAGATTGGTAGACTTGGCCAGTGGTATCCTTGCCAGTACAATGCATGGGGCACGAGCCCCGACTTTCAACCTATAGGCATAAGAACTAGACATGAACATCAATTCTACCTCTAGGTTGTAGTGGGCAATAAAGCTTGGAGCTAACGATAAACGTCGAGGAATGAGCATTAGGATGATATTCAAAGGATAGTGAGGTTGTGACCTAGAAAGCCACAATATTACCACTAGTTGTGGAGGCGAAGAAGTGACGGTATGGACACTCTAGCCTAGTACAACCCAGAGACAAGGCCAGCAGGGAGTCATTAGCCTATGAGATAATAGGGGGTGGGGCCTTGAGATCCAGAGGTCGACTATGCATTCCAAGTATGGTAGAGCTTCGTTAGCAGCCTGTAGCAAAGGTACACCATGTCCGTTATTCCCTCCACCTAGAGTTTGACAAAAATGCATCAGGTTATAAAAGAGACCTACTGATGGTATGGGAAGAAGAAAGATATTGTCGAGTTGTGGTGCCGAGCTCCAATGACCAGCAAGGGAAGGCTGGACAGTAAAAACTGAGTGGG
Source organism: Datura wrightii (assembly GCA_035772735.1). Classification (NCBI taxonomy): domain Eukaryota; kingdom Viridiplantae; phylum Streptophyta; class Magnoliopsida; order Solanales; family Solanaceae; genus Datura; species Datura wrightii. The sequence goes on from JASDFA010000019.1 coordinate 116,336,089, forward strand.
CTAATTTAGGAGATAGTTGTACCTGCGCGAAAGCGAGAAGTAGTCAGTTTGAATATAGTTATAAGGTTACTTCATACTAGGCGTAGATGTGACCCCATTGGGTCATTGTTGAAAGGATAATGAGATTAACTTATTTTTTTGGGTCAGAATTACGTTTCAGCTAAAGACTGCGCTGAATTGAATACCAAATAACTATTTCGGCTATATGGCGTCTCAGTGTCTGTTAACTTCTAACAAAGGAGCACAACTCACAACTAGGTTTTGGAAAAGTTGTCAGAACAGATTGGGACGCATACTAATTTGAGTACGACTTCTCGTCCCCAAACAAATAGCTAAGAAGCACACACAATTCAGACGTCCATAGATATGTTAAGGGTGGTAATGTAGGTCCCCTACATGATGATCTGAAGCAGGTAAATCAGGGATAGTTGAACTGGGCATACTACACCAGTTAGAGGTGAAAAGTTAAACTCATTAGAATACATGTACTGACAGCCCAGAATCGCCAGAAGTCCTACTCTAACGTATGGTGTAAAGAGTTAGGGATTGAAGCAACGATCGGCTATTCCTGAAAATTTTGCCAAAAGAAGGGCATTATGAAATTTGATAAAGAGGGCAAGCCCAACCGTAGAATTACTGAGTTATACCGGATCCTCCAGAAGATTGTCCAAGTGGCCTATAATATAGAGTTGCCTTCGGGACTAGGATCTATTCATCAACTATATACAAGCGCGCAAGAGACCTTTTCTCAAGTTGACCCAGTTGAGAATGCTCAGGTTACAAAAGAGTAGTCCTATGAAGAGACTCCAATAGTGACATTAGATTGGCAAGTCCATAGGGGCTATTTTGAGAACCCAAGCTATAGCCTAGTAAAGTCTTATAGAGGAACAGAAAGGTAGAAGGAATTGCTTAGGAAGCTGAGGACAACCTGAGGTTTAGATAATCTCACTTATTCCAGACCTGAACCAGATTGAGCAGTTGAGGTAAGATTGTTGTTCAGTGTATTTTGATTGCTTACACTATTAGTATTGTTCAATTATTCGCTGATGTGGTGGAGTAGTTGTTGATAGCATCCTTCGAGACGCCTATGTTGGATTTTTCTGTATTTCAGGTTTCTGGATAGTCCATATTACAGAGGAGACTACCAAAATTTTTCTAGCAATAGTTAAAGGAGTTAAGTCTATTAATCTTAAGTAACATTCGAAGATGAATGTTCAGAAGGGGGGGGGGAGGGGATGATGTTACACCCTGTAGTTTCTATCATTTAACTGATGCGCTCATACGTATGTCGAGAGATTTAGAGTACGAGCATATGATAAAAGGCCCGAGGAATGAACGAACGAGTACGGAATCGAGCGAGTAGGAGGTCGAGGCCGGAGGCCAGGCGCACTGGGCGCCGCGCCGTACCTGGAATGTTATACCCCATAGATTTCCATAGTATGACCGTTGTGTGTGCACGTATATTGAGAATTATAGCATATAGCACACCCGAGAGAAGGATCGGGGGAGAACACACGAGCGCATCGTCAAACGGATGAGAGGCCGGGCACACTGGGAGCCGCGTCGCGCATCCTTCCCCTGCGCACGGGCTGGAGCGCTGCGCCCCTAGTGCTGCGTGATGGGGGCACGCCGCACACCCCCATGCCCCCACCCTAGTTATATATAAGCCCACCTTGATGAACTTAAATCATTCCCAAAATATTTCCTCGACCTAGAATAGAGAGCAAGTGTGGGTTTTGTCTAATTTTCGCTAGATTATGCCGCTAAACTCTTTCCAAACGCAAATTCAACTTGGATAATAAGTTCTAGGCCTATGAGAAGCATCTCTTGGAGTTATTTCTTGAAAATTCGCTCAGTGTACCGGAACTCTACCGAGTAAAGATTGTCGTAATTACTCCAAATTGAGTCCTAAATGGCCACAGGAAATAGGTAAGCATTTCTCCCTTCTAAACTCTCGAAAAATTATGAGTTTTCTACTGAGTTAAACAGAGTTGAATTATAATTAATATTATTATCGAAAGATATCATTGTTTTCCGAGTTTTAGTATTGAAAATATCCATATTCTCTCAGCGTAAGGGCTATAATTGAGTAGAACTGCCCGGCTACAAGTTGGAACAAATCGGTTAAACGAGAATCGACATTTGAGGTATGTTAAGGCATATCCCTTCGACAAGTTATTCTCGTCATATAATGACACGACCTATGTTCTTGAATGGAGATAACAATCCTATATGTTGTGATTAGCTACTGCCAGTAGATTATGATTATATATGTTGTGATTAGCTAATGTTAGTAGATAAGGATTACGAATGTTGTGGTTAGCTGCTATAAGACGTAAGGAGTTTATGCCGTAGTATCCCTCGTCGGGAAAGGGTATGTTCAAGGTGACTAATGCTAGGAGCGTCATAGAGATTTTCCCAGTCCATCTATTTACTGCTTAGGAGTATCCTGATGTTTTGCTATCATTCCAGGCCTTAGAAGTTTAAGGTTAGCTGTTGGGCCTGAGTTGGTAAGTTGGACAGCATAGGGCGCAACCGGGTGATATAACTATCAGTTTAGTGCCTGTATTGTCAGTAAAGCTCGCCCATAGGCCATTGACATACCTTGACACCTCTGGGGCCAGAATTTGAATAGGATGGTATTACCCTAGAGTCAGCGGCACCAGGGTTGCCTAGTGAAATGAGGGACAGCCTGCCATCTAGTTAGTTACTGCCAGTGACTGTTAGTTTCAGTCGACTTAGTACTTGTCATACAGGTCACCAGGAAGTTATTCCAGTTATACAAGTCAGATAGGCCCGTGGGTACCCTAAGAGGGAACCTTACTAGTAGTCGGATGTGGGGCTAATTCCCCCGCCTGCTCTTATAGATACCTAGGTACAGGTCGCCGTGAGTGGCTAGGTCCAAGTAAACCTGCCTACGAGGCTATAAATTGTCCAAAGAAGTTATATGAAATCTGAGCAGACCAAGTTCATGTATAAGGGACTAGAACCACAGTAGTTCAGTATTACCTTCAGGCTAAGAATTATAGTAAGCCCTGGGGAAGGTTAGGGGTTGACTGCTCTAGAGCTTGTCCGATTAGTAGCAGCCCTACAGTTGTTCTAAGTGAAGGAACTAAATAATTGGTCGTCCGCGACCTTATGATTTGCTTATGAGATATCATTGTCCTAGCATGACATTCAAAGTATCGTTTAGGCCACTCTAGATCTCGCTCTATCCTGTATAGACCAGTTGAGATTATGATCACTGCCAGGATACTCTGATCAGATGTAGGCACATGGGGTGTGCTTGTTGGCAGCTATATAGACTATTCTAGGGGCGACTAGCGGTCGCGTTAGGCGTTAAGAGCCATATACGCCTTTTGAGTGGCTAGATTAAGACTAAAATATAACATATTGATTGGGAGTGACTCCACCAAGGATAGACTTCCGTTGACCAACTTCAGAATTGCTAATTGTGTCATCGCCTACGGGGCTATTGATCGCTCAGAGGAGTTGTATGATGTTGCTCAGAGGAGCTATGTTATGTCCCAAGGGACTATATTCAGGCACAAGGGCCATATTATAGTCCATCCACGAAAGGGCTTCTACTCTTATGTTGTATCAGTATCACTAACCCTCCATCGAGCCTTGTATGCCCAGGATGCAGTTACAGGAGCCCAACGGGCTCAGACATAGTTATAAGAGTCCAACGAGCTCAGATGCGGACCCAAAAGCCAGGTAGGTTGGCTATAGTACCAGTAGAATCATAAAAATCTGGATAAGGGTATGTAGATTGAATTGTACTTTTCAAGGCTTATGGAGGCCCCGGTAGGTTGTTTCTGTGTTGCTTGCACCTTTCAGACTTATGGGGGCCGGGTAAGGTTTTTGTTTGTGTATTTGCTTGCTAGCTATAGCCTATGAATGCATAGTCATACAGTTCAGCTCATATATGTGTAGTGTTTTACTAAATGCAGGTTGTGGATAAAAAAGCTTACAGGTTATCTTCTGCCCCTTCTTGCTACTTAATTTCAGTCTTTATCAGCTTCTATTCAACTTTGTATTACCGCCTTACATATTCAGTAAAATTGTATTGACGCCCAACTATGGGGTGCTACATACTTGCCTGCAGGTATAGACAGACAGATTGTGGGATCTCTTAGCAGCTATTCAAAGTCAGCAGTTGGCTAGCTCCTTTCATTTGGGATTGCCATGTTGTAGAGGTTACCTGTATTTTATTGGCGTGACAGTTGGGTAGGCTGGGGCCCTGTTCCGACCACTATTTTTATTCTTAGAGGCTTGTAGACTACAATCTTCAGTTAGTTGTCCGTGTTGGCCGTGTGGGGCCTATATATGTTCAGTTCTGTATGTTGGCCGTGTAGGACCTAGTATAGCTTTCAGTTAGTGGCCTCTTCGATTGTAGTCTTTATATGACTGCCTATTTTTCTTTCTGTCATGACTAGATAGCATGGTGGTCTTGTCGGCTTGCATAGGATCCCTATTATTGTTGTATTGGCTGGGTTAACTGTTTTCTTTTACAGATGCTGCGTGACCTTGTCCGACCGAGGCTGTATTTACAACCGAGATATAGCAGTTTGTTTTCTTGATTTTGAGTCGCTGGTAGGCACTAGAGGTGCATATGCCCAACCAAGTCAAGCCAGATCCCAGTGTGACATTAGGTTCCAGTCATGCCGCCCAAGGTGGGGCATGACAAACAAAAATTAAAAGTCATATTCACTAAGAACATCATAGAATGCATCTTTGACAAAAATATTAATATTATAAATATAATATAAATAAATTATTTAAATATTTAACAAAAAATAATCTATCAATTCTAACTAAAAAATGAATGACATACAATGTGAAATAACAAGTCAATACAACTAAAGCAAGTAAACTAGAACTGAAAATATAACATAAATTAAAATTGAGAAAAAAGAGTTAACATAATACTCTTACATCAATTTCCATCATAACTTAAAATAAGTTCCACTATAACTTAAGTAAATATAATTCAAAAGAAAAGGAAAGTATAAGTCTATGACATCATTTAACAATAATTCTACTTTAATTCAAAAACTAGAATAATTTTGCATTTATATTAAATGAAGAAAAAAATATATACGAGCAATTACATGAAATCACTAGAAATAAAAGTTGGAAAATGAGAAGAAAGAAAATAAAAGATAAATAATATAAAAATAAAAAATATATTAAAAATAAAAAAATTAAATAATAAAAATAAAAAGAATTAAAATGATAAAAATAAAAAATAAAAATAAAAATAAAAAAATTAATAAGTAACCTTGTAATAAAACCGTGTAATTACCTTTTCAAATAAATAAGTCAAACTATGTAGTTATACTCAAATTCAATTACCAAGTGATTTTTCAAACAGACCCTTAATTTTACAAAAAAAATTATTTTAGTCAATTAATAATGAGTGCATGATAAAAAAAACATTCATATAATATTTAGTTTCTTTGAGTTTCTTACCCAAAATATCACGTATTTACGTTTCCTACTTGAACTAACATCAGATGTTTATCAAAACACACCTAAATTGTCAGTTATTCACTTTTTCTACTTGAAATCATTCAGGTGGAAAAAATGAGCAACTGATAGTTTAAGTGTGTTTTGATAAATATTTAATGATAGTTCAGGTACGAAGTTTACACACTTGATAATCTAAGCGTAAAACTCAGAATATCGTGATAATTTAGATATATTTTTCACCTTAATTCTTAATTAAAATAAATAAGCCACAACAACTAATAAAAATGAATCAACCCATTCATTTTTTGTTGCACACGTGGCTTGTATCTAATTGTGCATTATTGACAAGTATTAGACTTGACTTTACAGATTCTCATCCCTGATTTCTCCTATTAATGTTAGTCAATTTCACAAAATCTTGTTGAGAATTGACTAATTTAATGGAGGGTTGTGTAAGAATCAATTCAGTTGATTTTGAAAGTTATTGATTTTATTAATTATTGATTTGTAGATATGCTAAATCGTCAAAAAAAACGTTAAGATAACAGTTAGTCGGTTATTGATTGTTATCGGTTCGATTATCGATTTAACCGTTAAGATCTCACACAAAAAATCTCATAAATCATAAGTATGTTTAGCTAGAAAAAAGTGAGTGAAAAGAGAAAGAGCATATAGAACTTGCCCAACGAAAGAAACCAACTTTAATTTAGATTTGAATAACAATCCCTTCACTTTTCATTGACACACCATTTATCTTCTTGATAGGATACTTCATATATTGAAGGCTAAAATTATAATTTAATAAATTATTATTGGGTTATCGGTTCACCCGTTAAAAGAAGTAGCCAGACCGATAATCAAATCAATAAATCAATAACCTGAATAATTAATTCAATAACTCAATTGTCGATTTAGATTATTGGATCAACCATCAATTTGCACAATTCTAATTAAATATTCTAAAATAAGATATTTTATTCGTCATAAATGATTAGTTTTACAGTCTGATTGGATGATTGTTACCAATTGTATTGTACAATATTGTTAGGTTAAATATAATGTTTACTTTGATTATTAAAATATTATTAGTATTGTATCGTTAAATCTATCATTAATTAAAGATGAAAAGTCGTATTTTATGTAACGATGAATTTGATTTGATCGCGTTGTTACTTTATTTCTTTTCTCATTTTATATTTACTTATTATTTAATAACCATATTTTATCATTCATCCTATCTTTTTAATTGCTCTACCCCATATTTTATTTTTTTTATAGATTTATTTTGATGTATGACATTATGTAAGCAAGAAAAATGATATGATCAATCCAAATATTATATATATTAAAATAATAGAGTATAATATAATATAATACAATATTATACAATACGATCTCTACAACTTTTATACCATGAGTAAATCACTAAAAGAAAACGAAAACAAGAAAATGGTAATAAGTGAAAATTAATCCCTAGTCATCTGGTAAATAACTCAATATTCAATCAAGTACACTATTTGATCTTTTTATAACACAGGTGTTAAAATATAATATTATACCAATTTTTAAAAATATATACATAAAATATTTATTTTTATGAAAAAATCATATATTTATGTATCTCATATTTCAATATAAATTCATTTCTAAATATAATACGTTATGAGACATTATGTAACAATCATTCAAACAGAGTGCAGAGAAAGCAATAGTCTAACAGCTAATCAAAGGACAAATAATTTCAATAGACCTAATTACTGCAAATCGTTACTTTTGAGAGGATATGTATATTTATTTATAACCAAATTAGAGACTCTGCTATTAGCTCATCAAAAGGCAGGAGAATTAGCTCTGTTATATTCACAAACTCTGATACTAAGGTCCTTCACTTTCTTCAAATATTTATTATCTGTGAAAAATGGCAGAGTACTCCATGTGCTTGTTTGCTACTGTGTTACTGCTAACGATGCTTGTTTTGGCCAGTGAGAATATGGGACCAATGAGAATTGTTGCTTGCCCACAGCATAACAAATACTCTTTCAAGGTGCGGTGTAAGAGGGATAAGGATTGTAAATCCATCTGTGGAAAAAAAGGACTTGCTGGGGGCCACTGCGCGGCAGGTGGTCGAATTTGTACGTGTATCAAGCGATGTAAAGAATCACTTGCGTAAAACTACTTTGATGTATTCGAAGATGGTTCTAGTTGATTTATAAAAAAGATAAAAAAAAGACTCTGTCATTCTGAAAACTAAGTTCAATGTTGTAATAATGATTTTGCATATTAAAGATGAGAGGAAAACTTATCATTAGAGAAATTTTAAGGAGGATTACTGATTTTTAACAAATCTCAGAACTGATCAATTTGAACCTTATCGAATTGTTCTTTAGGTTTTTTAAAATACAATCGAAAGGTATATCGACATGTTCAATCTCTATTATTTTTAATAGTTGACAAACATGTTTATTTTAAACTCAAAATTAATAACAAAGCCTTTGAAAAAAGAGTTGGGAAAATAGACAATCCTACTAAGCCAAAAACTAACTTGGATGAAGCAGATAATATTATTGTTGTGGTAATTTTCCAAGTGAACGTTATGGTCAGTGTGAGTGACTAGATGATAGGCATATTTGTGTAAATAAAATAATTATATGACTTACACTCAAGTCAACGGAAGAGAAAAAAATATTTTTCTTGGTGAATGAAGAACTGCTCAAATTCTTGAATTTTTTTTTTCTCAAATTCACATATGTAAAAATATTGGCTTTAATTATGATTTCATGTTCCTAATATTTGAACAAGTTTGATTGTTGTGAGATTATTAGAAAATATTAGAGCAAAGTTTCTATTGAGAATGTTATGGGTGTTCTAATTAAGCATGATTTTTTTGTTAGCAAAAGGTATTTTAACCATGATTTAGTTGTATTAAATGTTTCTAATCATGAATGAAAATTCTAGTAACTTGCTTTATTTATTTATTTATTTATTTATTTTTATTTATGACATGTTAAATTTTTGCAAATTAGTTTATTTTATATTATGACAATTGTAGAAAATCAATTATATTAAAAAGATAAAAAGAGCATATTTAATAGAGATGATCCTGAATTTATTTTTCTTTATAATTTTTGTGAAAATGAATGAATTATTAATGAGATTGCTCTTTCTTACTCACTTGAATTGAATAGAGTAGTCAAGAGGAAAATAAATTTTGTATAAGAAATAATGTGCATTGTATGTTTGTTAGCTTTTGTGCACTCCATAATTTTTGAGGGAGAAGTTATTTTATGTGCTTGCAAGATACATTAGAGTATCTTATTTATAAGAAAAATGAATCAATTTTTATGATTGTGGAAAATTTATCCCTTTAGACAGAAATATTTGAAAGTGTGGGGATGACTTGTTAAGGTTATATTGCCTGATTTCGAAAAGAAAAAAAATATAATATTTCTGATTGTATGTTTATTATGTATGCTAGCAAGTGCTGTATATAAACTTTGTATTTATTAATAGTGATGTGATTGAGCAATATTATATGAAAAATATATGTAAAGTTTTTTGAGAATATATTTTCTTTGAAAGTGATAATATTTTACGTGATCTTGTTGTTCAAAATAATTTTGAAAATGGGGATGTGAGGAGAAGAACACTTGCAAGGATAGAAAATATTGTGGTGAAGAATTTTATACTGATCTTGATGAAGTAATTGTAAAATATATTATTATGTTATTTCGTCTCTTAGTGTGTTATTTAAAAAGAGCAATTGATAAAGTGTTATAGTAAATTAAAATTTGTTGTACCATAGAGCTATAATGATGCTAAGTGGATCTTAAAGCCCATCTCTGGTTATGTGTATACTCTTGGTAGGGTGTAATATCATGAAATCAGCCAAATACACCATATTTTGATTATTATGAAATCCGAGTTTGTGGTTTTGGAGTTGGCTCGTATTGAGGCTAAAAAATTCTTAGCGAAGTTATGAGGTTTAAATAAAACCAACGTGTCTATATATTGTGGTTTCCAAGCAGCATTAGTTGTAGTAAAAAAGTAAATTTATCAATTGCAATAAAATACATGTGTTTGAGACATAATATAGTTAAATGATTGTTAAGAGATGAAATTATATTCATAACTTATGTGATGTCAAAAGTGAATTTGGCCAATTCTCTCACTAAATCTTTGAGAAGAAAATATATAAATGAAGCTTCAACGGGAATGAGACTTTTCTCAGGTTGTATATCAAACATAATGGTGACCCAATCTATGTGATTGGAGATCCCATGAAGTAGGTTCATATAGGTAATAACAAGTCGTTGTTCGATCTTGTACACTATAAAATTTTTCTCATCTGTGATCTACTATGTTGTGTGTATAGTGCAAATCCGCAAGGAAAGTGAAGTTGAGTTGTGAACTCTTAATCCATTACCATGTCCTTTATAGGTGGTGTGTTGTTATGCAAAATACACTTGATGGGTGGACCTATATGAGTGTGGAGTGGTACTGCTTCTATGAAATTGTGATAGATTTTTAGAGCACTCATCAGTAGCGGGACACACACATAGCCTCTTAGCGCAAACTGCGATAACGACAAAGATTGTGGGGGTATAATGTGATAGAATAAGAATCTTGGCTTACAAAAGAATTCTTAGTTCATAGAATTTCTAAATTTCACCAATTGTTCTGTAAGTTAAATCTTGTTTTATCTAGGTCTGATTCATAATCTACGAGACACCATATTTGACGCATCATACTCATATATGAGAAAATCCAGAAAAAAATCTTATTTTATTCCTTAATATTCTTTTTGAGATATGTGAGGAATTGTTAAAAAATTAATTATTTTAATATCTCAAATAGATTTATTATTTTCTAATATTTACTTTTACATTTCAAGAGGCAATTGATGCAATATTGAATAGTCTTAAAGGAATTCATTATGATTAATTTGGTTGTTGCATAATCTTCTTTTTGAATCATTTAAAAGATTATAACTCCCTTTTTTATACCCATTAATCTTTGTAACCTATAACGCATTATGAGAATTAATTTATCATTATATTCTTTGACCAAAGAATTATATTATTCACACTATATATTATAGTCTTCTTCCTTGAGAGAAGACAAGAGAGAAAGAAATAATCTTCTTCCTACATTTTAAGTTGCTGGATTTTCTATCAATATAAATTTTTTGTCAGATTCTAGTTCCTAGATATACCAGAAGAGCTTGTTGAATCATTGGGGATACACCTACACTGGGTGAAATATCCTTAAGGACAGTGCATAGGCACGCCTCAAGCTACGAGATTTTCATGGAGAGTACTCCATGCGCTTGTTTGCTACTATGTTACTGCTAAAGATGTTTATTTTAGCCGGTGAGAATATGGGACCAATGATAATTGTTGCTTGCCCGCAGCACAACAAATACTTTTTCAAGGTGTGGTGCGAGAGCAATAAGGATTATGAATCCATCTGTGGAAAAAAAAAAAAAAAGGACTTGCTGGCGGCCACTGCTCGGCAGGTGGCTGAATTTGTATGTGTATCAAGCAATGTAAAGAATCACTTATGTAAAACTAATGTATTCGAAGATGGTTCTAGTTGATTTCTAAAAAAAAAAAACTCTGCTATTTTGAAAACTAAGTTTAATGTTGTAATAATGATTTTGCATATTAAAGATGAGAGAAAAGATCATAACTAGACAAATTTTAAGGAGGGTTAATGGTTTTTAACAAATCTCATAATTGATCGATTTGAACCTTATCGAATTGATCTTTAGGTTTTTTAAAATAAAATCTAAAGTTTTAATATAAATTTATAACCGTACCAAATAATTAGGGTGAATTTTTTATTTTATAAAAATAAAGTTTTGGAACCTAACCAAATATATTTATTGAACTTTCGTACTTGAGTTTTGGGGTAAATTTTGTTAAAAAGGAATACAATACATAATTTTAAGATCTATTGCCTTTGCTATAACAACTCAAATACTCAACAATAGTTTGTTCTTCGTGATGGTTTTAACTTTAAGATTTAGCACAACGGTAAAAAGGCAAAGTCAATTCATCAGCATTAGTTGTGTGCGGTATTTTAAAAGGCGGAGGCATGAGCCACGATATTTTACACAGCACAGGGTGACGAGTGTAAGCCCCAAAACAAAGGGTGTAAGTCTCGTGTATCTACGGGGTGTAAATCCAATAGACCTATAGGCGTATATCTCGTATATCTTCAATTTTATAATTTTACTACTAAACAAATAAGCAAAAGTAAAATTTTCAATAATTATATAATTAAATTCAAATAAATCATCAATAACATTGTAAAAGATATTATAATTATTATTTGAGAAAAGTAATAACTAAAAAATAATAATAGCTGAGATAATTTTTAAAGTGAAATCATCATTTATTTCATCATCGATCTCCATATCTATGATTCTTCCTACTCTCAATAAATATTTTTACTGTTATCATTCGTATATTCTAAAGAAGGAGAAATATAAAAAGTGTAAGAGCAATGACAAAAAATGAATGAAATTGCCTCAAGAACACCGTGATATGAAATCTCTAACTTATCAATTTCAAGCATAATCATCTAAAAAATAATTTATGGCATCGTCATTTTCTATGAGAGTTATTTTTTGTATTATTAATATATATTAAAAAAATCATTATAACATAAAAATATGACAACATAAAGTATAAATATCATTATACCAATAATTAAAAAAATATGATTTATAGCAAAAATCTATATCTATATATCTATATATACTTACAAGGAAGAAAGTCTAGTCTAAAATTAAGCCAAGTGGCAGCCTAGGAGATTGCCATGTGGTACTTTTAGGACAAAAAATAGTTAGGTTAGGTAATTAGTTACTATTTTTAAATTTAAAAATAATTAAATATCTAATATTTTATCTTTTAATCTAAAATTTTGAATTTAAATATGCAAAAAAGAAAAATGATACCTCAGGAAATGAGGCAGTTTTTCCTTAAAAAGAGAGAAGTTAAACATTACCTTTATAGTAGTGCATGTTGCATGATTTAATACTACCACAAAATAGGGAGATGTGACTCTCACGTTGAAAGAAACACATGACAAAATTAAAATAAATTATGCACCTCAAAATAACTGAAATATTATTTGTGAAGTAGTTTTAAAATTTTTATTGTTGCACGATGGAGTAGTGGATATAATTTTAAAAAAATTATTTTATTCAAAATAAATCACATTCTCTACAAAAGAAGTTCTTGGGCAGTTTTAAAACTATTGGTGTATGAAGTAGTTTTTCTTAAAAGAAAAGTAATTACCAAATTATATTTATCAAGTATTTGTTTTAGAGTAGAATTATGGTATCTCCTTAAATGATCAAACAAAGATATTGCAATATATCTTATTCTAACAACAAAAGAGAATGTAATTTATAATGCATAATTTCTATCTTGATCTTTTCTGATTCTGTGGACTGTTGAATTTACAAATTTATTTAATTTTTTTGTTGTTGAAAACTGCAGAGTGAAAAATATGATGGATAAATGGTCTAAATATCCATGCTTTTTGGTATTCTTCTTCTATTTCTGTTTAGGTATGTCTCAAATTTTTTGAAATAATATATAATTAAGGCTCTTTTTTCTTTTTCTTCTTTACTTTTCAATTTAAATTTGAGGACGTAAATAATAAACTTGACATGTTTAATTTTATTATCTGTCAACACACATAGGATAGAAAGAAAGGACATATATCATTCAAGACTGAGTTACGACAGTGTATTAAAGAGATATGAAAGGTACATTTTCTTATCAAAAAGCATCTTTATTTTATTTTATATTCTCACTTTCATTCTTATATATGGGGAATAGACTTTAAAATTTGAAGTCTATATCTATATATTATTACGATATAAAATGATATCCACAAATATATATTTATAAAAATATTTTGTATCTTCTGAATTTATACAGATATATTAAAAAAAATTGTAAGGTTAAAGCAAACAGTTGGCTAAAATAATATACTATATATTATTTTCTGAAATCATGCTATTGTTAATTTTATATTTTTTTAAAAAAAAGGTATCAAATTTTTATATTAATTCTTTAAATTAAAAAATATTTTTTAATTAAACTACCTTATTTAATTTTAAGTTAAAAGATAAATATTGAATCCTAAAAACGTGGAACCATAATCTAGAACACGTTTAATCATTATTATTTTTTGAAAAGGTATCAAATTTTTATATTAACTATTTAAATTGAAAAATATTTTTTTAATTAAACTAAATTATTTAAATTTAAATTAAAATATAAATATTGAGTTCTAATAATGTGCAGTGTTAAAGAATTTTGAAATTGAAAGTTATGAGATTTTTATATTAACTATTTGAACTGAAAAATAAATTTTGATTAAACTAACTTATTTGAATTTAAGTTAAAAGATAACTATTGAATCTTAAAAACGTGCGATCATAATCGAAGACGCATTAAGACTCTTTTTGTTTGTAAGTCATCATTTTTATTATGTTAACTATTTATTTAAAATTAAAATTAAAACATAAATTTTAATTAAACTAATATATTTGAATTTAAGTTAAAACATAAATTAGATCAAAATTTAAATTTAAGTTAAAACATCTCTCCCTCGGGACCTTTCCCAGCTTTCATACCACAACACGGCGATGTCCCGTAACCGGAATGTTGCCAACTCAACTGATTCTGTAGGCGTGGCATGTATAACCCTGAAAATTCTCTGCATCTGATCTAGAAAATTCTGAGGGTCCTCTGTCTGGTCCGTACCTGTAAACTTTGGGGGATTCAAAGCCAAGAACTCTCGGACCCTCGAACTACAGAGCCCTCCTAACGATTCCGCAACTGTAGACGGCATCGGCTGACGCTGAGCAGCCATCATCTGTGCCAACATGACTACCACATCCTGACCTCCTGGTCGGAAGGTATCAGTATAGGTGTTCGGCTGATTGTGGGTATATAAAACGACACGCAAGTGCACGTGGTCGAACAAGTAGTAAGTGACTTTAGTAAGCCAAGTATCGATCCCTCAGAAACTTGGATGAAGTGCAATTTGCTCAAGTGTACTATATTTTACTTCTAAAAATGCAGACAACAGTGTAACCAAAAGTTTGATAGTTTGTTTTATAATTTTTATACTAAAGCTAAGAATAATTATCTACTTTGAATCTGAACTATGAATGAGAGCATGCTGAGGTTAAACGAACATGTAATGAAATTAATTATCATCATACTTTGGTTAATCTTTTCTTCCAGTTGCTAGCCAAAAACATTTGCCAAGAGATTAAAACTCTCGTATTTAACCTCACTTAAGAATCATGAACCATCCGTTTACATTTCTGTGATCAAATGCAATTCATGTCCTAGCCATACAATTCCGGTTCCTAAACTGACTAATACGACTTTCAGGTATATTTCTATCCTGAAAGCAAATCAAAACTCAATTTTCCCAAACCAAGTAAAGAACATATCCTATTAATTCACAACTTTCCAATTTCTTGCTCTCTGGAGTGAAACCGGACTTTTTAGATTTACATTAGCGTAGGCCACACATTAATGCAGTAAGAACAAGAATTAATAGAACAACATGGAAGAAAAGATGAAAAACCAAATAATTAATGATCAAATTTCATCACAACTGTTCATAACCTCAGCAAGGAGAGGAATTAGCCACTCATTTGTGGATTAAACATCTTAAAATGAGTGTTAATCATACAAGCAATTGAATTAAAGAAGAAAGAAAGAGAGAAAAAACCCTGATATTTTCGTCCCTCAACTGCCTGTAACCCACGTCCTTGCTCCACCAAGTCAGAATAATGAAAAATGAACCTAAGTGTGCTATTTATAGTAGTAGGACTTTTTTCCGGAATAACAAGCAACGTGTCACGGAGTGCATCGCGGAGCACTGCCTCCGTGACACGCTATGGACGCGGAAGCTCTCTGGAAATCACCTGAACTTGGCCCCGGCAGCACCCTGCCGCGTTGGCAGCGTGTCACGCTGCTTGGGCAGCGTGTTGGCACCTCTTGGTCGCGCAGCCAACCTGTCGTGGCACGTTGCCAACGTGCAGGTGGGCTGTTGTTATCAGTCTGCCTGCCGTGGCACGTTGCCGACGCGCCGGTGGGCTGTTTTGTGCCTCCTCTTTGCCGACGTTCGCGTGTTAATTCTGTTTCCAAACCTCTACTTCACCAACTCATGGATTAGTTACTCAAAAGTCATCAAAACCTACAAAACAAAGGCTAATCATGTTGGTTAGCACATATCTTCACTTCATATAAAATTACATGAAAATGTATACAATTACTTAGATAAACAAGACTAATTTAAGTCACAAAGCGTATCTCGGGCATGCTATTTTTTCCCGTGATCACAACCCCACACTTAAAGCCTTGTTCGTCCTCGAACAACCTTTTACATATCATGCATATGGAGACTCCCGCATAACTAATTTAGCAAGATAATTCAAGTTACGGCTATAATGATTACGTAAGATAACAAGCTACAAATAGAGCATGCATGATTTGATCATTGAAATGAAGAACAACTATGTTAAGACTTCTTAACCTCAAGAATCGACTCTCAATCTTAGCAAACTCATGCAAATCAACTGATTAAGAAATCCCACATGAATTATGTCCTTCATTCCACATGTGCCCTTACGGAAAGAGAGTTACCCATTTTCACACGCAAAAATAATTTTTCAAATCACAACATATGTGGGTACTTGAATAGAATTACACTCACTCTCACAAAAAATTCACATGCATCATGTAATGACCCATAAGCTTGCCCTTAGTGTTTTATTCCACTAATTTAAGGATGTGTGAATGTAAGATCAAGTAGGACTTTTTAGGTTGTAATGTAACTCGGGTGCGGGTAGATACTATTATGGCCAGTAATAGTGACTATCTTTCCTAAGCGCTTTTAATACATTACGCCTTCATTACAAACTTCCCTTCCCTCACTTCACCTTTTTCTCTTTTCATCTTTCTTTTTCCTCTTTTGTTCCCCCCTTTCTTCAGGCACTTTTAGCTTATTAGTAAGGAGTTCTATAAGTAACTTTTCATTTATTTAATTTCTTACTCCCTACTAATACTTACCCATATTCAAACAAGTGCGCCCTCGACCTTTCTCAACTTTTACAATTGCTATTTTCCCTTCTTTTTCATTCTTCTCACTCCTTTACTCTTTCGGATTTTTCCTTTAAGCACTTAGGAGTTTTGGTTCAATTTCAAGGCTAATGAAAGAAAAAGGATTAAGCTTATGTTGCAGCTGTCAAAGAATAGGCTCAAGGCTCAATGGGGTTAACTAGGATTAATTTTTCAAGGTAGGTATAATGAGGGATAAAAGTTCGGTTCATTCAAAGAAATGCCTAAATCATCTCCTACAATTCACATCCTTCATTTCGTTTTATATACACACCAGGCAAGTTCTAGACATTTCATAATAGCACAGAATACTCAAAAACCTTACACTCATGGCACATGGTCAAATCAAGACACAATCAGTAGACTCTTACTCAGCTAATCACAAGAATTCAGAATTAAGCTTCCATCATATTGAGTCAAATTCAAGAGCCTAAGTATCTCAAACAAAGTTATACACTTGCATGCTTCACACTGAACATACTTGCATCTTACAACCATGTATAGCACATAAAAAGAACATCAAGCACCAATTAGTTATGGTTTCAAAAACCCAGCACCTACCGACTAATTTTTCTTCAAGACGGTCGTCATCCATCCATCGTTGGAAACAGTCCCTAACTATGACTAAAAATACTATATACAGACAAAGGAAAGAAAGAAAAAGAAAATTTTTATTCTTCGGTTCAAAGACCCCCCGTCGGAAAAGAACCGAAAAGAAAAACCAACGGGTGATGAATTCATGCTTAACTCACAAAAAAAAAATTTAATTTTCTCACAAGCATTACATTCTCCAAAAATTGTTAAGCACAAAAAATTTGAAATTTCCCTTGAAATTTTTCCTCACCCCACACTTAAATCATGCTATGTCCTCATAGCATCAAATTAAAATCTAAAAAGGGTGAGAAATACTCCCTGAGGCCTTTAGGCCTAGCTAACAACATGCCTTTCTTCAACTTTGCACAAGTGGGTGTTCGACCCCACATTTTTTCTCTTCCATGCTTGTTAGCTTCCTCCTCCATGGGTACTCAGACTTCCCCTCCATCTGTGCTTAACTTTCCACCAAAGCAAGACAAGATGAAAAATAAATAAAATCAACTTAAATGCAAGAAATTAAAATGGTACCCATGGTACCCTTGGGTTGCCTCCCAAGCAGCGCCTAATTTTACGTCGCGGCACGACGTATCCAGTTTCACCGTTTTTTCCTCCACCTTGAGGATATGAATCTCACCCCTAATTTCTTCTCTAATTTCCTCTTATGCTCCAGGGGTGGTGGTGAAAAATTGTAAGGACCAAGCAGTAGATGTTGCTTTTTGAACCTATTGGCCCTTAAGTAAGCGAAGTCATTTTGTCTCTCTGAGTTAGCAAATTTCAAAATGTACGGGGCTTGGTCCTCCTCTAGACATTTCTCTATAAGCTTGGAAGACTCTATTTCTATGTTTTCAACCAAACTTAATGTCGAAAGATGCTTCGAGTGTGGTCCAATAAACCTCAACTCTGAAAATGCATTGTGCCTGACCTCCTTACTTGTATACACCTTCTCAACATCGACATCTATCTCTCCATTAATGTCAAATGGGGGATACTCTATCTCTTCTTCCACGAATAGATTTTCCGTAAGTGTGAGCCTATTACGGGGACACTCAAGAGATTCTACTTGTTGGGCTTCATCCAAAAATTCACCCTTGTCTTCCTCTTGTAGTTCCTCTTGAATATCGGCTAAAACTGTTACCTGCAATTTATCACAAGCTTCAGCCTCAGCAATCATCTCTGTGAATTTGATGATCATCCTTTCTAGAGCCTCTGCATTCTCTTCTTGCTGAATTCTCAATACTGCCATCGCCTCCTTCATTGCTTCTGATTGCTCCAAGAGTTGTTTCAGCATGTCTTCTATTCGAGCTTGGCGTCCCAAGTCCTCATTTTCAGCATGCCTATATTCAGAAAAAATAACAGAAGGATCATAGTAGGGGCTTGGGGGAGGGTAATATGCATTCGAACAGCCATCCCAATGGCCATCTTGACCACCACATATATTGCACGTGTTACAGTGTTGCCACGAGTGGTGTCCTCCGCAATTCAGACAAGATTCGTTAAAATATGAGTATCCACCATTTAAAACATTTGTATTCCACGATGTAATGTCAATAAGGGTATACAAACAAGCAGAAAAATAAAGAAGAATTAAAACAAACACTAAGACCAAGTTGTCAGCACTTAGAAAACAAAAATACAGTAAATTAACACTTAAAACAAATTCACCAATTGCCAAGTCCCCGGCAACGGCGCCAAAAACTTGTTCGGCTGATTGTGGGTATATAAAACGACACGCAAGTGCACGTGGTCGAACAAGTAGTAAGTGGCTTTAGTAAGCCAAGTATCGATCCCTCAGAGACTTGGATGAAGTGCAATTTGCTCAAGTGTACTATATTTTACTTCTAAAAATGCAGACAACAGTGTAACCAAAAGTTTGATAGTTTGTTTTATAATTTTTATACTAAAGCTAAGAACAATTATCTACTTTGAATCTGAACTATGAATGAGAGCATGCTGAGGTTAAACGAACATGTAATGAAATTAATTATCATCATACTTTGGTTAATCTTTTCTTCCAGTTGCTAGCCAAGAACATTTGCCAAGAGATTAAAACTCTCGTATTTAACCTCACTTAAGAATCATGAACCATCCGTTTACATTTCTGTGATCAAATGCAATTCATGTCCTAGCCATACAATTTGTCACACCCCACCTTGGGGGGTATGACTGGCACCTGGTGCCCTACTAGGACCTGAACTGCTGGACTGCTAAGCCTGGGCACATCTGGTGCCTGGCTGGCTCTAACTCATATTTCTGGAAACAAAGGGCTATATAACGGTTGTAAACACAACCCCCGGCCCATTGGCCTATAGCCTCCTGTACCTGTACTAACAGCTGACCAGAAACATGTCAATATAGGGAAACCTATGCGGGCCGACAAGGCCACCATGCTGTCTAGTTATCTATAACTCAATCATGAAGTACTAGAAAGCTACGTGACCGGCAAGGTCACCACTACTGGCAAACTATGGCCCCACACGGCCAACATAAAAGAAAGAAAGAGTACTAACAGCTATACAACTGCACGGCCTCACACGACCGGTTCATCTGACCACAGGGAGCTATATACAGACTGCAAGCCTCTAGGAATAGCAATAAAAATGATCGGGATAGGGCCCCGACCTACCCGTACTATACAACAAAAGAAACTGAAATACACCTCTGGAATTCAGTCTCCGGATGACAGGAGCTGAATACTCGATCGCTGACAGGAATCACGTAGTATCGCCTGCTCGTCTATGAGTACCTGCAGGCAAGTAATGCAGCGCCCCACCGGGCGTCAGTACCGCTCGTACTAAGTATGTAAAGCAATAACTGAAAGCAAAATCTGGAAACAACAATGTAACTAATGAAACTGAAGTAAGAAGAATTAGAATAACTGTATGATAATGTAAGTCATACCTTCTCTCATTTATACGGAAAGGAAATAGGGGTCGTACTTGGAGACATATCACTCTACTGCTGATCTACTTGTATCTAACGTAACATGGCATAACATAACATAACATAACATAGCACACACAAACCTTACCCGGCCCCCATAAGCCGGGAGGTACAACCAGCACGGAATCTACACTCCTACCCCGGTCATCCCATCTCCTATAAACCCTGTAAGCATCCTGTCGGTTCCCTGGGTATGCACTTGGGCTCGCTGAGCCCCTGACTATAACTGTACCTGAGTCCGAAGGACTCCTGAATCAACACCCGGGCGTATCCGCTCGACAGGGGTGTATCAAAGCCGACCAAGACATAATATGGGGAAAACTGGCATCCCATCTTCATCCCCTGTGGGACGGCATGCCACTCCGTAGAGTGACGTATCCTCGTCCTCTGGCGGACGAGTCGATACAGCTATCAACCCTGGGGTGGTCATGGATGCTAGGTAGTCCAACCCCAAACAATACAACGGTCTCAACTAGCAATACTGTCTGCATATCTCACATGTTGAGGCTAATAGGGGTAAAGTATCGTATATATTACATGCTGAACTAGTGATAGTAATCTGTACGTATTTAATACGTGCTGAGGCTGGTAAATATATACATATGAATATAGTCTCATGCCAGACTGTTCTGGGGCTAATACTGAACAGGATATAGTATTTCTGCTGAAAACCATGTTGTTTACTGAGTTTCTATAGTAACATGATTTACTAGTTCTACCATGCTTTCTAGCTTCACTTTAACTTGTCGTTCTATCTCTGAGATGTCTTACAGATATTACATTGCTTTACTGGGCTTTAACTGAATACAATGATACCCTAACATTCCGCATTGTATCACATACTTAGCATGCTGTGCAGATTCTAACACTTGTATTAGGATCTATATCGGGCTAGCAAGTTTTGCGCAAATTATAACTCGATACTTCTAATACCGTACCAACATTCATAATAAGCATAACACATGACTTCTGAATATTCTACTGGCCTTTAAATTACGGTACTGTGCCAAGATTACTAACTTGCCGAGGAAACTAGCTTTACATACCTTATCCTTGAACTATTCATCTGTCGAACGAGACTCGGCCGGTACTTCAGCTATTTTCTCCCAACTACATTCATAAATATGTCAATTAATATTAAATACAGCTTTACTTTAAAAGGCAACGTCACTTTCGATATAGTTTATAGCCTAAACTTAGGCTTATCGAAAGACGGTCGAAAACTCGCTATTTTTCAGAGGTCCGGAAGGGAGAAATATTCACTTCACAGCTAGGAACACATAGACACTAGTTTAGAGCATTTTCACTTACCTTAGCTCGGTGGCTCGACGATTCGTCGGCCGTATTTCACGAAACTGAATCCGTAGGAATGCTCTCTGCTGCTAAATACCTCAGTATCTGGAGTTAATTTGAGTTTGGACAACGTTTAGCAGCGTAATCGGACGAAAATTATATTATTTCTTCGATCCTTTTCCCGTCTCTGCGTTTGCTCTCTGTTTTCTGGAAATTTATATGAGTTAATTCTAAAATAAATCAAAGTGGGGCTTTATATACTTGGGCCTGGACAAGGCCAACGTGTCACGGAGCCAACGCGGAGGCCTCTCCTCCGTGACACGCTGCCATCGCGGAGGGGCTCTGCCTCGGCTCCTTCCGCGATGGTTTGACAGGTTTCTCGTCCGACCTTTTCCCGAGCCTTCCTCCAGCACGTATGGCCTTTAAATATGCTTAACCAACGTCCGAATAGGTCGTTTAGGTGCCGGGAATTCTACGGGGTATAACACAATTCCGGTTCCTAAACTGACTAATACGACTTTCAGGTATATTTCTATCCTGAAAGCAAATCAAAACTCAATTTTCCCAAACCAAGTAAAAAACATATCCTATTAATTCACAACTTTCCAATTTCTTGCTCTCTCGAGTGAAACCGGACTTTTTAGATTTACATTAACATAGGCCACACATTAATGCAGTAAGAACAAGAATTAATAGAACAACATGGAGGAAAAGATGAAAAACCAAATAATTAATGATCAAATTTCATCACAATTGTTCATAACCTCAGCAAGGAGAGGAATTAGCCACTCATTTGTGGATTAAACATCTTAAAATGAGTGTTAATCATACAAGCAATTGAATTAAAGAAGAAAGAAAGAGAGAAAAAACCCTGATAGTTTCGTCCCTCAACTGCCTGTAACCCACGTCCTTGCTCCACCAAGTCAGAATAATGAAAAATGAACCTAAGTGTGCTATTTATAGTAGTAGGACTTTTTCCCGGAATAACAAGCAACGTGTCACGGAGTGCATCGCAGAGCACTGCCTCCGTGACACGCTACGGACGCGAAAGCTCTTTGGAAATCACCCGAACTTGGCCCCGGCAGCACCCTGCCGCGTTGGCAGCGTGTCACGCTGCTTGGGCAGCGCGTTGGCACCTCTTGGTCGCGCAGCCAACCTGTTGTGGCACGTTGCCAACGTGCAGGTGGGCTGTTGTGATCAGCCTGCCTGCCGTGGCACGTTGCCGATGCGCCGGTGGGCTGTTTTGTGCCCCCTCTTTGCCGACGTTCGCGTGTTAATTCCGTTTCCAAGCCTCTACTTCACCAACTAATGGATTAGTTACTCAAAAGTCATCAAAACCTACAAAACAAAGGCTAATCATGTTGGTTAGCACATATCTTCACTTCATATAAAATTACATGAAAATGTATACAATTACTTAGATAAACAAGACTAATTTAAGTCACAAAGCGTATCTCGGGCATGCTATTTTTGCCCGTGATCAATAGGGACTGCTGGAGGTGGTGTCGCCCCAAGTGGCTCCTGATGTGGTGGAGACTGCTGGGAAGTTTGGGACGATACCTCTGTATTGCCCTCTGATCGGGCTATTTCTAAACGAGGGTGACGCATCCTGCTAGTGCCTTCCCCTGCTGCAATATCCAAGTTCTGGCCTGTAATAGGATGTCGCTGGTCTGACATTATCTGTAACCAAAGAATACAGTAAGCTCTGGGGACTCAACCCTATACTGTACCGCTCTACAACACGACTAAATAAGAATAACAAGGCAACCATGCTATCATGCCTCGCAGCCTCCTACCCATAGTATGTGGTGCACAACACATCCATAGGTAAGACTCTACTTAGCACGGCTTGCAGATTCCCAGGGATACGACCTGCTCTGATACCAAGTTTGTCACGCCCCGCCTTGGGGGGTATGATTGGCACCTGGTGCCCTACTGGGACCTGAACTGCTAAACTGCTGAGCCTAAGCACTTCTGGTGCCTGCGTGGCTCTAACTCTGGATTCAAGAAAACGACGGGCTATATAACGGCTGTAAATATAGCCTCCGGCCAACTAGACCTATAGCCACCTGTACCATAACATCAGCCGACCAGAATCACATTCATATAGGGGAACCTATGCGGGCTGACAAGGCCACCATGCTGTCTAGTTATCTCTAAATCAAGAAAACAGGTGCTAAACCGCTACGTGATCGACAAGGTCACCACTACCAACTGAGTAAGGCCCCACACGGCCATCATAACAAGCTAAAGCGTACACGCGGCCTCACACAACTAGTATAACTAACCATAGGGTATACACAATTTGAAAGCCTCTACGAATACTGATAATATGGTTGGGACAGGGCCCCGGCCTACCCATACTGTACAATAAAAGAAAAGAGATGAACCTCTAGCTATCTAGCTCTGGATGACTGGAGCTGATGACTCTGTGAGCTGGCTGGAATCACGAGGTATCGGCTCCTCGTCTATGAGTACCTACAGGAGAGTAATGCAGTGCCCCAAACGGTCGTCAGTACCGCTGGTACTGAGTATGTAAAGCAACAACTACAAAATATCTGAAAACAACAATACAACTGATGGAACTGAAATAGAGAGAAATAGACTGAAACTGACTGAAAATATGAATCTAAGACTGTTCTCAACTATGCTGGAAGAAGTAGGAGTCATACCTAGAAATGTATCGCTCTACTGTCGATATACTCGTATCTAGCGTAACATGGCATAACATAACATAACATAACATAACATAGCACACACAAACCTTAACCGGCCCCCATAAGCCGGGAGGTACAATCAACACGCAATCTATACCCCTACCCCGGTCGTCTCATCTCCTATAATAACTATAAGCATCCTGCCGATCCCGAGGGTATGCACTTGGGCTCGCTGAGCCGCTGACTATAACTGTACCTGAGTCCGGAGGAATTCTGAATCAACACCCCGGGCGTACCCGCTCGATGGGGGTTTATAAAAGCCGACCAAGGCAAAATATGGGGAAACCGGCATCCAATTTTCGTCCCCTGGGGGACGGCATGCCACTCCGTAGAGCGACGTATCCTCGCCCTCTGGCGGACGAGTCGATATAGCTATTAACCCTGGGGCAGTCATGAATGATAGGTAATCCAACCCCAAGACAATACAGTGGTCTCAACTAGTAATACTAACTGCGTATACCACATGCTGGAACTAGTGACAATAATGTGTATGTATATACTACATGCTAAAACTAATGATAGTGATATGTATATACTTAATACATGTTGAAACTGATAATGGTATATATACAATCTTCTGTCATACTATAATGAGTCTAATGCTGAACAAGATATAGTTTTTCTGCTGGGAATCATGCTGTAAAACTTAGTTTCATAGTAACATGATTTACTATTTCTAACATGCTTTTTAAACTTCATTTTAGGCTATCATTCTATTTCTGAAATACCTTATAGGAACTTATATTGCTTTACTAAGTTTCGATTGAACACGATAACATCCTAACATACTTTACTAAATCACATACTGGGCATGTTGTACTGTTTTGGTCACTTTCTACTAGAATTTGCATCGAGCTAGTAAGTTTCGCGCTACACATGACATGATGTTACTAATATCATACTAAAATGCATACTAAACATAATATGCGGTTTCTGAAATATTCCGCTGGCACTTGAACTATTTTACTATACCAGACTTACTAGCTTTCCGAAGAAACAGGCTTTACATACCTCAGTTGTCGGCTTCCGGCTAACTGGTGTAACTCGACTAATATTCAGCTATTTCTTCCAACTGTATTCATATATATATCAATTAGGATTAAATACATGAATATTCTGGAAGAAGATAACACTTTTAATATATAAATAGCCAAAACTTTGACTTATCGAAAGATGGCCAAAAACTCGCTATTTCTCGAAAGGCCAGAAGGGAGAAATACTCACTTTAGGGCTAGGAGTATATTGACACTAATTTGGAGCAATTCCACTTAACTTAGCTTGGTAGCACGATGGTTTGTCGGCCGAATTTTGCGAAACTAAACCCGCAGGAATGCTCTCTACAGCTTTATACTCCGGTATCTAGGATTAATTTGAGTTTGGACCGCGTTTATCAACGTAATCGGAAGGAAATTTCAAAGAAACCTTCGTTCCCTCTGTTCTTAGCTATGTTCTCTATTATTTTCTGAAAATCTTAAGTTAAATGAAATAAAAACCGAAGTTTGGAGGCTTTTATACTTGGGGCTGCACCTCACCTCCGTGGCACGCTATGTATCACGGAGGTTAGCCTCCGTGACACGCTGTGTATCGTGGAGGTGAGCCTCCGTGACACTCTGGCCATCGCGGAGGAGGTTTGCCAGCCTCCTCTTGCGATGGTTCGACGTGTCACTTATCTGGTCTTTCCCCGGGCCTTTTCCTAGCATGTATGGCATTCGAAAACTCTTAACCAACATGCGAATAGGCCATCTACATGTCGTGAATTTAAGGGGTGTAACATTCTCCCCTCCTTAAGAACATTCATCCTCGAATGTAAACTTCTACTTGCAAGAAGTTCAACTTACTTGAATTATTCTAGAAAAGTTTGGGCAGAGTCTCCCCTGGAATATGGACTATCTCAAAACCCTGAAATGCAGAAAAGTCCAATATAGGTACTCCACACAATACTGTAGCAATCATTATGTAAAAGTATAGAGTCGGCTATCTCATTATACATGTAATATAAGGCATCTCATATGATAACAATACTAACATACCTCTCGACTGATTAGGCTTGGAATAAGTGAGTATATCTGACTTTCATGTCTTCCTCTGCTTCCCAAGTCATCTCCTCTCGATTTTTGTTACGCCACAGTACCTTGACAGAAGCAACGTCTTTAGTCCTCAACCTGCGAATCTGCCTATCTAGTATGGCTACTGGGACCTCTTCATAGGCCAACTCTTCCGTAACCTGGACATCCTGGACTGGGACAACTCTGGAGGGGTCCCCTATATACTTCCTCAACATAGACACATGGAAAACTGAATGAACGGACTCTAATTCTGGAGGTAAGTTCAACTCGTATGCCACTTGGCCTATTCTCCGCCGAATCTGATAAGGCCCAACGAACCTCAGACTGAGCTTACCCTTCTTGTCGAATCTCATCACCCCTTTTATTGGAGATACTTTCAAAAATACCCAGTCATTCACATTAAATTCCAGGTTTCTGCGCCGCACATCAGCATACGATTTCTGGAGGCTTTAAGCAGTCAGTAGGCGTTCTCTGATATGTTTTACCTTCCCCTCTGACTGATGAATAATATCTGGCCCAATCAGAGCTGACTCTCCTACTTTAATCCAGCCAACTGGCGATCTACATTTTCTCCCATACAATGCCTCGAAGGGCGCCATCTGGATAGATGAGTGGTAACTATTGTTATAAGCAAACTCAATCAGCGATAAATGCTCATCCCAGCTACCTCCGAAGTCCAGCACACACGCCCGTAGCATATCCTCAAGTGTCTGAATAGTGTGTTCCGCCTGTCCATCCGTCTGAGGGTGGAATGCTATGCTCAAATTAATCTGCGTTCCCAAACCTCTCTGAAATGACTGCCAAAATCTAGCTGTAAATTGTGCTCCTCTATCAGAGATAATAGATACTGGAACACCGTGTAATCTAACTATTTCTCTGATATACAATTCGGCGTAATCTTCGGCAGAGAAAGTGGCTTTTACTGGCAGGAAATAGGCTGATTTCGTCAGTCTGTCAACAATTACCCAAATTGAATCATGTCTATGCCTGGTACGGGGTTATCCTGCTACAAAGTCCATGTTTACTGCTTCCCACTTTCAAAGAGGCACAGCTATGTCCTGAGTCAACCCACCTGGTTTCTGGTGTTCCGCTTTTACTTGCTGACAGTTAGGACACTGGGCTACAAATTCTGCTATTTCCCTCTTCATACCTGGCCACCAGTAAATTTCTTTAATATCATGGTACATTTTCATCGCGCCTGGGTGGAGAAAATAGCGGGCGTAATGCGCCTCGCTCATAATCTGCTGGCGAAGCCCTGAAATGTCTGGAACACAAATGCGGCCTTTACATCACAACACTTCAGCCTCAGTTACCTGAAAATCTGGCACTTTTCCTTGTTGAATTTTGTCCTTAAGCTGAACTAGGTCAGGATCTTCATACTGCTGTTCCTTTACCTCCACAACTAATGACGACACTGCGGTGTTCTGAATTACTGCTTTGTTGTCCTTTGTTTCTGCTACACGAACGGCTAAACTGGCTAATTGGTGTATTTATCTGACCAACTCCCGCTACTCAGGCTGAAATTACGCCAAACTCCCCATAGATCTGCGGCTGAGAGCATCTGCTACTACGTTGGCCTTTCGGGATGATACAGAATGTTCACATCATAATCTTTCAATAACTCCAACCAGCGACGCTGCCGCAAATTCAACTCTCTCTGAGTGAAGATATACTGTAGGCTCTTATGGTCAGTGAAAATATCCACATGGACGCCATACAGGTAATGTCTCCATATCTTTAAGGCGTGGATCACTGCGGCTAGTTCCAGGTCATGGGTAGGATAATTCTTTTCGTGTTTCCTCAGCTGTCTGGAAGCATAAACAATCACTTTACCGTGCTGCATCAACACACATCCCAACCCTATACCTGATGCGTCACAATACACTGAATAACCCGTTGTACCTTCTGGCAACTCTAATACTGGGGCGGAGGTCAACCTGTCTTTCAATTCTTGAAAACTCTGCTCACATGCCTCTGTCCACTAGAACTTTACTGCTTTATGTGTTAGCTTAGTCAGAGGTGCCGCTATGGTGGAGAATCCCTCAACAAACCTTCTATAGTATCGTGCTAATCCCAGGAAACTGCGGACACGGTCGGAGTGGTAAGTCTGGGCCACATTTTTATTGCTTCTATTTTCTGCGTGTCTACCTGTATACCAGCATCTAACACAATATGCCCCAAGAAAGCTACTGAGTTCAGCCAGAATTCACATTTGGAGAACTTGGCATACAACTGACGGTCCCTGAGAATCTGGAGCACTGCCCGTAAATGAGCCTGGTGATCTGCCTCTGAACGAGAATACACCAGAATATCATCGACAAACACTATCACGAACAGGTCCAGGTATGGTCTGAAGATACTGTTCATCAGGTCCATAAATACCGCTGGGGCATTCGTCAGCCCAAAGGACATGACTAGGAACTCAAAATGGTCGTATCTGGTCCTGAAGGCTGTCTTCGGAATGTCCCTTTCACGAACTCGAACCTGATGGTATCCGAACCGTAAGTCAATCTTGGAGAAATATCTGGCCCCCTATAACTGGTCAAACAAATCATATATTCTGGGAAGCGGATACTTATTCTTAACTGTAATCTTATTCAACTGCCGGTAATCTATACACATGCGGAGCGAGCCATCCTTCTTTCTCACAAATAGAACTGGCGCACCCCACGGTGAAGTACTCAGCATGATAAAGCCCTTATCTAACAGATCTTTCAGCTGCTCCTTTAATTCTTTGAGTTCAGCAGGAGCCATACGATACGGAGGAATTGATATGGGTTGGGTTCCTGGTAATAAATCAATGGCAAAATCTATTTCCCTTTCTGGAGGAATACTAGGTAGCTCATCTGGAAATACGTCAGGGAATTCATTCACCACTGGAATAGACTGGAGAGTCGGAGGCTCTACCCGAACATACTGAACTCTGACAAGGTGGTAAATTCACCCCTTAACTATCAACTTCCTCGCCCGAAGATAGGAAATAAACCTACCTTTTGGCATAATTGTACTGCCCTTCCACTCTCATACTGCCTCCCCTGGAAAGTGGAATCGGACTGTCTTGGTCTAGCATTCTACATTTGCATAGCACGGAGCCAACCAATCCATACCCATAATGGCATCGAAATCGACCATTTCTAATTCTACCAGGTCTACTGTGGCCTGACGATCAGCAACCTCTACTATACACCCGCGATAGACCCTTCTAGCTATAATAGAGTAACCGATGGGGGTGGATACTAAAAAGGATTGCTGAAGCAACTCTGGTGCAACACTAAACTTTCAAGCCACAAATGGAGTAATGTAGGACAAAGTAGATCCTGGATCAATCAATACAGAAACAGGGTATGAGCAGATAGTCATCATACCTGTCACAACCTCAGGTGACGCTTCTGAATCCTGCCTCCCTGGTAAGGCATATGTGCGGCTTGGACCCGCACCTACACTGGAGGCCCCTGATCTGCCCCGAACCCTGCCTGCTGAAACTAAGGGCTTGTGTCCTGCCGAGGATGCTGAAGCTCATGACCCTGCGGATGCCCTGTCCTGCCTATCCCGGTCTTCCTGTCCTCTGGCTAGACAATCTCTCATCAGATGGCCCTCTTGGCCAAAAATATAACATCCGGTGGAGCCATACCCGCATGCTCCAGAATGACGTCGACTGCATATAGGGCAAAGTGGTAGGGTATACCTACTCTGCTCCGCCTTCCTCTGTAATGGTGAATCTGCAGTCTGCGAGCCTCTGCCTGTCTCTGACTGCCCCCTGCGGCTAAATCTGTCCCTCTGCGGCTGTGGTGGAGGCGGGGGTCTGGGCGGCCTATCTAACAATCGTGGCCTAGGTCCTCCCCGAGCCTCCCTCTGTAACTCAATTGGCCTATCCCTGTGGCGCTGTTCCTGACTGGTCCTCCTGATCTCCCGATGCCGTTGCCTAATGCCCTCAATATTCTGTGCAAATGCCTGAACTCGGGCAATATCCATGTCCTCTCGCAGTGTGGCTGTAATACAAGTCTCAACATATTCTGGATTCAACCCCATGATGAAGCGGTGTACTCTGGATGCCATGGTATCAACAAAGGTCGGTGCGTACCGGGCCAATGAATCAAACTGCAAGGCGTATTCCCGAACACTCATGGCCCCCTGCTCTAAATGTAAAAACTGGTCCACCCGGGTGTTATACCCCGTGGAATTCCCGGCACCTAGACGACCTATTCGCATGTTAGTTAAGCATATTAGAAGGCCATACGTGCTAGAGAAAGGCCGGGAAAAAGATCAGACGAGAAACCCGCCGAACCATCGCGGGAGGAGCCGAGGCAGAGCCCCTCCGCGATGGCAGCGTGTCACGGAGGTGAGGCCTCCGCGATGGCTCCGTGACACGTTGCCCAGGTTCAAGCCCAAGTATATAAGCCCCACTTTGGTTTAATTTCATTTAACCAAAGGAAATTTCAGGAAAAAAAACAGAGGCTTCGGCAGAGAGAAGTAAGGACGAAGGAAATTATATAATTTTCATCCGATTACGCTGATAAACACTGCCCAAACTCAAATTAATCCCAGGTACCAAAGTATTTAGCAGCAGAGAGCATTCCTACAAATTCAGTTTCGTAAAATACGGCCGACGAATCGTCGAGCCACCGAGCTAAGGTAAGTGGAATTGCTCTAAATTAGTGTCAATGTGTTCCTAGCTGTGAAGTGAACGTTTCTCCCTTCTGGCCCACTGAAAAATAGCAAGTTTTCGACCGTCTTTCGATAAGCCTAAGTTTAGGCTATAAATTATATCGAAAGTAACGTTGCTCTTTACAATAAAGCTGTATTTAGTATTAATCGACGTATTTATGAATGCAGTTGGGAGAAAATAGTTGAAGTACCAGTCGAGCCTCGTCCGACGGACGAATAGTTCAAGAATAAGGTACGTAAAGCTCGTTCCCTCGGCAAGTTAAGTAATATTGAGACAGTATAGTAATTCACAGGTCAGTAGAATGTTTAGAAGTTAAGTATTGCGTTATTGTGAATGTTGATACAGTATTAGAAGTATTAAATTACAACTTGTGTAAGACTTACTAGTACGATATAGATTTCAGCATAAGTGTTAGAAACTGCACAGCATGCTCAGTATGTGATGTAATACGAAATGTTAAGATATTGTTGTATTCAGTTGAAACCCCGCAAAGCAATGCGGTATCCGTAAGGCACTTCAGAAACAGAACAGTAGGCTAAAATGAAGTTTAGAAAGCATGTTAGGAATAGGAAATCATGTTAATACAGAAACTCAGTAAACAACCTAGTTTTAGCCGAAACACTATTTTGTATAGCATTTGCCCCAGTACAGTTTGGCAACAGGCCATATTTATATATATACATTTACCAGCCTCAGCATGTATTAAATACGTACAGATTGCTATTACTAGTCCAGCATGTAATATATACGATACCTTACCCCTGTTAGCCTCAGCATGTGAGATACGCAGATAGCATGACTAGTTGAGACTGTTGTATTGTTTGGGGTTGGATTACCCAGCATCCATGACCGCCCCAGGGTTAATAGCTGTATCGACTCGTCTGCCAGAGGACGAGGACACGTCACTCTACGGAGTGGTATGCCGTCCCGCAAGGGGACGAAGATGGGATGCCAGTTTCCCCATATTGTGCCTTGGTCGGCCCTTATACACCCCCGTCGAGCAGGTACGCCCGGGGTGTTGATTAGGAGTCCTTCGGACTCAGGTACAGTTATAGTCAGGGGCTCAGCGAGCCCAAGTGCATACCCAGGGGACCGGCAGGATGCTTACAGCCATTATAGGAGATGAGATGACCGGGGTAGGGGTATAGATTCTGTGCTGGTTGTACCTCCCGGCTTATGGGGGCCGGGTAAGGTTTGTGTATGCCATGTTATATTATGTTTGTTATGTCATATCGCATTAGATACTGGTAGATTAGTAGTAGAATGATACGTCTCCAGATATGACTCCTACTCCCTCCAGCATGATTAAGAACAGGTACGATTTACACCATCAGACAGTTAATCTAGTTCTTCCGGTTTCAGTTTCATCAATTATGTTATTGATTTCCGTTATTGCTTTACATACTCAGTACCAACGGTACTGACGCCCGGTGGGGCGCTGCATTACTTGCCTGCAGGTACTCGTAGACGAGCAGGCGATACTACGTGATTCCTGTCAGCGGTCGGGTATTCAGCTCCTGTCCTCCGGAGGCTAAATTTCAGAGGTGTATTTCATGTTCCTTTTTGTTGTATAGTACGGGTAGGTCGGGGCCCTGTCCCGATCAGTTCTATTGCTATTCTTAGAGGCTTGCAGTCTGTATATATACTCCCTGTGGTCAGATGAGCCGGTCGTGTGAGGCCGTGCAGTTGTATAACTGTTAGAACTCTTTCTTTTTATTATGTTGGTCGTGTGGGGCCATAGTTTGCCAGTAGTGGTGACCTTGCCGGTCACGTAGTTTTTTTTTTGTGCTTTATGATTGAGTTGCAGATAACTAGACAGCATGGTGGCCTTGTCGGCCCGCATAAGTTTCCCTGAGTTGATATGTTTCTGGTCAGCTGTTGGTACAGGTACAGGAGGCTATAGGCCAATGGGCCGGGGGCTGTGTTTACAGCCGTTATATAGCCCTTTGTTTCCAGAAATATGAGTTAGAGCCAGCCAGGCACCAGAGGTGCCCAAGCCTAGCAGTCTAGCAGTTCAGGTCCCAGTAGGGCACCAGGTGCCAGTCATACCCCCCAAGGCAGGGTGTGAAAAACTTGGTATCAGAGCAGGTCGTATCCCAGGGAGTCTGCAAGTCGTGCTAAGCAGAGTCCTGTCCATGGATGTGTTGTGCACCACATATTATGGATAGGAGGCTGCAAGGCATGATAGGATGGTTGTCTTTTGTTCTTATTCAGTCGTGCCATAGAGCGGTGCAACATAGGGTTGAGTCCCTAAAAACTTACTATATTCTTTGGTTACAGATAATGTCAGACCAGCGACATCCTATCACAGGTCGGAGTTTAGACATTGCAGCAGGGGAAGGCACCAGCAGGATGCCTCCCCCTCATTTGGAAACAGCCCGATCAGAGGGCACTACAGAGGCATCGTCCCAGCCTCCTCAGCAGTCTCCACCACGTCAGGAGCCACTTGGGGCGACAACACCTTCAGCAGTCCCTATACCGACACATTCCGACCAGGAGGTTAGGAGTGCTGTAGTTATGTTAGCACAGATGATGGCTGCGCAGCATCAGCCAATGTCCT
Source organism: Datura wrightii (assembly GCA_035772735.1). Classification (NCBI taxonomy): domain Eukaryota; kingdom Viridiplantae; phylum Streptophyta; class Magnoliopsida; order Solanales; family Solanaceae; genus Datura; species Datura wrightii. Next base: position 116,369,562 of record JASDFA010000019.1, read on the forward strand.
CTACAGTTGCAGAATTATCAGGAGGGCCCGGTAGTTCGAGGGTCCGAGAGTTCTTAGCCCTGAACCCCCCACAGTTTACAGGCACGGACCGAACAGAGGACCCCCAAGATTTTCTGGATCAGATACAGAGAATCTTCAGGGTTATGCATGCTACGCCTACTGAATCAGTTGAATTGGCAGCATTCCGGTTACGGGATATTGCGATGTTATGGTATGAAAGCTGGGAGAGGTCCCGAGGGAGAGATGTTTCCCCTCCCACCTGGTCCAGCTTTTCAGGAGCCTTTCTGGATCATTATTTTCCGCGGGAGATTCGATAGGCTCGGGTAGACCAGTTCCTACATCTAGAACAGGGGGCCATGAGTGTTTGGGAATATTCCTTGCGGTTTGATTCTTTGGCTCGATATGCACCGGCCTTTGTTGATACCATGGCATCCAGAGTGCATCGTTTTATTATGGTACTGAATCCAGAATATGTTGAGACTTGTATTACGGCCACACTGTGAGAGGACATGGACATTTCTCAAATTCAGGCATTTGCCCAGAATATTGAGGGCATCAGACAGCGACATCGGGAGATCAGAAGGGTCAATCGACTTGTTACCAGGCACTCAGCCAATATCAATACCTCCCTATCGTATGGCTCCTGCAGAACTCAGAGAATTAAAGAAGCAGTTGAAAGATTTGTTAGATAAAGGTTTCATCAGGCCGAGTACTTCACCATGGGGTGCGCCAGTCTTGTTTGTGAGGAAGAAAGATGGCTCGCTCCGAATGTGCATAGACTATCGGTAGCTAAATAAAGTTACAGTAAAGAACAAGTACCCGTTTCCCAGAATTGATGACCTATTTGATCAGTTGCAGGGAGCCAGATACTTCTCTAAGATTGACTTGCGGTCCGGATATCACCAGGTCCGAGTACGTGAGAGAGATATCCCTAAGACAGCGTTTAGGACCCGATATGGACATTTTGAATTTCTAGTTATGTCCTTCAGGTTAACGAATGCCCTAGCAGTCTTTATGGACCTGATGAACAGTATTTTCAGACCTTTCCTGGACTTGTTCGTGATAGTATTCATTGATGATATTCTGGTGTATTCTCGCTCTGAAGCAGATCACCGGACTCATTTGCGGATAGTGCTCCAGATTCTCAGGGACTGCCAGTTGTATGCTAAATTTTCGAAGTGTGAATTCTGGCTTAACTCAGTGGCCTTTTTAGGGCATATTGTCTCAGACGCTGGTATACAGGTAGACAAGCAGAAGATAAAAGCAGTTAAGTCATGGCCTAGGCCTACCACTCCGACGGAAGTTCGTAGCTTTCTAGGGTTGGCAGGATATTATAGGAGGTTCGTTGAGGGGTTCTCGACCATTGCAGCACCTCTAACTAAATTGACACAGAAAGCAGCAAAGTTTCAGTGGACGGAGGCATGCGAGCAGAGCTTCCAGGAACTGAAAGACAGATTAACCTCCGCCCCAGTATTAGCATTGCCGGAAGGCACGGAAGGTTACTCAGTCTATTACGACGCGTCAGGTGTCGGGTTGGGCTGTGTGTTGATGCAGCATGGTATAGTAATTGCATATGCTTCCAGACAGCTGAAGAAGCACGAAAAGAATTACCCTACCCATGACCTGGAATTGGCCGCAGTAATTCATGCCTTGAAGATGTGGAGGCATTACTTGTACGGCGTCCATGTTGATATTTACACAGATCATAAGAGCTTACAGTACATTTTCACTCAGAGGGAGTTGAATCTACGGCAACGCCGCTGGTTAGAACTGTTAAAAGACTATGATGTGAATATTCTATACCACCCCGGAAAAGCTAATGTTGTAGCAGATGCCCTGAGCCGAAAGTCAATGGGGAGTTTAGCGTATTTGCGACCTGAGAAGCAGAAGTTAGCTAAAGAAATTCATCAGTTAGCTGGTCTAGCCGTTTGAGTAATGGAAACAGAAAATAATAAAGCAGTAATTCAGAATTCTGCCGTGTCATCATTAGTTACAGAGGTAAAAGAACGACAGTACGAGGATCCCGATTTAGTCCAGCTCAGAGATAGAATTCAGAAAGGTAAGGAGCCAGATTTTCAGATAACCGGGGATGATATGCTACGCTGTAAGGGTCGCCTCTGTGTCCCGAATATTTCAGGACTTCGTGGGCAGATTATGCATGAGGTACACTACGCTCGCTATTCCCTTCACCCAGGGGCGACGAAAATGTACCACGACATCAGAGACATCTACTGATGGCCAGGTATGAAAGCTGAGATAGCTGAATTTGTATCTAGATGTTCTAATTGTCAGCAGGTGAAAGCAGAGCACCAGAAACCAGGCAGTTTGACGCAAGAGATAATGATACCTATGTGGAAATGGGAAGCGATAAACATGGATTTTGTAACAGGGTTACCCCGTACTAGACGCAGAAATGATTCCGTTTGGGTAATAGTTGACAGACTGACAAAATCAGCTCATTTCCTGCCAGTGAGGGCTACCTTCTCAGCTGAGGATTATGCCGAATTATATATCAGAGAAATAGTTAGATTGCATGGAGTGCCGGTATCTATCATTTCAGATAGGGGAGCACAGTTTACAGCTAGATTCTGGCAGTCGTTTCAGAAAGGTTTGGGGACGCAAATTAACTTGAGCACAGCATTCCATCCTCAAACAGATGGGCAGGCGGAACGTACAATTAAGACGCTCGAAGATATGCTACGAGCGTGTGTGCTAGATTTTGGAGGTAGCTGGGATGAACATCTTTCGTTAATTGAATTTGCTTATAATAACAGCTACCATTCAACTATTCAGATGGCGCCTTTCGAGGCATTATACGGGCGAAAATGTAGATCGCCGGTGGGCTGGTTTGAAATAGGAGAATCAGCATTAGTCGGCCCAGACCTTGTTCGGCAGTCCGAGGAAAAGATAAAGCTTATCCGAGAATGTTTACTGACTGCTCAGAGCCGCCAGAAGTCTTATGCAGATATGCGGCGTAGAAATCTAGAATTTTTGGTAAATGACTGGGTATATCTGAAAGTGTCCCCGATGAAAGGGGTAATGAGGTTTGGCAAAAAAGGCAAGCTTAGCCCAAGATTCATTGGGCCATATCAGATTCGGCGAAGAATAGGCTGAGTTGCATACGAGTTGAACTTGCCTCCAGAATTAGCATCTGTTCACCCAGTATTCCATGTTTCTATGTTAAGGAAGTTCGTAGGGGACCCTTCTACAGTAACTCCGGTTCAAGATGTCCAGGTCACAGAAGAGTTAGCATACGAAGAGGTTCCCGTAGCTATCTTAGACAGGCAGATTCGCAGGTTAAGGACTAAAGATGTTGCATCTGTTAAAGTGTTGTGGCGTAACAGAAATCATGAGGAAATGACGTGGGAGGCTGAAGAAGATATGAAAACCAGATACCCTCACCTATTTCAGGCCTAGTCAGGCGACAGGTATGTCTGTACTATTACTTATGCAGTACTTTATGGTTATATGTTGGTAAATGATAGAGGAAGATTGATATCTAGTTATCCAGTGAATCTTAGAATATTGTGTGCAGTGCCTGTGTTGGACTTTTCTGCATTTCAGGTTTTTGCGATAGTCCATATTACAGGGGAAACTCTGCCGAAATTTTTCTAGAAAATAAAGTAAGTAGTCCTCTAGATAACAGTGTACATTCGAGGACGAATGTTCTTAAGGGGGGGAGAATGTTATACCCCGTGGAATTCCCGGCACCTAGACGACCTATTCGCATGTTAGTTAAGCATATTAGAAGGCCATACGTGCTAGAGAAAGGCCGGGAAAAAGATCGGACGAGAAACCCGCCGAACCATCGCGGGAGGAGCCGAGGCAGAGCCCCTCCGCGATGGCAGCGTGTCACGGAGGTGAGGCCTCCGCGATGGCTCTGTGACACGTTGCCCAGGTTCAGGCCCAAGTATATAAGCCCCACTTTGGTTTAATTTCATTTATCCAAAGGAAATTTCAGGAAAAAAAACAGACGCTTCGGCAGAGAGAAGTAAGGACGAAGGAAATTATATAATTTTCATCCGATTACGCTGCTAAACGCTGCCCAAACTCAAATTAATCCCAGGTACCGAAGTATTTAGCAGCAGAGAGCATTCCTACGGATTCAGTTTCGTCAAATACGGCCGACGAATTGTCGAGCCACCGAGCTAAGGTAAGTGGAATTGCTTTAAATTAGTGTCTATGTGTTCCTAGCTGTGAAGTGAATGTTTCTCCCTTCTGGCCCGCTGAAAAATAGCAAGTTTTCGACCGTCTTTCGATAAGCCTAAGTTTAGGCTATAAATTATATCGAAAGTAACGTTGCTCTTTACAATAAAGCTGTATTTAGTATTAATCGACTTATTTATGAATGCAGTTGGGAGAAAATAGTTGAAGTACCAGTCGAGCCTCGTCCGACGGACGAATAGTTCAAGAATAAGGTACGTAAAGCTCGTTCCCTCGGCAAGTTAAGTAATATTGAGACAGTATAGTAATTCACAGGTCAGTAGAATGTTTAGAAGTTAAGTATTGCGTTATTGTGAATGTTGATACAGTATTAGAAGTATTAAATTACAACTTGTGTAAGACTTACTAGTACGATATAGATTTCAGCATAAGTGTTAGAAATTGCACAGCATGCTCAGTATGTGATGTAATACGAAATGTTAAGATATTGTTGTATTCAGTTGAAACCCCGCAAAGCAATGCGGTATCCGTAAGGCACTTCAGAAATAGAACAGTAGGCTAAAATGAAGTTTAGAAAACATGTTAGGAATCGGAAATCATGTTAATACAGAAACTCAGTAAACAACCTAGTTTTAGCCGAAATACTATTTTGTATAGCATTTGCCCCAGAGTAGTTTGGCAACAGGCCATATTTATATATATACATTTACCAGCCTCAGCATGTATTAAATACGTACAGATTGCTATTACTAGTCCAGCATGTAATATATACGATACCTTACCCCTGTTAGCCTCAGCATGTGAGATACGCAGATAGCATGACTAGTTGAGACTGTTGTATTGTTTGGGGTTGGATTACCCAGCATCCATGACCGCCCCAGGGTTAATAGCTGTATCGACTCGTCCGCCAGAGGACGAGGACACGTCACTCTACGGAGTGGTATGCCATCCCGCAAGGGGACGAAGATGGGATGCCAGTTTCCCCATATTGTGCCTTGGTCGGCCCTTATACACCCCCGTCGAGCGGGTACGCCCGGGGTGTTGATTGGAGTCCTTCGGACTCAGGTACAGTTATAGTCAGGGGATCAGCGAGCCCAAGTGCATACCCAGGGGACCGGCAGGATGCTTACAGCCATTATAGGAGATGGGATGACCGGGGTAGGGGTATAGATTCTGTGCTGGTTGTACCTATCGGCTTATGGGGGCCGGGTAAGGTTTGTGTATGCCATGTTATATTATGTTTGTTATGTCATATCGCATTAGATACTGGTAGATTAGTAGTAGAATGATACGTCTCCAGATATGACTCCTACTCCCTCCAGCATGATTAAGAACAGGTACGATTTACACCATCAGACAGTTAATCTAGTTTTTCCTGTTTCAGTTTCATCAGTTATGTTATTGATTTCAGTTATTGCTTTACATACTCAGTACCAGCGGTATTGACGCCCGGTGGGGCGCTGCATTACTTGCCTGCAGGTACTCGTAGACGAGCAGGCGATACTACGTGATTCCTGTCAGCGGTCGGGTATTCAGCTCCTGTCCTCCGGAGGCTGAATTTCAGAGGTGTATTTCATGTTCCTTTTTGTTGTATAGTACGGGTTGGTTGGGGCCCTATCCCGATCAGTTCTATTGCTATTCTTAGAGGCTTGCAGTCTGTATATATACTCCCTGTGGTCAGATGAGCCGGTCGTGTGAGGTCGTGCAGTTGTATAGCTGTTAGAACTCTTTCTTTTTATTATGTTGGCCGTGTGGGGCCATAGTTTGCCAGTAGTGGTGACCTTGCCGGTCACGTAGTTTTTTTTTGTGCTTTATGATTGAGTTGCAGATAACTAGACAGCATGGTGGCCTTGTCGGCCCGCATAGGTTTCCCTGAGTTGATATGTTTCTGGTCATCTGTTGGTACAGGTACAGGAGGCTATAGGCCAATGGGCCGGGGGCTGTGTTTATAGTCGTTATATAGCCCTTTGTTTCCAAAAATATGAGTTAGAGCCAGCCAGGCACCAGAGGTGCCCAAGCCTAGCAGTCTAGCAGTTCAGGTCCCAGTAGGGCACCAGGTGCCAGTCATACCCCCCAAGGCGGGGTGTGACACCGAGCCTGTCGAATCTCCCTTGGCAAATAATGATCCAGCAAAGCTCCTGAGAAGTTGTACCAGGTCGGAGGGAAAACATCTCTCCCTCGGGACCTTTCCCAGCTTTCATACCACAACACGGCGATGTCCCGTAACCGAAATGCTGCCAACTCAACCGATTCTGTAGGCGTGGCATGCATAACCTTGAAAATTCTCTGTATCTGATCTAAAGAATCCTGAGGGTCCTCTGTCCGGTCCGTACCTGTAAACTGTAGGGGATTCAGAGCCAAGAACTCTCGGACCCTCGAACTATCGGGCCCTCCTGACGATTTCGCAACTATAGACGGCATCGGCTGACACTGAGCAGCCATCATCTGTGCCAACATAACTACCGCATCCTGACCTCCTGGTCGGAAGGTATCGGTATAGGGACTGCTGGAGGTGGTGTCGCCCCAAGTGGCTCTAGATGTGGTGGAGACTGTTGAGAAGGTTGGGACGATACCTCTATATTGCCCTCTGATCGGGCTATTTCTAAACGAGGGTGAGGCATCCTGCTGGTGCCTTCCCCTGCTGCAATATCCAAGCTCCGGCCTGTAATAGGATGTCGTTGGTCTGACATTATCTGTAACCAAAGAATACAGTAAGCTCTAGGGACTCAACCCTATACTGTACCGCTCCACAGCACGACTGAATAAGAATAAAAAGGCAACCATCTTATCATGCCTTGCAGCCTCCTACCCATAGTATGTGGTGCACAACACATCCATAGGTAAGACTCTACTTAGCACAGCTTGCAGACTCCCTGGGATACGACCTGCCCTGATACCAAGTTTGTCACGCCCTGCCTTGGGGGGTATGACTGGCACCTGGTGCCCTACTGGGACCTGAACTGCTAAATTGCTGAGCCTAAGCACTTCTGATGCCTGGCTGGCTCTAACTCTCAAGAAAACGACGGGCTATATAATGGCTGTAAATACAGCCTCCGGCCGACTAGGTCTATAGCCACCTATACCATAACATCAGCTAACCAGAATCACATTCATATAGGGGAACCTATGCGGGCCGACAAGGCCACCATGCTGTCTAGTTATCTCTAAATCAAGAAAACAGGTGCTAAACTGTTATGTGACCGACAAGGTCACCACTACCAACTGAGTAAGGCCCCACACGGCCATCATAACAAGTTAAAGTGTACACGCGGCCTCACACAACCGGTATAACTAACCACAGGGTATACACAATCTGCAAGCCTCTACGAATACTAATAATATGGTAGGGACAGGGTCCCGACCTATCCATACTGTACAACAAAATAAAAGGGATGAACCTCTAGCTATCTAGCTCTGGATGACTGGAGCTGATGACTCTGTGAGCTGGCTGGAATCACGAGGTATCGGCTCCTCGTCTATGAGTACCTGCAGGCGAGTAATGCAGCGCCCCAAATGGGTGTCAGTACCACTGGTACTGAGTATGTAAAGCAACAACTGCAAAATATCTGAAAACAATAATACAACTGATGGAACTGAAATAGAAATAAATAGACTGAAACTGATTAAAAATATGAATCTAAGACTGTTCTCAACTATGCTGGAAGGAGTAGGAGTCATACCTGGAAATGTATCGCTCTACTGTCGATCTACTCGTATCTAGTAACATGGCATAACATAACATAAAATAACATAGCATAGCACACACAAACCTTACCCGGCCCCCATATGCCGGGAGGTACAATCAACACGCAATCTATACCCCTACCCTAGTCGTCCCATCTCCTATAATAACTATAAGCATCCTGCCGATCCCATGGGTATGCACTTGGGCTTGCTGAGCCCCTGATTATAATTGTACCTGAGTCCGGAGGACTCCTGAATCAACACCCCGGGCGTACCCGCTCGACGGGGGTGTATAAAAGCCGACCAAGGCAAAATATGGGGAAACCGGCATCCCATCTTCGTCCCCTGGGTGACGGCATGCCACTCCGTAGAGCGACGTATCCTCGCCCTCTGGCAGATGAGTCGATATAGCTATTAACCCTGGGGCGGTCATGAATGCTAGGTAATCCAACCCCAAGACAATACAGTGGTCTCAACTAATAATACTAATTGCGTATACCACATGCTGGAACTAGTGACAATAATGTGTATGTATATACTACATGCTAAAACTAATGATAGTGATATGTATATACTTAATACATGTTGAAACTGATAATGGTATATATACAATCTTCTGTCATACTGTGCTGAGTCTAATGCTGAACAAGATATAGTTTTTCTGGTGGGAATCATGCTGTAAAACTGAGTTTCATAGTAACATGATTTACTATTTCTAACATGCTTTTTAAACTTCATTTTAGGCTACCATTCTATTTCTGAAATACCTTACAGGAAATTATATTGCTTTACTAAGTTTCGACTGAACACGATAATATCCTAACATACTTTACTAAATCACATATTGGGCATGTTGTACTGTTTTGGTCACTTTCTACTAAAATTTGCATCGAGCTAGTAAGTTTCACGCTACACATGACATGATGTTACTAATATCATACTAAAATGCATACTAAACATAATATGCGGTTTCTGAAACATTCCACTGGCACTTGAACTATTTTACTATACCGGAACTACTAGTTTGCCGAAGAAACTGGCTTTACATACCTCAGTTATCGGCTTCCGGCTAACTGGCGTAACTCGATCAATATTAAGCTATTTCTTCCAACTGTATTCATATATATATTAATTAGGACTAAATACATGAATATTTTGGAAGAAGATAACACTTTTAATATATAAATAGCCAAAACTTTGACTTATCGAAAGACGGTCAAAAACTCGCTATTTCTCGGAAGTCCAAAAGGGAGAAATACTCACTTTAGGTCTCGGAGTATATTGACACTAATTTGGAGCAATTCCACTTACCTTAGCTCGGTAGCACGATGGTTCGCCGGCCGAATTTTATGAAACTAAACCCGCAGGAATGCTCTCTACAGCTTTATACTCCGGTATCTAGAATTAATTCGAGTTTGGACTGCATTTAGCGACGTAATCGGAAGAAAATTTCAAACAAACCTTCGTGCCCTATGTTCTTAGCTATGTTCTCTATTATTTTCTGGAAATCTTAAGTTAAATGAAATAAAAACCGAAGTTTGGAGGCTTTTATACTTGGGGCTGCACCTCACCTCCGTGGCACGCTGTGTATCGCAGAGGTTAGCCTCCGTGACATGCTGTGTATCGCGGAGGTGAGCCTCCGTGACACTCTGGCCATCGCGGAGGAGGTCTGCCAGCCTCCTCTTGCGATGGTTCAACGTGTCGCTTATCTGCTCCTTTCCCGGGCCTTTTTCTAGCATGTATGGCATTCAAAAACTCTTAACCAACATGCGAATAGGCCATCTACATGTCGTGAATTTACGGGGTGTAACAGCAAGGTTAAATATATTATTAATGGTGCAGTTTTTAATTATTATTATTTTTTGAAAGGTATCATATTTTTGTGTTAACAATCTAAACTGAAAAATAAATTTTAATTAAACTAATTTATTTGAATATAAGTTAAAAGATAAATATTGAGTTCTAAAAATAGTGCGTATTAAAGAATTTTTAATTTGAAAGTTATCAGATTCTTTATAAACTATTCAAATTAAAAAATAAATTTTAATTAAATTAACTTATCTGAATTTAAGTTAAACTAAATATTGAATCCTAAAAACGTGTAACTATAATCTAAGGCGGGTTTAGGACTCTCTTTGTCTGGAAGTTATCATTTTTTAGTTAATATAAAATTTAAACTAAATCAAAAATTTTAATTAAACTAATATATTTAAACTTAATTTAAAACATAAATTAGACCAGAATATAGAAATTCTTTTGACATATTACAATTTATATTTTTTAGGCATAACATAAAATTCTATGACTTTCAAAATATTTTTTGTTGCTTGATGGACACGCTGTTTTAAGATATTTTTATAAATAAATTTAAAATTTATCTATATCTATAGTTATATATAATTAAAGGAGATGGAAAAAAAATGCTTTCAACAAAATAAGAACACGGAATTATATGAATTTTTTTTATAAATGTGACAATCATGAAGTTAAAAAAAATTATAGATTACAGATCTGTACTCTTTTTTTTATTAAACATTCGAATTAAAATGTGTCTAATGTTTAAATTTTTTTGCACTCTTATTTTAAAATTTGAATTCTATATTTATATATTATTAAGATATAAAATGATATCCAAGAATATACATATATAGATTTATTTTATGTCTTCTAAATCTATACAGATATATATATAAAAATATTTGTAAGATTAAACCAAACCATTTGCTAAAGTAGTATATTATATATTTTTTCCTAAAATCGTGTCATTTCTAATTATTAGTATTTTATGAAAATTATTAGATTTTTATATTAACTATTTAAACTGAAAATGAATTTGAATTAAATTAACTTATTCGAATTTATGTTAAAAGATATATATTGAGTCCTAAAAACATGCCGTGTTTGAGAATTTTTTCATTGAAAGTTATCAGATGTTTATATTAACTATTTAAACTAAAAAATAAATTATAATTAAACTAACTTATTTGAATTTAAGTTAAAAGATAAATATTAAATTCAAAAAATGTGCAACCATAATCTAAGACACATTCAAGACTCTCTTTGTTTGGAAGTTATCATTTTTTAGTACTAACTATATATTAAAAAATTTAAACTAACACATAAATTAGATCAAAATATAGAGATGACATTTGATATATTATAATTTATATTTTTTAGGCTGAGCCAAAACTTACATAAAATTTTATGGCTTTTAAAATATTTTCTTGCTAGCTAGACATTGTGTTTTAAGATATTTTGATAAAAAATTTAAAATTTATCTATATATGTATTTATATATAATTAAAGGAGATGAAGAAAATCCTCTTCAATAAAATAGGAACTACAAAAATATTTTTAAAAAATTTAAATAGGACAATGGGACAATTAAAAAAATTACAAGTTACAGATTTGTACTCTTTTTATTTTTTAAATATTTAAATTTACACACACACACACACACACACACACATATATATATATATATATATATATATATATATATATATATATATAATGTTTAATTTTTATTGGGCTCTTATTTTAAAATTTGAAATCAATAACAATATATTATGAATATATAAAATGCAACCCAAAAATATACATCTGCAAATCTATTATATGTCATCAAAATTATATATATATATATATATATATATATATATATATATATATAAAATTTAAAATTATAAATGAAGAAAAGGAGAAAAATTAACCATTGTTGAATTATAAAACTTTATGATACAACTAATTTACAACTCAAATTTTAAGATAAGATTTAATTTATTGAAAATGAATAAATTCAAGCAACAAATTGTATATATAGACGTGCCACTATTTAAAATATAAGTTAAATACTCAATGAAAAATATTAATTAAAATATCAAGATAGAAAAAATTACAAAGAGTGAGATAAAGATAATATAAAGATAGTTATACTTCATATCAATATGCAAAATAAATAAATAAATAATACTTACAAATATTATTGAAAAATTATAAATTCATATTCACAAAAGTTATAATGCTAGATAGTTGATAATATAATAACGAAAATGAGGAACATAAAAATTATTAACTGATACATGATTTTTTTTTTAAAAAAAAAATTATGTATTTGTGATAGAAATATATTGAATTGAGAAAATATAATGATAGTTGAAATATCAGTAAAATGATATAACATAATTTTATCAATAAAACATAACATCAGTTGACATAACTAATTATTTAAATATGAACCGCGCAACGCGCGGTTACGTATACTAGTTTATACTTTAAGAAAAAGAAAGTCTTGATTAGGATTAAGTCAAGTGGCAACACATTATAATGACACGTGATAGTTTTAGGACAAATTAGTTAAGTTAGGTGATAATTAGTTATTGTTTGTGTTTAATTTTAATAATTTTTTTACTGTTTTGAAATCATAGTGATGATACAAAACAACAAAAACGTGCAGTTACTTTCTTTACATACAGTTTTAAAATTTAAATAAATAAGATTAAAATTAAAATTTATTATCTTTAATTCTTTTTTTAAAAAAAAAAAAGAGAAAAGAAGAAAAAGAATGAAATAGAAAACAGTTTTCTAAAACAAGCTATCCATTCCCCGATTTACCTCACCTTACGCAGCTATTTCTATTCCCATTTCCCCACATTCACTGTGCACTATATATGCATACACTGACACATGTTTAGACAAGTTAGAGATATAGATTTGGATAAGATAATTTTTAAGAAAAAAAAAAAAGCTCACGAATTGTAATTCTGAGAAATTAAAAAAGAATATCGCATGCATATTTTCATAGGGAGAGCATATAAATACAAAAAATACTCACTAATAAAATTTTCATCTCTGTCAAGTTTTACCCAAGCTCCATTTGTTGGTTCTGCTCTATTTGTTTATAGAATGGTAGAATTCTAAGATCATGTGAGATGCTTTCTGTTTATTTTATCTCTATTCATGATTTTATGAATATATTAATTTAAATGCAATGATGAATCCTTTTTTATATATCATACCACCAAATAAAATAAAATTATAATGCTTTGTTGAGATGGTGAAATAGTTTGTGTGTCCAATAATTACATGCATGTTAGGTATTTGTTATTTTACCAAATCACTTTCTCTTTTAGATAATACCTGTAGCTTAACATAATATCTAATAACTTTTTTATGTGCACTTTAGAATTGGCTAAGTTGCCCAACAAAATGAATAAAATTTAAAACATCAATTGAACTTGGGGCTATTTACCATTGTTGGGTGAGGCCTATATTCTGTCTATGGCAACGCCCACGAGGGGTTAGGGAGTTTTGGTTGGAGTCATGATTGAACATGGCGCTTGCTTGGTGGGCTTAGTTAAGAAATAAAGTTGCGCTCTTGCTATCAGCTATATCTTTTGGCATGATGGTAAACGTTTAATTCTAACAACAATGATAACTTTCAAACAGGGGACACTTACGACACCTTATTTACCACATGGTGCTAGACTAATAGAAGTGATAGCCCATGTTCCGAAAGTAATGCCTTATATGCTAGCTCTAGATTAATTCATGTAAACCACGAGAAGAACATCAAACAAGCTTTCTTCTTAATATATAGTCATATTTGTTGGTACACAATATAATTTAATTAGTCTTATTTGTCTTTTGATAAAATTGTGATGATATATTACAAGCTTCAACTTCGTGCTCTATTTAATATAAATGGCTGAGGGTTTGTCAATTGTCAAACTCTATTTTACTTGATCTTGAATATTGCTTCTTTTTAAGAAACATAATACTATCACATCTTTTGTTCTATCCATACACTTTTAATTTAACTTATATACATATGTACGCTGGCATTATAAAATACTTTTATGTGATTATTATATTTTTTTTCTATTAATTGAACAGAGATAAATTCAGAACTTGAACATTATGGGTTCAAGTTCGAAATTCTATTCATGACCCATTCAATTTATTGTTTGCACTTATTTAGTGAGTTATTTAATATATGTAGTTTAAGTTAAAATTAAGTGATTTTTTTTTAAAGATTTATCTTAAATAAATTCATCCTATCTAAATATGCAAATCAAATTTAATCAAATCTAAATAGTAGATAAAGTTTAAGCTATAGTAGCTTATCTATTGCTATTTAAATTTGAGATGAGATTTTTTTTTATTTGAAATGTGACAAGAAAGATAACAACATGTATAATATTATATATGTAATTAATTTTTAATTACCGTAGAAAAAGTGAATAATCACAAAAAATTCAACCAATAAATATCTTTTTGCTTCTCATTTGTTAATTCAATTAATTAAATTTTTATAACTCAAAATTTTGTAATTAGAAAGAGTGAAAAAATTCTAATTGAATATTGCATATAATGCAAAAAATAATAATGTAATCAAAATATTGATAGATATTTCAGTTTTAAAACTAAAATTAAAACTTTTATATGAAAGAGAAATCATAACTTATTATGACATAATTTGAACTATAGGTGAAATATTAAATGAAAAATTTAGTAAAAATATATTGTAGAAAAAATATTGTATAAGGAAGTTAATGATAACATATAAAGAAATCATTCATCAAAAAAGTTATAAAACTTAATTTTTTTAATGAATAAAGTCAAGAATCGAGAATATTATATAATTAAAGAATTTTAATAATTCTAATTGCATATTGCATACAATGCAAAAAATAATAATATAGTCAAATGTAACAATCGACCCGACTGTTATAGCACCCCCGCCATCCTAGAGCGTGCAAATTTAAAAATTTCAAAACTTTGAATGAAGTCCCCGAAAAATTAAAACAAAACGCGAGATGAACAAGTTCGAATAGGCCGAGTCACAATTCTAGTGGACCCAGGCGAATGTCCGCCGAGGCGGGACTATCCCCGCCATAGCGAAATCGTTGCAACGGTAAATGGTCTCGCGGCAGCGGCGACGCAGACCAGGATTTCTCAATTCCATTTCAATTAGGATTTCAAAACCTAGCCTCTAGAAATGGATTAATAAAAACGCCAAAAAATAGAAAATAGATTCTTTGGAACAAGGAAAAGAGTTAAGAGGTAAAGATTCACCCTCCATAGCTAGGGACTCCCGCAAGAACTCAAGAACCGATGCAGACATGCAACTGGAACGTCTCGATGGTAGCTTGACACCCAGGTAGGCTATGGTTTACTCACTTCCGTATTAGACTTCGATTAGCTAAATATATAGGTGTGTATAGTTGATATGTATTGTGATCGATAGAATTGAAATAAGAATAATTCATTATTGAGTATTTAATCCAGTGAGACTCAGAGGAGCGAAGAAGTAGAAAAAGGGGTAGTGATACCTGCATAGTATGAGAACTCATAGGTAGAGATTGCAATAAAATTAGTTTATATGTGAGGATGTACATGGAAGCGAATTGAGCATGTGCGGAAGAATCTTTTGGTATTGTCATTAAATATGTATAATTACTTATATAGAATTATATAATCATTCCTCCGAAATGATAATTTTGAACGGTTACTTTTATAAATTACATGTACTAAAAATGAAAACTGAGATCTTAAGGGTGAACCCTGACTATTACAGAACGCGAGTCAAAATTCATGAGGTAGATGAATGGACTTTACATGATGACTTGTATTTTTTGTGAGTGTTAATGTGTTGCTTGAATTTTTGGACATTGTTTGTGATGAAGATTGTCTTGTTAAAATTAACTACCTAATTAGACTTGATGTAATATGGTCCCCTGTGGGGAACGAGATAAGGATGAGTTACAAAACTGGGAAGAAATAAATTGTAGGAGGAGCTGGGAAGAAAACTTGTCATAGTACTGCCATCAGTAACGATACAGCGGTTATTGTACCACTGCAGCGAGCCGTTGTGGCGACAGTAGTATCCTTGCAGCGAAACCCCAATCAATGAGCGGGCCAAGTTGAATTTTCTTGTGATATATTGATATAACTGAGATTATTATTAATTTGGTATGAAATTGAGTCCGGAATTTTGCATTCGGTTATACTTGTGGATATGTGCATGCTTCTTGTTGTGTGTGAATTATTTTTTATTGTACTAAGATGTGCATCCCGAGATTTAGGGGTGAGTTAGTAATGATCGAACGTGTGCATGAGATAGTGTGCAATATGAAACGGTAAATCTTTGATATGATGGTGAATGTGAGGTCTAGGGCCAAAGAGAAAGAGGTTGGATACGCAGAATGATACGATCTATACCCTGAATGAGGATTGGAGACATAAGCGGCTCGTGCCCGAGGTGAGCATCCAGGCGAGCAGTATGAGAGAGTACACAGACAAGTACGATTAAAAAACTATGCAGCTGGGTGTACGAATATGGGTACATAGATAGGTTTGATGAAGGTTTCATACGGCTGGGTGTACAGTACAAGGATTTCTAGAGTCCCTTGTAGGTCATGACCGGAAGGGCAAGCATAAGACACCTTTGACATATGTGTACAGTGATGTGACGGAGGCGTGTACCCGGCGTATCACCGACAGTATGATTATTAGATCATAGATTGAGTGGATAAGGTATGATGTGCATATGGCTGCAATGACTGCAAGGTACAGGTTTACAGCGTGATACAGGATATACCATTATGAAATCGGGTAAGTACGAGAGATACGATGCGGTAAGTATGTTGAGTCATGGTACAAACATGGTATTGCATGATTTGATTTGGTCATGAGGACAGGTATGCATTTTGTGACCTAGATCGGTATGGATTGAATTCTATATTATGTTTTGTGATTGTCTTTGAATAATTGAATTAATTGCGTATTTTTAACTCAATGTTAGTAGTTCGGAGTATGGTGAAGGAAAAATGGTTGTATAATGATTGTTGTTGTGAGTAACGTTTGATAAATAAGTTGTTGAAAATGACCTGAATGGTAGGGGTTAAACTTATGCGAAATATAATTAAATCCGTAAGAGGAGATAAGGGTCTATAATAAAATGAGAAGTGGATTGACTGAGGGATCTCGGATAGCGAAATGAGTAGATGCATGGTAGTAGCTCCATAATTGGTAGAAATTGGTATTTGGGCGATAATAGTAAAATAGAACAAAGATTAGAAATACTAAAGGTTAATGGGTGAAATGAAACATAATTGTACCAAGGGAAACGGGACTGCTGAAGGTATCGTTGCAGGGTCAAGTCGCTGCAGCCGCGGGACCGCTGTAGTGGACTGGGTACTCGCCGCAGCGGGAATAATGCCGAGGCAAATTTCAGGATTGATTGCTGACTAAAAATATAAGGTAATTGTAGGAACCTTGACGAGTCATAGAAGTCGATGATATAGTTAATAAAACTTAATGGATTGTCGTATAGTGAAGTATTTGTTAAGGATATTACTGTCAATTGCTTATTAATTATATGTTGTTATGTGAACTAATCTTAGTCGGGCGATGATGCTTACTAGTATGTGTGGTGTACTGATACTATCTTGCTACACCTTTTGGTATAGGTTGTGACAGGTTTGAAGTTCCTTGATTAGTGTGGAGTATTCAGCATCATCTTTCGTGTTCTTCTTCCCAGACGAAGTTGTCATTTTATCTTGTCATGTATTCTTTTAGAGCTCTTGTACCTGTATAGACTAGATTTTGGGAGAATCATGATTTTGAGGAATTGAGTTTTGTATCATACTATTGTTGAATTTTGTAAGTTACTCAAAAATACTTGAGTGTTTATGTGATGTTCTGCAAGGGTTCTCCTGTAGAGTAGAGTCGATGTAGGTGTCCGAACGATCCATTCATTTGGATCATGACAAATTGGCATCAGAGCATCTAAGTTACCGATTTTACAAGTACAAGAGCATGATAATATATAAATAAATCATGAAACTTAATTTTTAATGGAGAAAGTTAAGAATCGAAAATATTGTATAATGAAAGAATTTGAATAAACATAGTAAAAAGATTAAAAATTAATTATATTTTCATGTAGGAAATTAATATAAATTAAAATGAATTTAAAATAGATGAAAAATTTTAATTGTTTATTGATTTTAATTGTTTATTGCATATAATACAAAAAATAATTCTTGAAACTTGAAAGTACCGTATATTTTTAATAAAATAAAAATAAAATAATCTTTTTATACGTTGGACAAATGCAAAATTGAAAATTAACGTTATTAACATAGTCTTATTCCAAGTACATGTAAAATCCTTTATGAAAAAAAATAATTAAAATAATCAATAGAAAATAATTTACAAAAATAATAATAGAAATAATGTGAAAATATTTATACTTCGAATTCATTTTAAAAACTAAAGGAACATAACGAAATAATACCAAAATTTGTTATTAATAATTTAGACAATTTGAAAATTGTGAACAATATAATAAAAAATTTAATACTTCATGAGTAACAAAATAGACACACGTAATACATATATATACAGTAGTTAGGATAATTTGGATTTTGCCCGGACTCAATACAAATAACATTATATTGTATTTAACTATTTAATAAGTGAAAGCCCTTGGTCGTACCAAGGGCATTTCTGTCATTTGGCTTGGCTAATAAAAAGCCCTTGGTTATACTAAGGGCATTTGTGTCATTACTCTTTAAATTTTTTAGGTTAAAACACAGCTCTCATATACCTCTTTCAGCCCCTTTTTCATTTTGCTCCTCCCTCCTGAGCCAAAAGCTGGCCGCCCCCTCATCTCCCTCTTCTCCTCTCCCCTTCTGCCATTAACTCCGACCAAATACCCTTCGCCCTCTCTTCGCCAACCACCACGCTCCTTTGCCTTCTCTTCCTCCCCTCCATCTTCTCTGCTCCAAACCGAAGAGCAGGAACACTACACCAAACCACCGCACCAACCCCGGAACTCCCTCTGTCATCACCGGAAAACGCTTCGCAGTCGACGGATCCGGAAAGATCTGCGGAGATTTATCCGTAAATTTTTATTTTATTTTAACTATTTAATAAGTGAAAGCCCTTGGTCGTACCAAGGGCATTTCCGTCATTTGGCTTGGCTAATAAAAAGCCCTTGGTTATACTAAGGGCATTTGTGTCATTACTCTTTAAATTTTTTAGGTTAAAACACAGCTCTCATATACCTCTTTCAGCCCCTTTTTCATTTTGCTCCTCCCTCCTGAGCCAAAAGCTGGCCGCCCCCTCATCTCCCTCTTCTCCTCTCCCCTTCTGCCATTAACTCCGACCAAATACCCTTCGCCCTCTCTTCGCCAACCACCACGCTCCTTTGCCTTCTCTTCCTCCCCTCCATCTTCTCTGCTCCAAACCGAAGAGCAGGAACACTACACCAAACCACCGCACCAACCCCGGAACTCCCTCTGTCATCACCGGAAAACGCTTCGCAGTCGACGGATCCGGAAAGATCTGCGGAGATTTATCCGTAAATTTTTATTTTATTTTAACTATTTAATAAGTGAAAGCCCTTGGTCGTACCAAGGGCATTTCCGTCATTTGGCTTGGCTAATAAAAAGCCCTTGGTTATACTAAGGGCATTTGTGTCATTACTCTTTAAATTTTTTAGGTTAAAACACAGCTCTCATATACCTCTTTCAGCCCCTTTTTCATTTTGCTCCTCCCTCCTGAGCCAAAAGCTGGCCGCCCCCTCATCTCCCTCTTCTCCTCTCCCCTTCTGCCATTAACTCCGACCAAATACCCTTCGCCCTCTCTTCGCCAACCACCACGCTCCTTTGCCTTCTCTTCCTCCCCTCCATCTTCTATGCTCCAAACCGAAGAGCAGGAACACTACACCAAACCACCGCACCAACCCCGGAACTCCCTCTGTCATCACCGGAAAACGCCTCGCAGTCGACGGATCCGGAAAGATCTGCGGAGATTTATCCGTAAATTTTTATTTTATTTTAACTATTTAATAAGTGAAAGCCCTTGGTCGTACCAAGGGCATTTCCGTCATTTGGCTTGGCTAATAAAAAGCCCTTGGTTATACTAAGGGCATTTGTGTCATTACTCTTTAAATTTTTTAGGTTAAAACACAGCTCTCATATACCTCTTTCAGCCCCTTTTTCATTTTGCTCCTCCCTCCTGAGCCAAAAGTTGGCCGCCCCCTCATCTCCCTCTTCTCCTCTCCCCTTCTGCCATTAACTCCGACCAAATACCCTTCGCCCTCTCTTCGCCAACCACCACGCTCCTTTGCCTTCTCTTCCTCCCCTCCATCTTCTATGCTCCAAACCGAAGAGCAGGAACACTACACCAAACCACCGCACCAACCCCGGAACTCCCTCTGTCATCACCGGAAAACGCCTCGCAGCCGACGGATCCGGAAAGATCTGCGGAGATTTATCCGTAAATTTTTATTTTATTTTTATTTTTATTTTTTTCCCTTCTTCTTCTTTGTTTCATTTATGTTTAATTTGTTTGCTTATGAAATGGTCGGCCGCCAGATGACGCCATTGACAGTCGTGTAAGGAAACCGAGATGCATGGTGGTTTGTCTTTTTGGGTTACTCTTTGGTGGAAAGAAAAAGCAAGAGTTTGCCTTCCAAAACTGATAAAAGCAGGGGCGTTTGGGTAAGTTCATTTTATTTTTATGTTATTCATTTTGTAACACGTGTTTTGTTGCATGTGTTAAGGTTGTTTGCAATTCTGTATATTGTCTTTGCTATCTTTGCTGATTTTTTAATTTTCTTACACGTGTATTGATGCATGTGTTAAAGCCGTCTCTTTTTTACACGTATGTTTTTGGGTTCATTCCCAGAATATAATCATGTCTAATTTTGATTCTCTGGGTAAATTTGTACCTTATTCTGCATGTGATGACTGCTTAATTTTCTTTCAAAGTTAGCAAGAACTTTTTTTGGTTTGCTTTGCCTTTTTGTTGATGTATTTTCTGCTTTTTCCTCTTAAACTTATTAAAAAAAGGGAAATTATAGTGGTTCTGTTTTTACAGTCGTTCGTGTGTTCCGAAATTGATTTTTGTAGTGTCTTAAATTTTTTATGGTTTGCTTTGCCTTTTTATTGATGTATTGTCTGCTTCTTCCTCTTAAACTTATAAAGAAACCGGAAATTATAGTGGTTCTGTTTTCACAGTCGTTCGTCTGTTCCGAAATTAATTTTTGTGGAAAATAAAATGGAAATCTACCTATATATTCTTCTCATGGTCCTCTAATTCTTTTCTCCCCCCATCATTGAACCTTCTATAACCCCCCACATCCCTTTTTTTTCAATATTTTACTTCCTCCATTTTATGCTCTTGGATTTTGTACAGTAAGTTCTGAAATTTCAGTCATTTTCAGTCTTTCCTAGAGTCTTACATTTTATTCTTTCCAAACTGCTACAAAGCTTCCCTTTTTCCTTCAGTTCAAACAACTAAATTCACAATTTACACCTTTTTAAGACACTTCTCCATTCATACATGTAATTGTTCCTTTTATTATATTACAACATTATTTGCTTAGGAAAGATATTGTCTAAGAAGATTTAGATATATTAACATCTTCTATAACAGTGATCAGCGGCTAAAACAATACTTTACTATAGTAATTAATTTATTTTTTTTAAAACTAAATTTTCATGTTATATTTTGTCTGTTTATAGCAGTATTTTACCTATATTCGTGAATATCATCTATGTCATTATATTTTTTCTAACATCCCTGTTGTATACTGAAGCAGTAATATTTTGCCCTTTTTTTTACCAAATCACTCGGTAAGACATGGAGGAAAAATTAATAGATATCTGAACAAAATTATATTGATGCATAACAGTCATTTCTTCCCTTCTTATTGTTAAAATTTTGCTGCAAAATTTAGCATTTATTCATTCTTGTCTTCATTAGTGTTTGTTTTGCTTTGCAGGTGTTGCTTCACCTGTCTATTTTGATTCTCCTCTCTGTTTCTTCCAGGTAAGCTTTCTTTCAACTAAGTTCTTGCTCTTCCTTTGCAACTTCTTCCCACCCAAATGAGTAATTTTCAAAACTTAAATCTGTAAATTCTGAATCCAGAAAAAACAGAACGAAAAGAAAAACAGTAATAGAAGAATGGTATGAAAATGGGATAATCTTGACCAGAAAAATGGTGGGAATGAAGAGAAACAGTAGTAGGAGAAGTGGGAAAACCGATTTTTCTAACAGCACTATTTCCTTGTTGTAAAAGAGGAACATGAAGTGCTCTTAATTCAATTGTTTTAGCGATTGCAGTTTTAATTTCTTGTCTACTAACAACTTCACTACCATCATTCCTGTTGTTATAACTTGTAACTTCTTCTTCATCTTCTTCACATCAGCAGCTGCCATTTTTTTTTGTGTGTATGTGTGATGTTTCTTCATGTTCTTTTGTTTTCGCTTTTTGGGGTCTTAAGGAGGAAGAAGATGATAGATTATATGATATGTAGTAAAAGAATTTTTCCCAGAGGAACAGGAGAGAACTGAAACTTTGTTTTATTACCATATCCATGAAAATATAATTTCATAAACTGCTATACCATAAACTAGGCACTGTTTTTTACTCTTCTTTGCCAGCATTTTATACCTATATTGAATAATGGAATCAAAAGGTAAATTTTGTTACTCATCAATTTCACTTGAGGTGGTGTTACCAAATCAAGAAAATATAGTGGGGAATGCATTCTTTGAATGAGTCCTGTATGATAGCAAATTTAAATTAATTTAATTTTAATATAAATATTAAATATCAGATGAGAAATTTAAAAAAAATAAAGAAAATATTGAGACATATATCTATTTTAGTGGAATAAGTAGTAACTATGATAGTTACTAAGAAATTGAAAGATTGATCATATACTAAGGGCCCCCTCAAGGGAGGTTTTCCTTTTTTTTAAAAATAAAATAAAAAATCCAAAACAAACTTTCGTTATTCATTTTTTAAATTTTTTTTAAGTATGAATTTACAATGATAACATATTTAGTGTAATTTATAAATGATGTATGAAGGCAAATGTGTATACAATATTACTTCTACCTTATAAAGTAGAGATGTTATTTTCTATAGATCCTCGACTTAAGAAATATATTAAAATTAGGAATAATAAAATACAGTAGTAAATAGCAAAATTCCTAAACTCATTTTGGTTAAATATTACAAAACCACATTTGTGTACCGATGCAATGTTTGGAGTGTTTTTTTTTTCAAAAAAAAAATGTCAACATGAAAATAATATTAGCTGAATTTATTGTGTTGTAATTCTAAATTTGGATATTAAATATTTTAGAACACAAAGATAGAATAAAATGATTTGATATCAGCGGTCAATATCTTTTTACTATATTTGGAGAATGAAAATTTTGATCATCATCCATTACTCTTTTTTTTTTTTTGGGTTGCAATTAAAGAATTTTATTCACATTATCAAATAAACACATACTGCATCCTTCTTAAAGCAAATCAAGACAAACAAGAATCCTAACATATAATAGATCCTCTTAGTGTTAACCAATATTTTTAACATTTCAATATATAAATTGCTCTTTATTTAAAAATTAATGCTCATTTTGAATACCTTATGAGAATTTTTGCTATTTCCCGTGTTTGATACTCGTGTTGGAGTTCGATTAATTCAGATATGAAAAAATAGATAACGATCGAAAAATCTGATTTGAACAAACTAAAAATCCTATAAAAACACGTTAAATTTAATGTTGATAGATAAGATTATGTATAATAAGTAATATATATATTCTCTGTTTTAATTTATTTATTCAATTTTGTATTGACTGTATCAAAATATTTTTAGACTTAGTATAAAAAAAAAGGGAACATACAAATTAAAACAGAGAATTAAAGTTAGAGTATAATATATTACATTGTTGATATTTAATAATTACGATGAGATAACATGCCATATGACATCCTTGAATGAAAAAAAAAAAAAGAGCATAAATTTATGATCAAAATAAAATTACTTAATTTACTGAATTATTTGTAAACACTTTTGGAAATAAATTTTAATCGATCTTCTAATAAGGCAATACATTTGAAAAAAAAAAGATAAAAACTTGTTCATATCGCTAATTCATGGTCGATTATACATATACTTACTCTGGTTTATGAATAAATGTGTATAATATACTATAAACATCAATATAGGTAAGATTTTAATCTTTTACAAGGTGTCAGTTAGGTTTGTAGTTCCGGTAAAAATAAGATTTTCGGCGTTTAATATGCAATATATGCACATAAATATTATATTTAACTTTATATATATAATATAATTTCACAATAAATAGGATTCGAATGAATCCCTTTCACAACTCTAATTTTGTCCCTGACTTATAACTCTATATTATTTAATTTTTACATAAAGTATCTAAAAATAATATATGAGATATTTTTATTTTTACACACAAACATTTAGAAACAACACATGAAATACTTTTTTTTACGAGATTATTTTCTTCTACAAATAGAGAGCATAAATTATTCATATTCACCTAATTCTTTCTTTGGAAAAAAGGGAGAAAAATATAAAGAAAGAATGAGGTAATACACATTTGTTTTTTTACCAGAAAATGCAAAGCACTTTTTAATTTTTTAACCTTATGATAGAAAAAAGAACACTTTTACTTTGTTTGTTAGTAGTAACTGAAAAGTGTATTTTCCAGTTTTACTTTCTCAACGTGCAATTTTGTCATAATATCTATTTATTGATAATTTTACAGACTTACGGTTTGAGTTTTACTCACAGTGAAGACTATTGTAACACGCAAAAAACAATTTTCAAGAAAAAGGTCTGCAACTTTTGCAGAATCTCTGCAAATATAAAAAACCTTTATACACACAATAATAATAATAATAATAATAATAATGACACACTCCCAGACAGAATAAAAGCATTTGTACTCAACAACACTATATAATTCTTTATTTTTGAAATTTTTTTTTATGTTAAATATTTGTATTAAAATTTAATTAAGTTTAAATTATTTTAAAAAATTTTGTGTTAGAGAATAAATTTGGTATTTTTTGGCATGTTAAATATTCTTCAATCTTATGATTTAAAGTAGATATATTTCTTGTTAAAAAGCATATATATATAATCTCCGTCTAACAAATGATACATAATTATTCTTTTGATGAACATACTTATATTTATTGTATTAAAAAATAAAAATAAATTTTTAATTTTAAAAATATTACGTGACTTTAAAAAAATTATGTAACGTGCTATTACCCCTAATTACAGCCTTTTACGAAATTAAAATAGCATTTAGTTGTCAACGTATTTCCTAATTATTGACAAGTTTATGAACTTATCCAACAATCATTAAAATCTATAACTGGTAAATTACGTCTTATTATTAATCTATAATTTGGTTTTCAACTGTTGCCTTGCATATAATTACACTTTTCCCACTGCTTTTCTTGTTATTTGCTGACAAGTATTTGTCAAATTTTTGACACTGATGACAAATGTTTTATCGCTTTTGCAGTTGATTTTACTTTTTAATTTCCTACTCTTTGTTCGTTTGGCTTTTCCTCTCTGTTTCTTCAAGTTAAGTAAGTTGTTCCTCCTCTTTTCCAGCCTTTTTGTCGTCTTTCATTTGATGTTTTCCCTTCTTTTTTGAATTATACAGACACTGTTTTTTCTCTTCTTATTTTTATGTGTTAATATTTTCATTTGCTATCATGTATATATTTTTATTTTTCTCATCAATAAATGCTATAGAAATGAACTAAATTTTCCCAACTTAGCAGAGATAATTTAACATAAAACAATTAAGATAGATGTCTGATAGAAAAAGACAGATGATTGATAGCCAAATTGAGAAAAATCTTAAACGCCGTATTTCCTATAAAGAAATGTCTCCTGAACAAAAGGAAGAACTTTTACCACATCGTAGACAACAATATGCTGCCAGAAAGCAGGCTACCTCTGCAAAATTTCATGCTAACATATCCAATCAACCTCATGGTTCTTCTCAGCCTCAAATAGTTATTTCTGAACAAACTACCTCTTCTATTCAGGACAATCCTTCTACTTCCCGAAATGGTTAGTTAAATCAAATTTTATTCCTATTCTTTACATTCTTTTACATTTAGCTCTTACATGTCTAAAATGTTGCAGGTCGTACACAAACACAAACAAGTTGTTGGAATATCAAGCAACTACCTTCTTGTCCAGCTACTTTAAAAAAAGTTCCTAACTGTAAATATTGCAAAGCCATAAGATTTCAATACGAAACTCCAAGCTTCTGCTGCAATAATGGTTCTATAAAATTAGTTTCACACCAACTACCTACTGAATTAAAAAAGCTTTATTCCGACAACTGTGAAGAATCCAAGCATTTTCATACTTACGTTAGAACATACAATAACATGTTTGCATTTACTTCGCTCGGAGTAAAGTACGATAAGAACTTAGCAACTAAAAGTAAAGGTATTTACACATTCAAAGTTCAAGGACAAATGTATCATTTTCTGCCCAATCTTGCCACTTCAAATGACAAAACAAAAAATTTACAACTTTATTTTTATGACAATGAGACTAATATAGTTGATAAGGTTGCTTTTTCTGAAAAATTGAACAAATCTATTATTGCAAAATTAATAGAGATATTAAAAATTAATCCATACTCTCTATTTCTAAAATCTCTCAAACATATTCCAGACTTATCCAATTTTTATATCGTACTTAAATGTGATTCAACATTGGACCAACGCACATACAACTTACCTGATGTTTCCGAGTTGCAGCTATATGGACCAACGAAGAATTAGAAAATCCTTATTCTACACCACATATTCGTATTTATACCCATGACAATTCTAACCAAATGGTTCACTATTACTATGGTTGTTACGATCTACTACAGTATCCTTTGTTGTTTCCATTTGCTGAAAACGGGTGGCATTGTGGCATTCAAAAAATTCCACCAAAAATAAACTTACCTAGAAATCGCTTTGTTTGCAAAAATGATCAACTTCCAAATGTAACTAACATGTGTACAATTGATGGACTTCTACATATTGAAGAACAAATTTTGCAAAATAAGAAAAATAAAAGGAACACTGTATCTTGTCGTGAATATTATTGTTACAAACTTCAAATTAGAGATGATGAAGAAAATGAAATTTTACATTCAGGAAGATTATTCCAACAATATTCTGTAGATCAATATATAAAGCTTGAAACACAAAGATTAGACTTCTTACTATTCAATCAGGATTTGCTTCGCACTGAAGTATTAGCAGGATTAATTGATCTTCTAAGACTAGGAGAAAGAGAAGTTTCAAATATTGGACGAAAAACATTCCTCCCTGCTAGCTTTACAGGAAGTCCAAGAGATATGCGTCGTCGATACATGGATGCTATTGCTTTAGTTCAACACTTTGGAAAACCCGATATTTTCCTCACAATGACTTGTAACCCCTCGTGGCTAGAAATACAACATCTATTATTACCAAACGATGAAGTACAAAATAGACCTGATCTCCTAGGTAGAGTATTCAAAGCAAAAGTTGAAGAGCTAAAATCTGATATATTTAAAAAAATATATATTTGAAAAAGTGTCTGCTTATATGTATACTATAGAATTTCAAAAAAGAGGTCTTCCACATGCTCATTTTCTTATTATACTTGATGATGCTTATAAATTATTAACACCTGAGGCTTACGATAGAGTTGTTTGTGCAGAACTACCTGATTGTGACATAAATAAATATTTATATTCATTGGTAATTAAGCATATGATGCATGGTCCTTGTGGAAGTTTAAATCCTAGAAATTCCTGTATGAAAAAAAAGGGCCATTGTAAATTTAGATATCCAAAAAATTACTCCGCAGAAACATCAAAAGGCGAAAATTCGTACCCAATTTATAGGAGACGATATACTGGTAAATTTGCAAAAGTTAGAACTCAATATCTTGACAACTCATGGGTTGTTCCATATAATCCATATCTACTTAGCAAATTTAACTGTCACATGAATGTAGAAATTTGTGCAAATATTAAAGTTGTTAAATATATCTATAAATATATTTGTAAAGGTCATGACAAAATTGCCTTCGACCTACAAAATAACGATCCCAATTTAAAAATCGATGAAATCAAGGAATATCAATTAGGCAGATGGGTATCACCTCCAGAAGCTATGTGGCGTTTATTTGCCTTCCCTATTAGTGAAATGAATCCCAATGTTTACAATCTTCAGTTACATCTTGAAAATCAACAATTTGTTTCCTTTAAAACAACTGCAAATCTAAATTCAATCTTAAAAAATCCATCTAATGCGAAAACGATGTTGACAGAATTTTTTTCTATGAACAAAACAAATAAACATGCCATAGAACTTAACTTATTATACAAAGAATTTCCAGAATATTTTGTCTGGTCATTCAGTGATAAAATGTGGACATGCAGAAAACAAGGTTACGTTATTGGACGTATTGTTAGTTGTCATCCAACTGAAGGAGAAAGATATTACCTTCGGTTGTTATTGATGAACATACGGGGACCAAAATCATACAAAGATCTTATGACTGTAAACGGAAAGTATTACGCCACATTTAGAGAATTTGCAGAAAAAAGAGGCTTACTAGCTTCTGATAACAACTTAATTGAATGCATGTCAGAAGCTTCTAACTACCAGATGTCATATAGTCTTCGACGTTTATTTGCTACGCTATTAGTATATTGTAACCCTGCTAATCCAAAAGAATTATGGCAAAAATTTGAAAGTCCCATGTCTGAAGATTTTACAATTATACCAAATATACAATCAAATAATGTTCGATTGCTGATTTTAGATCATATAAATAATATATTACTTTCAATGGGACGAAATATAAACGAATTTAAACTCATACCAGAAAATATTACACCTTCTACAGCTCTTCGTTTTAGAATAATGCAAGAAACTAGAGACATTCAATTAGAAAGAAATATAATCGTAACAAAAGAAGATTTGGAGCTATATAAAAATTGAATCAAGAACAACAAAAAGCATACATGACAATTATAAATAAAATATTTTCAAACGAATCAACAGCCTTTTTTATCGACGGACCTGGAGGAACTGGTAAAACGTTCTTATACCGTGCATTACTAGCAACAGTATGATCAAAAGGATTTATAGCTTTAGCAACAGCAACTTCGGGTGTTGCAGCTTCGGTACTCCCTGGAGGACGAACTGCTCATTCTCGCTTTAAACTTCCTATTCATACAAGCGAAAACTACAGTTGTAATATAAGTAAACAAAGTTCCCTTGCGTCTTTAATCCAAGATGCAAAATTAATAGTATGGGATGAGGTCTCAATGGCAAATAAAAAACTTATCGAAATTTTTGATTTAGTCTTGAAAGACCTTACTGGAGTAAATACACTTTTTGGAGGAAAAGTTATTGTTTTTGGAGGTGATTTTAGACAGACTTTGCCTGTAGTAAAAGGCGGTACAAAGGAAGATTTCATTCGTGAATGCTTATTAAATTCAAACATTTGGAATCATCTTGAAAAATTCTATTTGACAGAAAATATGCGAGCACGAGAAGATCCTACATTTTCTGAGTACTTACTTAGAATTGGAGATGGAAAAGAACAGCTTAACGAACACAATAAAATTGAGATTCCAGAATCTTTTCTCATTCCTTTTACAACTGAAAAAGAATCATTAAATACTTTATTTAAAACAATTTACTCCGACCTAGACTTACTTACACATAACATATCCAATGTAATATCACATGTTATCTTAACAACAAAAAATGAGTTTGTAAACGAAATTAATGAACTGTTTATAAATCAGTTTCCCGGAACTTCTATGACATTCGTCGGCGTTGACGAAACTATAGAACCAAATGATCAAACCCAATTTGAGGACTTTTTGCATTCTCTAAATCCAGCGGGTTTGCCTCCTTATAAATTAATACTAAAGCAAAATTGTCCAGTTATCCTATTGCGAAATTTGAATCCTTCTGAAGGTTTATGCAATGGCACGCGCTTAATCTGTTCTGACTTCAAAACTCATGTTATTAGTGCTAAAATTGCAACTGGTGACTTTAAAAACAAACATGTTTTTATTCCTCGAATACCATTATTATGTTCACAAGACGAAAAATTGCCAATCCAATTCAAAAGGACACAATTTCCTATTCGATTATGTTTTGCTATGACTATAAATAAAGCTCAAGGTCAAACACTACATTTTGTTGGAATTTATTTACGCGAACCTGTTTTTTCCCATGGTCAACTTTATGTTGCTTTATCTAGAGCAAAAAAAAAAGAACTGTGTAAAAATGCTAATTCGTCCACCAACAGCAGACGACCCTGATGATCATTCTACATACAACATAGTATATGATGAAATAATTAAAAAAATCTCTTCTTGAATATATTACATCATCCCGTAAATGACTCCTCATATTTACGTCCTAATATTATGTTATATAAGTTTCTTGTTGATTAATTCTCAGGCTACAAAAACATGGCACAAACACTTGGTATATAGGCCATCACTCCTGAGTTACCAGACTGGACCTGTAAAATACAAGTTGTGGATATTTGCAAGCCAGGAGAGAGCAAAGAACGAAAGATAAAATATCTGAATATGATCTTCCAAGACGAACAGGTACTTTGTTGTTTTAAAAAAATAAAATAAAAATTATCTACATATATCTCTTCTATTATTTATAATTATAAATTGCTTTCAGGAACACCAAATAAAAGCTATCGTTTATGGTGACGATATACCCATTTATCAAGATATATTCAAACTATATCATACATACTTGATAACGAGTGCACGTATACAGCAATCAAACTTGAGATTTGAAAAACCTCTGCATACATTTGACTGGATCATCGACAAAAAAACCATAATTGATTTAGTTGACAAAGATGACCCAGATGAACACCAACTGCCACCACCCACAAAGCTTGACCTTACATCATTTCTCGATATTAACAATCAAGCTTCCAGAGACACCAAGGAACAGCTTAGGAATGCAGAATACAGTATGACCATTCTACTAAATCTATGACTAAACATGTTTTCCAACACAAATTATTAATTTTTTTCCCGCCTATCTGTCTACTACTTACAAATTATTTTGCTTACAGATGTGCTTGCAATTGTTGTGAATTGCTTTCCAGCCAGATATGTTACAAGTTTGCAGAAAAGATTACAAGAACTTATTCTCATTGATACTGAGTAAAAACATTTGCATTATTTCCTTAGCCTTGTTATTTATAACTTAAAGTTTTATATTATACTAACCATTTCAGTTAAAACAGGAAGCAAACTTTCATATTCACATTATGGGAAGAGTCTATTATTGAAGACGAAGAAAAAAAATTGCTTGCATAATTTCAGCAACGTCCAATAATCCTTGCTAGGCGTATTGGAGTATCCAAATACAACGGTAATCTATGAATAACAATCTGCATAAATAAAATATTTAATGAGTGTTACAAAAAATTATTTAATTTTTTGAAACAAAACCAGACAATTGAAAAATTCAAATATGAAAATTACTTGCTGCTTAGTTTTTTTTCGCATTTAATATTCAAAACCTTCTATTATTTTTGCTTTAAACTTTTTTTTCACTTCTTGAGTCATATAAACAATAAATTATGACAAATTTCTCGGTGTGATTTCAAATTTCTCCATATCTTATTTCAAATGTTTCAACCAAAATTACTCACTTCTGCAATAAGATGTGTTAGATTACTGTTACTATGAATGAGTCAGTAAACATTTTATTACCTAAATCTGACTAATATTCAATTACATTAGAGGCTTCACGATTGAAGTATTGTCCCTGGAACATCTAAATATATACATTTTGAAACTTTCATAGAATTTTACAGATTGAACCTGAAGTCATTTTCTTACACTTTTGCATAAATTTTTGAAATCAATAATTGCCCATGATGAAAAAAGATATTCATTTTTTGAATTATTATAATCTAATGCTAATCGTATTTTCGCTTAATCTTATTAACATTTCATTTCTATTCTTATACCTGTTTACTTTATTGCAAAAACAATAATATTTTATCCTACGATATTAGTCAAAATAATCATTGTTCTAATAAATGTAGGCACATCATTGACTACAAAATTTAACACCACGATCCAAATCAATCCGCCTTACACACAATGCCTCCAACTGTGTTCATGGTATGACGTTGTTGTTACATATATTGTATTTCTTTTTTCTTATTAATTATATAACTATTTCAAAGACTTTAACTTTTTTTTCCCACAAACAGAGCTGAAAAAAATACAGAAATGCTCAAGTCTTTTGCAACAAGAAGTACATCTCACTCTGGTGGTCTCATCTCTGTCCCGGTGGATGAAGAGATAGTCCCAATTGCAAACGTTCAATCGCAACAAGACGTAAGACCAAATTCTATTGATATTATTTTCATAATTTATATCGCTATTTATTCTTGTAATTAACATAATTACTAATCTAACTTTTTCTTTAAAAAGGGACATTCCTTTTCCATCGAAGCAAAAATATCGCTCTCAAATAGACTCAAAAATTGTTATGTCTTAATATGTCCAAACTGTGGACAAGAAGTGAGAAGTCCGAGGAAAAGAAAAATTCGCTGTATGAATTACAATCAGGAAAACATGTTAGTCCCAAGGTATTTACACTCTAATTTTACAAACATATTCAAATACAATATGCACAAAAAATTGTCTTACAATGTTACTACAGGTGCCGATTTGACGTAAATCTGGAAGATGCTTCCGGCTCAACGACTGGAGTAATTATGGACAGAGAAGCCGAAAAATTATTATCTCTTACTGCTGCAGAGATTTATGATCTGGTTTCAGCTGAGGTAAATATTCTAACCAAATGATTTTCATTATATTTACTTTATAATTGAACTAACAAATACTTAAAAATATATTCTTCTCTAGAATGACTCGCTGCCAATGAAAAATATTCAAATCAAGCTGAAAGAAAACCTGTTCAAAATTCAAGTGAAAAAATCCTTTTCTCACACTGTGAAATCAGCATCTGCAAAACTGTTTATTCTGTCCTGCGTTGAAAAAGAGAACAATAAAAGATCAAAAAAGGACTTCGCTTCTTCTGATGAAGAAACTGAAATAACAACGGCACGACATAACTTACTGAAGCTCAAACAAAAGTTGGAGCCATCAACTCCAGTGAAAAAAAAATAAAGGTTTGTTAACCTTTATTGTTTTCCTTTTCGCCTTCAAATGTGTTACCCTCTTTCATACTTTAAGTTACATGCGTGTGCAGGTCAAACTTGCTTTTGCAATCACATTTGGCTTTTTTTGGTGGAACAAAGGTAATTCATTTGTTACTGTTTTATGTTTCTTTCTCTTGACACTGAAGTAAGCAATTCTTCTAATTTTATTAATCCTATAAAGGTAAATATTTTCGGTATCCGATTTGCACATATTTATTAAAATAAACTAAATATTTGTGTATATATGGCGCGTACTTATAAAGAAAAAAAATAAGTCTGTGAGGGTTTTCAAGTCTTTATCCTGATGAATCAGTTTTTGGGTTTCTGCTGAAAGATGTTGAGGAAACCTGAATTTTTTTTTTTTACAGAAAACAAAAATATTGTTTTTGGATGATTTTGGAGTTTTGAGTTTTTATGCTAATAAATCAATCAATGATGCTTTAGTTTGAGTTATTTTGGTCGAAAAATGAGATGAAATCATTTGGATTTCTACTGAATGATTTGACCAAAACTGAAAAAAGAGAATTTACAAAAAGGGTTATTGTTTGGCCATTTTTGTTGTTTTGAGTTTTTGTGCTGATGAATCAGTCAACGCTGCTTCTGTTTGAATGATTTTAGTCCAAAAATTTCTGGGGCTTTTTGTTTTTGTGTATTTCTACTGTAAGAGATCACAAAAACTCAAGTAAAAAAATTATACAAAAACAAAAAAAAATTGTTTGTGTGTTTTTGGGAGTTTGAAATTTCAAGAAGAAAAAAAGAATTCAAAAGAAAAGGGAAAAAGAAAAACAAAATAGGACTATTAACTTTCAGATGTCACGGATTTTTATCTTCCTTTTCTGTGTGGTTTTCTTGGCTTGCATATCTGTTATGACTTCATTTATGGAGTTTGCACTTTTTGTTGAACAATTCTCTGATATAATGGTCGAATAGTGTGTGGGAAGATTCTGATTTTTGTCATTTTTAGTATTTTCAAAATAAAAAATTTATGTTATTTTGTCGATCTAATGAGATCCGTTTGACCTGTGTGTCCTGTACAAAAAAAAAAAGGAAACAAAAAAGCAAGAATGAAGAACGTATATCAGAGGCTTTCTTTCTGTTTGTAATTTTGTCACCTTGCATGTGTGGAAATTGACAATTCTAAATTTCTATGTTCTATATGTAACAACAGGTGACTGATGTGTGCTTCCAAAGAAAACAAAATGGAGAGAATACCGGTGACTATATATTTGTACAGGTGTGTGATCAAAACAAAAAAAAAGGGATATGGAAACAATTATTTTGTGTAATTTCTTGTTTCCTTTTTTAGCGAATCATATATTATCTAACATATTATCGTTCTTGACTTTTGTCAGTTAAAACTCATGTCTGAACACAGTGTGCACTACGCGCTTTACCTGTCCCGTTCAACAACTCTTGTAATAATTTAGTAACTTTGCATGTATATTTATATCTTGTTGCTTAAAACTTTACCTACTTTAATTCAACAATATTTGAAAAAAAGCCCGTGCACAGCACGGGCACCAACCATCTAGTATATTATATAGCAGATACTAAAAATAGTTAGCTGAAAAATTGAGATGGACCCATTTTTTACTTTTGCAACGGTTACCTGAAAAGATAACATAATTTTTGACGGCACATGTTGTAAATATTATCAAGAAAACTCAATACAACTTTTTATTTAATACTTGAATCTTGTTGAGAGTATAGACTTTACAAAGAGCATTTCAATTCTTGAATCATGAAAGTCATTTATTTTCAATACTTGAAGCTTGTTGAGAGTCAGGGTTCTTCAAAATGATTTACATTGACTTGCATGCCCTATTTCTTCTTCGAGCTCAACAGAACTTCTTAGCATTCCTAGAAGAGAAAATAATTTGATCTTCAAATAAAGTGAGAGCATTGGAGCTGTTGAGGCATGTGGACAGCTTCTTTGTTTCAATAGCCAAAGACTTGAGGTAGTAACTGTTCAAATTAAAATGACCAACTTCAGGCTAGCAGCTGAGAAGATAGTCAACTGGTTTCAGAAAAGAAAAGGTCTAAACAGGAAAATTCAGTTGATATACAAAATTTAACAACAATTTGAAATTCTCGTTGTTATCAAATAAGAAAATAATCAAAAAGGGACTGCAGAATGTAAGCTAAATGATTTTGTGGGATGAGAAAGGAACTTGTTCAAAAAGTTCAGCGAATGCGCCCTTAATTACCAGTATAGGGAGGAATACATCAGCATCTATATCAGCAATTCAACAAGCATATACCTTTATAAGATAATGGGAGGTATTCACAATTGCAACATGATTTTAAGTCAATCCTCGAATTGTACTTACATATTCTTCTAAATTTATCAAAAACAAAAAAGTAAGTAAAGAAATAAATAGCCAAATATGAGAACAGTTAGGCGTCACAATATGAAAACTCGGCGGAAGAAAACGCAGTTAGGGAATGAAAATCAAACCAAAGAAAAGACCTAAATAATTAACAAATAAGCTGAATTCATTCTTTCCGGTTGTCAAATGATTCAATAACTTTACTTATTTCATTATCGAATATATTATTATTCAATCACTAATCACTCACAAGAATGACCCAACACTCCTCGCGAGATAATCCCTACTAATCACTCACAAGAGAATCCACCCAATATAACAATCTCTAAAAAAGAATGAAACCAGCATTCCTTCCACTCACCAGCAATATTCAGCAAAATAAAGTACCACTTCTCTCTCGCCATATCAATTTATCAGTTTAATTTCGCACCTAACCTTTCCTCTTATGGTACCTAACCTTTCCTCTTATGGTACCTATCTTCATATGGTTCTTTTTCATTCAAACCAACTTATTCCACAGAACACTGAATAATTTTTTCCAGCAAAACATTGTGATTCACAATGTTGCACACGTATGAATGCTAATCTTTAAAGTCCCCAAAGCCTCTAAGGTAAAGCAAAAGCAACAAAGTAATCAAACAGAGGATTCTCTGCCCCCTAATTTCTTCCCATTCAGTCTTTGCCAACTTTTATCAAACGCCTAACATGCACTATTTTGAAGCAATTTCCCTGAAATATTGCAGCAAAAGCAGAACGCATGACAAACCAGCAAAAAGACCTCAAAAAAATTGCAAAGAGATAACCGATAAAAAATTGTCCGAACACAAGAACTACAAAAAATTCCAAAAGTAGATAGTAGAAAGCAGAGTTTAGGAATCAAAATCAAAGGAGGAAGATCCAAATAATTACAAATTTTCACAAAACAACAATGACAATATGCTCACCTGAGATAAGAAGAAGCTGTAACATTCATTGAAGTACGAAATGAAGAATAAAATCAGGCAAAGAGAGCCAAATGTCACGGGTTTGTCTTTTCAAATACCGTGGGACAGCTAAGATGGCTAAACTTCCACCCAAGCTTCAGTCCTCTCGCTGCTCACAAGGCACAAAATGTGCTAAGGATCAGATGATAATTAAAGAAAGAAGGCAAGAAGTAAAGAAAGTAAAGAAGACAAATAATTGAGGCAAAGAGCCCTTTTGATTCCACCAAGTATGAGAAATCTGAAAATGTGTGGATGATTACAAATGCTGCCCCTTGAGGTCTATTTATAGTACATACAAGTCCCTAAACTATGTGTCATGTAGCTGTGCCAATGTGGTTGTGGCAGGCTGGCTGTGGCAGGCAGTCATGCTTGCTATGGCAGGCAGGTCAGGCATGTTGTGTCAGGCATGCAGGCAGGCAGTGTCAGGCATGCTGTGGCAGGCAGTGTCAGGCATGCTGTGTCAGACATGCAGGCAGGCAGTGTCAGGCGCGCAGGCATGCTTTGTCTGGCGTGTCAGGCATGCGTTTTGGGTTGTTTCGAGGTGTTGTGTCGCCTTTCCTTTGGTTCCTGACATGGGCAGCTTATCGGTTTGAATATTTGGGCTCGCCTCATCCGTTAAGTGGGAAAAATGCGGAAAATTTAATGGATTTGTTGGCGGGGCGGTACACTCTCCCCCACCTGATTTGGCGACGACCGCGGTCCGCACGTCTGCAAGTACTTGTGGACCTCATCCTTAAACTGCCACAAGTCTTCGAATTTTTCCCATGATGCCTCTTCTGGTGATTGCCCCTTCCACTGCACAAGAAATTGGGCGCTTGAGTTGCCCCATCCTTTGCCCCGAATTAGCTGGTGGTCAAGAATGGCCTCAATTTGTTTCTCTGTGGCTGCTAGAGTGATGAAAATCTGCGCACGACCCGTCCGGCCCCGATCCACGTCTTCCGTGTCTTCATGATATGGCTTTAGCTGACTGGCATGGAAAACTAGGTATATTTTTAAGTGATGCGGCATGTTCAGTTTGTAAGAAATCTTTCCCACCTTGACAACAATCTCAAAAGGACTCTCATAGCGTATAATAAGATTCTGGTTGACGCCGGGTAGAGACTTAAAATGTCGAGGGTTAAGCTTTACCATCACCTTGTCCCCAATCTGATAGTGCACTGGTCAACGTTTCCTATCATCAAACCTCTTCATTTTGCGGGCTGCCTTGTCTAAGTAGGACCTTGCCATATCCACCTATTCTTCCCATGCCTTCGCCAAGTGATAAGCACCGGGATTCCTGAGTCCGGATTGACAGGCAAGGACTGTGGGGTATGAGGCTGCTGCACTGTTGCAAGTTCGAATGGGCTTTTACCTGTTGCTTCGCTCCTCTGCAAGTTGTATGAGAACTGGGCTGTATCAAGCAGCTTTGCCCAATCTTTTTGGTTGGCACTGACAGTGTGCCTCAGGTAGCACTCTAGAAGGCAGTTGACCCACTCCGTCTGGCAGTCAATTTGCGGGTGAAAACTGGTGGAGAAGGCAATTCGGACCCTAATAATTTGAACAATTCTTTCCAGAAGGCTCTGGTGAACCGGGGGTCCCTGTCGCTGATGATGTGTCTCGGCACTCCCCAATACTTTACCACGTCCCGCAAGAATAGCCTCGCTGCTTCCCGGGCTTTGCAACTAGCTGTGACTGCCGTGAAAGTTTCATACTTGGAGAATCTGTCCACCACAACCATTATGGTTCCAAATCCCTCGAAATTTGGCAAGCACGTGATGAAGTCCATGGTGACGCTATCCCATGGTCATTCGGCTATAGGAAGTGGCTCTAGTAAGCCATCAGGCACCTTGCTTTCTATCTTGTCTTGCTGGCACACGAGACAAGTACGGACATAACTTTCAATATCGTCCCGCATGTGTGGCTAGTAATAGGTTGCCTCTAGTAGTGCCAAGGTTCTCTTTTGTCCCGGATGTCCTGCCCAAGCAGTATCATGTCCCTCCTTGATTAGGAGGCGCCTCAGGTTGGCCCACTTCGATACATAGACCCGTCTACCGGTAGTATACAGCAGACCATCTTCTTCTCAAAACTTCTTCGTTTTGCCTTGACTGGCCAAGGTAAGGAGCTGCTTTGTAACAGGGTCATGTTGCATTCCCTCCTTAATGGTGTCCAAAATGCTGTTGTTGTTTGTGCTAACAAGGGGCGCTAGGACTGTTTTTCGGCTTAAGGCATCTGCAACAACATTTTTTCGGCCCGGCTTGTACTCCAAAGTGAAGTCAAACTCAGCTAGAAAATCTTGCCAACGGGCCTGCTTGGGTGTCAAATTTGGTTGGGACTGGAAATAGCTTGTGGCCACGTTGTCAGTCTTGACAGTGAAGTGGGAGCCCAACAAATAGTAGCGCCAAGTCCTTAGACAATGGACTATGGCAGTCATTTTCTTCTCATGGACGGTGTACCACCGCTCCGCTTCGTTCAACTTTCGGCTCTCGAAAGCGATAGGGTGGCCCTCTTGCATTAGGACGCCACCAATGGCAAAATCTGAAGTTATGGACCTCAAAAGTTTTGCTGAAATCGGGCAGAGTAAGAACCGGCTCCTTTGTGATGGCAGTCTAAAGTTCCTTGAAAGCTTCTTGGCATGAACTGCTCCAATTCCATTCCTTGGCCCTTCTTCAATAAGTCGGTGAGAGGTGAAACAATCTTTGAGTAGCCTGTAATGAACCGCCGGTAATAATTGGTGAGACCAAGAAAGGATCAGAGTTCGGCTACTTGGGTCGGTGCCTCCCAGTCCCTCACAACATCTACCTTGCCACGGTCCATTCTTGTTTCTCCCTGCGAGATGGTGTGGCCAAGGAATTGCACGTATAGCTGAGCGAATGTACATTTGTCTCTCTTGACGTACAGTTCATTTTCCCTCAGTACTCGAAAGACTTGCCGGAGGTGTTCCACATGATCCTCCAGACTGCTACTGTAAACCACAATGTCATCTAGGTAGATGACCACAAATCTATCCAAGAAAGGATGGAATAGCCGGTTCATGAGGGTGCAGAATGTGGCAGGGGTGTTAGTAAGGCTGAATGGCATGACTAGCCATTCAAAAGCTCCACACCGGGTGACGCATGTGGTCCTGGGCTCATCTCCCTCGGCAATGTGGACTTGATAATAGCCCTTCCTCAAGTCCATTTTTTAGAATACTTTGGCTTGCCCTAACCGATCAAATAAATCTGCTATCAAGGGTATGGGATACTTGTTCTTCACTGTCACCTTGTTGAGGGCCCGGTAATCGATGCATAGCTGCAACGTCCCTTCTTTCTTTTTCTGAAATAGTACCGGGGCTCCAAAAGGTGCCTTTGAGGGGCGAATATGTCCTACCTCTAGTAGCTCCGTAAGCTGCCTCCTTAGTTCTTCTAGCTCCGGGGGCGCATGCGATAGGGGGACATAGCGGGCAGCTTGGCTCCTGGAATAAGCTCTATTTGGTGGTCAACCTCCTGGCGGGGAGGAAATCTCTTTGGGAGTTCCTCTGGCATGATGTCCTTGTGCTCACTTAGGACATGTAGAATGCATGGCGGGATAGGCTCTGCCTCATGGATTGCTGGCGCCTCCAAAACACTGGCAAGGAAGGTCGGTTCCCCTTTCTTGAATCCTTTGATCAGTTGCATGGCCGACAATTGCATGCCCTTTTGGGGCACGCGAATTAGCGGCGCTATACGGGAGCCTCCTTGGTCACTGATGTGCAATTGGTTAAGGTGTGGTGAAATGAAGGCATTGATCTCATACCAGAAGTCTAACCCGAGTACTATATCAAACACGTCCATGGGTGCTACGGTGAAGTTTGTCATGCCGTGCCAAGCCCCTAAAGAAATGGGCACGTTAGGAGCAAATTCGTTAACCTGAGTGGGGAGGGCATTGACTGTTTTCAGCAATGTGTCACTGGAGATGAAAGTGAGTTCGAGCTCCTTGGCTTTTTCCTCTGTCACGAAATTGTGAGTCACTCCGGTGTCCACCATGATGCGGATAGGTTTGCCGTTCACCCAAGCCTCGATGAATAATGACTCCAGTGGCCTCACACGAGGCGGCTGGGCTGATATAGCTGTAAGTGCCATGTGGTTGAATAGGGCCATATGATTAAAAAAATCCCAATGCCTTGTCTTTCTTCCAAGCGGCTCCGCCCCCTTGCTCCTTCTGTCCGCTGGTTTGGGCCGTGGCTGGCGGACATGCGTGGGTTGCTTGCTTGTCGGCAGAAGTCATGGCCCCAAGTCTCCTTAACTTTGGGCAGTTTCGGTACATATGAGAGGAGTCACCGCACAAATAGCATCTATCTCGGTGATTGACTCCCTTCTTCCGCTCCTCATAGTCCATGCGGAATTGTGATGATCGGTTGCGGTCGCCTTTGCCGTCACGAACCCGATTGGCAACAGACTTGCCTCTGTCCTTTTCTCCTCGATCTACTTTGGCAGCAACCTGCCGTTGGGCGCCCTCCTTTTCCTTGGTGTTTTTCGAGCGAAAATCTGTCAAGGACTCAGCCGCCACAATGGCCTCATCCACGTATTTCACCTGGCGCCGATGCAACTCTTGTTTGGCCCAATTTTGGAGGCCATCCAAGAAATAAAACAACAAATCCTTGCTGGTCAAGTTTGGAATCTGTAGGGTGAGCTTGGTGAACTCTTTCACATACTCACCAATGGTGGATGTTTGCTTGAGTTCCCTCAACTTTCAACGGGCCTCATGCACAACATTTTGTGGATGAAACTGCCGCTTGAGCTCCTCCTTGAACTGTGCCCAGTCGGCTATGGCACACGTCCCTCGATCTATGTCGGCCTTCTTTCGCCACCACCATAACATGGCGGTGTCGGTCAGGTACATGGCCGCTGTCCGGACCTTGGCAGACTCATCCTCAATACCAATGTTCTCGAAGTAGC
The DNA here is from genome assembly GCA_035772735.1 of Datura wrightii. Taxonomy (NCBI): domain Eukaryota; kingdom Viridiplantae; phylum Streptophyta; class Magnoliopsida; order Solanales; family Solanaceae; genus Datura; species Datura wrightii. Next base: position 116,410,742 of record JASDFA010000019.1, read on the forward strand.
ATTCTAGTTGCCAAATGAAGTTCTCAACATCTTAGGCACTACGTTCTCCTTTGAACTCCTTGGGTTTAGGAGCGTCTATGCAGGCTTCTCGCACTGTGGCTGGTCCAGCGCCTCCACCGACGCTTTTGGCTGCCTCCACTTGCTGCCTAAGGGTGTCAACCTGCCCCTGCAGCACGGCCAGAGCCTCCATGAGCCTCTGCTCTAGGCTTGTCAGCCCCTCCTTGTGCTCCTCTGCTTGCCTCAAGATATTATCCTTAACTTCATCTAGCCCCTCAAGAGCTACGTTCTCAAGGGAAGAGAAGTTACCTTCAAGAACCTCTATGCGTCGGTTCAAGGCCACCATGCTAGCCTCTGCATGAGTGATTCGTTCATCAAGTTGGCCGGTGCTCGAACCTTCGGTTTCCTCGTGTGTAAGTCCTTCACTGACCGGCACAAGGGAGGGATCTCTTCCTCGGCTCTTGTCCCTCCGACTTGACTTGGACTTCTTTTGGGGCTCATTGCCCTGGTTGTCTCCATGGAATGTAGCTTCTTCCTCTTCGCGGTTTTCCATGAGCGATGCTCTGATACCACTTGTCGCGGGCTTGTCTTTTCAAAGGCCGTGGGACAGCTAAGATGGTTAAACTTCCACCCAAGCTTCAGTCCTCTTGCTGCTCACAAGGCACAAAATGTGCTAAGGATCGGATGGCAATTAAAGAAAGAAGGCAAGAAGTAAAGAAAGTAAAGAAGACAAATAATTGAGGCAAAGAGCCCTTTTGATTCCACCAAGTATGAGAAATCTGAAAAAGTGTGGATGATTACAAATGCTGCCCCTTGAGGCCTATTTATAGTACATACAAGTCCCTACACTATGTGCCATGTGGCTGTGCCAATGTGGCTGTGGCAGGCTGGCTGTGGCAGGCAGGTCAGGCATGCAGTGTCAGGCATGCAGGCAGGCAGTGTCAGGCATGCTGTGGCAGGCAGTGTCAGGCATGCTATGTCAGGCATGCAGGCAGGCAGTGTCAGGCGTGCAGGCATGCTTTGTCTGGCGTGTCAAGCATGCATTTTGGGCTGTTTCAAGGTGCTGTGTTGCCTTTCCTTTGGTTCCTGACATGGGCAGCTTATCGGTCTGAATATTTGGGCTCGGCTCATCCGTTAAGTGGGAAAATGCAAAAAATTTAATGAATTTGCTGGCGGAGCGGTACACAAAACTTCGTGGAGAGGGAGGTGTTATGAGATGGGCTTTACTTTGCAGGAAGCTTTAAGATTCACAGAGAAATCAAGGGTCAGTTTCCAGATGGCAAATATGTAACTACGCATGTCTAACAATACAGAGAAGCAATATCTGTGAAAATTTTTGAATGGACAAAAATATCCTCGAATTGAATGTTAATGGCAGGAAGCACACATGTTGACGCTCGGGTGTGTGTTATTCCCCCTTATTAGTAAGTTGTATATAAAATATAAAATGTGTGTGTGTAACAATAATAAAAGTGAATAAACTAATTTAAAATATAAGGAACAAAAAAGTTATTTGAGGATTACATCATTAGTGTTTTTTTATTTATAGAGAATTTTTTTTATTTGTATATTGTTTAAAAAATAAGTTGGCAATTAATATTTTGTTAGAGCAATATGATTTAATGTGATCAAATAAATCAAATTTAAAAACGTGATTTTATTAAATTATAAAAAGGAATAAAAAAGGAGATTGAACAAATATAAAGACGTAGGAACTTGAATCGATGAAAGATACTAGAATCACATGCGATCTCATAAATTTATATTGATTGAAACTTGAATGCTTGATCTATTTTTCATACATCATCAATATTAGCAAATTTGATGAATTTTGTATGTTGCTTTATTTGAAAAAAAAATTAAAAACTTGCAAATATTAAATAATAAAATATATCTCAATTTAAACAGATAATTTTATTTGTATAAAGAATATTATCACATAAATCATAAACTTTTTTATATTTTTACCTATAAATGTATAAGATTTTTTAATGATTCAATTTTTAATTATTAATAAGCATGCATCGCGCAGATATATATACTAGTATACTAGTATGCTTAATTAAAACTTAAAAGGAAGGAGGTCTATTTAAGTATTTAAAAATCTGAAATTATTTCAAAATTGCATAATTTAGTTTCCACTTTTTCTAATATCTTTTATGCAATTGCATTAAAAATTGAAAATTGCATTTACATATTATAAAACTTTCCAAACCCCATGAAGCCTGACGTTGCACTCCCACATCCCACGTCACTCAATGCACGTCACATACACACACAACTCTATACATAAAGAGCACCAACATACAAAATCCCATCTCACAATTTATACAATTCATTTCGTCCGTTGTTTGGTGAACTCTGATGAGATTTAGTTAGTCCAAGTCACAATTTCGATTTAGGTCTTATATTTTTATAAAGTTTCAAGTGATTTTAATATTACAGTATCTTTTTTTTTTTTTTTGCCTTTTATTTTATTGATGATATAAAAATATAATATTAGCCTATGCTATTAATTTATTCTAATTGTTTTATTGTGTTGTGATAATTAATTCGTTACTCATTGTTAAACAGTTGCATTTTAAAAATTTTTTTGCTTAAGTTGACAAATATATCTATATATAATAAGAGAGGTAGAAGCATGTTAGAATGACAAGTATTATCACATTAAAATTAAAATTAAAAATTTTAAACAATATTAATTTCAAAAACTACAAATTCACAAAATATATAACTACAGAATTATCGTTAAAAAAAGATCACAATTAAGATTGGCAAATTATTCGTTATTCCAAAGCACATTAGAAATCTTTTTTTGTGGGAAGTTATTAGATAATTTATATTAAATATTTAAATTAAAAAAATAAATTTTAATTAAACTAGCGTACTTCAATTACTCCTTCTTTATACTCAAAAGAATTGCATACTATTTATATTAATTTTTTAAAGTTAAAATAAGTTTTATCAATCATATTTTTAATATTAAATATTTAAACTTAAAAAAATCTTAGCAAACAAATTGCAATTTTTTACATTAATTTTTAAAAATTGTAGATCTTTTCTGTTAAAAATAAAATTTAGTTATATTTTTGATTCAAAGTGGTAACAACTTTTCAGTTTTATCTTAAACTCAATTTTATTTTTTCTTAATTTGTTTTATTTATTCTCAGTAACTTTATGATTTTTCTCTCATTTTCTTTTGCTTTCAGAATCTTAGTGATGATCACATAATATTATCAATATCATATTTATTTTTTGATAAAGAAGCTAAAATATTAAATGATTCAACTAAAAAAATTTAATGAATCACAATAAATTATCTTTATAAAAAAACTGAAAAAATAGGGTATTTATATATATTCTTTCAAGTTCTTGCTTCTGTATTATAACACTTATTTTTCAACTATATCATCAGAACAAATACAGAAAAATAAAGCTATAGCAATGGTGTTCATTTACTCTCCATCAATTTAATTTAACTTCCTTTTGTATTTGAATTTTCACATGAATATGACGCATCAATTATTTATGTTGGACGAGAAACTAGAAAAAAAATTATGCTGTCAAAAAGACTAGATAGGTATTGTATTTATGTATGTTCTATCAACTATTTCTTTATAATAAATTTAAATTTTTTTAAAAAAAATTATATTGGGATCCTTTTTTTGCACCAATTAAAAAACAAACCACTGTCTCTTTTTTCTAATTTTATTAAATTTGTATTTATTCAAATAAATATCCTAAGGGGAAATTTCGAATTTTCATTTAAATTCTCATTCGAATGAGGACTATTATACTCTTTTAGATGCACGATTTGATTTTTTTAATTACATTAGAGCAAGTTTTATTTTTCTAAAAGGAATGGTTTATGTTGAATAAAAATCATAGATAAAAGAAAAAAAATGCATTACAAAGCAAACAACGTATTTTTCTAAGATTTTCATACTCTTTTAACACAATATCCAATATAATATAATTTTTGAAAAATTACATAAAGGCATAAAATAATGAGCAATAATATAGGTAAATGAAAAGCTAATAAAAATCAAAATAAATCGTCTTTTGTATATGGAATTCATGTATAAATGTCATGACTCAAGTGGCCGTGATTGACACCCACACTATCCCCTCCGATGGGCGAACCAACTAATTCCCAGCTAACTACTCAATCTCCACAATAAGTGTAAGTAAATCGCGATAAGACGATAAGCAACGGAAACTTCAACGAAAGAAATGAAAATAACATGAATTTGTTTATAAAATTTCTAGAACCTGAAAGTCATTGTACAAATGGACATCTACCTAACAAAATCTAGAGGAAAATAACTAAGAAGATCCAAAATAAAATAATGTCTGAAAAAGAAATACATCTCCATCGGTGGAATTGAAGCAACACATCCGCGTCCGCTCACCTTCAACTAGCTCGCTGCTACTCTAGAGATGGGGCCGAGATGAACTCCCTGGGCCGAGGTATGCACTCAGAAAAGAAATACAGGAGTAGCATCAGTACGACACAATATACTAGTAGGTATTATCGGTCGATCTTAAATAATAACACATATACAGTGGAACAACAACATGCAATTATCCAAACACAAGTTCATTAAATAATACTCATTCAAGAAAATTAATCTGTGTAGAGTGTTCGACTGGCTTGCTCACTGGATTGGGTCTCGCTGCAGCAGTCACTTGGTCGCTGCCACGGTCTCGCTATGGCGGTAAAGGTACCACTGCAGTGGTACTGCCTTGGTAGTAACCCGACTTAGCTGCACACCTACAATTGCCTTTTAACTCTTTTTCAACATTCAACTCATCACAACCATACAAGTTAGTTATAACCGTCAATCCAACAATCAATATACCATAACCACAAGGGATATTCCATGGACTACTCACAACAGATTCCACAACTCAGCACAAACTCTTACGTGACTTTACAATTAATTACAAATCATCATAAACACATCAACATTGCTAACACTTAAACTACACAACAAGGAATTCAGCTTCATTCAGGTTCTCCCATTTCCGAACCAATCTTTATTCTTTGAATTTTATCAAGTATCGTAACAATTGGTGATATGCCAGCCACACGCCTCCGTCACATTACCATAATCACTCAGAAACTGATAATCATTGTACACACATGCCAGAGGGTCTTATTTCTGCCCTTCCAATCATGAGTTGCATGGAACTCTAGAAATACATGTACTATATCGGCGTGGTATCCGCTCCCACTCATCTGCTCGTCCAGATGCTCCCCTCGGACACGAGCCACTCAACTATAATCGCTTGCCTGGATGCTCCCCTCGAGTACGAGCCACTCATCTCAGGATGCAACATGTTATCCACTTTCATTCTTATTCTCGGTACTTTACCACTAAGTCAATTTACTTGACCTTTGGGAGGCCTTATCTTACCTCCCTCAACTTGAATATTTAAGTGATTCATAGATCACTTTCAAGACAATATGAAAAAATATGAACAACATCTCAAACATCCAATTCTACATTACATAAGTAATGACATCATATCATATTCATTCAACAATTGAATTCAACAAGGGAATTCTTACTACAAATAATGTTACGGGACTAATACAATACATTATCATTCCACACACGTAAATGTCATTATATAAAGTCTAATCCTTCTAAATCATAAACTACCTCGATTGAGGATTATAATGTCAATTACTCCGCTGGAGCCTTGCTTTACTCAGCGCCTCAGAACAATTGAAAATCTACAACAACAATTACAAAGTAAGTTATTATTTACTCTTCAAATAAGGATAGGACATTTAAGCCTCCCCCCCCCCCCTCCCCAAAATTCTATCTAGTAATCATTTCTAACCCGAGTCATGGAGTTCCTACTCCTCAGCTCCTCATTAGGACCTTACTAGGGCTAATAGCATTACTTTATCGAATTGAGGGTCTCCATTACTCGACTCTTATGCATATGTATTCATAATCCCCCAAAAGGTGCTCATTACTCCTTCTAGACCTAGGAACCTGCACCTTTTAGTTCTTCATTAAGAAGCCCTAGTTTCATCATTCTAGGTTCTTCAACTAGGAATTTCACCATTGGAGATCTGCCCTTCGATTCAACGGGGTTAGAGAGTCAAAAGTAGGGAGAATAGATCGAAGTTCTTATCTTGGGGAAGGAGAATTTCTCTGCCCTTGGCAGATCACTCTGAGTTTCTTAACAGACCATGCTTTGAATAATAGGGTAAACCCCCCTGAAATCCCACTTAAAACCCACTTACGGACTCTCGTCGTCCACTGCAGCAGACCCGCTATAGCACTCAGGACGCCGCCACAGCAGATCTGACGGTTATCATCATGGTCCATTATGGCGGGTCTTTCGATCGTGGTAACGGTCTCACTGCAGCGATCTTCCCCGTGTTGTAGCGGTCCCCCTAATAACCAGTAGCTCTCATTCCCTGCACGCAGACCATTCCTCAATTTCAAGTTTAACTAACACTCACCCAACAACCTAGGCAAAAGAGGGTATTCTTGACTTATTTTCCTTCCATAACGACAGACGGGTCATTACAATAGAGTACTTAAAACAGAATTGTATATCAACAAATGATAGCAATTGTCAATTATTTTTTGCATGATTAAAGGAATTTCAAAATTAAGGTAGTCTTTTATGATAAAAATTCACCTACATTCGATGTTCACACTAAATCATACTAATTTACTATGGTTACATTATAAACTAAAAAAAATATGCAATTAATTAATGTTTAGTAATAAGATATATAGATATATGCGTAATGTATTTATTAATTTGGTATAAACGTGATAAATTTTTACCATCTTCAATTTCATAATTTTTTATTATACATTGTATAGGAAGAAAAAATAAAATTATAATTTTATTAAGAAAATTAAATTAAATTTGGTCAAACAAACAAGATAATAATTTTATATAACTAATTTATTTTAATAAGCACGCATCACACGAGAACTTATACTAGTACTTTTAAAACAATAAAAATCAAATTTAACATTCGGGGCGAATGTTTTTACGATCAGGACTTATGCTTTTACGCCCGCGACTTACGCCTCAAATTCTAGAGTTTACACCCTACAAATCTACGTCTTTCATTTGCGTCCCAAAGCATTTTTTATATGCTCCCACCTCGGGACTCGCCCCAGAAAACACTGGTTGTAGGCTACTAAATTTTTTAGGTGAGATCTCACAATATTTGCTTTGTAGATAGATTATTATTATTATTATTTAAAAAAAAAATAGATGTGTTTGAAACCTTCATGGCCAACTACATATAATAAAACACTTCCTTGGTGGAATAATGATCATGTATGACCAAAACAAACTAACACATTACAAAGGATGCTAAAATATACAAACTTAATTGTTCAACAAAATCAATTACAGATTTCAATTTAAATCTATACAAATTTTCATATGCCTCTTTATAATAAGAGTAGTGCATCATGTGATTATAATAAACATAATGAGTATATTTCATAATTTAAAACAAAGAGAAAAATATTTTCACTCTATGTTAGTGTAACTTTTGGGTTTTTAATTCTATCAAATTGTATCGGTTGCGATAGTCATTAGATGACATTTTAAAAACCAAAAAATTAACTATTATACTAAAACCAAAGAAAAATCGAGACGATTGAGACGGTTCTGAAAATATAATTTTAATTATACATCATAGAGTAATTGAAAAATTGATATAATATAATTTTTTTTAAAATAACCCATTAAACCGAATCATTTCCCTACTCCATATAATATAACAATTCCCAGATTTCTTATTTTCTTAAAACACTACATTAATTAATTAAAAAGAATAGTTCCAACTTGGCCCATCCAACAACTGCACAAGGTCGAATTCGCCCCGCCTTGCTTAAGGTCAAACTCGTCATGTGCTGCATAAGATCAAATTTGCCTTTTACCTCATTGTCATTCTTATTGATCTAGTGATAAAAGCACAACAAGTTTGGATTAGACGCGTCACGCCCCAAAATTAGGTGAGGATGCGACTGACACTCGATACTAAACGAATCGAGAAGCCGAATATATAATATTCATAACTGTAACACTTAGCCGACTAGAACACTTGTCATAATCAACTGAATCTCACAATTGGACCGGCAAAGTCACAACATAACAGAATATGAAACCATAAGGTTGACAAGGCCACAATATAACTAAAATGAGCAACGAAAAGCCGACAAGGCCATAAAACTGAGCTAAACTTGTCACGACCTGAATGGGTGAGTCATACGGGCACCTACATCAACTCTAGCTCGATAAAAATACCCCCTTTTAACTGAAAAAATAATTTATCACACATCATCATTAACTTACACAAATAACAATTTTTCTGAGTATTTCAAATAAAACGTTTTCCTAAACCTTGACTTTCCACAAGAATCTAGTCTAGACAGGTACAAGAGCTCTAAACAGAATACCGATAAAATATAATGATACAATCTCATCTGCAGAGAGAATGCGGAAGCTGATGCTGAGTAATCCACACAATTCATGAAACTTCAAAACCTGCCACAACCTACACATAAAAAGGTGTAGCAAGGTAGTATCAGTACAACACACATATCGATAGGCATCAACGGCTGATTAAGATTAGTTCACGCAATAGTATATAATTAACATGCAATCGATTAACCAATTTACGTACGGATTATAGTCTAGCTAGTGGTGATTAACATGTTAATTCTCTTCTTACTCATCAATGGCACATCAATCATATGCACATATACAATTTGCTAATCAAAGTCTAACACATAGGTAAGTCATAACCTACATGTGTGCTAAGTTGTCGTCAAGAATTTCCTAGCAGCGTGCCCCCCTCAAGTTCCAAGTTCTTGCGGAGAATTGTTGTGACGAAAGGTGAAGTCTTGCCTTCTCTAGTCTCCTTATTTCTCTCTCCTTATTAGAAATCCTAACTTTTGTTTCTAGGCGTTTTTATTTACCAAACCTTATGAAAATAGGTTTTTAAATCCAAACCTGGACAGAATTAAGAAGTTCTAATCCGCGTCGCCCGTTGCAGCGTGGGGTCTTCCACTGCAGCGGTTCCATTACAGCGGAACTAATCAATCGAGGTGGCCCTACGCTTGGGCCCGTCGATTTTTAACTTATCCCATTCAAAATTATCCATCATGTAATCCTTTAAATTTGAGGACAAAACCCAGACTCGCAAAAAATTTAAATTTACCACGCATAGATTATCATGGTGCTATAACGATTGGACGAGTCGTTACAAAACTATACATTCTAGTTCACAAAGTCTCAAAAGAGTATCTGTACAAGTGGTCAAAACAGGAGTCTCACCTACCTATAACTATACATCAAAACTTAAGCTGAAAAAAATGAAACTAAACCTAGCTCCAGAAAGAGAGGAGCATACCATCACAGCTTCTGAACCTATGAACTCCTACTACAAGGGCAATCTGAGCCTCTAGATGTATCTGTAGCACTAGTGCAGCGTCTCCAAGCGAAGGGACATCAATACGAATAATATGTACTAGTATGTAAGGTTGAAAACAGTAGACATGAAACAATTAATATATGATAACTGAAAGCAGGGGATGAGAGCATAAATAGGACAGAGTTAATCTGGGATTATGAAACCTGCAAGTGACTGTGACTCACCCCGATAAACACAATACTCAAGATAACAAGACCAGGGATAGGGATAGAAACAACCTGGAACCTGAAGACCATAATCTAGCTGAAGTCTCAAACGGTACTAATGTAGTATGTGTAGTTATATAAATATCACATAACATCAAATATATGCATATGAATTCTATGCTCATGTCTTCCCACCCAGCATGCGCACTAGGGGGTTGCCACCCTATGCCCACCGATAATACTGATCGGTGGTGTAACATATTGTCAGTGCCTGCAGGCTCACTAGGTAAATAAACCATAGTAATCATAATGCAACTGTACATGCTCATGATAGGATGGTACATAGATACAACCTCAAAAACGTGGTGATTCAATAATAACAACCCTCCACATGTAATTTGCTTAAATAACCGAACGATGAATCTTTATGTGAAATGAGACTCAGTCAAAAGAGAGCTTTAGATTGACATATATTTATCCATACCTGGGGCGGCTCTATACTATAAAATATGTACAAACATTCAGGACTATTAGATAGAGTGCCTTATCTGAACTCTTGGCCTCATCGATCTCTACCGGATCTCATATACTTATTAGACATTAGAGGCAACTTTATATGGTAAACTCTTTCATCATATCCTAGGGGTTTTAAGACGACCCAAAGGAGTTCTATATCACATAGATATAACTTATATGTGATTGTAAGCCTTAAACATCAACATCTTATTAGGAACTTTGTAACATGAGGGTTGCATATACTTTAGGACTCACAACTGGTGTAACTCATAAGGACTTGATTTTGACAACCATTGTGCAAACCTGATGCTTGACAGAGATGCTAGCATGATTCTTAGAGTATGAATTTTTGAAACTTCTTTATCAATCCTCACACTGTAACAGGCTTTTACTTTAGTGCTTATCTTATAAAGAGTCGTTTTCCCGAGAAGGGGACTTAAACATAGGGCTGTTAATAAGCAAATCATTCTATGAAATAGTGAAGGTTTCTTTAACCTTTGAATACTTATGGAACATTCACTTGTTTCTATGTTATGAGCATAGGTAGACACTTATACCAAAGGTCTTAGATCTGAGGGTTACAACATACTACCGGATGTATATTCCATAACACTAACGTGGTAAGATAGTGAACATGAAGCTCTTTTATGTTGACATGATCGTAACTTGACATGACTTATGAGTGTAGTTGTATGACTTCAAATGCAAGAATTTGGAGTTCCTTTAGCTTGAGAACCTTCAGATAACTTATGCGAATCTTAGGACTTAGGAGTACATATCTTTAATGTTCAATGCTTACAGGACAAGGTGGAAGACTCCTCTTTAAGACTTCAACTTAAATCATCTGGCAAGTAGTTCAATCCCTTAATCATAATACAACGTTATCACATATTTCACTTAAACAATTATATCATTAACTTCATTACTAGTCATTTCAGGGTGTATTATCTATCTTACTGATCCAATTTACCAAACTCGTAACTACAAACCTCTTCACTTTACCTTGACATCTTTTAGCTTCGTTCGCCTTAGACCAACTTAACATTATTTATACCTATAACACTTCGTTCTATGTCTTATCCTTTACATTCATTTGTCTCAATTCTGGTGTTAAGTTCTTCATCAACTTTATACATGCTTTACCATATTCACTTCATCAAGAGCTTTACTTTTCAAACCATACAATTATCACGATGAACAACTCCTGACAGCCTTTAAACACAAGACATAACTTAACTCACTACGCGTAGAAATCTAGCCTTCAATTCTTAACTTCTCTTCCTGTTAACGTCTTAGTACCTATACCATAAGCTTGGTTCTGTATCCATATATTCACTATAGGCATGATTCTTTAAATACGCTATTAACTTTAACCGTTAACCCTTTAACCAATATTATGTCAATCAATCTTATGTTCAATTAACTGATTACCATCTTAGACTTTCACTTAGCATACGAGGCAAATAGAAGACTTCACAAGGAGACGATGTTCATTAAACATATACCATAAAGGACTAGCTCACAGTGCGCACGTTAAGGGGTCTCTGGACTTAATTTATGCTACATAATGAATATACACAATCATACTTCATTCTCTACTTTGAGATAGATACAACTCCTTTACTTTAACTTGACTTCAACATACAACTCAATAGCTCTAGGAGTAGATTTACATACTGATCTAATACATATCAAGAACATACTAGTTCAACTTCAACTTACAAGCTTGAATTGTGCTCAAAGAAGGAAGAGGAGCGCCTTACATACCTTAGAACGCCAGATTCAACCTAGCTAACAACCTTCCTTTAAGTATAGACTTGTAGCTTCTTCAAGTCTTTAGCTCACAACCATAAAAACTTAGTTATTTCATCTCAAGAATCTGGGCAGCAGCATCAATCCACAAGAATACAACAACTAACAATTACTACAATCTCAATCTTCACTTCAACTCACAAATTCATAGGAAGCAGAAGGGTGAGATTACTACTCTTACTTAGAGATGACTTTCAAAAAGATGGAAGTTTCCTTCTCAACCTTATTTCCTAGAAACCACAATAAACTAACTCTGTAGAAACGTTCTGAATTTTCAAGAACCATAACTCAAATTTGATTGACGTTTGGACGAGATTTGACAGCTCAATTTGCACTTCAATTGCTGGAAATTTGAGAGAAATATATCCCTTAAAGCAAGTAGCTCAATTACCGAAAAGTTCAGAATAATCCACAAAGCACACTTAACTTATTTAGCGTCGTGCACCTCCCATAGCGCCACCACCCTCTGAAGTTTCGAGGGTGGCGCGCCACGCCATGCAGGGTGCTTAGCCTTGCCCTTTCATCTCTCGCTCGCTCTTCAACCCGTCTACGTGTCCAATCCCCCGACACTCCTATAGTATAATCCACACTCTTTCAAGTCCCTAAACATATACATACATGTATGTTGTATTTGTGATTTTGATGATGGATAAACTCATGAAGGGATCAGATCCCCCGTTATGATCCTCCTGATGGAATCTGGTTGGACTGTGTAGCGGGAAGTTCACTTATAGCTGTAAAGTGTACTATTTCTGTGCTAGTTGGTGGGACTGCAGCAGAGACGCTACAATGTAGCAGAAGGTCAATTATACTAGACCAATGAGATTGCACCTAAGTTTTGGACCTCTCATACTTATCCAAATAAGACAGTTTCAAAACCTAATTTTTGGACATTGAAAAACATATTCTTTGCAAGTAACCGCGGTGGTGAACAAGAACTAAGCTCTGCAAACAACAACAAGGGACCTGCTCATAGAGAATGAAAGTATTTTCCTAGTCTAGGTTGTTGTTTAGTTCTTGTATTGATTCTTAAATGTACACCTAGTCTTCAATATGAAGCTTGTGTAGGTATCTTTCGTTGTAATCGTTCTTATGCTCTTAGGAGAGGTCATCAACTAGAGTTAATTGAGTGAAGAGCTAGAATTAGCTAGTTAGAGGATATGCAATAGAGTTATTGCGTCGTAACCTTGTCATAGAGTTACTTCAAGAGGGTTAGATTTAAGAGTTTAATCCAAGGTGTTACTGGAGTCTGTAATCACAATTGTTCAGTTCTAGTGAAGTTGTTGGTGAAATCCTACGTGGTAAGTCATGGTTTTTCTCCTTTGAGTAAGGAGATTTTCACGTAAACATCTTGTGTCACTTTTATTATTGTGTATTTGCTTTATCTATTATGATTACTGTTGATATCAGTCGAAGGACCAGATTCCTGAACTAGAGGTGGACTGTTATAACTCAACAATATACTTTAATCACCCAACATAAACGTATTTATAACGCTTTAAACTATAAAAAAAAATTCGAAGTGTAACAAGACGGACATAAAAAATTAGAAGTACTAAATCCTGTTGCAACTAGCTCGCAGAGAAAAAACTAATATTTAAATGTTGAAAGATAGAGATATTTACTAATTATCCATCAAATTTCAAATCATGCCATTTGACTTAAAAAAGCACCCCTTTTAACAGGACATGTCATATTAAAAGTTAAGATAAAGTACTTTTAACCCATGTCCCTTATATTTGTTTAACCCAATCGATTAGAAAATTTGTCTGTTTAAATGATAACATCAGTCACACCCACATTAAACAGCAGCCAATAAAAAACAATTGGAATATTTCTCTAATGGATTTGTAGAATGTTGAATTTCTGGGAATACATGGCTATATATCCTCTTGATCTCCCTTTAAATGGGTATAAAGACATGAGTTAAATGAATTTTTAAATATGATATGAGATGCAAAATAATTTTTTTGAAAAATTTTTGCTGAGTCAAATAGTAATAATTAGGGACGCGATCATATCAGCATTAATGGATCGAATTCCATCAGAACTTTGCAATTAAGCGTGCTAGCGAGGGGTGACTTCAGGGAAAATTCTCGTATGGAATCCCTTTTTTTAAGGGGTCCAGAGAAGGACCGGATCACAAGAATATATATTTTTAAAATACTAATAATTAGGTGATTATTTTATCAAAAAAAAAGAATTAAATTAAATTGATAAGTTCATTTTCATAAGTTGGATGACCTTCAAAGAAATTAATTCGTTATTTGGCATAAGCTAATCTTCTCAGTAGCTTTGCTTCTTTCATGTGGCGATCAACTTTATTCTTTTCTCCTTAATGTTACCGTCCATAAAGACCATATGAGTTGGGATTGAGTATAAAGATTTGCTTTAGAATGGAATGTGAAGATAAAAAAGCAAAATTAAAGATTTTAATTTTGATATCCAAGGTAGCGGAACGAGGTCCAACCAAAATTAAAGATTTTAATTTCTTTCAAAAGGATTAATTGAAGGACCTTGTTAATTTATACATAAACGAGGTCCAATCAAGAATTAAAAATTCTTCAAAAGTTTCTTCTTTCATCAATAAGTTCAAAGTAATTTTTTTTAAAAAAAATAAAATGGGTTTCATGGGAAGCCCAACGAGGTCCACCTAAATATAATTTTTTATTTCTTCTAACAACCGTTAAAATAAATTGACAACTCATTTTATTTTGGACGAGTTGTCCGATTTGATGAAATAGAAAATAAAGTATCTATTTCAAAATTTTGGTACTATTTTATTACTCATTTAATGTCGGACTCCATTTATATTTGTAGAGTTTTGCCTAATGGGAAGTTTAATTTATAATTCAATTAGAATTTCAATTGAGAAGATATTTTCCTAATCTTCCAAGTTTCAAAACAAAGCTTAACATGCCTAATCATGTCATGCACTCGGTTAGAATCCCTAATTATGTTATAACACAGCTTGAGCGATACGAAAGAAATTTTCGTTAGGATTTTACTGGGGTTCAAAAGAAATTACATTTACTTAAATGAAGCACAGTTACTTTAGATAAGGTTAGTGGTGGCTTGAGCATTCAATCCTTATATCATAAGAATCTAGCATTACTTGCCGAGACTCTTCCAAAAGCCTAGTGCTCTGTGGGCTAGTGTTCTTATCAATAAGTATAAATATGTCAATAGAGGATCCAGAACTTGGAAGAACATTTCTTTAGGTTGGAGTACGTGTAACAAGGGTTTGCTATGGTTACCGACCTCTAGAGAATACATAAATTTGTGGTCTGACCCATGGATTCGACGGGGGCACTCTCTTCGAAGCTTGATTGAGGGCTCTTTACTTGAAGATCAAACTCCCTTGAGACTCTCTTCCATCCGTCAAAATAATACTTGGGATCTTAGTAGTTTATCTTTTGCTCTTTCCCACCTCCCCCGCCCCCCATATTGTATCCCAAATCACTTCCTTCTACTTTCCTCAATTCGCTCACTCATACGTAGCTTGTGGGGTCTTGAAACAGATGGAATCTTTATGATACGATCAATGTATACTCAACTTAGGCTTTCAATATCTCTAACCATTCCGGATAAATATTTCTCATGGATTTAAAAACTTGAAATGTTGCCTAAAATAAGCATTTCCTATGGATTACCTATCACAATATTCTGCCAACTAACACTCGTCTAAACCACATTGGTCGCCCAGTGGATTTGTGGTGCAGATTCTGCACATCCTTGATTCCTGAAATGATGGAACACATTTTCCTCCAATGTTCTATGTTTTGGCACATTTGGAATGAACTGGGAATGGTCGTTCGTATTGAGCAACTCATGTCTTCAAACAACTTCCCCCATAACAACTGGCTCGTATGATTAGTCAACCAGCATCCTCCTTCCTTTTCTTCACCTTTGTTGTTTATAATTGTTCTTCCCTTTTGTCTATGAAACTTTTGATGCGCACAGAATAGATATCTCTTCGATCACCAATACTCTTTCGTTAGCCCTCCTACCATCCTAAACCAAGTTTTAGAATTTTAGTTTTTAGGTCCCAAGCATACCTCTAAAAAAATCAGGCTTCATAATTATGTTAAGTGGCACCTGCCACCTTCCCCATCTTTAAAACTAAATGTTGATGTTGTTGTTCCGGCAGTGAGAAAATGGGGGCGGATTGGTGGAGTCTTTAGGGATCACAATGGTGATTGGGTCCTAGGTTTTACGGCCACTATACCTTATTTATCCGTTTGCAACTCTGAATTAAAAGCTCTGCTAGAAGGACTTAAAATTGCATTACAACAACATTTATGCCCATTGAAAATTGAAACGGATTTAGTTCAGGTACAACAACTTCTCCAATTCAAAATTGAGTTTTACTCACATCTTCTTTCTGAATGTAGGTACTTGATAACCTTTGTGAGTAATCTGTCTGTCAAGCATGTATATCGGGAGAAAATATTTTTGGTAGATAGGCTTACGAAGATGAATTTGGATGTAGCTCCAACTCTAGATTCGCTACAAATTCTGACTCAACCACCAGAATGCGTCATGAACATACTTCAGGCGGACAAAGTGCGAACATCTTATAGGTGCAAAACATCTTTTGTATCACTACCAAACCCCCTACTAGATTTGGCGGTAACTCCTGTTGTAATGTACATATTTCTACAACTACTGTATGCGGCGCTTTCGATATCACTCCTACTAGTTTGACTGATATGACACTCTGTAATAGCTAGGTTGTTTAATATTAATATATTATCTCCTTTCTACCAAAAAAAAAAAAAGTTTAACATGCCTATGTTCACTTTATTTGGAAGAGACTACACTCAATCATACAATTACATTCTTTTGGATAGATAAAGTGAAGAGGTTGATTTAGATTTTTATTTCTTAAAGTCGGAAAAGGTTAAATATTTAAGAACACGAAAAAAATTAAAAATATTTCTAATCTATTGAATTTACTTTAAAAATACTTTGTTTTTATTTATTGAATTAACGATATTTTTTTAAAACTAAAATTACTCTTAAAACTAATGATTGACTGGATGAAGGCTTACAAAAATCAGGAAGTAATGTATAATTGTTACAGATATTAATCCAACTCACCCATATTAACCACCCACCCCAATTCCAATTCCTTTCTTCTTTCTCGTATATTTCTCCAATATTGCTATATCTTTTAATTAGGATTCTACAATCACCTAAGAAAATTAAATTTACAGGATAATATATGTCGCAGCATCCTATGATTATTGCTGCCTTTCTTGGTCTCTCATAACCGAATTTTGGGGAGCTTAGTAATTAGTCAAAGTGCTCAGTGAATGATAAATTTGAGTAAATATCTCGTAAGGTTATTCAAGTATATGAAAATTATTTAGCAAAGTTATTGAACTTAGTTTTTTTTTTTTATAAAACCACTCTATATGATTTGTCATTAAAAAAATTTAACTAGACAAAATAAATTGATCTTTTATTACATAATCTAAATATGAATCCCATAAATAATAAAATATTACAAAATTCAATATTGACGACCCGACCAACCCACAAATAATAGATCTAAATATCAAATTATACTTTCATAACAAAAAATATTCAATCATGCAGTAGATTCTAAGAAAATACTTCTATAAAATTATCATTTGTTTATTACCACTTGATGTTATAATAAATTAAATTGTGCACCATATATTGCTCTAAAATAGAGCTTATATTTTCTGTTTAAAAAATATTATTTAATTACCATCTTTAATAAAATAATCTTCTGTATTTCAAATGACTAAGGCATACCTTTTTTCCTATATTAGTTTCTATACTCCACAATTTAAACATTAGATTAATAAAATATATCAATATTTATAACATATTTTAATTTCATAGTAACCTTTTGCAAAATTTATTTTCTAAAATATATTTTGGACATTAAGTTATATCTTATTTGAACTAGGTAAGAACTCTTAATATTTAATAATTTAAAACTTCAGTGAAATTTTATTTACATTAATCACTTGCCTAATATTCAAAGTATTGAAATTAACTGAAATTTAATTGAAAAATTATGCTAGAAAAGAAACCTATTTGGAAATAAATTTCACCTTCGAATAGAAATAGATAACATGTCTTATATAAACGTCTTTCATATAAATTGTGGCTTGGGATAGTTTTTTCTTTTTCATTTCTGTGTGGCGGTGGTGATAGGCAGTAGCAACAGTATCATAGTTAAAGAAACTCATACAAAAAAAGATCATAGTTAAAGCAACATTATGATTTTGAGAATAATTGAGATTAAATGTCATGAAGATTAACTTGAATTGGTATAAGATATGTACCGGTGTCTTTTAATATTTTATTACTTATGAGACTACTTAAAAAATTATTTATTTTGCTAATTAAGTTGACAAGTCCTATAGAGTAATTTTATTAGAGAAAAGTCATAAGTTGAGTGACTTTATTGATATAAAACTGAGTTCAATAACTTAATCAGATAATTTCACATACTTGAATGACCTTGTGAGATATTTACTCTAATAAGCTTACATTAATTATAAACTAACTATTAGAAAACAAAATCAAATCTTTAAACAGACTGATACTATAAGAGGTTGTTTGAGGATTTTGGTGTTTCAAGAGAAGTTTGCGTATCGGGTATAAGGCAAAGTGGAAATTTTAACTTGTTGAATATTTGTTATTCGACACTATTATTAAGAATTTGCACATCAGGTACGTTGTGGGGCGAAAGCAGTAATATAGCCAAATTTTTCACAAAAGTTGTTCAAGTGTTGAATAATTTGTTTTTAAAAAAATAAATGAGTGTACTAAAAATTTTAAAATCAAATTATGCAATATTAATAACTAACCTTTTTTTTGTTTAATCAATGTATGAATCAAAAATTTAAAATCAAAATGTGTAATATTTAGTTTTAATGAATTACTATTTAATATAAATATATTTGTATTATAATGAATATCTATTTCTTTGGATAAAAGTTACGATTAGTAACTCTAAGACCAAGTTAGTTATTCCCTATAAATAAAAAAAATTCATTCATTATATTGTTGAAATTTTAACACATACGTAGAGTCAAAACACAGCGAAAAATACCTTCAGCCATGGTTGTTCAAGTGTTGTTAAGAATCGTCTTTGTCTTAAGCAAATTTGTAACCTTAAAAAGAATAGTAAAAATTTTGTAGTCTTCTAGCCTGTGTCTATCAAAGTGTTGCCAGACTGATGGAGTCACAAGTGTATTTATAGGTAGGCTAGGGACTCTTAGGCAAAATATTTTAATCCTAGGGACTTCTCCATAAAATATGGTTTCCCTAAGGAATCCTAAATAATAGTTTCCTTTCATCAAGAAAACTTCCTTATATGCATAACCAAAAATTATCTGTCATATATATTATTTACTTGAAAGAAAAGATAAATAATTTATTATCAAATATGTGGACCACATTAAACATTTCCAAAGTAAGGAGACACGTTTTTTTACCTTACATTCTCTCACTTGATCCATATATTATAATCAGATAATTCTTTATGAGTGATAAATACGGCTATGAACTTTATTCACTCAACTAAATCGTTATGCTACAATCACTTTAATCAGAACACATCACTACATGAATCATGGCAGTTATGCTCTTAATCAAACACTTCCTTCCATGTATTACAATGTATAGTATATTCTAACAAAGCGTCCAATAACTATATGAATGAACTTAATATAAGTCATTCATAGTCCAACTTTATTGATCCAATGATCACAATATTATACATGAAAATCAAAATGTGCACGATCATGTATCCCAAATAAATGATAATGTCAGACAAAATGCTAGAGTACAAAGCAAGACTAAAAGGAGTTATCAAGACCTATACGGATTACATGATCCTTGAAAATATTAGCTGGTAAACCCTTAGTCATAGGATCAACAATCATCAAAGTAGTACTAACGTGTTCAAAACTCACATATTGCTTCTTGATATAGTCTCTAACCATCAAATATTTTATGTCAATGTACTTACTACAACTGCCACTTTTATTATTCTTAGAAAAGAATACTACAGTAGAATTATCACAAAACATTCTAAATGGCCTTGAAATGGAATCGATAATTTTAAGGCCCGAAATGAAATTCTTCAACCATAACGCCTGTGATGTAGCTTCATAGCATGCTATAAATTCAGATTCCATTGTGGATGTTGCAACAATGATTTGCTTAATACTTCTCCAAGACACAACACCTCCAGCAAGGAGAAAAATGTATTCAGAAGTAGATTTACCACTATCTTTGCATCCACCCAAATCAGAGACTGAATATCCAATTACCTCCAATGAGTCAGAATATTTGTATACGAGCTTATGATCCTTGGTTCCTTGCAAATATCTCAATACCCTTTTACTAGCTTTCTAATGATCAAGACCAGGGTTACTTTGATATCTGCCAAATATTCCTACTGCAAAGGCAATATCAGGTCTAGTGCAGACTTGTGCATACATAAGGCTCCCAACAAGTGAAACGTATGGAATGCCTTTCATTTTCTCTTGTTCCAATACATTTTGCAGACATTGATTCAATGAAAATTTATCACCTTTAATGATGGGTGTTGCTATTAATTAACAAGTTTTTATTCCATATCTTTTCCAAATTCTTTCAATGTAAGCCCTTTGAGATAGTTCAAGTAATCTTTGAGATCTATCTTTATGAATCTCTATGCCAATGACATAGGAGGCTTTACCCATATCCTTCATTTTGAAATCTGGATAAGGAACTGTTTCGTCTCATGCAACAATCCCAAATCATTACTAGTAAGTAAAATGTCATCCACATATAGGACTAGAAAAATATATTTGCTCCCACTTATCTTAAGGTATATACATTGATCAACAATGTTCTCTGTAAATCCAAATGAAGAGACAACATTATGAAATTTAATATACCATTAGCGAGAAGCCTGTTTTAGTCTATAAATTGATTTATTCAACTTGTATACAAGGTGACTTTTATCATTATCACAAAATCCTTCAGGTTGTCACATGTACACATCATCTTCAAGATCTCCATTTAAGAATGTCGTTTTCACATCCATTGGATGTAGCTCTAAATCAAAGTGAGCTACTAATGCCATGATTATTCTTAATGAATCCTTCTTAGACAATGGAGTGAAGGTTTCATGGTAATCAATGCCTTCCTTTTGCGTGAAACCTTTGGATACAAATCTGACTTTATATCATTCAATATTGTCAGATGAGTCTCTTTTAGTTTTATCCATTTGGATCCTATAGGAAAGACTCCTTTCGGTAATTCAACCAGATTTCAAACTTTATTTTTGGCCATAGATTCCAACTCTTCCTTCATGACATTACTAAAGTGTGGAGTTTTCTCCACTCATGGCTTGTAAAAATGAGCATGGATAATCTTTAAGTCCAATATCGTAGTCAGTATCACACCCCAAATTCGGGGAGGCGTGACTGGCACCTGGTGCCACCCCTGATATGAGCATACACGACGCTAAAAAATAAAACAAAGCCCAGAACTGATGAGGTTCGACAATGCAACAACTATAAAATCAAAATAAGATGATAGACTATAGCGGAAGCTGGTTCACCTGACCAACTAAAATAAATAAATACCATATGCCGTCAAGGCCACAGAACGGAAAACAACTATACAACATGGCCCATCTGACCTATTACAACATACTAAAATCACAACAATATTTATGAGCCTCTATGAATACATTAGTAATCAAATGATCGGGACAGGGCCCATAACTATCCTTAGTTCAAACACCCGGCGACTCTTAAAGACCTGGAGCTCACCAACTCAGCTGGAACTCCACTCAACACCCAAGAACTCGATCTAACAGCCCACTATCACGTGCAGCCATGAATGCAGCGCCCCGACTAGAGCATCAGTACAATAGTGCATCAAGCATGAAAGACACAAACAACTGAAAGACATAGATTAGAGATCAACAGATATACCAAATACCGCAGAAGGAGAACTCAACATAAGTAAACACATAGAACCTACCTGGCCCCCATAAGCCCAGCAAGTCTAAAAGTAAATAACAATACAACGGCACTTAGTCGACCCAACTCACCTGTCATCGCCTCTAGACCTCTCAATGGCCTTAGCTAGGGATGTACAAGCCAAACTGTCAAGTCAAATCGAACCGAGGAACCAAGTCAAACTGAGAAAAAAACCGACATGTGATTTGGTTTGATTGGTTTGGCATTGGAGAAAAAAATCGACCATTCTTGGTTTAGTTTGGTATTAACCATAAAAAAGTCAAATCGAAATCAACCCAAACCGACATAATATATATATATAATTTTAACCTTTTATAGATAAAAATATTAATTATAATCTATTTTATAGATATTTTTTAAATTAGTTTTATTAGCTTCAATATTTAGAAATTAGATATATATTCATATTTGAGTTTACAAGTTATAAATTTGTAAATTGTAATATTTATTTAGTTGGCACTAACTAGTAAGTAAATGATCTAAATATAAAGACCTAATATTAACCTAAAAATCTAACAAGATAAAATAAAACCTTCAGTGTTCATCTTCACTTTTCAGAGATTGATTTCTCCTCCTCCCCTCATTCATCAGGAGCTAGTTACTTTCGCATGTTTGTTAGTATATCTTCTTTCTATTTTTCTTATGAGTTAATCTGTTAATTTTAACTATTTGATTTAGTTAAAAAAAATCCGAAAAAAAATTGAAAAAAAAAACCGAAAAAACCGATTAAAATCGAAATCGAAAGAACCAGTTTCTGTTGGTTTGATTTGATTTATTGATTTAATAAACTGACATGATTGGTTTAGTAATTTTTAATGAAAAATCAAATCAAATCGACCTATGTACACCCCTAACCTCAGCTAACACCAGCCAACATCTAGCATCCACTGCTATCAGATAACAAATAACATAAGCAAAAACCACAATATAATGCCAAACAAATCACAAGTAAACACCAGTTAATCAACATCATCAATCAGGCACTATCGGACACTCTCTCGGCTGCGCACAGTTAGCGGAGCTCAATCCGTCTGGGAGAACCAATCGCAATCTCAGGAAGGCTCAGACATGTCGGACCACTCTCGAATCATGTCTCAACTCGACACTACGGAGGACATCATTATCAACCCTATAGGTCATTTCACTCTTTGGGCTCAACCCCTCAGCCGAAAACACTCTCATGCATCGGGTATCCACAAGCCACAAGGCACCTCGGACTCGACCCCTAGCCGGAACAACTCTCGTGCATCAGGTATCCACAAGCCACAAGGCCTCAAATAGAACACACATACAATCACAACAATCACAATCAACAACAACGATAATACATGCTAAAACAACCCATAACCGGCTCTCGAACCCCACTAATCGATTATCACAACACAGTACTATTCTTTCATGTCTATTCATCTACCGACGAGCCACTAATCGAGCTAAGGTTACCATCCCAACCAGTTTATCCCCAAGCATTACAAACAGTCACAAGCCACTCTACTTACCACTAACATCAAGGGACATGGCCAAATCAGCCCAAGTGTCACCACAGCTATCATCTGCCATCAACGCGGTCGACAGGATCTCCTATTCGAATATAACAAAAGATCGTCGTAATCATTGATCTTAATCACTCTAATCCCTCATTTACTTGTCAATATAATCACCTAATCTTATTCACTCAAACAACTCAAAACTTGCTACAAGAACTACACACCTCACGTACGGCCTCTCGACACGAGCCTAATTATTTGCCCTGACTACGATTCTCAAGCCCGAGCCACCAACCAAACCAGCACCTTAAACACACCTTTATCACCATATAAATAGAAGCACATGAGTTCAATAATAACATAACACAAGACTTCGCAAAAAATCCAACACACATGTCAACACGGACGACAACGGCTATGGAATTCATGCCGACAAAGGGAGGGACAAGCCTAACATACCTTAGCTTCAATCCTAAATGAACTTGAGCCTTCAAAACCATGAACCTACTGCCTAAAGGCAGTCCAAAATTTTGCCAAAACGCGTCAACACAACTCAATAACAAAACAAGACAAATGAAGCTTACCCGACGAAATTCATAGGAATTCGACGGTAGAAACTCCGAGACAACAACTTATCGACGTTAAAACACCTATAAACAACCTTAAAAACTAAGGAGAACAAAAAAAAGAAGGCTTACTAACAGCTTCACCATGAAACAACCACCTAACAGCCCGGAAAAGACACCAAACCACGGACTACACGTGATTTCTGACTTCTTGACATAAATTCATGTTAAACCATGGCTTCCTACCTTAGGAATAGTTAGAACACTTAAGGGAGAGTTATAGAGAGGTTTCTCATGAATAAAGTTTATGGAAATGAATTTGGATGAAGAACAACCGACCAAGGGGCTATTTATAGTTCTCCACCGCCTTAAGGCCTTGTGAGGTGCTTGCTTGCTCAGTCTCGCGAAAAAGTAAATATCTCTCTACTCCGAAGTCAGATTGGCAAACGGTTTGATGTGATGGAAAATTGAATCATATACCTTTAATTTGATAGGTCGCAAACCCCCTAAATCCTTGTAGATTGGAATAAACACTTCGATACATTTGACCTAAATTTTAAGAAATCTCAAGAAGGAAATTTTGCGATAACTTTTTTAATTTTTTTCTACAACTTGATCGGCGTCTAATATTAGATATGATCATAGAGTGATTCAAATAACTCATAAAACTTCCTTATTAGTCTATTAGGTACTCTTAATCCTACCTCGAAAGCACGATTTTATCGCTCAAATTATCCGGGGTGTTACAGTCAGACTCTTGGAGATATACAACATAGTCACTAGAAATTGCTGGTTTACGAACTCTTGAAGATTTTCTTACTCCCACTTGTTCAGACTTTCCTTCAATGGGTTCGGGTAAAGTAGATTGTTCTTCATGTGGCTCTTCAGGTGGTGGTGGCTCTTGAACTTGTTGCTCCTCAAAGAATTCATGAGAATTCATCTAATTAGCATTCAAGTTCCCAATATATAAAGGTACCATAGGTGGTTGCCTTACTTCTTCCAATTCTACCACTTGAGTCAAACCACTCCCACTTACTTCATGTTCCTCAAAAAATTTAGCATTTCTAGCCTCAATAATTTCAGGAGAATGAGAAGGATGATAGAACCTAAATCCTTTAGAGTTAATCGCATAGCCTATAAAAAAACTGCTTTTTGTTCTTTCATCTAACTTTTTAAATTGTAGGTTATAAACCCTCACCTCAGCTGAACATCCCCAAATGTGTAAATGACTTAAACTAGGTTTCCATCCTTTCCATAATTCAAAAGGCATCTTGGGAACAACCTTGGATAGAACCCTATTTAAAATATATACAGTTATTTTTAAGGCTTCACTCCATACACATAAAAGTAAATTTGATCTGCTAATCATGCTTCTTACCATGTCCATTAATGTTCAGTTCCTTCTTTCTGTCACACCATTTTTTTATGGTGTTCATGGCATGGTATATTGAGCAATTACGCCTTTACTTTCAAGAAACTCAGCAAATGGACCTTTAACTTGTCCCTTATTTGTATACCTACCATAATATTCTCCACCCCTATCAAACCTAACGATTTTGATTTGAGCTCCAGTTTATTTCTCTGCTTCTATTTTTGAAAACTTTAAAAGCATCAAGTGCTTCTAATTTGTTAAAAAGAAAATAGAGATACATGTATCTTGAATAGTCGTCAATAAATGAGATAAAATACTTCTCACCATTCAAGCAAGGGGTAGAAAAAGGTCCACAAATATTTATATTTATAATCTCAAGCAATTGAGAACTCCTTTTGGCACCTTTAGTGGATTTGTTGGTCTGCTTGCCCTTTATGCAGTCCACACAAGTCCCAGAGCCAGAAAAATCAAGAGCTTGTAGAACTCTATCATTAACCAATCTTTTTACTCTTTCAATAGATATATGTCCCAATCTCTTGTACCAAAGACTTGATGAATTCTCATTGATAATACATTGCTTAGTGCTAATTTATTTATCATGCAGGGTTACAACATTACATTCAATTGTGGGGTCTAGCTCAAATTTAAATAACTTTCCATCCAAATTTCTCAAATCAATTACTTTATTGTCTTTCAAAAATTTCACTGAAGCATAATGAAAATTGAAATCATAACCAGCAGTTGATAATCATGAAAGAAAAATTAAAATTTCAGAATATGATGGAACATAAAACGTATTTTCTAAATCTAATTGAAAACCATCTTTTATAATGAGCCTGTAAGTCCCCACGGCTTCCACATGTGATGTTATCCTATTGTCAGAACAAATATTTTGCTCACTTCTCACTGGCTTCATTAGTGTTAGAAAATCCTGCATGGTCTTAGCAATGTGAGTTGTGGAACCATAATTGATTCACCATGAATTATCAGAAACTTCATTGAAATTAGATTCATAACATACAAAGGTAAAATTACCTTTCTTCTCAAGTCATTTCTTATATTTCAGGTAATCATTCTTCCAGTGTCCCTTCTTTTTTACAGAAACGACAAGAATCTTTATCAAGACTGTCTTTCTTCTTCATAGGAACACTTTCTCCTCTCTTTGCATTTCTCATATCATGAATAACCAAATTTACACTTTCAGGCATCTCATGATTCAACATCTCCTCTTCTTGAATACACATGCTTAAAAGTTTATTAATTGACCATTTATCTTTATGTGTGTTGTAAGATATCTTGAACGGATCATATTTCACAGAAGAAAGTTGAGGATAAAATGCACAAGAAATGGTGCAGACATATCAACCTCAAGGGACTTGAGTTTAATAGCAATGTCTCTCATCTCCATAATGTGCACCCACACTGTACGACTTTTGTCAAAGGCCATACTTGAGAACCTCTTCATAAGGGTGTTGGTCAAGACCTTGTTAGAGCTTACAAATTATTCATCAATTGCCTTCATGTAAGCTTTGACCTTATTACTGTTAGGGATAAAACCCTAATGCTTTGACTTATATGAGATTTTATGAGCATTAAGTTCAAATGATTGGATCGCTCCCACCGCTCATAAAAAAACTTAGTCTCTGGTGTACTTGATTCCATGGATTTAGGTGGTTCTTCCACATGGAGAGCCAGATCCAAGTCTGAGCACCATATAGTGAGAAGGATTTACTCCTTTTATTCTGTAAAGTTGTTATTAGATATCATCGAAATTCGAGTATTTTCGTTAAAGGTAGCAGTAGAAATCTGTAAACTTCGAAACAAGGATACACATAATAAGCTATAAAGTACAAACCATCAAAAGTAAATCGCGTAAATACCGATTCTAAGTAAATTCTAAACCTTCCAATGGGCAGAGGTTGCAACCCTTGCACAAAATTTACTTAACTTTATTAGACTATTAAACCAAAATAAATCTCAGAAATAATTCATACCTGTGGGCATTGAATAATTTTCAACTGTAAAATTTACTATCTTATTTTAATTAATCTAACCAAAATAATTACCTCCCTGTGGGGTAGGATTACCATTTTAATAAGATAATCAGACTTTATTAGATGTCATCATAATATTTTAATCAATTAACTTTATGTGATTAAAATATATAATTTTTCTTTATGTCATATATCCAAGATGTTGTGGCTAATCCCAAGTATACCACGAAAAGAACTTAAAAATAACATCTCACAATAGTTAACTTCAATAATTGACTTAAACAAAATGTTACTTATTAATACGCGAAAATGAATTGTATAAATAGAGCCTACATAAAATATAATTTGATGTACAAAGTATCTCACATTAACAAGATTAAAAAAAAAAAAAGATCGCACAATAAAAGAATAGGGAGAACCTATATATCCCTTATTTATAATTTTTATAATATATTGTAAAATCTTAATACTTTAGAATATCAAAATGTACCATTTATAGTGGCCAAAACACATGATTAGCAAAAACCGTAAGTTTTAAGTTTCAAAAATCATAAAAAATATTTTCATATAACCAAATATGCTAACGCACGAGAATAAAAAAATTCTCAAAAAGACAATGGTAATGACTTCCTTGTCTGATCACTTGAATTTAGCAATTTTTTTAATCAATGATTTTAATTATTTATGCCACCAAAAATTCTATTAGTTGACATACCCCTAAAACAAATAAAGTTTGATATTATCGTTTCAATGCTTTAAGTGGGTAATATAAGACGAAACAAAGAGACATCAATATCTTAAGAAATAACACAAAGCAATAATAACTACGATATGCTATGTATGTTATGTCAATAAATTCTTTTTAAGCATCGAACAATACAGCAAAAGCGGGCTCTGATACCACATGTTGAAATTTCAATACATACATAGAGCTAAAACACAGCGAAAAAATCAATTGGAACGTACCTTCAGCCATGGTTGTTCAAGCGTTGTCAAGAATCGCCTTTGTCTTAAGCAAATTTGTAACCCTAAAAAAAATAGTATAAATCCTATAGTCTTCTAGCCTATGCCTATCAAAGTGTGTGCCAGACTTAAAGAGTCACAAGCGTATTTATAAGTGAACCCGGAACCAAATAGGCCATAATAAATTGATAAATACAAAAATAGGTCACTTTTTTAAAAAGTTACGGAAATGAGCTTAACAGACTAATTAAATCTGTTGTGCTTTTTTTTTTAAATGTCTCAGTTAGACTGCGTGAAAGCACATATCAGACTAAATTAGTCTGATATATACAACTTCATCTTCCCCAGTCTTTCTGGTCCCGCACCTGCCATTGAATCTTCCTCTCTTCTCCCAAAAAGTTGTCCCCCCCCCCCCCCGATCCAAACCCTTAACTTTTTTTTTTAATCAGATTCGCCCCAGCCCTTCCTCCCCCCCCCCTCGAAACCCTTAATTTTTTTTTTTTTTGTAAATTAGATTCACCTAGCTCCCCCCTCCCCCTCCCCCCCCCCCCCAAATAAACCCATGATTTTTGAGTTATTGTACTTGATTTTAAACGGGCTCACGATTCCATCTCAATATTAATAATTATTTTTTATAAATTTGTAGACAAATTCAAGATTGAAGGGTAAGGAGCAACTGATTAGCTTTGAAATTTTCCATAGTTCATCATTTTGAGGTATTTAATTTTTAAATTATCTTATTAATTGATTTTAATATAATTTTTTTATTTGTGTGTGGTATTAATTGCTTAGTATATTTTGAATTATGAAATTTGAGTTGTGTGTTAAAGTGCAAAATTTGAATTATGTGTTTTATGAAAATTTGAAGTATTAATTGATTGTAATACAATTTAGTTTTTATTTATTCCTAGTATTAATTATTTTTAACATTTTAAAATAAGAAATTTAAATTGCGTGTACTAATTAATGATGAATTTAGTGGGTGTGCTTATATGTTAGCTACAACATTCAATTTAATTGAATTTGCAGTACTATAATTTTTCTGTGTATGCAAATGAATACATATTGTTTCAAGAATAAGACCAAAATGGTCCCTTATCTTTGACTTAACAATCAAAGTCACACTTTATTTATTACATCGAAGACTAATAGTCTTTCATCTTTAAAAATATTGAAACATTATTAGTCCCTTCCCTAACCTTTGTTTATTTTTTTAATGCTAATCTATGTAACAT
This sequence comes from Datura wrightii, assembly GCA_035772735.1. Classification (NCBI taxonomy): domain Eukaryota; kingdom Viridiplantae; phylum Streptophyta; class Magnoliopsida; order Solanales; family Solanaceae; genus Datura; species Datura wrightii. The sequence goes on from JASDFA010000019.1 coordinate 116,440,357, forward strand.
CATCTTAGCTTTAGATTGGAGCATTAACTTTGAGATAAAACTTCAAAAATTTCAAATTCCAAATGAACATTAAAAATGAAAAAATAGGCCAATTAGTATGAGAAGCAAAAACATGATGCTTTAAGTTAAAATGGAAGTATTGTTATCTCAAATCCATTTGTAGTAATTAATCAAGACTTGCGATGGCTATATTTCATATAAAAATCTTATTTGGATGAAAATTCACTCAATTTTCATGTTCATGTCATATGTTGGCAAGGCGGAGCCAAAAATATATAAATTGTTGAATTTTCTTATTCGTCTCTGCATATTAGAATCTTTACGTTAAAGGAATTTCCATTGCCATGAACACAATTGAAGTCAACGTAAAGCTTTCACCTAAATGATTGGAAACAACTTCAAAATATGGAGCTTTAACCTTAAAATTGAGTGATAATAATAATTTTTAAAATAATATTATTTCAAATATAATTGTTTACAAAAGTATAAAAATACATTCTAATAAATATAATAAAAAAAAAATATTAAATTGAAATAAAAACAACTGCTTTATAAAATTGAGTAACAATAATACTCTTCAACATAATATTAGTTCAAATATAATTGTGTCCAAAAATATCAAAACACATTCTAATAAGAATAATAAAAAATTTAATAAAGACAATTACTTTATAAAATTGAGTGACAATAATACTCTTCAACGTAATATAACTTCAAATATAATTGCGTACAAAAATATAAAAATACATTCTAATAAGAATAATAAAAAAAAGTATTAAATTGAAATAAAGACAACTACTTTAGAAAATTAAGTGACAATAATACTCTTCAACATAATATTACTTCAAATATAATTATCGAAGATTTATAACTATATATTGCCATTTTGTGCATTATTTTATGTAATGAAATTAGGTTAAATTAGTATTTAGTAATTACGAAGTGTCAATTAGAATTATTGAAAATAAAATTAAAAAGGCGCCCGTACTAATGAATTTAGGTGTACAAGTAGTTCCTATAATATATATATGGAGCATATCATGCATCCAGGGCCTGTAGACGATACTCTTCTTAGTTTACAAATCTCTCATAGGTCTATGTCTTTATCGCGGGCCACCATACCTTTTGGTGCTTGTATGAGGCTCGTACGTTTGGACGATGCTTGACATTTGCTTCGTTCACACCCGCCTCATGAGCGCACCATGGAATGCCTATCTACGGCCAGATTATATCAGATCATTCACGTAGGTAGGATACAGTATGATCACTCTCTTGTGACAGTCATGATTGAGCGATGGAGGCTTGAGACGCATTGCTTCCACCTACCATTCGGAGAGGTTACCATTATACTACAGGATGTGCAGGTCTTAGTTGGTTTGCGCATTGATGGTCATGCAGTGTACAGGCAGGATCCTACTCAGCAATCATTATCTTGGCGTAGTTTGCTGCATAGACTGATAGGTCTCCTGGTAGGAGCTGAGGATACAGTTTGGCAGTAGTTGGGTTAATATGCATACCATCAACGAGTACCTTCGAGAGCAGCTGGTGAGAGAGCCCATTGGAGATTCTACTCCAATTGAAAGGGTTGAGAAGATAGCCCGACTATATATGCTTCTGATATTGGGGGGGATCTTATTCCCGAACACGTCGGGGAACCTCCTGAGCTTGCGGTTCCTACCATTTTTAGAGCACATCTAGGATCTAGGGACCTACAGCTAGGGTAGCGCAATCTTAGCACATTTATATAGGTCTTTGTATCGGTCATCTATGGGAAGAATGAACGACGTTTTTGGATTTCTTCCGCTCCTTCAGGTGACATAATATTTTGATACATTCAATCATGTAAAACATACTAATTTTAAGATGAATTAAATTATATTTTTTTCACGTTAAGGTTTGGTGTTGGGAGAGAAAGGGGATGAGGATAGGGATGTGGTGATGCTCTAGGACGTAGATGTGGCGATGCCCGAGAATGAGGATGTGGCGAGCGCAGAGGAGGACGAGGACATTATCAAGCTGTAGGTAGAGGAGGTCGAGGACATATTCCCTCCCTCCCCCCAGCAGAGGTAGAGGCAGAGGTAGAGGTAGAAGTATAGGCAGAGGCCGCATATATTCCTGACACAGTACCGGCTTCACCGCCAGCATTTTCGTTGGCTATTAATCCATCACCCTCCACTCCAGCATGTCCATCTTAGGCGTCAGCCTATTCATACCTCGCTCGTTTTGAGAATATAGATTGGTGTTTTATTCGCAGCGAGATAGGAGACGAGCCTATTCGAAACATGGAGAGAGGTAGACGTTTAACTTAGAGCGATGCGATATGCATTGGAGATTATGTAGCTGATATGCCGGTTAGTATTATTTTAAATAATTCACAAATTATTAACTATTTTTTTTATTTAATTAACTCACTAGCTTTTACTTTTTCTTTAGATTCATTCGTTGGGGCCTCCAGCCACCGTAGTCTCTACCTGCCAGCCTACCACGGAGGATTTCACTCAGCCATTGCATGAGGTTAGTATTATTTTAAATAATTCATAAATTATTAACTATTTTTTTATTTAATTAACTCACTAACTTTTACTATTTTTAAAAATTCATTCGTGGGAGCCTCCAGCCACCGTGAACTCTATCTGCCAGCCTACCACAGAGGATTCCACTCAGCCATTACATGAGGTTAGTATTATTTTAAGTAATTCAACAAATTATTAACTATTTTTTAATTTAATTAACTCGCTAACTTTTACTATTTTTTTAGATTCATTAGTCGGAGCCTCCAACCACTGTAAATCCTACCTACCAGCCTACCACGGAGGATTCCACTTAGCCATTGCATGAGGAATCTCCAATATCCTCTCCAGACGATGAGTTCATTATGCCAGAGGATGATATGACTCAAACACCGGGGAAGAAGAAGGTTGTTAGATGTAGGAAGAAGAATGATCATGACATGGAGCCTCCTTTAGTTAAGACGAGGAGGGACAAGGATGACGAAGAGGGCGGGAATGGGCATCATATGGGTCTTAGGCCGAAAGGTGTTTTACGGCCGCCTAAGAGTTGTGGAACTCATTAGTATTGTTTATACTTTATATGTTGTTATTTTTGTTATTTTAATTCTTTTGTGAGAGATAATTTGTATATAAACATTTTATTTTTTTGCAATGCACAGTGTATATAGTTCTAAAGCGAAAAAAAAGCATTCATTATAATAAAATTCTATTATAACATTAGTGCAAACAACAGGAAAATCAGCTACTACAAGTATTACCACCATGGGATGTATTTTCACCTTGAGATGATCTGGCGTTGCAATTACGCAAGGGACAATTGCATTTATCATGACCTCTTTGTTTGCACATAAAGCACTTGCGAGAGAGCGTACTTATTGAAACATCCATTTCATTAAGTATGCGAGATTTGACATTGACGCATATTTTTCGTAAAAATATTTTGTTTGCTATCATAGCAAAGGGACTTGTAGGCCAATACACCTCATCATCGAGTGGATTTAACTGTCCGGAGTATGCTTTTTTATAGTTATGCACACTATGTTCTTATGCAATATAATCCCACACTCGATACCCAATGCTCGCAAAACCCCTGATGGCATGAGAACATGAAATGTGATATGATTGTCATTTACCATATCAACGTATTACTTGGGACGCGTTTACAATGTGCACATTACCACCACGACCATAGTGCATGTTGGTCTTCACCTCAAAGATGTTGTCGCTTTGCTGATGATAATTGATAAGGGTGTGACGCTCTGCCTTTAAACGGTTAGCCTCAACGCGCTTGAATGGATTTGGCATTCATGTTTGATTTTCTAATAATAGCTGTCTGGCACAAGCCAATCTTGTCACAAATCGCTCCACAACCTGCTTGTAAGTCAATCGCACTATTGTAGTAACTAGTAGACCCCTTCCTGACTTCAATAGGACATTGAATGACTCAGAGCTATTCGTTGTTGTCATGCCCCATCTCCTACCACCATCCTTGTATAGTGTCCATTTCTCGAGATCTATCTTCATTAACCAGTCATAGGCTTCCTTGCTAGTCTCTTTGATTAGCTGCATTTTTTCAAGAAACTTCTTCTCCTGTTGTTGTTTCGCAATTGCCCATAGCAGATTGTTCAAACAAATATTTTTGAAAGCTCTCTGATAGTTAGACTTCAAATGTCTCAAACAGTAGAGGTGGTAGACAAATGGGGCCTGTCAATTCGGCTTACGATACACACTCTCAAGTATGCCATGATGCCTATTCGATATCAGTTTTACACCTCTACGACCCTTGACAACATGTAGGTGCAAATGCTCCAAAAATATACCCCATGTCTCTATGCTCTCATTTGCAGCAATTGCAAATGCCAAGAGATATATTGACCCATTACCGTCCATTGTGATTGCAATCAACATCTTTATATCATATTTACCATAGACATGTGTTTCGTCTATTGATATCACAGGACGACAATAAGGAAAACCACCAACACATGCCTTGAAAGTCTAGAACACATAGTTGAAAACATTTTCAACGACATCGTCATGTTGCTCGAACTTCCGTTCAACTATTATGCCTAGATTGAAGTGTAGCAAAGTAGCATGTACCTTGGCAACTGGCTGAATGATGCCTTTCAATTTTCATAGAGATTTTCAAAGGCACGTTTGCGTCCAAGATAGGCTTTTCTTTTACTTATTATTTTGCCATACACTTTATGGACGGTTGTTTGACAGTCTTTGATAGGAAATCGGACAATTTAAAACTGTAATAATTAGCAAATCAACCCACATATTGATTAATAAATTAAATTAATCCATGAATAAAATAGTACCTTGGTGTTTTTCGATATTAGTAATAAGAACAAAAGCAATCATGTTGAGGTCCAAGTTGAAATGTCCTTCACGGCAAGTACCCATATCACACGTGTGTGTTTCAATATATTTTTCTATTTCCCATATGTTATCACGTGTAGACTTAAAACCGGTGAGCTTATATCCACAACCTTGGTTTGCACATCTACAAACAACTCGTCACGAAGTCTTTGTCGACTTAATAACTGAGAATTCCCTCGCCTCCTTGAAATGTATAAGTTTAACTACCCTTTGCAATTGTTTCTTAGAGTTGAAAAACATGCCTTTTGAAAGATACATAAGACCATTTATAAGATCTTCCGGTTCATGCCATGTACCTTGCCAATTATATTCATTATCATGCGTATCGACAAAGACATCTAGATCATCTAGAAGATGGTCCAGAAATGAAATTTCATGAGAATGATATAAAGGCATATGCACTATTGGTGTCATTGGTAGTGACTGTTGAATAGAATGTAAAAAAACTTCTTCGCTATGAAACAGGCTCATGGACATGGATCTTTGTGACGGAGTGGACATCATGGAATCATCATCACTAGATGATGCTTCAAATGGGACGTCATCCCCCAAAACCTCTACATTAGGCACTTCATCACTATCACTCTCTATAGTTGTACCATGATTCGGATGGCCAACATCATCAGTATTCAAGGGAACAACAGGCTCATCTCGATTATCCTTATATATCCAAAAAAGTAAAAGTATTTAATACATACAGTAAAAATACTTAAATTAATATACATATAATAGTCATACCGATAATAGTCATTTGCACCAAAACTAGAAGAGGATATTCCAACATTTTCTATTCATCCAAAGTGTGAAGATTGACCTAAACTTGGAGCATTATTCATCTCATACTAGGGTAAACACCTACACAAATATAATGATATAAATCAACACAAAATAATGAAAATAATATTATTACTATTTATTAATAGAAACAACATAAATAAATGGACATTACCAGTCACTTTCATTATTAGCTTGGTTCAAATGAAAATTATGTCTTAATGCTTCCATTGACGTGTTGCCGGTAAGAATATTTTGGTAATCGGTCATGTGAGGAAAATCACTAGATTGAGTTATGGGGACTCCGTCAAGACTAGTACGATTTTCTACATGATGATACTCATTAGCCTGTGAAGAAGAACGTCGACGACTAGTCCTACACTCCTTCCTAACATATAGTTGAAGCATATTTAGCTTGATTCAATGTATATACTCAATTGGAGCCCTCAGAAAATCAGACAACGATGCATCATCATAGATTTTCCACTCCCCATAATTTACTTGTCCTTGTGATAAAAATGAGGTTGGATATTGTCCGATTAAAATTAACTTATAATCAACACTTTTCACACCCATCTTTTATAGATTGAAGAAAGAAATCTTTCATAGCCAACATTAACTGGATACTTAACATTGCATTTGGGCGGACAATTATAATGTACTAAATTTTCTTCATGAATAATTTCACCATCCCAATAAATTGAAACTCTAACTTTATCTTCAGAAGACATTTTTGTGAGATGAATTTAACTATGAATGAATATATGAATGATGCAAGTTTGATTATTAAATAGAGATTGAAGGAGCTAGGGTGGGAGGGAAAAGATTAGATGAAACAAAAATACATAGCGGACTAATTTAGTCCGCTATAATGATATGTCACATCAACTTCAAAAATTTATAAAAGGCGGAATCCATCGACGACCCCATAAAGTTGGCACCAACTTTAACTTAGACACCTCAACCGAGCCTTGTTCATTTTAAACACCTAATGTAGTCGCCCACTGTGTCATTTTGACACTTTTTGCACAGTTGGCAAATCACGTATTTCTCACCTATCAAAGGCACACAAAAGGTATTTTTTGGCTGATGTGACGTTCAATTTGGCCCCCCAATGATAACATTGACTCACCTCCATTATAGGGCTGGATTTTTTTTAAAATTTTCTTGCTTTTTTATTTCCTTCCTCTTCTTCATTCTCTACTATATATATTTATGTACAAAATATTATCAGATCTGGGCTTCATATAATTTTCCAGCGAAATTTTTGTTATTTCCGACAAGATTTACATAAATCTGAAGAAATATTTTAGAATTGAATCTCAAAAAGAAAAAGAAGAGTTGAGTCTCAATATGAAACAAACAATGACTTTCTTAGCCACTAGCTCCACCATTTCTCCAAGCTTAAACTCCATCAGTGGAGGTCAAATTTTTTGATTCAAATTTACTGTCAAGTCAATTTTTTCTTCATATCCCTTTGGCAAAACTATGATGCTTCCCTAGATAAATAAAAATCTTAGATTCAAGAATTAGTTGAGGATATCTTTTCTCTCTACTAAATTTTTTATCTCTAGCAAGCATCACTCTTTTCTCAAAATGACCCTTTTAGCTTCAGAAGTTGCTATTCCTGAAATATTTGGTGCAATTTTTAGTTTTAAAAGTTGATTCTTTACAATATAATATGGTGACCCGCTTAATTCTTCAAGTTGCTTTTTGCTTTATTGCTTTGTCTGCACTACTTTTTCAGTGTTTTTCTTCTCTCTCCTTCATTCTAATTCTTGCTCCTCTCACTGTTGAATTTGGCAAAAGAAAGAAAACAAAATAGTTCATTATAAAAAAGGTCATTCCAATAGATTTGTAATCTTGAAGCAATTTCTTTTTTTAAAAAAAGTTTAAAAGCTTTCTCTTTGGAGTATATTTGGAACTAATGAAGGAGATAATGGTAGAATGGGGGTGTTTGTAAAAAGAAAGTGATGATGGATGGGTGGGAGTAGGGTATAGAAAATAGAATTTTCTTTTTTTCTTTTTACTTAAAATTTATATTTTATATAATTATAGGATGAAATGCCACATGTCCTAATTTAATTTGTCATTTCTTCATGTCATCGGCAAGTGTGTTACACACACATTACATATTTGGTTGATTGTAAAAAAAAGTGTAAAAATAACACAGCGGGGTTCTACATTAGGTGTTTAAAATGAATAAGGCTCAGTTGAGGTGTCTAAGTGAAAGTTGGTGCTAACTTTAAGGGGCCGTCGATGGGTTTCACCTTTATAAAAAAAATGACAAAGTCTGTAAAAAAGGGTACAAATTAGACTACTTTTGACTGTATATCAGACTAATTTAGTCTGCTATAATGATATGTCACATTATTTACAAAAATTCACAAAAAAAAAACGTGACAAAGTCTGAAAAAAAAGCAAGATTGTATATCGGACTAATTTAATCCAATATATATGACGGACTAATTTAGTCCGATATATATATCGAACTAAATTAGTCCGTTATGCTTATTTTGATCACTTTTTTAAAAAGTGGCCTATTTATGTGTTTATTACTTTGTCATGGATTATTTTAGTTTCGAATTTTGTATAGGTAGGCTAGGACTCTTAGACAAAATACTATAATCCTAGAGATTTTTCTATAAAATATGATTTCCCTAAAAAATCATAAATAATAGTTTCCTTCAATCAAGAAAACTTCCTTATATACGTAACGAAAGATATTATCTGTCATATGTATCATTTACTTAGAAGAAAAGATAAAATTTATTACCAAATATGTGGACCACATTAAATGTCTCCAAAGTAAGAAGACATGTTTTTTTTTTCTTACAGATATTTCAATCTTTCAAGAAAAATAATAATTTTTTCCTCTTCTCTCTACCTTTCTCTATAATATTCTTTTTGTTGCTTTGTTATTTTTAACAAAAAATGATATTATACTAAATAAAGTGAAAGAATGATTTTAGGATGAGAAAAAATAAATTTGATAATTTTAACTCAATTATATTATTATAAATTAAAGGACCATATAGGCAATTAATCATTCGCTACATATTATAAGAAGTCAACTAAAATATAATATTCAAAATATCTAATTCAAGAAAAGCACGAGTTATAGTACGTTTGTGAATTTATACTTAAGAAAATATTTATTTTTAAGTAATGATGTTGTGTAGTTCAATTCTCATATTTCTAATTCTTCATTCTTTTCGTTTTGGATAAGTTGGAGTATTCACCTCCTCTTTTTTATGAAAGGTTATTTGACTAAATATATAATTTAAGACTTTTTAAAATGAACATATAAGTCAAAGTTTCAACCTAATTTAATGAGGTTCAAAAAGCAAATTAGATGTAAGTAGATGACTAATTGCTTCTGTAAGATATAAATTATTAACGAAATGCTTATAATTGAATTATAGTTATTTTCACCTATTTTTATTTTGCTTTCCAAATATGCAAAATATTAAGAGTTCTGTTGTCTCTTAGACAAACTTTTATATCAAAATTAAAAAAAAAAGAAGAAAGAAGTAATTTGATGCACTAAAATTTATGCTATGTGCGAGATCTGAAAGAAAGTTAAACCATCAAAATTTATTATAAACACTGCATTTTTATAAAAAATTATTTTCATAACTTGAATAATTAAATTCATAACCTATTAATTACATAATAATAACTTTAGTAATTGCTTGGAAAAGCAAGGGTGTTGCAAGAATTGAACTCACAACCTACTCAAACAAATTATATCATCTAATTTATAAAATAGAACAATAAGATTAAGAATAAAATTGTATCACATATAATTAGACAGTGGCGGCGGTATTATGACGAGTGAATCATCCATCATCTACTTGCAATAAGAGAAAGCCCCCAGGCTAAGCACCTGCGTAAAGTCGAAGCTAGTAGGTCCAAGACAAAAACCGAAATTCTCCTTCCGCTGTTCCCCGCCAAACTCATCAATGGCGGATTCGACATCACAAAGCAGATCAAGGGACCTCGACAAGCTCCTTCTCCGGTCCGGAAATCTCGTCGGGCCGAACTTCGATCCCGGCGTTGAGGTAAAACCCCCCATCCAAAACCCTACTTTTTTTCTCGACCTATTGTGTTGCATTACCTTATGATTATAAGTCTGGTTGCTTTTTTTTATTTTTTGTATTTTACAGCTGAGAGAGGATCTAAAGGAGTGCGTAAGAGTGTTAGTGATAGGTGCTGGTGGATTAGGTTGCGAATTGCTTAAGGATTTGGCTTTTTCAGGGTTTCGTAACCTTGAGGTCATTGATATGGACCGAATTGAAGTTACCAATCTTAATCGCCAATTCCTGTTCAGGTGCGTGGTTTTGCCCGAGTTGCATTGTTTATGACATTATGCAATTCGAATTTATTATTGAGTTTGTATTGTGTGTATTATTGAATTCCTAATTCATAAAGACTGAGTTTTGATCTCATGGTTTGACTCCGGAGAGATTTTCCTTTATCTATGCAAACCCAGATAAAAATTAGGCATAATATATAAACAAACACTCAAACTTGGTCTACTGGGCAAATAAATACTTCAACTTTCAGTATGCCCACCTAGGCACTTCAATTTGTGTCCATTGTGTCATTTGAACACTCAAACTTACAAAATGATCATCTAGACACCTCCAAAATTCGGGTGTGCATAAAACACAGGGAGGATGAGTTGGAGTGTATAGTTGCTAAGTGAGGTGTCTAGATGTGCACTCTCAAATTTAAGAGTGCTTACTTGCTAGTTAAGGCCAAGTTTGAGTATCTGTTTATATAATAATGAAAGCAAAAGAACCAATAGGCCGAACAATCTAGTCGGCATTATGGCTTAATTTGTTTTGTTCTCTGCATTAGGTCAGATGCTTTACTGGAGTCTTTTTAGCCCAGTTCAAAACTCATTTATCGGTGTAGGGCTATGTATGAGAATCAGAAAAAATCTAGTTTTAGAAATCCGTAATTTACTTTAAAGAACACATTATGTAGTATTATAATGAAGTTACTAACCTCAATAGATAACATTTATTCAGGTGCGGAATATTTCTTGAGTAGTATTGTGTTTGAAATTATGCAATTTGAACTTATGGTTAGATTCTTATTATGTGTATTGTTGAAATTATAATTTTTATTCACTTGTTCCAAAGGAAGTTTAGGGTTGCAAAATCCAAGAAGAAGTGAGTGGTGTGGGGGTTCAATTCACATTTTTATTCACGTGAGGCATGATGTTCAAGGAGGATTGTCCTTATCCCTGTAGATTAAAAGGAGGTTATCCTTCTTTTGTTTTGGTAGTTTCTTATGTATGATCATAGTTATTGACAAAAACAAAATTCTTGAGTCCGCTATCACTTTGGATTTATATTTATATATGTGCGTGTGTACATATATATATATATATATATATATGTATTTCCCTTAGTTTTTTGCTTGCAGTTACAATTTTGTTTATAAATTTTAGCAATAGTTTTTGTACTAAAATTTCATAGTTCTTCCTATATAGACTTGGAGATGTGGGGAAACCAAAGGCAGAAGTTGCTGCAAAAAGAGTGATGGAGAGAGTCAGTGGTGTAGATATCAAGCCACATTTCTGTCGGATTGAGGACAAACCTATAAGCTTCTACAATGATTTCCATATTATTGTTCTTGGTCTTGATTCTGTTGAGGCTCGAAGCTATATAAATTCTGTTGCTTGCGGCTTTCTAGGTTTGTTTTATCTTATGCTTTTCAAACAAGTTGCATGGGCTGCATTGGCTGATCAAATTTCTTTTTCCGAGTACTTTGCCTAAATGCTTCCCTGTTGTTCCTATTCTCTTATAATTGCTTAGGAGAACAAAAGTTTCTAATTGAGTAGTTGTAGATTGCTAGATTTTTTCTGTCCAACCACTCATCCCCTCTCTCCCTTCATTTTATTGCCGATTCAAAAATAATGTGTGGGCGAATGGGAAGGTTGTAGGTGATACTTCTTTGGAAAATGTCAAGAGGCAATCCTTTTTCCTTTCATTGATAAATAAAATGGATAGCTGTTCTTTGTACTGTGGAACACCAGATCATTAGGCTTCTAGCTAGATGTCTCTAGTCTAAATATGGATTGACCCCAGATCAACAATCAAACAATTATAAATCCAGTTCTATTTCCCTTTGCCATTTATGACACATGCTTATTGTGACCAATTTCTGTAACTTCTATTAAGGCCAAAATGGAAATAAGAAAGGAGATAAATGCGAAGTAACAAATATTAAATTCTAGTCTGAAGATAGAGTAGTTGACTTGGATATTTGTCTAAGCATCAAGATGTAAAAACAAAGAATTGAGGTCTGTCATGCATGGATTTGCACAAAGATGCTTCTTCCATCTTATGTTGCTCATATTTGTATATCATCAACTAGTCTATGGGCCTACTTATAAGAGCGTTCAAATTTGAAGATTGCATGCAGCTACTGAAATGAGTAACATACTAAACAGTTTCAAATTGAAAAAACCAAGTGTACATTCATGAGGGAAATATTTATGTTTTGGTGTTCTCTCACTGTTTTTCCTGATTTATTCTATTGTTGTTTGCATTTGACTTTTGGAAGGGGAAGATGTTGACTAAAGAGCAAAGGGACTTTTATTTCTACTTGTATAGTCGGACCACTATCATGATATACCAAGTTTAATCAAATAATCCTCGGGGAAGGGGGAACTTTTGTCCAAATCTTTGAATGAAAGTGAGATGATTTTAGTCCAGAAAACCTTATTGAGGATAAACTATGGGGCTGTTATGTTAGGATTTTATGTTTAAAAGCATGCCAGGATTTTGTGAATTGCTTCTAGTTGTTTATGTGGGTATGTATTAGATAGCCGACAATTCACTAATAGATATTTTTGATAAGCAGCTCACTAACATATATCATTCTCATTACTGATGACCTAATTTAACTAAATAAACTATGGGAGCCTTAGAATTAGATAAGATCCAGTGTATTAACTTATCCACATCAATATCAATCTCGTCTAAGTGTTGTTTAATTTGCATATAATATGACCAATCAAGAAAAGAATTTGTACAAAATACGAGAAGAGTAATCTGATCATAAGGAGCAAAGCGATTTTCTGATATTTTGATTAAATCAGATGCAACTAAAATATGGAACTGAATGGGTCTCGATCTCTTATAGAGGTTTGGCTGGTCCTTCCCATTTTAACCGTCCCATAGCTGTCTAGGCTGGTCTCTAGCCTCAAGGCCATATTGGCCCAGATTGACCTGTGACCCTTCCAACCCCCAAAACATCTAGCACCCAAAGATTAACAGGAACATTGTTTACATCAAGGTTGAAACCCTTGACCTAATGGTTATAAGTTGAAGACCACTAACAGTTAAGCAGCAATTTCTTTGTCAAATTGCTCCTATTCTTAATACACATTTTAATCTTCACAAATTTATTTATCATATTAAAATTGACAATCTTATAGGTCTATGGATGTATTTAGACTTCTAAATATTGTCAGTTTATTTGATTGTTTGAAATATAACTTTGAACTTCTCTTCCAATTTGGGGGAGATGCAAACTGATAGGAAATGCGTAGTTTTCCCTTGATTGAGCGGACCAAGCACTAAGGTGGTGATGGTGTGTGTGTGTGGGGGGGGGGTCGTTTGGTTGTTCGTTAGAGTTATGCAAGTATTAGTTATGCAGGTATTAATTATGCGGGTATTAGTTATATGTATGAATTAATGATGTGGGTATTATTTATGTAGGGATTAAATATGCGGGTATTAGTCATGCAGGGATTAGTTATGCATGGATTGCAATACATGTATTATTTCTTGTTGAATGTTTGATTTGTTGTATTGAAAATTAATATACATAGTATAATTTCTGAAAATTAAATATTGTTTATAATTATAACCTTAACCTTCTTTAGTTCTATTTACATTTTAACTTGTCTTAATCCATTGCATTTATCTAGATTAAATAAAGCTACTAGGAAGAAACAAAATTTAAACACCATTAAAATGAATTATAGGGGTAAATATGTCATTTTCTCTTTTAATCCATGTATAACTAATCTCTGCATAATTTATTCCACCTTTTACCCCGAATAAAATTATACATAAATTTCTTCATAAGTTATGCGGGTATTAGTTATGTAGAATTGCTAAAACACAACCAAACACTTTAATAGTTATGCAAAATTTTATACCTAGCAACCAAACAATGTATATAATTAATATATGAATAACTTCTCTCGCAACTAGAAACCAAACGACGTATAAAATTTATACATGAATAATTCCATTCTTAACCGCAACCAAACGACCCCCAAAGGTATTTGCTAAGCTAGATTCTAGGAAAATGCTCGAATTTGAAAAAGGAGAAAGGAAGCTCACACATGAAACAAACAAACAACCCAATATAATCCTACAAGTGGAGTCTAGAGAGGTAGGATGTACACAGACCTTAGCTCTACCTTTGCGGGTAGAGAGCTTGTTTTCGATAGACCCTTGCTCAAAAGAAATGTACTAAACAAGTGTAGCAACAGATACCAATAGCAAATGTACTAAACAAGTGTCAGAAAAAAAAGAAAGAAAAAGAGAACAAAATAGCAAATGTACTAAATAGGTGTAACAACAGATACTAACACATTGGAGGACTGAAAACTACGCAATACCTAAACCATACTACTAGAAGTACGACAATACTCAACTACCAACTAATCTTCTACCCTAATCTTCGACCTCCGTACCTTCCTATTTAAGGTCATGTCCTCAATCATCTAGAACTGTGTCATGTCCTGTCTAATCATCTTTTCGTAATTCTTCTTCAGCCTACCTTTACCTCTCTTAACTCCTGGTACAACCAACCTCTCACCTTCTCACTGGCTCATCCGCTCACCTCCTCTTCACATGTCCGAACCATCTTAATCTTGTTTTCTTGATCTTGTTTGCTATGGAGGACACTCCCACCTTGTCCCCTGTAACTTCATTCTTAATCATATTATGCCCACACATTCATCTATCTCCGTTACTTTCTTCTAAACTTGGGTATTCTTGATTGGCCACACTCCTACACATGCAATAGTGTTAGTCTAACCACCACTTTATAGAACTTACCTTTTAGACTTGGAGACATATTCTTATCGCATAGTACCCCAAAGGCGAGCCTCCATTTTACCTATCCTACTCCAATACGGCGTGCGACATCATCGTCAATCGCCATATCTCCTCGAATTATGGATCCAAGATACTTGAAGCTTTTCTCTCTTAGGTATGACTAATGTATGGAACTTTTTCCCGTTCGCCTTATGCGTCATGTCACTAAACTTGCACTCCAAATACTCTGTCTTAGTCCTGCTTAACTTGAAACCTTTAGACTGTAAGGCCTTTTTCCAAACTTTTGGCCTATCATTAGCTTTATTGCGCGTCTCGTCAATCAATAATATGTCATTTGTTAATAAAATACACCACGGTACCTCCCCTTGAATATATTGTGTCAATGCATCCATCACTATGGTCAAAAGGAATGGACTAAGGTATGATCCTTGGTGCAACCCCATCATGGCGGGAAAGTGTTTCGAGTCACCTCTCACTGTCCTAACTCGGGTTGTGGCTCCATTGTGCTTGTCTTTAATAGCCTTAATGTAAACCACATATACACTTCTAGACTCCAAACATCTCCAAAGGACCTCCCTAGGTACTTTATCATATGCCTTTTAGGTCAATGAGCATCCCTCTACTTGTTTGTCCCTGTATTGCTCCAACAATCTCTTTACAAGATGAATGAGCTTTTGTGGTCGAACGTCCCGATATGAATCCCAATTGGTTCTCAGAGATAGACACGCCGCTCCTCATCCCATCTTGACCATCCTATCCCAGACTTTCATAGTGTGACTTAGCAGCTTGATGCTCCTGTAGTTATTGCAATTCTGAACATCACCCTTGTTCCTGTACAACAACACCATAGTACTTCACCTCTATTCCTTTCGCATTTTGGCCGTCATAAATATGACATTAAACAATCCTGTCAGCCACTTCATTCCTTCATCTTATGCATTCTTCCAAAAGTCCAGTGGGATCTCGTCTGGCCAGTCGCTATTCCCCTCATCTCATGAATAACCCCTTAACATCTTCAACCTTAATGCACCTGCAGTACCTAAAATCTCTACGCCTCTTGGACTGTTCTAACCCCCCTAGCACGATATCCTTGTCAACTTCTTCATTCAAGAGCTTATGGAAATCCATTTTCCATCTCAGTCTAATGTATGCCTCTTCTACCAACACTTCGCGATTTTTATCCTTGATGCACTTCACTTGCTCCAGGTCATGGGTTCCTCTCTTGCCTTGGCGCGCTTATACAACTTCCTATACCTACCTTTGCACTCGAGCTGTTCATACAAATGCTCGAAAGCTATTGTTTTAGCTGTCGTGACTACTAGCTTTACTTCCTCGCCGTCTTATACCTCTCATCCTTTATCCTAGTCCAAGTTTTCCACTGACATCGTATAAGCAATCTTTCTGGCTTTAAATTTTCATTGGACCTCCTCTCCATTCCACCACCAATCCCCTTTATGACCACTTGGTTTACCCCTCGAGACTCCTAACACCTCTCTAGTTGCTTCCCTGATGCAGCTACCTCTCTAGTTGCTTCCCTGATGCAACCACCTATTCTAGCCCACATACTATTTGTGTCCCCACTACTCCCCAAGAGCCCTTAACCACCAATTTCACCTCAATCTCCTGAGCTAGGCCTCCCCATCGTATCTTTGGCTGGTTATATGCAACCCTCTTCTTCTTCCCTAACATCTAAATTCACAACTACAAGCTTATGTTGGGTTGTAAGATTCTCGCTCGGGATAACCTTGCAGTCCTTACATACACCTATGTCACCCTTCTAGAAGAGCAAGTACTCTATCCGAGTCTTAGCCACCACACTATGGAAGGTCACCAAATGTTCCTCCTTCCAGAAGCTCGAATTTGCTATGACCAACTCAAAAGCATTCACAAAGTCTAAGAAATTGTACATAAATTTTGGTCCCATCTTCCTAGTAACCTTAATCAAGAAATTGCATCCAAAGGGTATGGCCTAATGGTCAATGAAGTGGATTGAGAGTCATGAGGTCTTGGACTCAAATCCCAGTGGAATCAGAAAACGCTCAGTGATTTTTCCCATATGTCCTAGCTTTATTGGACAAAATTACGTAGGTACTCCAATATTCTCCTCACAAGATGGATGGTTTTTTGTGGTCGAACGTCCCGACATGAATCCCAATTGGTTCTTAGAGATAGACACACCCCTCCTCATCCTATCTTGACCACCCTATCCCAAACTTTCATAGTGTGACTTAGTAGCTTGATGTTCCTGTTATTATTGCAATTTTGAATATCACCCTTATTCTTGTACAACGGCACCATAGTACTCCACCTTCATTCTTTTGGTATTTTGGCCGTCATAAATATGACATTAAACAACCCAGTAAGCCACTTCATACCTTCGTCTCCCGCATTCTTCCATAAGTCTAGTGGGATCTCGTCTGGCCGGTCGCTGTTCCCCACATCTCATGAATAACCCCCTTAACATCTGCAACCTTAATGCACCTGCAGTACCTAAAATCTCGCTGCCTCTTGGACTGTTCTAACCCCCCTAGCACGATATCCTTGTCCACTTCTTCATTCAAGAGCTTATGGAAATCCATTTTCCATCTCAGTCTAATGTATGCCTCTTCTACCAACACTTTGTGATTTTCATCCTTGATGCACTTCACTTGCTCCAGGTCATGGGTTTCTCTCTCGCTTTGCGCACCTATACAACTTCCTATTGCCGCCTTAGCACTCGAGCTCTTCATACAAACGCTCAAAAACTATCGTTTTAGCTGTCGTGACTACTAGCTTCGCTTCCGTCCTCGCCGTCTTATACCTCTCCATCTCTTGTCCTCATCCAAGTTTTCCGTTAACATCGTATAATCAATCTTCTTGGCTTCAAATTTTTGTTGGACCTCCTCTCCATCCCCCCTCTAATCCCCTTTATGCCCACTTGGGTTACCCCTTGAGACTCTTAACACCTCTCTAGTTGCTTCCTTGATACAACCACCTCTCTAGTTGCTTCCCTGATGCAGCCACCTATTCTAGCCTACATACCATTTGGGTCCCCACTACTCCCCAGGCGCCTTTAACCACCAATTTCACCCTAATCTCTTGAGCTAGGCCTCCCCATCGAATCTTTAGCTGGCTATATGCGGTTCTCTTCTTCTTCCTCCTAACATCTAAATTCACAACTACAAGCTTATGTTGGGTTGTAAGATTCTCGCTCGGGATAACCTTGCAATCCTTACATACGCCTATATCACCCTTCCGGAAGAACAAGTAATCTATCCGAGTCTTAGCCACCACACTATGGAATGTCACCAAATGTTCCTTCCCTAAAATGTTCCTTTGCCGGAAGCTCGAGTTAGCTATGACCAACTCAAAAGCATTCACAAAGTTTAAGAAATTTTACATAAATTTTTGTCCATCTTCCTAATAACCTTATCAAGAAATTGCATCCAAAGGTGTGGCCTAGTGGTTAATGAAGTGGGTTGAGAGCCATGAGGTCTTGGACTCAAATCCCAGTAGAATCAAAAAACGCTAAGTGATTTTTCCCAGCCTTGTGAAAGGCACTCGCCTCTCGCCTTTGGCAACACCGCGAGGCGAGGCGAGCTGCTGTCGCCATTCTCCATCATGGCGAGGCAAAATCCAAAAGGCGCTAATGGCGACATGGCAACGAGGCGAGAAAGGCGTCACCTTTTTATTTTTTTTAAAAACTTAGGCTTTAAACAGTTCAAAATGTTTTTTAGGATTTTAATTTCACTTTTCAATTACCAACGGCTGTCTTCCCTACTTCGCGACTCCGAGGCGAGAAAGACAGCAACTTCTCCTTCTTCTCGCCTTCTCCAGACTCCAGGACCAGGTATGCTTCTTAGTTCTTCTTCTTCTTCTTCTTCAGTTCTTTTTCTTCTTTCTACTTCTTCTTTCTTCTTTCTTCTTTCTTCTTCTGTTCTTCTTCAGAGTTCAGTTTTTTTTTTCTCCTTCTTCTTCTCGCCTTCTCGCTTCTCCAGACTCTGTTTTCTTGAGTTCACTGTTCTACACAGAACAGAATCTGTGTCTGGCTGTCTGCTCTGTCACTACCCATTTTTAAAAAAAAAATTGGAGTCTTTTTATTTTTATTTTTGCCCAACTAAATTTATTTAATTTATATATCAATTAATACAGTAATTATTTGGCAATTCCAAATTAGTACTATCTATTTTTAGTTTTTGAATTGAAATATTTGCTAATATGTTATTGCTATTGAGATTTGGATTATTTATATATGCAATTAAATATTTTAATTTTTTGATATTAATTGGCGCGTCACTTCAAAAAGGGCCGCCTCGTGGCAAGGTAGACCCCTGTCGCATTTTATCACCTTCCGCCTTCCAAAACACTGATTTTTCCCATCTGTCCTGCATTTGGTGGACAAAATTACCTAGGTACTTGTTGCTGCCTTGCTGGTGAGCGGTGGCAAGTATCCCGTGGAATTAGTTGGGATGAGCACAAACTGGCCTGGACACCACAGTTATTTAAAAAAAAGACCTTAATCAAGGAATTACCTTAACTCAAAATACGTTACATTATAAAAGAGCATCTATAGCTCCGGAAACGTGAATAACTCGAGATAGCCTTCAGAGAAGAGGGATGACCATTTGTAGTATATGTGCACTGTGTGAGAAGCATAATGAGGATGTTAATCACCTTTCTATTCACTGCATTCACTAGACAGATCTGAGATTTTATTCTGAACATCGTGGGGGTTAAACTGGACAATGCAAAGAACGATAAAAGAACTGCCGCAATGCTGGTACTTGATAGGGCTGGGCAAGACAAAGATGAAAACGTGTAATAGTCTTCCTTCAGCAGTTTGGTGGACTATTTGGAAGGAAAGGAACACAAGAATTTCTAAAAGCAAATTAGAATCTGTCATTAGTATTGGGTATGATATGGCAATTGCAAATGATATAGCGGTCATGGTAGATTTTTTTGAGCTCATTATTCAATATGTAATGTTGCTACTCCTTGTATGTTGCTGGTTACTCTATAAAACATTTTTTAACAATAAAAAAAACTTTACTGTTATAAAATACCATCTATATCATCAGACATACTCAGTATTTTCAATAGCTTTGGAATCTATTGAAATATGTACTTTGTTTGCATTTTATCTTAAATGTATAATTTTACATTTTATACCTTAAATTTCTATTTTTCACTTGAAATTATTTCAAAAAATAAAAATAAAAAATCTTAGTAATAAAAAATAAGGTTATTTAAGGAATGGAATCATCTTTGCAAAAGGGGAAGGGTAAGTCCACCTTGAACCAACCCTTCCTGGACCTGGAGTGGCTTCTTTGTATTATATAGAAGCAACAAATGAATCAAACAAACATGACATAAGATATCAATGTGAAGAGGAAGGAGGGATCTGGTTGGAATTCTAAATAAGAAATTCAACTAGTTAGGCATTTTCAGAACCCAAAGGGTGGGTTGCAGCTCTTTCAGCCCCTAGGAAGTGTGTCTTATGCTCCTGGCTAGTTTTCATACTTATGTAAGGAAGTCCTTGAAAGTGTACTAGATTTAGCTCACCCATCTGACATTTCGTATAGAGTACGATTCTGATGACAACCCAAGGGAAGAGTCAATTAAGCCTATGGTTGATGGTGGGACTGAAGGATTCAAGGGCCATGCAAGGATTATAATGCCAGGTGTCACCCCCTGCTTTGAGTGTACAATATGGCTCTTTCCCCCCCAAGTGAAGTTTCCCTTGTGTACTCTTGCTGAAACTCCTAGAACTGCTGCTCACTGCATTGAGTATGCACACTTGATCAAATGGGATGAGGTAAATATTGAGGTTCGCATCCCTTGGTTTTCCAAGCTTCTAGACCAAGTGATCTGTTTTTCACTCTAAAAGTTTTATGCAGGCTCATAGTGGCAAAACGTTTGATCCAGATGATCCCGAACACATGCAATGGGTGTATTCAGAGGTTACAATTAATGTTCTTTGCTTTCTCCATTCCGAGTACTTAAGTCATATGCAAGCATTTCTCATGTTTCCTTTTTCAATCCTTGATTTCCTCTGCTCATGTGCCGAAGGCTGTCAAGAGAGCAGAGCTCTTTGGAATTCCGGGAGTTACCTATTCTTTAACCCAGGTAAGCTCATGGTATGACAGTTTCAGCCTTCTGTAGGCATCCTCCATTAATATAACCAAACTTAAAAGGATTTATCTATTTCATTATGCATTGAGGTGTGAGAACTTATTCAATTCCAGTCATATTATGATGGTATAGTGGTTATGTGCAGTTTCATGTGTTCTCACTGCATATTTGAATAATCTTTCATCATTGCTTACAGGGTGTGGTTAAAAATATCATACCTGCTATAGCGTCCACCAATGCTATAATCTCTGCTGCCTGTGCTTTGGAGACCTTGAAGGTTGTCTCTGGATGCAGCAAAACATTAACAAATTACTTGACGTAAGTCTGTTTTAACTCCTAATTCACGTAGCTCAACAATGTTGCAGCTTGTTCCGTTGGGTATGAATCAATGATCTTGTCGTCAACATTGCACTTTAATTTGATAATATCTTGAAGGTTAATTTTTTTGTATGACTTCACATTTAAAAGAAATGAAATTATGTACTTGTGATTCATTTGAAAGTATGAACTAAGTTATCGTCCTGAAGCAGTAGAAGTTTTAGTTTCATATTTTCTCTGTTTAAGGTCTTCATCTTGCTTTCTGTTTGATTAATTAGTTTATTACTTCGTTATCTGTGTAACCTTATGTTAGGATTTTTTACCCTAATTTTTGTTGGATGGTTCTACCCTTGCAGCAACTCGTCTGTGTTTTCTCTTAATTCTTTTTGGATTATCTTATGCTTATGAATTGAATTTCCCTTTAAATCACGTGACTAACTTCGGTTGACTAATGTGGAATTCTGTCCCTTTTGAAGGTACAATGGAGTTGAAGGTCTGCACACCAAAGTGACTGAGTTTGTGAGGGACAAAGATTGTCTTGTTTGTGGTCCTGGTGTTCTTATTGAACTAGAAGCTTCAGTTACTCTTAAAAAGGTTTTTGTTCTTTTTTATTTCTCAGCTCCTTACGATTACTAATCACTCACAAGATTGTGCAGTAAAACTCTAAAATACCTGATCAGAACTTTTCTATGTATCACATCTCTAAAGCAGCTTAATAGAGTGCTTCCTAATCAAGATTCAGAACAAGAAACCAGCTGAGAATTGTTGGGGAGCAATGTCCTGTATTGACCTAGTCCACTTATCGTGCATGTTTCAATGCATCGTTGATATGACTATATTGTTGCACCTAAGGGTTGACATAGTGGTCAAGAAAGTGGGTTAAGAATCATGAGGTTTTAGGTTCAAATCCCAGTAGACAAATACTAGGTATTTCTTCTCATCTGTTCCAACCTTGGTGGACAGAGTTATCTGATACTTGTACTAATGGGAGATGGAAGTTAACTCGTGGAATTAGTCGTGGTGCACGCAAGCAGGCCCAGACACCACGGTTATTAAAAAAATTATATTAGGTCACTCCGGATAATGATTATTTTAGTGGTGTTGGTGCTGTCACTACAGGAGAGTGAGTGTCAAAACCAGATAAAGCCTTTATGAAGCTGAGTAGTAGGAACTAGGAACAAGCAAGCTAAGTTCCCTAGAACCTGTTGAAATGTAGAGGGAAAAACTCCTCCATAAATGTTTGATCATGTCTGAAAGCCGATGTAAAGGCAGAGTAACTTTAATCTTAATTATGAATAGTTTTTCATCTTAACCACCCAATATAATATTAGTAAAAGAACCCATTTAAAGAAAAGATAATTGTTAAAGGAAATAAAGCACAATGGAATTTATGGGATAGCTTGGCAACTGCAGCAATTACATTAAACAATAATCCAAGTATGGCACCCTTTTCCTAAAAAGAACAATCTCTTGTACAACAGATAAGTTGGAAGTTCCAATTAAAATCTTCAATTCATTGTGTTATTTATAGTCAATGTTCATAGTAACTATCTGGTAAGGATTGCTTGTAGTCAAAATTGGAATTATCTTTGGACCTGATCATACTCTCAGTTGGAAAAGAGCTCAATTGGACGATCTCTTAAGAAACTGAATGAGCATAAGAGAGAAGAGGCTATCTTATTTTATTTTTTTATGGGGTGGGGTTGGGGGGCAATAATATTTATGTTTCTGTTGGAGTTTACTACTCCCACTGCTTTGCCCTCTAAATGTCTGGAAGAATCTGTGACTCTGGGCTGCATCTCATTCACATAGTTTCTCTGTTCGAAAGTTGGGACGTGTTGAAGAACTTTCAGAATTACTCTCTGATACATCGAGTTATCTGCCATAAAGATCTCATCAGAAGATGCCATATATTGTGGATTTAAATGCCATTTTGTCATCAGCGTGAAGACCATGTAATTTGATGCACTTAGCTTTCTGTCGATTTCTTCGTCTTGTTTGAGCATGTCAGACATTCCACCACAACAGGAGTAATAAACTGATTGGTTGGTGATACAACTAATAATGCGTAAGCTTATGTTTCTTTCTGGTGTTGTGCAGTTTATTGACCTGCTAGAAGATCACCCTAAGCTACTACTAACTAGAGTAAGTGTGACATATCGAGGGAAGAATCTATACATGCAAGCACCTCCGGTACTGGAAGAGATGACTCGATCTAATTTGGATTTACCATTGTTTGAGCTTATGGGTAGAACTCCAAGGGACGTCATTCATGTTACTGGTGCAGCGGGTAAAGGAGATAAAAAGCAGTCATGTTCTAGGAAATTGCGTGTTGTTTTCAAGGGAATGGATGGAGTTACAGATATGGACATGGCTGGTGGGGCTTAATTTTCAGTCAACCATTAGAGTTTTATTTGTTCCTGGTAAGCCTACCTTTAGGAGAATAGCTTCTTTTTCTCCTCTAATTTTTCTCTAGTGCAACACATGAGTAAAATGCAGTAGCAGACGAGGTTGATAGGGAATCCCTCCATTTTTGTAACTCTTTCTTTACTCATCATGTAGACGTGAAAATTGGTGAATTTATCTCCAGCATGCGAAATGAAATGACAAGAGTTGTAGACCTCGTAGTCTAAGAAAATCTGTCAATGCTTTTGAAGTTCAGCTCGATCTGATACTAGTTACTTTATTTCTTCTGAGTATTAATTGCTATAGACGCAAACAATGTATAGGTAAACAAATTGGTAGGTTGAAGGGAGAAAGCATTGGTGCTTCAAAACTGCTGCAGTACGACATTTTTATGAGGTAAATACTTGATAATGTAACCGTTACGAACGCCTATCTCTTTTTTGATGCGTAATCAGCTAGCTGTTTCACTTATATTAGTGTGTGATAATTTGATATGATTATGTATATGGAAATTAAGTTTGTTGTCCAAGTTTGCTCAGTAGCAACTAGCAAGGAAAATGTTGGGGCGGAGGGGTTATATAAAGGCAAGTGTTGTGTTGGGTCGGGATCAACCGTTATCATAAGTAATATTTCAATATTTGGAGATGGAGTAATCAGTATTTGCAACTACTATAAAATAAAAAAGTGTTTCAAGTGAATAATGATCTTTACAGGCGAATCTTCAATTCTTTTTTATTTTAAGTCATTTTCGATTTTAGGTTTAGTTTAAATGTTTTTATCATAAAATGCTTGAATAGTGGGGGACTGGCATAATTGTTCGAACATTGATGATATAATAGCAGTCTCAGATGCAGAGAATGGGCGTTGGCAGAAATATTGCCAAGTAGAAATTTATCCACCACTCAACTAACTCATCCAAAATCCAATTCTGATAGATAGGTTGTCTCCTTTACCCATCTCAAAAAGGAAAGGGAAACTGAATCCTGAGGGCATTAAATAATGATAAAAGATGGTATTTATTCAGATACAAGAGACATTGGCACGAAAACCTCATAGAGCTTCTTGGTGGGTGGGGTCCATATTGCTCTTTAGGCAGCGAAGCTAGTGGTATGGGATGTCACCGTAACGGTTTGGGTAAAAATTATATTAAATTAATTTTTATTTGATTTAATTTTATATTTTTAAAAATTAATAATATTTGATTTTGTTCAAAATAGCTGAAGAAATAATCGCACCAAATCGATATTATTTTTATTATATAGAAAGATGAAGAGGTGGTGGATCAAGGACATATTTGCCTTTTCACTCTAATATTATATATTATATAGAAGAGCCAAGTTGGGATGACCAAGAATAATATGGTAATTTCACATCTAATTCATATATACTTCAAGAACATGTGTTAAAACATAAAGTTGATATTATTCTTTCATAAAAAAAAAAAATTACAAAAATATTAAAACGTTTCATTTCTCTTGATTTTTTCTTCTCTTTCTCCATTAAATTTATTTACTATTTTTTTATTTTTACCTTAACTTTGTTATGTATTGAATTCTCCATCCCATCTTCCTTTTTATTAAAAGTGGTTAGATATTTTTTTATAACATGATTGATCATGGCTATGAAGAATTGTACAAAGAGCAATTCAAATTGTATTGTATGATATATTTGGTCTTTATCTTATTTTCTCACCAATTATCTTTAAGCATCTCTAATATAAATGATTGATAATTTGTTGGATTCATTTTTTTTTAAATCATGTAGCTATCATAATCAAGAAATTTTTTTATATAGACTTATTCAATTGCATAAAAAATTTAAAATATTCAATTATTATCTATTTTTATTCATATTTTATTTTTTCTTCATTTTTAAAAAGAATTTTTATCCACCATTTATTTTGTTATTGATAGAATGTGCATTTAACAAAAATATAACACCTCTAAGTATCTAATTATGCTTCTGAATTTCTCTAAATGTATTTTCAAAATTAAAAGCTTCTAAAATTATATTTTAGTTCAAGAATTATTATCATAAATTCGTATTAAAAAGTGAATTAAAATTAATCTACATGTCATATACGAAGATTATATTATACTAAAGTTGATTCCTTATTTGAAATTTAGTGTAATATATAAAATATAATTATTAATGCGTTAAGTTTAAAATTTTAAAATATGACTTTAAATTGTTAAAAAATTATAATAAAATAAAAAATTATGATGAAATTGAACTAAAATAAAAACAACTGATATGTTTATATTCATAATTAGAGAAAATAATTTAGTTAGTGTTTGAATCAGATATACTGAAACCCCT
This sequence comes from Datura wrightii, assembly GCA_035772735.1. Taxonomy (NCBI): domain Eukaryota; kingdom Viridiplantae; phylum Streptophyta; class Magnoliopsida; order Solanales; family Solanaceae; genus Datura; species Datura wrightii. The sequence continues at coordinate 116,466,278 of JASDFA010000019.1, forward strand.
TATAGGCAGTAAGTTGGATTTGTAAATATAATATATTTTATTTTATATTTCTTACGTAATATAGATAATGAATGCATACAGAGATAAATAAATTTTCTGTTGAAGCATGAATATAACCGATCAATATAATTGATGTCGACTTTCAGAAAAATTATGACCATATCGTGATCATCATCGGTCCACTATTTTCTTATTGTGTTACACGAGTATTGTGGTAATGGACGAAAAAGACATAACATGAATGACCATGGTTACGAAGAGTTGTACCAAAAATAATTCAAATTGTAATGTACTATAAAATAATCAAGCATTTTTTTTTAAAAATGTCAAGTGTGTCCTAAATGATGGGACATCTCATGTGAATCCCACATTTTTCCAACATAATCTTTTTGTTGGGTGAAATTTTAACTATATCAACGCAAGTATAAAATTAATTAATTTTTATTGACATATTTAATTATTGCATGAAATAAATATAATAATAAAATAACTTTAAAAAAACAAAATATATTTATTCCACACTATTTGAAAATAATTATAAATTATAAATTTTCTCATGTTTAAAGATAATTTTAAAGTATGATTTGTTAAAACACAGAAATTAATGTAAGCAATGATTTTTGTTCATATTATATATTATAATATTATATTTTGAATTTCTAAATAATGCAATAAATTAATTTAGATTATATACACTATAAAGTAATACATTTTTTTACGATCGTGTCTAAAGATATTTCTAGATAACTTTTCATAAAAAGAAATTTATAATTTTAAAATAAAATAAATAAATTTAATAATGTAACTTTTTTACACTAAGATTATATATGACATACATTTATTTCTTTATGAGTAATTTCTTATTTGTGTTCTCATTCAATGTATCGTATTTATATTAGAGCCTATTTTTTTTATATCCAGAACTTGAAATCAAGACCTTCAGAAGAGCAGTCTTTTTCACTGTACCATATGTTTTGGTGATCCATGATAATTTTCAACTATTAATAAATTGTTTTAAAATTTATATTTTGTAATTTTATGTTATTTCATTATAAAAATTAACATATGAAATATTTATAAACTAAAAAATAATTCGATCTTATCTTCTTACTATGCACTATTTATTTACTTATTATCTACTAAATTAGTTGAAGAAGACTATAACTTTTTTATCGAAAGGAATTAAAATACATATAATTTATGAAATTATATGCAAATTTTTATTATTTTATCACCAATTGATGTCATTTAAAACAAGTTATACAAAATATAATTTTGGCTACCTCATTGAATTGAATTATTACAACTTATATCACGTTAATCTTTGTTAGTATTTTAGGGGTCCTCTTTGTTTGAGATAGTGCATTGTTTCACCATGCATGCAAATCTCTTTGAAAGCTCTCTTAGCTTGTTGTACTAAATTTTTCTCTTGACTTATCGTATATAAGATCATTTGGATTAAAACTATAAATTTTTTCATATTTTATCATATTATAAAGAATAATGGGATATGTTTTAATTTTCATCAAGTAAGCAATACTTGCAAGATGAAATTATGTGTATTCAAAATCAATTTAATGATAGATCGAAATACTTTTTAATTTGTTTCGTCTAACACAATGAAATTTGTTAATGTAAATAAGACATATATTTTCTAATCTAATTTTTGTAAATTTTTTAAATATAGTGTGAAAAAGATATCATTAATATTAATTAACCATTGATATAATGTATTTGTTTGACATACTGATAAATTGAGTGTATATGACATCATTTCTTACAACTTAAATAAGTTAGTTATTATTTGATTTTATAGAAACGAAAAAATAATTTATTATTAAGTGTAACCCCAATTATCATTCTCAATTGTGTTTAGTTGAAAATAATTATGATTAATTTATTTTTAAAAGGATAATTAAACACCTACAAATACAATTTAATATTGTAATCACCTTTATAACAAAAACTAAAATTCTTGTCTCTAGAAGTTTCAATCTTTCAGAATTGTCACGTTCATAATTATTTTAATTACTATAGTTAAAGGCTCTTATTGAAATTAATATTCTCATTATATATTTTCTCAAGCTTGAAAGTAGTTGAAAGATTCAGAGAAATGAGATATACCGTTTGAATCTATGAGTTAGCAATACAAGTCGAGTCAAGGATGTAAGCATAAGTTGTAGTTTTTATGCATTGTGAAAATATTGCGGCATTTAATTTTCTATACATAAGTCATGTTAGCAGGGGAGAAGAGTTAGTTTCAGTAGCTATAGACGTATAAAAAAAATATATGGGACTCTCTAAAATTTTATAGGGCAAAAAAGATTGAAGATGATGATCACTCTTTTCTTTAATTGAGTTCCTGACCAACACACTCATGTTGGGTGATTTGTCAAGGTAGAAGATTTTTTTTTCATAACCTGAATATCGGTCTGCATGCATATTTGTCATCTTAAACAATTTTTTTCCTAATTTAATACTCTCCTTTTGATATAAAATCACTTTAACTACATATGTCATGAAATTTTTTATTAATTTATTAGTTGTAAAGCTACAATATAAAATAATTATATTAAATTTTAAATTGTTGGGCCCGCAAACGCGGGCCAAGACTCATCAAGTATTTTATATATATATATAATTATAATTATGTATACATAATATATTATTTTTTATTATTAATTGTATTCATCAAATTTTATTTAATAAATAAAAGACTACAAGTATACAACCAAAAGAGAAATAAGAAGGCCCATAATAATAAATAAAGTTTCAACATTAAGGTCATTATTGAGCTACTTCACATTTCCCAAAATCTAAAAGAATAGCGCAGGGGTCATTTGATCTTTAATTCACGATAGTGCGACGGTGCGGTGTGGCGATGTTTCTCTGACGAGAAGTTCAATTGAGGAATATGATTGTTTTGTTAGGATATACTATTAACCATGCGGTTTAGTCAAGTATTATATTTCAGTTTTGTGTAAGACTTTCAATTTATTTATTGAATTAATAAAGTTTTGTTTTAAATAGATCATTTTTGCATGTGTGTCCTTTACTTATATGGTAGATGATTTAGTGTATAGAGTTTAGCTTAAGATCAACTCATCGGTTCTTATAAATATAAAATTCATATATGTTCACAATCTAAGATGAAAATTGGATAAATTTATCGGTATGATTGTAGCACATGATTAAGTATAATTCATCTTGATTATGGAATGGTATTATTCCAACTTCTTGTGCTAGTACATTTTGTATGTATTGAGCGGACCAAGTAGAGAAAAATATTTTGTCTGGCTTAGTAAAATGAATTCTCTAGATCATTAAACGAATTTTATTCTCTTAATCATGATATAATTATTATGATCAATGTGATTTGCTTGTTGTTTTGATCTATCAAAAGGTGAAATTCTTTCGCGAGTTAAAATTTTTCCGATAGGTTGGATGATGACGAATGATATTTGTGAGATAATAGTTAGTTAATGGAATCCATGTCTCTACCTTGAGATTGATAATACCCCTTTATGATTTCTTATAATTAAGTTTAATGTGAAAACCCTGCAGGTGACTTCTGTATCCGTCACATGAAATAAGTTAAGCGTTTGAATAAAGGATTAAATTAATCGATGAATTAAATAGTCAGAAATTTAATTCAATTGGTTGGTATCTGAATCTTAACATGGGGAGTTGAATAAGAATTTAATGAATGATTTTGAAATTATACCGAGGAGTGCAATTACGAATATCTAGTGGAATAATCTGTAATTTATTATGGTAGGTTAATTCATTCATTATTTCAAATTAATACAATAATTGGAAGCATCAATGATTTAAATATGTAGTCCCTGCTATGTCTAATTAATTAAAGAACTTGAAAAAGGAAGAACCTGTTTTCTTGAAGTAGTAAAATCCTACAAGATTTTGAAAAACTTCAGAAAGGACACGTAGTACACATTTTGGGTTTTTATACCCTTAAAAACGTGTGAAAAAATACTTGGAAAGAGGGAATCCTATAAGTTTTCAGATTAGGATTTTATACCTTAAAAACGTGATTATAAATAGAGTTTTTTTTCTCCTTGAAAAACTTACTTTTCTGAGAAGCAGTACTTGCCCATACAAGTATTCCCTACTCGGAGATTATTGAGGCTATAGCAGAAGTCTGCAGACCTGGAGAGCGAGTTGGATGCTTTGTGTGAAAGCTTCAAGAGGTTAATATTTGTAATCTAATTTATTGTTTGTTATCTAGTGATTCATGTAAGATTCTTGATCCATTTAATGCTTGCTTCCGCTGCGCATGTTCTAACAATTGGCATCAAGAGCCGCCTTACATCTACCTAGATAATGTAAAGAATTCATGAAAATAGATTGTTATGTATATTGTCTTTTTTTGCATGCATGTGTGAATCATATCATAGATGAAAACAAGTGTTTTAATAGTTTTCTTTGTTTGTAAAACTACTTTATTGTTTAATTATTTATGATATGTTTTGTGAAACCAAAACCAAGAGAAATTTTTTTTAGGCTACCAGGTCGTGCAAGCACTTTCGAATCGTGTGCATGGCACTGCCTAGCCGCACGCAGGGCACTGTTGAGGCCCGCGCATGACACTGTCGAGCCACACGCGGGCGCACTGCTGGTTTTGGTTGGTATTGGAGTTTTTCAAATTTTGACAAACTCCGATTGACTTGAAATTTGGTAGGTCTATCAGAAATGACCTATTGAGCAATACAAACTGCTTTGCTGTGACTAATATTGTTTTTTGTCCATTCAAAGTTGTTTTGATGGGTTTTGGGCATTTTTCTATTTTCTGAAAAATTAAAAATTGAGAAAAAATTATTTTGTTACAACCAGTGGTGTTGTGGTCCAACCCTTATGGTCCCCATTGGTATGTAACAGTAATGTAATAAGTTTACATATTGACATTGGTATTCTTTCCTTGACGATAGATTCATTACGGGATTACTGTGTTTTCCCGTCTCTTGTTGTTGATAACTTGTATTAACTCTCCAACTGAGTTACGTGTTGGTTCAATGAAACATAAATTTATATTACTAGATTTTACCTGTATTAAATAAGTAGTTTACTTTCCAATTGAGTTGGTTCTATTTCTAATTTAAGGGGTAGACATCTGTCATGACTCATATAGTTTGCATGAATGGTTAAGTTTCCCTATTGAATCTAGTTGTTCAATATGCATGGTTGTTTGTGTTATGTGCTTACTTGAATTTAAATATTCTTATAGCATGCTTAATAATCTATGTGATATTTTCTGTCTCCCAGATTAATAATGACTTCTTCAATTCACCTCTATTTTAAAAGAAAACAAGTTAGAGGGCCCGAATTATATTGACCGGAAAAGAAATCTGGATATTGTCCTAACTGCTGAAGGGTATAGTTTGTTGTTGGTTGAGGAATGCCCTGAAAAACCTGAGAATGCCACTAAGGACCAAAATAAAAGCCTATCAAAAATGGGTTAAGACTGATGAGATGACGCGATGTTACATTCTTGCCTTAATATCGAATCTTTTGCAGCATCATCATCAGTCTATAGAATCTGCTTACGATATGCTTGAAAGTCTCAAAGAGATGTCCCGTGAGCATAATCATGCTACAAGAAGACAACCATGAAAGCCCTTTTGAACACGAAAATACTTGAAAGTTCGTCCGTAAAGGGTCATGTTCTTAAAATGATTTGTCCTCTTAGTGAACTGGATATCTTTGGAGCTAAGATTGATAAGGAATCTCAAGTTGAGATGATCCTGCAGACTTTGCCTGACATTTTTCAGCAATTTCGCTTGAACTATAACATGAACAAAATGGATTTGTCTCTAGAGAAATTGTTGAATGAGCTCCAAGCGGCTGAGTCCATTATCAAACAGCAAGCTCCTGTTATGGAATTGAATGTTGAGAGAGCTCCTTATTCTTCTAAGCCGAAAGGCGGACAGAAAAAGAAGAGACCTCTCAAGGCATCTGGAGTTGCAAATGGTGGGGTGGCTAAGCCGAGAGGCAATTGCTATTATTACAAGAAGCCTGGGGATCACAAGAAGCAATGTTCTAACTACCTGGATAAGTTGAACAAGCAAGATAATTCTTCTTACTTAAATGTCGTTGAAACTTGTTTAGCGGCTGTTTCTACGATGCTATCATCTGTAGATTCGGGAGCCACTAATCATGTCTGTACTTCTTTGCAGGAATTTCGGAAAACACGACAACTAAGTGACAATGAAGTTTGCATTTTTCAAGCCAATGGCGAACCAGCACGGGCTTTAGTTTTAGGAGATATTAGTATTTCTTTTAGTAGTTCTAGAGTTTTAAATTAAATAGATGTTCTCTATTTTACCTTCTATTATAAGGAATTTTCTTTCAGTTTTAAAATTGATGGATATTGGTTATAATATATATTTTGATAATAATTCTACTGTTATCAAATTTAACAAGCATTTTATCTATACTGTTGCTAGAGTACATGATCTTATTTGTGCTTGAAACACCTCCTAATTTGATGCAACCAAAGGAACTAAATAACATTAATTTGTCCAATAAAAGAATACGTGTTTCTGAATTGAGTCAAACTTGCTTGTGGCATTTGCGTCTAGGTCATATAAATCTAAATAGGATTTCAAGGTTGGTCTCTGATGGACCTTTGAGTTCATTAAAAGTGGAGGCACTGTCAACCTGTGAATCCTGTTTAGAGGAAAAATGACTAAAAGACCTTTCCTTCTAAAGGGAATAGAGCTAAAGATAGGTTGGAATTAATTCATTCTGATTTGTGTGGTCCTATAAATATACAAGCAAGAGGCGGTTTTGAGTATTTTGTGACTTTCACAGATGACTACTCTAAATATGGATATGTTTATCTATTGCGCCGCAAATTTGAATGCTTTGACAAGTTCAAGGAATTTAAGGCAGAAACGAAAAAGCGACATGATAAACATATTAAATCATTACGATTTGATCATAGTGGTGGTTTGATGAATTCATTAAATACTTATCAGATTGTGGAATTACATCTCAATTATCTGCTCCGGGAACACCACAATAAAATGGTGTGGCTGAAATAAAAAAATAGAACTCTTTTGAAAATGGTAAGATCAATGTTGAGTTATTCGGATTTGCCTTCTTACTTTTGGGGATATGCATTAGATACAACAAACTACCTATTGAACTTGGTTCCTTCCAAATCAGTACCTTTAACTCCAATAGAATTGTGGACTGGACGAAAGCCTAGTCTAAGACACATTCGGGTATGAGGTTGTCCAGCTCATGTGCTGAAGGCAAAAACTGATAACTTGGAATCAATGATAGAAGTATGTGTCTTCGTTGGATATAAAAGGGATGAAAGGTGGTTTGTTTTATTGTCCTAAAGAAAAGAAGGTCATTACTATAACAAATGCAAGTTTTTGGAAGAGGACTATTTAATGAACCATATTCCAAGAAGTAAACTCGTTTTCAGGAATTGAATAATGGAATAACAAATGATGTATTCCAAGAACAAATTCCACAAGAAATTATTGACATACCACTCCTTTATCATAGTGGGAAAGATGTTAATAGGTAACGGGAGGCGTAAGTGCAAAGGTCGGACATCTCGCTACCTCAAGATAGTGGGAGCAATGTTGACCAGCCTACACTTGTTGATCAGGATTTAGTTCCTGAAAGTGACGTTGTGGTTCCACCACGACATCAGATTAATGATCTTGTAGGGAGTCGTCGTAGTGGGAGAGTTATTACAAAACACATTCGGTTTATGCTCTTGGGAGAATCTTATAATAGAATCCCTAAAGAGCCTAATGCAGAACCCCTTAATTACGCTAAATCACTACAAAATATAGATACTGAAAAATGGATAGTCATTATGAAATCTGAAATGGAGTCTATGTACTCCAATCGAGTCTGGGATCTTATAGAACCACCTGTGGAAGTCAAACCCATTGGCTGTAGATGGATCTATAAGAAAAAGAGTGGGGTGGATGGAAAAGTGCAGACTTTTAAAGCTACGCTTGTTGCAAGAGAGTTTACTCAAAAAGAAGGAATTGATTATGAGAAGACCTTTTCGCCAGTAGCCATGTTTAAATCCATCAGAATTCTCTTATCCATTGCTACTCATTATGATTATGAGATCTGTAAGATGAATGTCAAGACAACCTTAATAGAAGTCTTGAAGAGTGCATATATACAGCACAACCAGAGGGTTTCGTGGAAAGTGACAATGAGCACATGTTGTGTAAGCTGAAAAGATCCATTAATGGGTGAAACAAACATCTAGGGCATGGAATACATGTTTTGACAATTCGATTAAGCTTTTGGTTTTGATCAATGTGACAACAACGTTGCATCTATAAAAAATGGGAGGAAGATAAATTAGCGTTTTTGATTCTGTACGTGGATGACATTTTGCTCATAGGAAATAATGTGAGCATGCTAAAATCGGTCAAATAGTGGTTGTCCTCGCGTTTTGATATGAAATACTTGGGTGAAGCGGCTCATATCCTTGGGATCAAGCTTATGCAAGATCGCAAGCAAAGGATATTAGGCTTGTTTCCAGCACTTCATATTGATACGATTCTTACCAGGTTTAGCATGCAAAATTTCAAAAAGGAATTTCTTCCTTTTAGGCATGAAACTTCTCTATCGAAGGACCAGTCTCCCAAAACGGCTGATGAGATAGAGAGGATGAGGCTGATCCCTTATAATTCTACTGTTGCTAGTCTCATATATGGTATGTTATATACTAGACCTGACATTTGCTTTGTCGTTTGCATGGTTATTAGATATCAGTCTAATCCTAGGAATGAACATTGGACTGCAGTTAAGCATATAATCAAGTATCTGAAAAGGACTAGGAATTATATGCAGTTTTTTCACTCGGGTGATCTGGTTCTCGTTAGGTACACAGATTTAGATTTTCAATCTGATAGAGATTCTAGAAAATCTACCTCAGGATATGTGTTCACTTTAGGAGGTGGAGCCATAAGTTGGAGGAGTATCAAGCAATCATGTGTTGCTGATTCCACCATGGAAGCCGAGTATGTAGTTTCCTCTGAGGCGGCTAAGGAGGATGTTTGGCTTCGGAACTTCCTAAAAGAGCTTGGAGTGATTCCTTCGATTGAAGCACCAATTACACTTTAATGTGATAATAGTAGTGCGGTTGCAAACTCAAAGGAACCACGAAGTCACAAAAAAAGCAAACACATTGAGAGAAAATATCACTTAATTCGAGACATAACTCAGAGAGGAGATGTGAAGGTTTTGAAGATTGCATCGGAGAATAATTTGGCGGACCTGTTTACAAAGAGCTTGTCACATAAGCCTTTTGATAAACATGTAGAAGGAATGGGCGTTAAAGTTGTAGGTGCATGGTTATGAGTCTAAATGGGAGATTGTTAGAATATACTATTAGCCATGCAGTTTAGTATAGTATTGTGTTTCAGTGTAAGACTTTCATTTTATTTATTGAATTAATAAAGTCTTATTTTAAATAGATCATTTTTGCATGTGTGTCCTTCACTTATATAGTAGATGATTTGGTATATAGATTTTAGCTTATACACAGAAGATCAAATCGTCAGTTATTATAAGTATAAAGTCTATATATATTCACAATCTAAGATGAAAATTGGACAAATTTATCGGTATGATTGTAGCACAGGATTAAATATAATTCATCTTGATTATGCGAATAATATTATTCCAACTTCTTGTGCTAGTACATTTTGTATGTATTGAACGGACCAAGTAGAAAAAATATTTTGTTTGACTTAGTAAAATAAATTCTTTAGATCATTAAATGTACTTATACTCTTAATCTTGATATAATTATTATGATCAATGTGATTTGCTTGTTGTTTTGATCTATCAAAGGGTGAAATTCTTTCGCGAGTTAAAAATTTTCCGACAGGTTGGATGATGACGAATGATATTTGTGAAATAATAGTTAGTTAATGGAATCCATGTCTCTACTTTGAAATTGATGATACCCCTTTATGATTGCTTATAAGTTTTCATGTGAAAACCCTGCAGGTGGATTATGTATTCGTCACATGAAATAAGTTAAGCATTTGAATAAAGGATTAAACTAATCAATAAATTAAATAGTCAGAAATTTAATTCGATTGATTGGTATTTGTAATCTTAATATGGGGAGTTAAATAAGAATTTAATGACGATTTTGAAATAATACCAAGGAGTGCAATTACGAATTTTTAGTGGAATAATCTGTAATTTATTATGGTAGGTTAATTTATTCATTATTTTGAATTAATACCATAAATGAAAGCCTCACTAATTAAATCTGTAGTCCCTGCTATGCCTGATTAATTAAATAACTTGGAAAAGGAAGAACCTATTTTATTGAAGTAGTAAAATCCTACAAGATTTTGAACAACTTCAAGAAAAGGAAAGTAGTACATGGTTTGGGTTTATATATCCTTAAAAACGTGTGGAAATACTGGAAAGAGAAAATCCTATACGTTTTGAGATAAGAGTTTTATACCTAAAAACGTGATTATAAATAGGTTTTTTCCTCCTTGAAAAACTTACTTTTATGAGAAGCAGTACTTGCCCACACAAGTATTCCCTATTCAGAGATTATTGAGGCTATAGCACAAGTCTGCAAACCTGGAGAGTGAGTTGGAAGCTTTTTGTGAAAGCTTCAAGAGGTTAGTATTTCGTAATCTAATTCATTGTTGTTATCTAGTGATTCATATAAGATTGTTGATTCTTTTAATGCTTGCTTCCACTGCGTATGTTCTAACATGTTTTTGCCTCCATGAGTTTGATTGTTTTTTGTTGGAAGTTGACTTGAGGAAGCAGAGTTCATGCTTTGCAATTAAGTAACAAAACTAATTAATACATTGCACTCAAGGTTATTATTTTAAAAAAATATATACTTAATTTAATACTTTAAAGTTGTGTTAAATATATAAAATTTTGGGCGTTGTCATCTGTGATGAAGGTTAAAACAATCAACCACAAGAAATATTGTGTTATGCCTAATGTGGTGTTGTTTTGCTGGTTCTTCATGTAATGTACAAGTAACATTTGGTCCATATACATATCAAATAATGGTTATTCTTTCATCTATTCATTTTAGTAATGTAGTTTGTTCATTGATCGTATAATTTTATTATTCGTTTCTTTTATTTTCATATATGATGAATAATCGAATAACTAAATCAAATCAAACTAAAATCAGAAACAACCGAATTAATAGATATATATTTTAATTGATTTAATTTAATTTTAATTTTGATCAATAATCGAAGCAAACCGACACGCGAACACCATGGACGTCACACACAACTCATAATTCATTAGCTTTTTAGTTTGTGTACATAAGTCATAAGTGGGTCCTACTGAAATTAATATTGAAAAATCATAAATAAGACTTTAAGATATACATACCCTTCAACTTCATTGCAGTTGTAATCCATATTTAAGTGCAAGATCAACTTTATTTAAAATTTATATATTTTAAATTTTAATTTTTTTCGAATTATTAAATTTTAAGTAAATAATTTATATATATTAAATAATATTAAAGATAAATATATGAATTTGAATCAAAACTAATGAATTATATTGAATATATACCTTCTATACTCTCTCTGTCTCTCCCTTTACCTCTAATTAATGCTTACCTTTTTTTTCTCAATCAGAATATATATTTGAATGATTAATATTATTTATTGTTTCACATTTGAAAATATATAATTTATTAAATTTTAAACATAATAAATATATAATTTAAATAAAAAATAATTAAATATTAAAAAATATAAATTTAACAAATATGATTGTTATTTGATAAAAATAAAATATTTATGTTCGTTAGTAATAATAAAAATGATTAGGAGGGGGGATTATTGGTGTTAATGGCTTTTAACGGGGACAATTGATATTGGTGGCAGTTGTGATGGTGGAGTCGGTTGATGTCAGTAGTTGGCAATGTTGGTGGTGGTGGTTGAATAATGTGTGGTGGTTGATGATGATGGTGGTGGAGGTAGTTGGTAGTAGGGATTGGAAGCAATAATGGTAATGGCTGAGTGACGAAGATGGTAGTAGTGACAACGGATATAATGATAATGATAGAGGTGGTAAGTGTGGTAATGACTGACAGAAATAGATGACAACGATGATGGTTATTAGTAGTAGTTGTGATGACAAAAGTGATTGGTGGTGGTGGTTTATGGTTATCGACATTAGTGATGATTGACAAATATGGTGGTGGTTCTGATGGTAGAGATGGTTAGTAGTGATAACTAATGATTATGGACAGAGTCATGGTGAAAATTATTCATACAAGAATACTTCTTATTGATATTAAAATATTGTTCAGAATTTTAATAACTAAGACATATTCAGATAAAAAAAACTTAAATCTTAATATAAATAAAAACATTTAATAATCTAAAATTTGGACCAATTAAATTCAGACTTCTGTTAAACTAGATATATAGCCCCGTGCCAGCAGGGGCCCAAAAAATTATTTTACAAGTTTTGCACCGATCGCTTCTATTTTAGGGTGGTCTTTAATTTTTGCTCTTCTAATTAGTGATCTTTAATTTTTGTCTTTTAGTGTTTTAAGTAATAAAATTGAACAAAAGTACCCCTAATATTTTTTAAAAGAATTTCAAGACAAAAAAGTATTCGCAAGTCAAAAAATAATTCGCAAAGCATAAGTTCAGTAGGCAGAAGTTCTATTGCATGAACTTTTGTCTATAGACACAAGTATCCTACTGAATTTGTGCTTAAGGCGTAATTCATGTTATTGAACTTGTGCCTATTGGCAGAAGTTCACAATTAAACTACCGTCCCTTAGGCACAATTTCAATTGTATGAACTTCTATCCTTTAGGCACCAGGGGTGGAGCCAGGGGGCGAAAGGGGGTTCATCCGAACCCCTCTCATCGGAAAAGTACACTATATATGTAAGATCAATATGATATTTATGTGTATATGTTGCATATTGAACCCCTTAATATAACTTAAAAATCTATTTCAAACCCCCTTGGTGAAAATTCTGCGTCCGCCACTGTTAGACACAAGCTCATGTTACTTAATTTATGTCTGGTAGACATAATTTTATGTTATTGAACTTGTACCTATGGACAGAAGTTCATGTTACTTACTTATGCCTGATAGGCATAATTTCATGCTATTGAACTTGTGCCTATGAGCAGAAATAGGCACAACTTTAATAAATGACTTTATGCCTATCAGACACAAATCGTGTTACTTAACTTATGCCTACTGAACATAAGGCCTAACTTGTGTGAATTTATGCCTTAAGGCATAACTTTGGACAAAAACTTATGCCTTGCGAATTTTATTTTATTTTTTATTTTGTTAAGGACATTTTTGACCACTTCTTTGTCACTTAAAGTGTCAAAGGATAAAAATTAAAGACCACAAAATTAAGGGGCAAAAATTAAAGACCATCCCAAAATAGGGACATTTGTGCGAATGAGCCATTATTTTAAAAGTGGTATTAAGGATTTTTTCTTTTTAAATTTATTTCACATATTCTCCTTTTTAGTCGATTTTAAAAAATGACACATTCTATTATTTGACAAATATTTAATGATATTATTAATATTTTATCTATATTAAATTTCGTTTATTTGATTTTAAAAAAATCATAAAAGATGTATCATTCTATTTAAAAAATAATTTATTTTAAAGTGAATTTTCAAAAATTATGAAATATTTTTATATTTCTTAAATTTCATACTCAATCAAACTACATCACACAAATTAAAATAGAGAGAGTATACCACTATAATGATTATCAAATTTGTTATCCTTATTTTTAGATGTTTTAGTTAGTCAAATAAATTGCAGGATACCCAAAAAAGAAAAATTAATTAGAGGTACATTAAAATTAAAATTAAACACCAACCAAATATATTCAAACCGGCCATGGGCTTTTTCTCTATATACCTTTTTACATAATTTTTAGATAATATATGTTACTCTCACCGTTCCGATTGATGTGGTACTGATGGAACTTAGAGAGTCAACCAAAAATTTTTATATAGTTTTTAGATTTTTCTTTGGTTTTAAATATTTTAAGTTATTAATTATTGTGATTTATAATACTATTATATAATTTTCAGATCATATATATTACTTTTTTATCCCAATTTATGTGATATTGATGAAATTTGGAGATCAACCAAATTTTTTATATAGTTTTTTTGTAATTTAAGTTGTTAATTATTGTGATTAATAGTACTTTCTACATAATTTTTAAATAATATATATTTATATAGAGAATTAATCATAAAAATTTTATTTCGTTAAATATTTTAAATTATTAATTATTGTGATCTGTAATACTTTTTATATCATTTACAAATAATATATATTACTTCCCCTGTCCCAGTTTATGTGGCATTGATAGAATTTCAAGAGTCAATCAATTTTTTATATGTCTTTTAAATATTTTAAGCGATTAATTATTGTAATTTATAGTAATTTTTTAAATATAATTTTTGAATATATAACAAATTAAAAAAATAAGAAAAATAAATTAAAACACGAAGCAAAACTTTATGAAATACCGAGAAAAGCCCTGGTAAGTAAGCTGGTAGGACAACCTTGTGCTGCATGCTTCAAGGCTCTTCTATATATTATATTACTAGTAAATTTTTCCGGGCTTCACACGATTACAAAAAAATTTACTTAATTTATGAAAATATTTTTAAAATAAAAGTTAAAAATTCAAGTGTACAACAATAAAAAAAAAACTTAAATTCTATCATACAATCAGATAATATTGAAATTTAGTGTCACACCCTGTAAGATGTTAGCGGTTAGTATGCGTGCGCATGGATTTGAGATGAGAAATAGAAGCCTGACGCGTACGGAAAAAGCTTTGGAAGCAGGATTGGCCGAGGCCAGGCTGTGAAGGGCCAGCACGACGTACCAGCCTACCTGCGTGCTAGGCAGCGCGGCGCGGCAGGCACCTTGGCGCGATGGCCAGCGCGAGGCGCCGCCCTCCTGGCTCGTTGGCCAGTGCGAGGCGCCGCCCAGGCCACCGCCCTATGCCTGTATATATGTTTCCTTGTTCAATTCAAATCATTCATCAAATATTTCCCTCGTCCAAAAATGAGAGAACACGCAACTTTCATCATATTTTCGTCAAATTACGCTATCAAACGCCGTCCAAATGCAAATTAACTTCAGGTAACAAGTTCTAGGCCTATGGGAAGCATTTCTATGGAGTTATTTCTTGAAAATTCGCTCGGCAAACCGGAGCTCCACCGGGTAAAAGTTGTTAGAATCACTTCAAATTGAATCCTAAATGGCCACATGCATGAGGTAAGCATTTCTCCCTTCTGAGCTCTCGAGAACTTGCGGGTTTTCATTGAGTTATTCGAAGTTGAATTATAGTTGATATTATTATTGAAAGATGTTGTTATTGGCCGAATTTAGTATTGAAACTAGCCCCATTTACTCAGTATAAGGACTGCAGCTGAGTGGAACTACTGGCTTCAGGTTGGAACTAATCAGTTAAATGAGAATCGGCATTTGAGGTATGTTAAGGTGTATTTCTTCGATAAGTTATTCTCATCATACAATGATACAACTTATGTTTCTGAGCATAGACAATGATCCTACTTGTTGTAATTAGTTGTCGCCAGTATATAAGATCCATGTATGTCGCGGTTAGCTGCTATCAGTAGATTGTGATTACATATGTTGTGGCTAGCTGCTAGAAAGCATATTAAGAGTATACTGCAGTATCCCTCATCGGGAAAGGAGAGGCTAAGGGTGACTTACGCTAGAAGCGTCATAGAAATTCCTCTGCCCTTCTGTTCACTGAGTAAGTAGAAACAATGTTTTGCTGCCATGCCTAGGCTGCAGATGTTTGTGGGTAATAATTGGGCTTGAGTTAGTAAGTTGAACAGTATAGGCGCAACCGAGCGGTATAACTATTAGTTCGGCATCTGTATTGTCAGTAGAGCTCGTCCAGAGACCGTTGGCGTACCTTGACGCCTTTAGGGCAAGAATTATGTTAGTATGACCTTACCCCAGAGTCAGTGGCGCCAGAGTTTCCTAGAGAGTTAAGGGTCAGTTCGCCACATAGTGGCTATCACTAGTGATTATTAGTTCCAGTCGACGTGGTGCTTATCGCACAGGCCACTCAGGGCACCACCTTAGTTGTACCAGCCTGATAGAGCCGTAGATACCCTAAGGGGGGGGGGTTGTGAGTTGCTAGATATGGGGCCAACGCCCCAGCCTACTCTTATTAGATATTCATGTACAGGTTGCCGGGAACGACTAGGCCCAGATAAACACACCTACGAGGTTAGGAATCGCCCAGAGAAGGCGTACGCAATCCGAACAGACTCAATTAGTGTCTCAGGGACTAGAACCATAGTATTATAGTATTAAGCCCAGGCTAAGAGTTATAATAAGCTGCCTATGGAAGATTAGGGCGGACTGCTCAGGAACATATCCGGTTAGTAGTAGCCCCGCGGTTGTTCTACGTAGAGGACCAGTATTCCAGAATAAGCCTATTGGGGTTAGCTGTTATGAATTGAGTGTAGAGGATAACGACAATATAGAAACCCTCATCAGAGTTAACCCTAGCCAGTTTGATTTTTGTATACGATATTCGAGGTTGAACGTTGTTGCCTATAAAAAATATTATGTTTACAAGAGCAGTATAGTATCCAAAGGGACTAGAGTGAGGCCGCGAGGGCCATAGTGAGTTCTATCATGTTGAGGCCGTGAGGGCTATAGTGAGTTCTATCATTTTGAGGCCGTGAGGGCCATATTGAGTTCTATCATGTTAAGGTCATGAGGGCCATAGTGAGTTCTATCATGTTGAGGCTGCGGGAGCCATATTGAGTTCTATCAAACTGAGGCTGCGAGGGCCATATTGAGTTCTATTAGACTAAGGTCACGAGGTCCATATTGAGTTATATTAGACTGAGGCCGCGAGGCCATATTGGGTTTCATCAGACTGAGGCCACGAGGGCCACATCGAGTTCCATTAGGTTGAGGTCGTGAGGGTTATAGTAAGTTCTATCAGATCGAGGCTGTGAGGGCTATCTTGAGTACAGTACGCTTACAATCATTAGTGGTCAAGTAGTAGAAGTGGTCATTGTTTGCACTTGTCGGGGCTTATGGGGGCCCAAGTAGGTTATACTGTATTGTTTGTACCTTCCAGGCTTATGGGGGCCTAATTAGGTTCTTAATTATAAATTTGTCTGCCAGTTATAGCTTATGAATGCATAGTCGTACAGTTTTACCTCATACGTATGTAGCGACTTACTAGATGCAGGTTATGGAAAGGAAAGCTTACAAGTTAACTTCTGGCCCTTATTACTATTCACTTCCAGTTTTTATCAGCCTTACTCAACTTCTGTTATTGCCTTACATATTCGGTACATATTGTACTGACGCCCAACTATGGGGCGCTGCATACTTGCCTGCAGGTTTAGACAGGCAGAGTTCAGGACCTTCAGTAGCAGTTATTCAGGGTCCACAAGTCAGCTAGTTCTTTTCACTCGGAGCTGCCAGTTGAAGAGAGTACAGTTTTCATTTATATGGCATTTGGGTAGGCCGAGACCCTATCCCGACCATTATTCCTATTCTTAGCGGCTTGCAAACTACAGTCTTCAGTCAATTAGTTGTTGTTGACAGTGTGGGACCCATGTGTGTCCTATTTTATGTGTTGGCCGTGTTGGGCCCAGTATAGCTGCCAGTTTTCATTCCTGTTATAATTAGACAACATGGTGGTCTTGTCGGCCCGCATAGGACCCTGTTATTGTGTTGTTGTTGGTTAGCTGATTTCCTTTACAGGTTGCCTTGTCAGCCAGAGGCTGTATTTACAGCCGAGATATAGCTCGTCGGTTTCTTGAATTGGGTTACAAGCGTGCACCAGTAGTGCACCAGGCTAGTCCAGATTCTAGTGTGGCACTAGGTGCCAGTCATGCCTCCCTAGGTGGGGCGTGACAAACTTGGTATCAGAGCAGGTCGTATCCCAGGGACTCTGCAAGCCGTGTCTAGTAGAGTCTTGTTTATAAATGTGTTTTGCACCACATTTTATAAGAAGGAGGCTTTGAAGCATGATAGTATGGGTACCCCTCCTTCTTCTCAGATCGTGCTATAGAGCCGAGTTAGATGGGGATGAGTCCCTAAGTTTACTTTGTTATGTCTGTCTAGAATCATGATTAATATGGGACAGACTTTAGCCAGCCACAAGTTAGCTACAACAGAAGGGGAGGGTATCAGTGAGGTGCCATAATTGGGAGGGGACAGTTAGCCTAAGGGCAAAAGTAGATAATTTTTTTAATCACCCAGCACCCTCCGGGGGCACCAGGAACCTTTATAAGGTAATAGATATGCAAGTGCCGTCCCCAGTTCTTTTTACAACCTCAGAATAAGGGGTCAGTAATACGGCATAAGTATGGGTTGTCTCACCTAGTAGACAGTTAGAGTTAGACAGGGGCGACAGTTAATATTGTATTACCTGAAAGGTATAAAAGAAGGGGGAAATTGCGGGGTTCTCACCCCCAACTCTTCGGAGGTAGTAAAGTTCCATACCTCAGCCCTGCCATAGTAAGATATGGCTACTTTCTGCCTCCCAACCTTTTCTCAGTATGACAGAAAGCGTAAATGCGATGTTGCCTAGTATGAATAGTAAAGAGGGGCTAGAATCGTTGATTCCAGAAATTGTTAGAAAGTGATTAAGACCCCTAGTGTTCAAGTGAGTTACCTAGACCCTCACAAATGTAAATCGGGAGGGTAGATAAGATTGTTAGTAGCACCCAAGTGCAATCGAGAGTCCATAAGCAGCAAACTCCCATCAATAGCAAAGTTTAAGTCGGAAATAGATTAACCTCATCGCGGTGTGTGGATGAGACATACCTGTAGAATAATGGCTATGGCCCTAATTTTCTATGTTGAAATGAAACCGATCCGAGTGCGGGCCCGAATGATGTAAGTCAGTAGATTTGGCTAGTAGTATCCTTGGCAGTAAGATGCAGGAGGCATGAGCCTCAGATCTTAGCCCCTAGAAGTAAGAGGAAGACATGAGTATCTGATTTTGTACCCTAGTTGTGGAGGCAGATGAGTGACGGTACGGAGACCCTAGTCTAGTGTAGCCAGAAACAAAGCCCAGCAGAAGGAGCTACTGGCCCTCGAGATAGTGAGGGATAGAGTCTTGAGACCCGAAGGCCGACTCTATGCTCTAAATATAGCAAAGTTTCATTAGTAAATTATAGCAGGGCATACCATGCCGGTCATTTCCCCCACTCGAGTTTGACGAAAGCGTGCTAGGTAATAAAAGAGATTTACTGCTAGTACAGGAGGAAGAAGGATATTGTCGAGCAGTGACATAGAGCCCTAATGACCAGCAAGAGTAGGCTGGATAGCAGAAATCGGGTGGGCTAACTAAGAGAATAGTCGTGCCTGCATGAAAGTGAGAAGTATACAATATGAATATAGATATAAGGTTACCTCGTATCAGGCGTAAATGTGATCCTAGTGTATTGTTGTTGTTGAGAAGCAAATGAGGTTAACTTATTTCTTGCCGGATAGAATGACGCTTCAACTAAAGACTACGCCAAATTGAATATGAAAGAAACATTTCGGTTGTATGGTATCTCAGTGCCTATTAACTTTTGACAAACTTTCTAGGGAACAACTCCCAGCTAAGTTTAAGAAGGACTAACAGGACAGATTGGGACGCATATTAATTTAAGTACCGCCCTTCGTCTCCAAATAAATAACTAAGTAAAGCACACGATTCAGACACCCAGAGTTATGTCAAAGGTGGGAATGTAGGTTTCCTATATAATGTACTGAAGCGGGTAACTCAGTAATAATTGAACCGAGCATACTAAATCAGTAGGAGGGAAACAACTAAGCCAATTCAGAGATATGTACCGGCATCCCAGGGCTGCCGAGAGCCTTACCTTAGTAAATGAAGAAGTTAGGAATTGAAGCCAGGATTGAATGTTCTTAGAAATTTTGTCAAAAGAGGATGTTATGAGATCTGACAAGCAGGGCAAGTCCCGGCCTAAATCCATTAAACTATACCGGGTCCTCCGGAAGATTGATCAAGTAGCCTAGAGATAGAGTTGCCTTCGGAGTTAGGATCTACTTATTAATACTACGCAAGTGCGTAGAAGACTTTTTCTCAGATTGACCCAGTTCGAGATGCTTAAGGTATAGAAACGATATTCCACGGAGAGACCCCAATAGTTATATTAGATGGCCAGATTCATGGGATTTAATTTGAGAACCA
Source organism: Datura wrightii (assembly GCA_035772735.1). Taxonomy (NCBI): domain Eukaryota; kingdom Viridiplantae; phylum Streptophyta; class Magnoliopsida; order Solanales; family Solanaceae; genus Datura; species Datura wrightii. The sequence continues at coordinate 116,486,543 of JASDFA010000019.1, forward strand.
AAGTTGTAGCTTATTAGAGTACCATAAGAGAACGGGAATATAGCATAAATGAATTGAAAAATTATGAATGATGTAAAGTATAGATAGTTTCAGTTGCTCCAGGCCCCACAACAAAAGCATACAGACTCAGCCGAATTCATTTAATGTATAGTAGTTTCAGATGCTATATAGATGGCCTTGTTGCTACTGTTATCAGTTGGTTACATACATGTAGTATTAGTGTGTTATTTAGCTGCAGATAACGTCCTGTAAGACGCCTAAGTTGGATTTTTTCTGTATTCAGGTTTTCAGATAGTCCATAATACAAATGGAACCCTTTCGAAATTTTTCCAAGTATTAGCTAAAAAAGAGTTAACTCCTTTAAGCCTGAAGATGACATTCGAGGACGAATGATCCTAAAAGGGGGAGGATGTTATATCCCGTAAGATGTTAGCGGTTAGTATACGTGCGCATGAATTTGTGATGAGAAATAGAAGCCTGATGTGTATGGAAAAAAGCTTCGGAAGCAGGATTGGGCGAGGTCAGACCGTGAAGGGCCAGCACGACGTGCCAGCTTGCCTGAGCGCTGGGCAGCGCGGCGCGACAGGCACCTTGGCGTGATGGCCAGCGCCATGCGCATTAACCAGTGCGAGGCGCCGCCCTATACCTATATATATGTTTCCTTGTTCAATTCAAATCATTCATCAAATATTTCCCTCGGCCACAAATGAGAGAACACGCAACTTTCATCATATTTTTGTCAAATTACGCTATCAAACGCCATCCAAATGCAAATTAACTTCGGGTAACAAGTTCTAGGTCTATGGAAAGCATTTCTACAGAGTTATTTCTTGAAATTCGCTTGGAAAACTGGAGCTCCGCCGGGTAAAAGTTGTCGAAATCACTTCAAATTGAATCCTAAATAGCCACGGGCATTAGGTAAGCATTTCTCCCTTCTGAACTCTCGAAAAATTGGGTTTTCATTGAGTTATTCGAAGTTGAATTATAGTTGATATTATTATCGAAAGATATTGTTATTGGCCGAATTTAGTATTGAAACTAGCCCCATTTACTCAGTATAAGGACTGCAGCTGAGTGGAACTACTGGCTTCAGGTTGGAACTAATCAGTTAAATGAGAATCGGCATTTGAGGTATGTTAAGGCGTATTTCTTCGATAAGTTATTCTCATCGTACAATGATACGATTTATGTTTCTGAGCATAGACAATGATCCTACTTGTTGTAATTAGTTGTCGCCAGTATATAAGATCCATGTATGTCGCGGTTAGCTGCTATCAGTAGATTGTGATTACATATGTTGTGGCTAGCTGCTAGAAAGCATATTAAGAGTATACTGCAGTATCCCTCATCGGGAAAGGAGAGGCTAAGGGTGACTCACGCTAGAAGCATCATAGGAATTCCTCTGCCCTTCTGTTCATGAGTAAGTAGAAACAATGTTTTACTGCCATGCCTAGGCTGCAGATGTTTGTGGGTAATAATTGGGCCTGAGTTAGTAAGTTGAACAGTATAGGCGCAGCCGGGCGGTAGAACTATTAGTTCGGCATCTGTATTGTCAGCAGAGCTCGTCCAGAGACCGTTGGCGTACCTTGATGCCTTTAGGGCCAAAATTACGTTAGTATGACCTTACCGCAAGTTAGTGGCGCCAAAGTTGCCTAGAGAGTTAAGGGTCAGTCTGCCATATAGTGGCTATCGCTAGTGATAGTTAGTTCTAGTCGAGTGGTGCTTATCGCACAGGACACTCAGGGCACTACCTCAGTTGTTCCAGCCTGATAGAGTCGTACACACCCTGGGGGGGGAGTTTTCTGAGTAGCTAGATACGGGGCTAACGCACCAGCCTACTCTTATTAGATATTCAGGTACAGGTTGCCGGGAACGGCTAGACCCAGATAAACACACCTACGAGGTTAGGAATTGCCCATAGAAGGCGTACGAAATCCGAACAAACTCAGTTAGTGTCTCAGGGACTATAACCACAGTATTATAGTATTACCCCCAGGCTAAAAGTTATAATAAGTTGCCTATGGGAGATTAGGGCTGAATGCTCAGGAACATATCCAATTAGTAGTAGCCCCGCAGTTGTTCTACGTAGAGGACCAATATTCCAGAATAAGCCTATTGGGGTCAGCTGTTATGAATTGAGTGGAGACGATAACGACAATGTAGAAACCCTTGTCAGAGTTAACTCTAGCCAGTTCGATTGTTGTATATGATATTCGGGGTTGAATGTTGTTGCCTATAAAAAAAATTATGTTTACAAGAGCAGTATAGTGTCCGAAGGGACCAGAGTGAGACCGCAAGGGTCATAGTGAGTTCTATCATGTTGAGGCCGTGAGGGCCATAGTGAGTTCTATCATGTTGAGGCCGTGAGGGCCATATTAAGTTCTATCATGTTAAACGTTGTAAGGGCCATTGTGAGTTCTATCATGTTGAGGCTGCAAGGGACATATTGAATTCTATCAGACTGAGGCCAAGATGGCCATATTGAGTTCTATTAGACTAAGACCGCGAGGTCCATATTGAGTTATATTAGACTGAGGTCGCGAGGGCCATATTGAGTTTCATTAGACTAAGGCCACGAGGGCCACATCGAGTTCCATCAGGTTGAGGCCGTGAGGGTTATAGTAAGTTCTATCAGATCGAGGTCGTGAGGGCTGTCTTGAGTACGGTATGTATACAATCATTAGTGGTCAGGTAGCAGAAGTGGTCATTGTTTGCACTTGACGAGGCTTATGGTGGCCCAGGTAAGTTATTCTATATTGTTTGTACCTTCCAGGCTTATGGGGGCCCGATTAGGTTCTTGATTGTAAATTTGTCTGCCAGTTATAGCTTATGAATGAATAGTCGTATAGTTTCAGCTCATACATATGTAGCGACTTACTAGATGCAGGTTATTGAAAGGAAAGCTTACAGGTTAACTTCTAGCCCTTATTACTATTCACTTTCAGTTTTTATCAGCCTTACTCAGCTTCTGTTATTGCCTTACATATTCGGTACATATTATATTGACGCCCAACTATGGGACGCTGCATACTTGCTTGCAAGCTTAGACAGACAGATTCAGGACCTCCAGTAACAGTTGTTCAAAGTCCACAGGTCGGTCAGTTCCTTTCATTCGGAGCTGCCAGGTTGAAAAGAGTACAATTTTCATTTATATGGCATTTGGGTAGGCCGAAGCCCTGACCATTATTCCTATTCTTTGAGGCTTGCAGACAACAGTTTTCAGTCAGTTAGTTGTTGTTGGTCGTGTGGGGTCCATGTGTGTCCTATTTTATGTGTTGGCCGTCTGGAGCCCAGTATAGCTGCCAGTTTTCATTCCTGTTATAACTAGACAACATGGTGGTCTTATCGGCCCGCATAGAATCCCTGTTATTGTGTTGGCCTTATTGGCCAGAAGCTATATTTACAGTCGAGATATAGCTCGTCGGTTTCTAGAATTGAATTACAGGTATGCACCAGTAGTGCACCAGGTGCCAGTCATGCCTCCCTAGGTGGGGCATGAAATTTATGCCGTAAAAGACTTATGAAACTTTTTTTAAAAAATCGAAGATATAAATTTGCAAAAAACATCTTAAATTTATCTTATAATAGGAGAATCTAAAGTTAAAATATATAATTCCAACTCAAAAGTATTTCACAAATTTATATTTAAACTCTGATTGTTTCGTCCATCGAACTGTCTTTCTAATAATAAAATCGAAACTAAATTTTAAAGCCAAATGTAATCTCAAGGAAAAATAAAAAGAAGAAGTCGTGACAACATAATCACCACGCTAATTTTTTTTGTTCTACTTCAAGATTCTTCTTTAAAAAAACGTAAGAATATATTTCTCTACTTGTCATCATTAGAATGTACACTTCATTAAAGAAGATTTTTGGTAAAACTTAATTATCTTCTTCTCTTTTAAAATTTTATCAATTTTTTCTAATTATTTTTTGTGTTTCATTTCTTTGTTTTTTATTTTAAATCATTTTAAGTTTCTTCCGTCTCTTTCAAATCACTCGTCACCTTCACATTTTTCTCAATTCATCGGCTCCTTATCTTTTCAGCATTATCCCAAAAATTAATATTAAATAGCGATTTTTTTTATATTCTGTATTGATACTTATATTTGGAAGGATTAATGGAGTTTGCAAGTTCATGCAGGGTAATTCCACTTTGGATAAATTATTTTATTTTAAAAGATGATTTTGTTCTTAAAGTTTAATATAAAATCTCTAATTAATAATTTAGGGATATGAGATTAAACTTTATATTTAAGGTAATTCAAAAGACTAATTAGTATAAAAGAAGAGTAGTTGAGAGTAGCACTCACTTGAACAAAAGAACAATCCATCAAATTCTCAACATCACCAAACCTTATAACATCATCATGCACGTACCTTCTTATCTGTAAAATAAAGAAATAAAAATATTCCTACTTACAAAATTATTTATTACATTTATATATATAACAATTCTACATGCTCAAATAAATTTTGATGAAAATAAATAGAAAGTGATTCGGATGAGGCGGTGAGTGCAATGAGAAATACACAAAGGAGGAAAAAATTAATAGCTGCTTGAATAATATTTATAGGCCTATTATTTCTAATGTTGTCAATGCTGCAATTATATGTAAGTTATAGGTGATGAATTAATTGGATTTAATAATTATTTTCGGGGGGAGAGGGGGGGAATGATCTAAAAAGAGTTTTTCATCATAATTAAGTGGGTTAAAAGAGGGATTTTTGAGTTTTTTTTACTCAAAATAAATGGTAAAAAAAATTTCACAAGACCAAAAATTTAAAAAGTTGAAATTGAAGAAAAAGACTAAAAAAGGTGAATCCAAATGTAATATGAAGAGGTACAAGAATTAACACAAAAAATATAATATGAGGAGGCTCAAAAATTAATTAACATATAATTATTTAGAAATTAATACACATTAAAACTATTATAATTACAAATGATCTAACCTCTAATTGGGTTTTAATGCAAACCTATTTACTATTATTTAGAAAAAAAAATGATATTTATATTCATAATCAATGACCAAGAAAACTAAAAGTTAAGGAAATAGGAAATCATTAAAAAGTTGAGAAAAACATAATTTCCTGATCTTAGAAGTATGCCACGCCACTGGTCCTAAGATCAAAAATTATATAATACATAGATGAAAGATTCGAAAATTCTAATTAGTACCATATGCATTATGCATTAAATTTCAACAATAATTATGATTAAGTTTATAGAAGAACGAAGTCATTGGAGTTTCATATTCGTATTGGAAAATTTGAAAGAAACTCAAACATCATATCATAATTATAAATATTCTAAATTTTATTTTAGACATTGTCTTCTCAAATTCCACCGGATTCAAATTAAAAGAATACAAAATTCAAGTAATAAATGAGGGGATCAAAGAAAAAAATAGAAAAAGATAATTAATTTGGGATATTTATTTATAATTCTACACAAAAATATTATAGGATTGGTGTTTGATTGAAGGGCAAAAACGCCATTTAACTTATGATGGTTATTTGGTCTTTTAGTTTTATACTTTGGGTCTTTTATATATATTTACATTTATTAAAAGTTAAATTTATATTTTTGTACAAAGTTATTAATAGGAGTAGTGTTTAAATAAAGGGTAAAATGATCGTTTGGTAATTCAACTTTTCAACTAAAGGGCTTATCATGTACATAGTAATATGATATTCACGCGCGCGCGCACACACACACACTCCATTTTAACATATTTTTATTTTTTATAGAGGAAATGAAAGGTTGCAATAGTAAATACTTAGATTTTTAAATATTACAATAAAGAATAAAAATAAGTGGAATAATAAATTTTGAGACATTTAACTTTTTACAATAAAATAAAAATAAATAGAGTGAGTAGTAATTGACACATTTATTTTTGTATAATAATAAGTAAATAGAATGTGAGGAAAATTATCAAAAAAATGAGAAAAAAGATAAATAAAATTCTTGTCCAAAAAGAGGTGTCACATCACTTCTCTAATGACTAACTTTATATTATATTATATTATATTATATTATATTATATATATGTGTGTGTGTGTGTGTGTTATATTTAAAAATAATAATTTAAAAAAATTATTCTTTTACTCTCTTAATTATATTTTTTTCTTAATTATGTCAAATATGTTATATTAACACTCTCTATACATTGTGGTAATATTAAATGACAATAATAATAAAATAAATGAATTAATAAAATAATTTTAAAAAAGAGAAAATAGTCAAAAAAAATCATAAAAAAGAAAAATAAAAATGGAGGCCTTAGAGATATGCCACATCAGCATGCCTCTAAGTCTCCTTTATATTATATATATATATATTGATTACGAATCAATCTTAAAAATTTTATTTCATTAAATATTTTAAATTATTAATTATTATGTGGCGTTGATAGAATTTTAAGAGTCAACCAATTTTTTTATATATATTTTAAATATTTAATTATAATAATTTTTATATATATAACAAATTAAAAAATAAGATAAATAAATTAAAATACGAAGCAAAATTTTATAAAATATCAAAAAAAGCTCTGATAATTAAGTTGGTAGGACAACCTCCAGCGATTTGCTCTAGGGCTCTTCTATATATTAGTAATACAAACAAATAAGGCTAAAAAATTCTGTCTTTTAAGGTTTTCAAGATCTTGATGAGATGTGTCCATGGACAGGGAATATATTGTTGTTTTCTTATAATATCGTCGGACAATCTTAAGTTCATGAATTACTTTTTGAAATTAACTTAAGATTTAAAGTTTATTCTTTTTATATAAAGTTAGAGTCAAATTTATTTTTATTATTGGTACAATATTTTTCTATATAACTATTTGATATTTTAAATTATTAATTTGACTAATTTAAATTTATATTATAATAAGATTCGTTAATAAAAATATTCAAGACTTGATATATTTTATAAAAAATAAAGAAATTTCATCCATCAGACCTCACTATTCTTATCATCGATTTATTATATACTAATTATATAATATATAAATATAGATTTTCTTAATTATGTTTTTAAGTCATATAATAAATGATCTACATCATTACATATAAAGTAATTAAAACTTAAAAAAATTATAAATACACTTCAAGCAAGAAAAGAACAAGATAAAACTAAATTATTACACACACAAAAAGATTGCAATGACAACATAAAATGAATTATTTCATCTTTTAATTTTTTTGTGAGAATAATTAAAATGAAAATCCCGATCATAATTCTTTTGATTAAAATTAGATAATTATATAAATTATGCTTCATAACAAAAAATAGGATCGTGGAGGACCAAATAAGTAATATTGTAAATATGTATAGCTAAGTTGATATTACAATTAGTCAAAGTAAAAAAAAAATTTCTAGCAAAAATAATTCTTTATAAAACTTCAAAAAAATTTCTTCTAGTGCCTTCCTAGATCCACCATCATGTTGTGCTCCCTAAAAGATATGTCAAAACTCTTTATGCTACCAATTAAAAATAAATTAACACAGTTATAAATAAATAAAATAAAGCATTTAATTATAATAACATAAAATACACAAAAAAATATAGACAATCATTCTCAAAGCAAGTATAACAATTTTCTACATTATGACAATGGACCACATATAACATATATGTAATAGACATTCTAATGAGGAGCTTTTGCCCTTTGATCCATTTAAAATGCCACATACTAGTGCCCAACAATTTTTCGTGTTTATCAGTACTGAAGATTATCACATCACATTACCAGCATATTTGTGGCCAGCAAAAGTTGAGTTTAAATAGGTAAAATCAAGGAATATCATTAGACATTACAAACTTACAAATTAAAGTTTGGGGTTATGAATATGTAAAGTTTGAAAGTTATGGATATTATTAAGAGTATAAATTAAAGATGTGTGAATTATGAGTAGTTACTCCTTGTAAATAAATTAAATAAAAGGAGAAAAATATTTTAAATAATAGAAGATATTATGCCATTTTGTAGTTAAAAGAAGATTAAAAAAATTCATCCATCAGACCTCATTCTTCTTTAAATAATTAAAATTCCATATTATATTATCCAGGCTATAGAATATGATATCGATGAGGCATAATCGCGCAACAGTGTAAAGGACAAATTCCAACGTCATTTTCTGTTTAAAAAAAATTCAAAAGAGTTTTGTGGTATCTGTGGATGTATTATGTGTACACATTACATTACATGTGACATGTGACATGTGACATGTGACATGTGAGAGACTCGGGAGAAGGAGTGAACTAGCTGTACTATGATAAGAAATTATAGAATCATGATGTTTTTTTAGTGCTTTCCATGCTGCCCCCTCATTGATTTATAAAGCTAATAATATCCATCTCCAACTAGCTCTCAACTTTAATTTGTGGCAAGTGGCAGGCAAGTAGGGCCCAAAAAAATAGAGTTTATGTGGATTTTTATTTATTTTGCACAAGTAAAATGATTATTTTTACAACAGTGTATGAGTGGTGTCTGTACATTCTTATATACTATTTATATTATTACATATTTATATAAATAATGTATCTATCTAGTATAAAAATTAATAGTATAGCGTATAATAATATATCCATCTTATTTAAAAACATATAACACATCACTTGTTTTAGAGTTTAGAGACCAACTTCTTCTATAATTTTCAGTTGCAATTCTTATTAAATAGGACTCACACATAGTGTTTTCCAAGTCGGGTCTATGATGGAGAAGAAGAAGAAAAGCAAAGGAAAGGGAGAAGAAAGTAGGCTAAAACGGATCCAAAGTGGAACTTCCTTTGTAATTTTTTTAAAAAGCCGAGATTGACACCTAATTCAATAATCGATTATAATAAAGTCTAATTGGCTAACTAAATGAGATACCACTAAATCAAGTACAACCCACAGAAATTGATGTAACAAGTTATGAGCTGCAAGAAATAAAAAAAAATTACTAACTCAAAAATATTATATAAAGCATATGCAGATATGTGCACAAATATAACATGTAATTGAGTGAGCCAAATTTTGTGCAGGTATCAAATACACCAAACAATATAACATTTATATGAAGTGAAATAACATGAATAAAAATTATTATATTCATGACGTAGACTCAAACTTTATAGGGTCAATAATCTACGTGCATGCTATCTAAATGATTCAGGCGATACAGTGATTCACTCGACTTGTCATATCGTAATTCTCACGAACAATTACGTACTCATGTGTCATAACTGAGTACTACTATACTCTCTAACTGCTAACACCCAAGTCATCTTAGACAATATGTCAAGGTATGAGTCACAAGATAGAATATTTACAGTGCATGACTAAGCAACTAAACATGCACATAGCTAATTTCATACTAGCATGAATAGCCACTTTATTTTTTAATAAAAAATTTCAAAACAAAACTAGTAATCTTTTAATAGTTAGGATACTCCAGGTAATCATGTCATAAAAAAGAAATACATAACGTATTTATGTCAGCTACACTCTATACCTTATATAACATTTATAACCTTGATATTGTTGGGACAACGGAATAACAACAATAAACACACACACAAATTAACTGCGAGAAAATAGAGAAAAACGGAACACAAACGACACACAAGAATTTACGTGGTTCGGTCTCACGACCTAGTCCACAACTGCAACTAGGAGGAATTTTATTACTCTCTCTCTTGTGGTGTATAGATTACAAGTACAAGCTATCTATTTATAGAAATAGATTAGGGTTATTAGGGTTTCTAACGGGCCTAATTAATCAGGCCTCCACAAGCCCAACAATCTCCCACTTGGAGGCATGATAATCTTCAACTGCCATCCACTGTGAGCACTTGTACGTCTAGTAATCTCCTCCTCATCTTCCTGGTTGCAGCGACCTTTTCATCAGTTAACCTGAAGGCCCGTTGAAGCTTCCCCAAGCTCCAACATCAGTCACGGCTAAAACTGCCCCTGACTCGTCCTCTGTCCCTACCGACTCCCACTTGCACGAACTGCCGAATCCCGGGATACTCTGAGAACAAACAACACTCTCCATAGTTAGCAGGTAATCATCCGGAGAGACTTTGACAGCTGGAACACTGGTTCTCTTAACCCACTGTCTGGTAACTCTGGCTGAAGTTTTAACTGGCTGACTGCCGATGCTCCCACTGCCACGAGAACCCCTGACTGGTTTACCTGAACCTTTCCAAGCACGTTCAACCTGAATCTGACCTGTGGCTCTGGGTTTATCTCCTGCAAAACGAACCTTCTTATGCCCACGAGACTCTGTGAACCGGATTTTATTTCTCTTCTGATCTGGGACAGTCACTCCCTCAGATGGTAAATAGACCATATACAGCGAACTCCGTTTCTTTCCTCGAGCTATGACCAAGTTCCCCTTCATCACCTTCCACTGCCCGTTTCCGAACTTAACATCGTGTCCCTCATCATCCAACTGCCCAACAGAAATCAACTGTTTCTTCAAGCTTGGAATCACTCGGACATCCTTTAAAGTCCACGAACCGACTGAAGTTTTCAGAATCATGTCACCCATGCCCGTTACATCAAGAACTTTATTGTTTGCTAGTCTTACCTTTCCAAAATCCCTTTCTTTCAGATTCTGCAATGCTTCACTGCTGTGGGTAGCATGAAATGAAGCACCAGAATCCATGACCCAGGAATCCACACTGCTCTCCACGCTACATATCAAGAGATCATTATGAGCATAGTCTCCTGCAATGTTAACTTGTTTATTATTCGGGCATTGATTCCTGAAATGCCCCACCTCCTTGCACGTCCAACACGTTACATCTGAGCGATCCTGAGTCTTCGACTGACTCCTTCTTCTGTTCCTGCTCCCACTACCTCTGCTATTTCTCCTTCCTCTGCTGACATTTAGCAATTCACTCGATGATTCCCCAGAACTCCTTCTTCTGACATCCTCGCCTAGAATGAGATCACGAATCTTCTCAAAAGTGAATCCATCGGGTCCCGCTGAACTGGTAACTGCTGTAACCGTTCTGGACCAACTGTCAGGTAATGACGATAGCAGTAGTAAGGCTTGAACTTCATCATCGAACTTAATGCCCACTGACGTAAGTCTGGCTAAGATTGAATTCATTGTATTTATGTGCTCGGTAACTAAACTGCCTTCCTTCATTTTTATGTTTACCAATTCTCTAATCAGAAAGACCTTGTTTGCTGCAGATGGCTTCTCGTACATGTTAGACAGCACTTCTATGATACCTTTCGCTATCTTCTCCTTCAGAATGTTAAACGCAACATTCTTGGTCAACGAGAGTCGGATAACCGCCATGGCTTTCCGATCCAAACCTGCCCACTCTGCATCAGACATCTTTTCTGGCTTGTCACCCAATACCATGTCTAACTCCTTCTGAACCAGCAAATCCTCAATTTGCATTTTCCACCAACTGAAATTTGCACCATCAAACTTTTCAATTCGATATTTCCCATCTTCTGCCATCTCAAACGACTAGATGAGGTACCCGCTACAACTGATCTCAGGTCTTGATAATTTCAAAAGAAAAATTGACAAAGCCAATACGCACCAACAAAGTTAACTCGGACCACCACCAACAAGAGACCAATTGAAAAACTTTTCTGCCTGAAAAAAAAATTTCTGGCGAAACAGTACCTGCCGGTGAAAAAATTTCTCCGGCAACTCGCCCTCCTGCTCGATCTGCTGCTCGCGACGGCGGCAGCTTTGCAATCGCCTGGGCTACTCGACGGAGGCAGCAGCTCTGCGATCTGGACAGATCTGGCAGCGACAGCTGCTTGACCTCTGGCAGCGACGACTGCTTGATTCTTCTATGTCGTCGCGACTGGCAGCAGCGGCGGCTGCTGCTTCTCCTCTCTTCAGATCTGCTGGTCAGCGGCTGCGCAACAGGTGGGTACTTTGGTTTTTTTTTCTTTTTCTGACAAGCTGCTCCGGTCGGCAGCTTTGTTCTTCTCTCCGCTTGGCTGCTCGGCTGGCAGCTGCTCAACAGCGGCTGCTGCTTCTGCAAAGTGGTTTGCTGGTGGTTGCTGCGCCTTCTTTCTCTAAAAAAAATTTTAGGTGACTCTCGCTAATTTTTCGTGTGTATAACATCGCTCTGATACCAATTGTTGGGACAACGGAATAACAACAATAAACACACACACACAAATTAACTGCGAGAAAATAGAGAAAAACGGAACACAAACGACACACAAGAATTTACGTGGTTCGGTCTCACGACCTAGTCCACAACTGCAACTAGGAGGAATTTTATTACTCTCTCTCTTGTGGTGTATAGATTACAAGTACAAGCTATCTATTTATAGAAATAGATTAGGGTTATTAGGGTTTCTAACGGGCCTAATTAATCAGGCCTCCACAAGCCCAACAGATATGCATATATATATATATATATATATATATATATATATATATATATGTATGTATATATATATATATATATGTATGTATGTATATATACATACATATATATAGATACATACACACACATATAGAGACAGAGAGTCATACAAGTCAATTGAGAAAAATATTCTCATTAAAAATATCAAAGTTTCAACTACTTCGATTTTGGTGAAGTTTTAACATTTCAAAATAGCTTTCGCTCCGGAATCCTCAAATGAAACTAATCTATTCAAAAGATTACTATATGAGGTTAGACGGATTCAATGATACTTGATCATGCTCAAAACTAGTCCTAAAAAGAATAAGTCGTCGCTCCAAATATAATTCGATCTAAAGTCTGCAGTCGAATCCCACAAAAAACTAACTTAGCTATAGTTGTTCAATATCACTAAAGAAATAAGTTTGAACAACTATTTAATTTAAAAGATTAAGATTTTTATTTATAACTAATTAACAAATAAATATCAAAGCAGACAAAATTATCAACTAAAGAAAATGAAGTTGGAAACACGATTAAGGAGGCCTAGAGTTATGATTTCCCCAATTATCGGAATCCTTCTTGCTACATTATCTATAATCTCGTCGATTTATTCTCTATAGATCGTGAGCATTCTGCTTAACGTAATTCTCTCTCTCGAAAAATCACGATAATTTACTAGACGTATTCTCTCAAACTACTTTAACTAAGAATTTCTCACCGCTCACTATATGATCACGTCAAAGTTTCGTTATCTCTAAACCTGTTTTTAAATCCACAGTATTGATCTCTCATATATCTAAGAAGAGTGACGTTGTTCAACAATCACCTAAATATACATTCTTTCTCAAGCAATACATAATGAATAGGTATAGTCAACTAATGGACATTTAATCAACTGAAATAAACACATAGTTGAACAAGTAGAGAAATTTCATAGCAAAATTACATTAAAGCGTAAGAAGAATTCATCCAACAAAAGTTCCCACTAAAATTCTAGATAAAGAATCTAGCTACTTATAATATTGTTTAAGAACATAGCAAAAAATTTCATAAAAAACAAGTAAAACAAGAGAAGAAAATGAAACTTAAAGTTGAATTTTCATCACTTTCGCTCTTTGCGTGTTCTTCCTCCAAAAAGATGTATGTGTTTCTTCCTCCAAAGAATCGTATATCCCTTCAATACGTTTTATAGGTATTTATATAATTTAGAATGTAAAGGGAATCGCATACGCTAAATAAAACACGCTGGATAATTTTTGCTTGGCTCGTCTACCTATCTCACGAAGCGAGGATCATAGAAGAGCCTGGCCAGCCTCACAATTTATCTTGTTTCTTAGCTCTCTATCTGTCTCGCAAAGAGAGGACCATAAATGAGTCCGACCACCCTTCAATCTTTATTTTTTTACTTCAAATCAAGTGATAATCTCCTTCTTTTTCTCATATTCATCCAACACATTTTCTACATACATAAAACTCGTAATAAGTTCAAAACACTCAAGATAACAATATAACAACATAATTTTGCATAAGATATGAGGCGACAATGTAACATGAATATGTACTTTTAGCCGAATATCACCATCCCATATTTAGATTTTTGTTCATCCTCTTGCAAGTTCAAAACTAACATCATGGCCAAGAACAACTTTCAAACCTAATCATGCATCGTGACTCATGAAAATAATTTTTATCAATATTTAGAACAGAACATATGAATATAGACACCTTTCTCAAACTTTTCATGTCAAGACTATTTAAAATTTTCAAATGATCTCTCTTAATATCCTAGCCTCAAAAATTGACTTTTCTCCTATCTAATTTTTGACTTGCTTTCCTATGCCAACTTAAGAATCAAGTACCTCACAAATCTTTTGTGAATCATGTGCCTTCACCAATCCAACCAAGAGAGAAATTAGTCCACACTTTCAAATACATTCAAATATACTTTAAGGAATCACATATAGAAAGAATTCACTCTACTCTCAAATACATTCAAATATACTTTAAGGAATCACATATAGAAAGAATTCGCTCTCTCTCACAAAGAAAAATCATGTGTCTCCCAAGGTCGTACCATAAACATACCTGTAGTGTAAGACTCAACTAATTTAAGCATGTAAAATCTAGGATCAAACAGGATGTTCGTAGGTTGTAATGTAGGATAAGGGATGGGTAAGATATATTTAAAAAAATAGTGACTTATGTTAGATTTAACTTTAATGCACGTCAGGATTTTGAACATGATAATCTTACATAGAAACGCTAAAGAAAATATACCTGAAGTGAAAAACATTATTGCAAAGAGAAGCGAAAAAGTTGGTAGAGAATTGGTTTCTACCTCCTTTCCCTAGCCTTACGTTACCACAACCGTCAATGATGGAAAAGGTGTAGAGAATATGTGGTAACCCTAATGGGTGAAGGGATTTATAGAGGTTAAATTAATTAAGACTTAATCCGATACATCCATCAAATAACCGGTGTACGAACGATATCTATTCTCATTAAATATTAGTTATGGGCTTTACATTAATTGGGCCATAAATAAAATAATAATAATTCTTGCATTCTCCCGTTTGGACCAATAACCACATAACTTTAATATTTAATAACATAAATATTATTTGCGCATAAAATAAATCTCTTGTATAATATCCATCATATATACCACAATATGACAAACTACTAATGCAAGTTATGGTGGTTATACATAATTTTATGCTACGTATTTCCTTCCATATCCTACTACATTAGTAATTTATCATACTAGATTCATAAGCTATAAACATATAATATTATGGTCCACAAGCTTATCCTGTAATATCTCAAAACAATAATGTATACACCATTATGAGAAACAGAAAATTCATTAATGTATATCAGAAATATGTAATTGAGCTCAGAGTAACTCTTTTTTTTTTCTAAAAGACAAGGAGGATTAAGAAGGCCATGCAACTAAGTCAACGCCTATTTGTTGTGAATCTACTGGCGTGGACGCTTGAATCTATTCCACTGTAAACAACGGTCAAAACATCATAAATGCATAAAAAATAAGCACAACCAAGACCCATTCTTTGAACATATTTTTTAAATGTCTTTGGTTGTAAGCCTTTTGTTAACGGATCTGAAATCATGAGATCATTCTAATATTCTCAAGCAACACTCTTTGTTTCTGAAATTCTTTCTTGACGGTAGATTACTTTAATTTCATATGTTTGGCACCTTTGGAGTACTTATCATTCTTGGAGAAGAATACTTCTCCAGTGTTATCATAATAAATTTTTAGCGGCTTGGAAATGGTATCGACAACTCCAACTCCTGATATAAACATGCTACAAATTCCGCTTTCATTGTGGATGTAGCAATGATGGATTGTTTAGCATCCGTCTACGATATTGTCCCTTTAGCTAACAGGAACAAGTAAATATATGTGGACTTTCTAGTGCCAATGCATTCAGTAAAAACTGAATGCGAGTATCTAAAAACTTCCAAGTGATTGGATCTCTTATATATGAGCATATAATCCTTCGTTCCTTTCAAGTACCTCAAGATTTTCTTTGCAGTTTTTCAGTGATCAATTTCTGGGTTACTTTGATATCTTCCTAGCATTCAGACTGCGAAACTAATATCCGATCTTGTGCAAGAGTAAGGAATTGACTCCATTTTCTTTCGTTCTATATCATTCTTCAAGCATTACATGAGACTGAATTTGTTTCCTTTTTGAATAGGAACAATTCCTGCTGAACAATTGTTCATGTTAAATCTCTTTAGAACTCTTTCGATATATTCTTTCTGAGACAATTCCAATAATTCTTGTGATTTAGCACGATATATTTCTATCCTATCACATAGGATGTCTCATTAGTATCTTTCATTTCAAAATTCATAGAGAGAAAGTTTTTTATCTCACGCAATATGCCTAAATCATTAGCAGTAAGTAAAATGTCATCAACATATAGGACTAAAAATATAAATTTGCCCGCACTAAACTTTTGATTTATACACTGATCAATGGTAATCTCTTTATATTCAAAAGATGTTATGCTATCATTAAATTTTGTATAATTGACATGAGGTTTGTTTAAGTCCATATATTGACTTCTTTAACTTACATATCATTTGACCATTTTCTTCAATTTCGAAACCTTCTAGTTGGTCCATATAAACTTTCTCCTTGAGGTCTCCATTAAGAAAGACAGTTTTCACATCTATTTAGTGTAACTCTAAATCATAATGAGCCACCAAATCCATAATAATTCTTAATGAGTCTTTCTTCGAGACAAGTGAAAAGGTCTCTTTGTAATCAATGCCTCCTTTCTGAGTATAACCCTTGATAACAAGTCTGGATTTATATCGTTCAATATTGCCATTCAAATCACTTTTGATCTTAAAGACCCATCTATACACGATTCTTTTTGAACCTTCTAACAATTCAACAAGATCCCAGACTTTGTTGTATTCCATGAATTTTAACTCTTCTTTCATGGCATCAACTTATTTATCAGACTCAGTATTTTCTATGGCCTATGAAAATGAAACTGGATCTTTGTTAAGTCCAATGTCAAAACCTGACTCTTGCAAATAAATCACATAATCATCTAAAATAGTTGATTTTCTTTCTCTTTGAGAATTCCTTAATGGCACTCTTTGTGGTTCACTTGCGTCAGATATTTGTGAGTTAGTTCCTTCCTGAAGTGTTTCCTCCAAATGTTTTTTAGTATTATCAAAGAGTTCTCCGATAATAGGAACAATATTTATTATTGGTGTAGAAGTAGGTGCATTCATGGGTAATGAAATATTTACCCTCACCTTATTTATTTTCACACTTTGTCGTTCGACACTCTCACTAACTTCACCATTTTAAATGAATCTTGCATTACCAGTTTCAACAATTCTTGAACTATCATTTGAACAGTAAAATCTATACTCTTTAGATTTCTCTGGGTAACCAATAACGCAACCACTTACTGTTCGAGAATCTAATTTCTTTTCATGTGGATTATAAAGTTTAGCTTTCGCTGGACAATCACAAATATGCAAGTGCCTTAAACTAGGTTTTCTTCCAGTCCACAGTTCAAAATGGTGTTTTTGGAACTGTCTTACTAGGAATCCTGTTCAATAAATATACAACGATTTTAAGAGCATACATCCACAAAGATTTGGGTAATGAGGTATTACTCATCACACTTCTATCCATATCCATAAGTGTCCGATTACACCTTTCTACAACACCATTTTGTTGATGTGTTTCTGGCGTAGTATATTATGCACATATGCCATGTTCCTCTAGAAACTTTGCAAATGGACCCGGAGATTGTCCTGATTCGTTATATTTTTCATAATATTTACCACCTATACTTGATCTAATAATTTTTACTTTTCTATCTAATTGTCTTACAACCTTATTGACATACACTTTTGAGAGCGTCCGTTGCTTGAGATTTTTCTTTCAATAAATAGATATATCCATGATGTGAAAAGTCATCAGTAAAAGTGATAAAATATTTTTCTCCACCAAAAGATGAAACATTAAAAGGTCCACAAATATCAGTGTGTATAATTTCAAGAAGTTGGGTGCTTCTTGTGGCATCTTTCTTGTTATAATCCAAACATATATTAAGATCAGTAAAATTCAGATTCAGAAGAATTTCATTATTTTCTAATCGTGTTAATCTTTCTTTGGATACATGACCCAAATGTCTGAGCCACAAGTAAGGAGAACTTTCATTCAGTGAACTACGTTTAGTTTCAACATTTTGATGAATAACAAGAAGGGATTCAGAAAAGGTATTATCGAGTTTCAATTTATATAAACCATCAATAAGAATACCAGAACCATAAAAATAGCATTCTTATATATATTGAAACATCCATGTCTAAACTTAAAATCAAACCCAGAAACATCAAGTCTTGAAAGAGAAATCAAATTTCTAGAAACTGGAGGAATATAAAGAGTATGTAATAGATCAAGGTGATGTTCAGTCTCCAAAATCAAGCAATAAGTCCCTATGCCTTCAATATTAGCCTTCGTACGATTTTTCATGAACAAGAAATTCTTATTTGGATTTGTAGTTTGGATTTTAATGAATCCCTGCAGCATAGTGGATACATGAGCAGTTGCACCAAAATCAAGCCACCAAGTATTATTAGGAACTTCTACCAAATTTTGATTCGAAACATACAAAAGCACTAAGTGTACCTTTCTTTTCAAACCAAGCTTTATGTTTCAGACAATCTTTCTAATAGTATCCTTCCTTTTTACATAAACGACACACATCCGCCTTGAGTTCCTTACAAGCATCCTATGAAACTTTAGAAGGTGTTTTCTTCTTCTTAAACTTTTCGGCCTTCAACTTAAGTCCTTTTCTAGCGTCTTGACCCATGCGGTGAATAAAATGAACTCCTTGTTTCTTAAGTCTTGATTTCTCCTAAATAAGTATACTAGCCAATTCACTAACATTCCACTTATCCTTAATAGTGTTATAGTTAATTTGAAATGGTCCATACTCAAAAGGTAATGAGTTCAGAATAAACTAAACTAAGAAGGTGTCATCCACTTTCATCCCCAAGGCCTAGAGTCTTGCTGCAATGTTAGTCATCTCGATGATATAATTTTCCATACTATGCAACCCATCAAAATATATGATCGTGAGTTCAGTCATTAATGTACCAGCGAGAGACTTATCAGCAGAACGAAAATGTTCTTCCACAAATTTCAGGTATTCCCTAGTACTTTCTGTTTGTAGAATAGTACTCTTAATATTGTTGGAAATAGTCATTCGCATAAATATAAGACTCAACCTGTTAGAGCGTTCCCATGCTTTATGGAAAGACTTCTTACCTTCACTGCTCGTATCAGTAATAGCAGCAGGTTTATCTTTCAGTAGAGCCAAGTCAAGATCCATTACACCTAAGTGGAACTAGACTTGTTCATGCCATTCAGAGAAGTTCAATCCATTGAACACAGTAACATATGAAGCAAGAGAATGAAGAGGAATAGCTGCAAAATAGATATACATGCTCACAAATAAGAAAATAATGTGGATTCAACAAAACAATAAAGGTATATTGTAATTTACCTTTAGATAGATACTACAACATACTATCATAATTTAAATGACATATTTCAACATTAGTAGGCAATTAGATATTTTTAATTAAATATATATGATATCTTTGGATATATAATGTATATTCGACTAAGAAATATTAATTTATCTTATAATGTTCACTATTCATAGAGTAATTAATTTATCTTTGGCTAAATTCTTAAGTTCTAGCAATAGTGAAAAATAAATTTATCCATTTATTTATCAATAATAGGCATTTTTCTATTTTCATGGATAGTTGACAATTTTATGTATGCGTATTTTTCTTAAAATACTAGTTTGGCCAACACTTTGGTGACTAACAAACTGTATGAACATAAATACACACATAAATAGATATTATAAAATTTATGCATGTGAATATTTTAAACATTCTAGTTTGGCCACTTTGATAACTAACAAACTATAAATATTATACATGAACAGAATAAACATAAATATTATACATGTGTTTATTTTAAACATACTAGTTTGGCCACTTTGGTGACTAACAACCTATGTTAACATAACGCACACATATATATTTTTTATTATTTTTATTGGCAAACATAAATATTAAATTCTTTGACTCCAAATTAGTCTAATAATTAGACTACATTAATCAAATAAATCTTAGGCAATATTTCTGAAAGTAGTTTGTACAATCTGTCAATAGGCTCAATAATTGACTGTCCAAACTTAATTAAAGATTAAACTTTGAACTTAATATGGACTAATCCCTCAAATATTAAATCTGCATCCAAATGGGCTAAGGCTATCATTAGAAGGAGAAATCATTATTTAGGTTAGTAGCTAAAGAAAAATTCTGAAAACATTCGAAATAATCCTTCTAGATACTTAATTATTATCCCCAACACAGATAAATAGGTAAAAGAAAAAAAATCATCACCGCAGGAGATAATCATAAATGGGAGATTGAATCTCAATTTTCTAGACTAGCGAAGATTCATTAATTTCATGTCTTACTTTAATGATTGCATGATATATATATATATATATATATACATCCAGTGATAAACCAACAGAGGTTTGTTTGTCTTACTTTAGTTGGCGAAAATCAACCATTAGTCTTAAGCATCATGAGCAATGAATAGTTCATAACGAAGATTATCATTCTAATATTCAAGCTCTGATACCACATGTTAGATTTAACCTTAATGCACGTTACAATCTTGAACATGATAATCTTACATAGAAACACTAAAGAAAATATACTTAAAGTAGAAAACATTATCGCATAGAGAAACGGAAGAGGTTGGTAGAGAATTGGTTTCTACCTCCTTTTCCTAGCTTTACGTTACCACAACCGTCAATGATGAAAAAAGTGTAAAGAATATGTGGTAACCCTAATGGGTGGAGGTAGGACCAGTTTATAGAGGTTAAATTAATTAAGACTTAATCTGGTATGTCCATCAAATAAACGGTATACGAACAAGATCTATTCTCATTAGATATTAGTTATGGGCTTTATATTAATTGGGCCATGAATAAAATTAAAAAAATTATATAACATAGCACAACTATGAAAGTATTTACATATAATGACCACAGTTTTAAAAAAATTACATAATATGACTTTTTTTTATTTAATGTGCCATCTATTTACTTTTTTACTTTGTAGTTGATTGTTATTTAACTCTCTCCTATTCATCACCGTAAATTTCTCCAATAACCACACAATCCCTCTTCCATCTTCTCTCTCACTCATTGTTCATCATCAAACCATATGGTCAACCAAATCCCTCTTCCATCTTTCTATTCGTCTCCCCTCTTTTTCTCTTGCATCTCTCTCTTTCTCTTTGGTTGTTCTTGTTCGAAAATCATAGTTTTTCGACCTGCCTCCCTCAAAAGTCAACTCAATTCGTCGACGACTAATTCGCCGATCAGATCTGATCGAAAATGAAAAATTTTGATCGGGGAACGATGGAGCAGATATGATGATATTCATCTGTTTCTTATCCCTTAAGTATTTCTTCTGTATGTATTTTTGATAGAAACCTTGTTCAAATACAGATATATTTTTGTATTTTGCTTGTATTTTTTTTATTATGAGGAAGGAGAAATCTTCGTTGATGATTTTTATTTAATTTTAAATTTAAGTTATGTATTTTTTTATTTTAGACAAAAATCTTCAACTGTGTAATTCATCGAATTTTTACTAATCAAATCTTTATGATTTTTAGATTCTTAAATAGATTATAGAATCCCGTTTATTGTGGTAACTGATTTTTTTATTTTTTGAAAATCCTATTAGCGTATTTTATAGATTATGTATAGTATATATTTCGACATTATCTTTTCACCCGTGTGTATTTGATTTTTAGGGCTTCTATTTATATTTAGTTGTATTTATGACACAATCTAAACATATAGATTACAGCATAATCATACTATTATGTTATACAGATACATACACACACACACACATATAAGTTGTATTGTTATGTATTTATCAATGAACACATTTTCTTTTAACAGAGATATATATTAGTAGTCTTTGATACAATTAAATACACAATCATTTATACCTTTTTTTAGAATTTATTTGTTAAAATACATATATTTATTTGTATTTATAATACAAATTATTCATTTTTTTTATAATTCAAAGAATGAAAAGTATATGATTATGGAAATAAATCACTTTTTTCAGATTTGCTTTATAAGGTGTAAAATAAGAACTTCATCCGTTTTTAGAGTCCATTTAATTAAAGAATGTAATAATTATCAATTGCATGAATAATGATAACTGATTATGGAAATCAATCACTTTTTGTAGATTTTCTTTATAAGGTGTTAATATAAAATAAGAATTTCATCTGTTTTTAAAGTCCATTTATTTAA
Source organism: Datura wrightii (assembly GCA_035772735.1). Lineage (NCBI taxonomy): Eukaryota > Viridiplantae > Streptophyta > Magnoliopsida > Solanales > Solanaceae > Datura > Datura wrightii. Next base: position 116,508,890 of record JASDFA010000019.1, read on the forward strand.
AGAATGTAATAATTATCAATTGAGTGAATAATGATAACTGATTATTTATGTGAAACATGATCCCTAAAATCACTCACCTAATTAGATTTTATATTTATATTTGATACGTTTTACCTATGGTAAATACAACATATGACACATAAAATATTATCTTTTTATGTAAATAAATAAAATGTTGCTACTTAAGCCTATTTTCACCCAAAACGTTGCCATTTTTGTAATTTTCTCAAAAAATAATAATAACAATTCTAATAACTTAATCCTCATAAGCACTTTAACACAATACAATTTTTCTTTCAAGCGCTTACTCTCATAATCCCAATTAAATTTCTCATCATACAATTTTTCAGAAAACTCCATTTTATTTTCACCCTTTCATATAAACAATTTCACTAGCTAAGAATAAAGTAGTATTCTTTTTTTTTTTCTTGATTCTCTTTTCTTTTTCATTTGGTTAATGAAATTTTTTTTCTTCTCTTATCTGTAGTTCCACTCAAAAGTTACTCATGTTCCCTACATACTTCTTTCTCGCGCTTATTCTTACAACAGTACTTTCAGAGGTAAAAGTTAAAAGAGAATCAATTAAGAACAAAAGGATATAGACTTATAGTATGAGTGCCAAAGAAAAGGCTTATAGGGTCAAAAGGGCTGAATAGGGATATTGTTAACACTCACAATCAAGAAAGGCAAAAAAAGACTAATAAAAGAAATGTCAATATCATCTCCTAAATTTAGCATGGCTTAATTATTTCACTTTGACCATACACAGGACAAGTTATAGACTAACAAGGAACGTCACAGATTATCATCTAAACCACATTTCACACAATGCATGTGATCCATTCTAGACAGTTCAGATATGACTCTCAGAGTTAAAGCAATAGGGCATAGTCATTAAGTATACTTTCAAGCATAGGAGGTGATAATAAAAGTAAAAAATCGAGCCTCAAGCATCAAAAAAAGATCAAAATAATTCCCAAAGCACCTAAAGAAGGTACATAATACACATTCTCAGTCCTAAACCCTAAAATAAAATATGTCACATAGTTCATGATATTAGTTTGAGTTTTTTTTTCTTTACTTGCTCCTTTAACCTAAAGACTAATTTCCACAAGTTGTCACGCTATCGTCAGGAAAAGTCTAAACTAAAAAAATCTACCTAAAAACCAAAAAAAAAAAGTTACTAACTGATTCAAAAAAAATCATCCATTGAAAAAGAACCAAGGTCATAAGAAAAATCAAGAGGAATTATTAGTTACTACTAAGATTGAACACAAAGTATCTTCCCACCCCACACTTAATACTGTGCATTGCCTTCAATGCATGCTATGCATAACAAAAAAAAGTGGAAGAAACTCCCTGATAGTCCAAGTGTCGAAGATATAGTGGTCTATGGGATAACTCTGGCTAAAATGTATGCAAATATAGCCGATATCACCCAAACGACTATGCCACCCTTAAGGAACTACCCACCTTGACATTAAATGTTGGTTTGCCATCCATACTTCACAAAATCCCTTAGAAATTTTATTCGTACAATTAATCGAACATGTGGACTGCACTGTTTTGCCTTAGCTATTTTCGCATTTTGTGTTCATTGTTTGCCCTCCCATAAATTCATGTGATTGCGGAAACATTATTTGCTACTATATAAAATCAGTCACAACCCAGTTTCACCCAAATTTGCCTCATACATTAATCATAATCGAAGCCTCAAAGTGAGATTTATGTCAAATTCGCTATTGCATATGGGGGAATAGGATAGAGGGATGCGTTCCATGGCCAAACAGAACAAACAAGAAGAGAGGAAGAGAGGGTGAGATATTACCTGAGTGATGCAAGACAACAACGGAGAATTGATAGGAATGCATATTAGGAAAGGAAGAAAGACGAGAGGAAATGGACGAAGGCCAAAAATTTTACTTCAGTAATTTTATTTTAAGTTACTTACCTGGGCTGGATCGTTTGATATTCCTCGCGACACAAGGGCAGTGGATGAGGCCAGAGAGAACTAAAAAAAAATATTCTCACAATGGGGCTCGCAATGGCTTCATTTCACTGTCTTGTTTTTATTTTTCTTTTACTTTGGCTCATTCAAATCCTTGCGATACACGTACTGGAGATGAGATAAGAAAATATAGTTTTTCTTGGCTCGTCCAAATCTTCGTGAAGCACAGAATTGAGACGAGACAAAAAAATATAATTTTCTTTGGCTCGTCTATTTCCTTATGAAGCATGAAATGGAGACACAATATGTAGACATAATTTTTTTTCCTTGTTCATTGTAGCTCAGCAAATTTCTTGCGAAGTGAGACTAGAAAAATGAACCAAGGTTACGGCCATTTTTTGAGTATGTTTCTTGAAATCCCAAGCTCCTCTTTCATATTAAAATATCTCTTCTCCCACGAACAGTGGCGGAGCCAGAATTTTTACTAAGGGGTGTCAAATATAAAGAAGCAAACAAATGAAGAAGTCTGACAAGATATTTCTTACTAATGAAAGCAAAGCTTAATTACATTATCACAACCGTACTCGACGAGGTTTCATCTCTTGAAATGTGTTTATAATAGCATCATCAGAAATATTAATAAACATTGACAATAATGTATTTCAATTGTAATTTTTTTTTTGCTTAAAAAACTTTCCCTCATTGACAGTATTTGCTATTTTTATTGAGTTGAGCCATATCAAATCACAAATATATGTAGCAATCAAAATACTGCTGAAATTTGGTGAATCACATGTCGACAAATAGTAAACTCTTAACATTTCTATGATTGCGACTTCGTGACTGATAATCGGTGAACGACAAGCGATGACAAATCAGAGATAGCACTAGCAATGAGCAGGGGAAAGATCTTTTACTAGTTGTAGCATAATTAAATTTTTTATTTAATCCCTAGACTTAATACACGCTCATCACTTTATTTTTTTAAATAATTAAAAAAAATAAAAGTGTGCGTCGTTTCAGTTGCTTATGTCGTTTTGGGTGTTTATTTTATTTTTTATTCAGCTTCATGAATATGCCGATATTTTATGTGTCGTTGTTGAGGTTTTAGTTTAGTTGTTCAAAAACTGGAAAAGAAAAAAAAAAGTCGTTTCAGTATTTCTTTTTGGCTTTGGGAATGTGTTGCCGACCTTTTATTAATTGTTGTCTTTCAGTTTTTTCTTTTTGGCTTCAATAATGTGCTACCGACTATTTATTAATTATTGTCTAGGTTTTGTTTCACTTGTTTAATAATTAAGAAAAAAGAAAATGGCTAAAGTCTAAAAATCATATTTTTATGTAGTGAACATAATTCAAACACACGATCCTTAGAAGATATTTTCAACCCCTTAACCGTTGTACCATACCTTAAACTTGTTTCAAGGGGTGTCAACATTTATATATATACCTATAAAATTAAAATATAATCTATATACACAGTATAATTTTTCGATGAAGTGACACGCCTTGGGCAAGGGTAGCTCCGCCTTTGCCCACGAATGGTCTTTTATGTGGAAACCACACACTTAAATCTAACCATCTCACTCGCTTTTGCATCCTTCAAATTCTTTCGCTTCTCATGCTCCTACAAAATTAGGTAAAAATAAATTAAAGAAAATATTTAAGTTGGGTTGCCTCCTAAGAACAAATTTAACATTGTGGCGTGACATATATCACTTTTTGCTTCCACCTTGAGCTTATGAATTGCATTCCTAATTTTGCTTTAAGTTTTCGATTATGCTCCAATGGTGGAGTTATAAATATGTTCAGGCCAAAAAATAAATATTTCATTCTGCTCTTTCTAATTTTCAAGTGAGGAATATCGTTTTTCCTACATGGCCTAGAAAATTTCAGAATATATGGCACATCTACCTCTTCCCTCAACTCCTTTATATGTTCGCAAGGAACCATTATCATTTAACCACCCGTACACAATGTAGAAAAGTGTTTAGAATGAGGTCCAATGCGCTCATATACATGAACTTCACGACTTTTAACATACTCACCATCAATCACACTAGAGTCAGCTAAATTTGTATCTTCAATGTCCCTAACTGACTCTAGTATTACTTTTTCAACATCGGCATCCTAAAATTCTAGTTGGTTAGGTTGTTGGTGTTTCACTCTGAACTCTTGCATTAGCACCTTAAGTTCTTCCTTAAATTCATGCTCTTCTTGGCTACTATCCACAATATTAACTTGTTGTGCGGTTAAAGCTTGAACCAATTGGCTCAATTGAGGATCTAAGTTGTGGATAGTTGCCTCTTGCTTTTCTAATTGTAGTTGTTTCTCATCATGTTTCTCCACAAGACACTTAAACATATCTTTGATCTCCTTTATTCTACCATCACTTAGTTCATTGTTCCTATCAAGTTCATAAGAAAAAGTAGAACCATCATAATAAGGGATAGGGGGAGGATAAGAAGCATGAGCACAAAATGGAAGTGGTCATCTTGACCACCACACATATCACACACATTCCACACATAGAATTGAGTTGGTGCACATAACTCGCTTTCGAAAATATTTTAATTATTTTTCCACATGTGATTTCCTCCATAATATGCATAAGGATGATCAAAAGTAGAATTATCAACACCTAAACTCCCATAATTCCAAGATGCCATGTTTCTCAAATCAACAACGAATAAAATTAAAAAACTAAAAGATAAAAAGTAAAAAAAAAAATCAAACTTAAAACTCTAGCAATATTTACAATACAAATAAACAGTTAGTTCTCCGGCAACGACGCCAAAATTGGATCATACTCAAAACTAGTCCTAAAAAAGATAAGCGATCTCCGCAAATATAATATGATCTAAAGTCCGGAGTTGAATCCCACAGAGAACTAAAGTTATCTATAGTTATTCAATATCACTAAAGAAATAAGTTCGAACAATTATTTAATTTAAAAGATTAATATTTTTATTTTATAACTAATTAACTTATAAATATTAAAGCAGTAAAAATTATCAACTAAAGAGAATGAAGTTGGAAACACGATTAAGGAGGCCTAGAGTTATGATTTTCCCAATTATCGGAATCCTTCTCGCTACATTGTCTATTATCTCGCTGATTTATTCTCTATAGATTGTGAGGATTCTGCTTAACGTAATTCTCTCTCTCGAGTAATCACGATAATTTACTAGATGTATTCTCTCGAACTACTTTAACTAGGAATTTTTCACCGCTCACTATCACGTCAAAACTTCATTATCTCTAAACCCGTTTTTAAACCTACAATATTGATCTCTCATTTATCTAAAAAGAGTGATGTTGTTCAATAATAAACTAAATATGCATTCTTTCTCAAGAAATACATAATAAATAGGCACAGTCAACTGATGGACATTCAATCAACTGAAATAAATACATAGTTCAAAACTAGAGAAATTCAAAGGCTAAATTACATTAAAGCGTAACAAAAATTCATCCAACAAAAAATTCCATCAAAACTTTAGATAAGGAATCTAGCTATTCATAATATTTTTTAAGAACATAGTATCGAATTTCATAAAGAACAAGTAAAAGAAGAGAAGAAAGTGAAACTCAAAGTCGAATTTATGTCGCTTCCGCTCCTTGCATGTTCTTCCTCCAAAAAGTCGTGCGTGTTTCTTCCTCTAAAGAGTTGTATATCCCTTCAATATGTTTTATAGGATATTTATACAATCTAGGATGTGTAAAAAATCATATACGCTAAATAAAACACGCTCGGCAATTTTTGGTTGGCTTGTCTACCTGTTTCGCGAAGCGAGGACCATAAACGAGCCTGATCAGCTCCACAGTTTATCTTGTTTCTTGACTCGTCTATCTGTCTCGCGAAGCAAGGATAATACATGAGCCCGAACGCCTTTCAATCTTCATTCTTTTATTTCAAATCAAGTCATAATCTCCTTCTTTCTCTCATGTTCATCCAACACATTTTCTACACACAATAAATTCGTAATAAGTTCAAAACACCCAAGATAACAATATAACGATAAAATTTTACATAAGATATGAGGCGATGATGTAACATAAATATATAATTTTTGCTAAATATCGATACTCGTATTATAATTTTAGACTAAGTTGAAATCAAAATCAATCAAAAAGTCAAACTCAAGCCCTATGATCAAAAGTTACATTTCTGGGTTACCCATAGCCCTATGAATGTAATTCAATTCGTAGACTAATTCAATATCAAATCATCAATTTTCACTCTCTTAAATCTGGGAAAAACTTCCAAAACTTTACTTTCATATTCCATGAGTTAGGTGTTAAATCAAATGGATAATCACAATACTTAATCAAAATCACGGTAACATCACTTATCCATTCTTTAAAAAAGGAAAATTGATCTTGGGCAGAATTGCATGCACAAGTGATACTCGAATGCTTCATTTCGACTTGTTTACCTATCGTTATGTGTACATTTTCATGTGATTCTTAGTTAAATGTGAATTTATACTAACCAACATGATTAGTGTTGTTTTGCAGGTAAAAGGAAATTTTGGAAGCTAATATGCATGTTGGTGAAGATCGGAAATGAACTTGGAAACAAGGAGTGGAAAATGACAAGAGAGAGCAGCAAAAATAGGGGCTCCGCGATGGAGCCGTGTCATACTGCCATCGCGGAGGTGTTCTGCCTTGGAGGAATTAATTTTGTCAATTTCCAGTGGAGGCTCGCATTACCTCCGTGACACGGAGGCTGTGCTCCACGATGCACTCCGTGTCACGTTGAGTACAATTATCTGGAACCTCAAGTTCCAGTGAAGGTGCGCGATAGCACCGTGGCAGGGAGGCAAGGCTCCGCGATGCAAGCCATGCCACGTTGAGGTGCAATTGCTGGGGAGCCGACTTTCAGTGAGGGTCCGCGATACCCTCGTGGCACGGAGGGAGTGCTCCGCGATACACTCCGTGCCAAGTTGCTTGTTATTTCGGAAAAAATTCTCAAGAAGTATAAATAGCACACTTAGGTTTTATTTTAAACATTCTGACTTGGTTGAGCAAGAACGTGGGTTACAGGCAGTTGAGAGGACGAAAATTCTAGGGTTCTTCTCTTTCTCTTTCTCTTTAATCTCAATTGTTTGTATGAATTCTACTTATTTGATGATGTTTAATCCACAAATGAGTGGCTAATTCACTTCTTGCTGAGGTTAAGAACAATTGTAGTGGAATGTAATTGTTGATCATTTCAGTTTTCATCTTTGCTTCAATGGTTATTCTATCAATTCTTGTTTTTACTGCATTAATGTTTGGCCAATGTTAATGTATATCTAGAAATCCAATTTTGATTTTGAAAAGAAAATAAATTGGAAAGATGTGAATTGGTAGGATATGATCTTTTCTTAGTTTAGAAAATTGAGAATTGATTTACATTCAGAATAGAAATATATTTGAAAGTCTTATTAGTCAATTAAGGAATCGGTTATGTATGGCTAGAGCATGAAATTCTTTTATCACAAAAATGTAGATTAAGGTTCATGATTCTTAAATTGGATAGGAGTCGAAAGATCCAATCCATAGGCAATAATTCTTGACTAACAACCGAAGAAAAGATTAGCTGAATTGAATTGATAAATTACTTCCCTGCATGTTTGTTTTAACCTCAGCTTGCTCATTGCTATTGTCAGACTCAAATTATAATCTTAACTTAGATTTTTATTACTTAGTAAACTTAACTCTCAAAATATTGTTTAATTGGTTGTCTGCATTCATAAAGACATACTTCACTGACGCTTAAGTTAATTAGTACCGTAGTTCAGTCCCTGTGGGATCGATAATTGGCTTTAATTAAGCCACTTTACTACTTGTTCAATCACGTGCACTTGCGTGTAGTCACTACAACACCGAACAAAAATCTCTCCTAAAATTGAACTAATTCGAGCCTCTAAACTTCATCAATGGTGAAATAACCCAAAACATCTCTTTTTTGTTTGTTTTTATATCTGAAACATGCATTAACGCGATTGTGCTAGCTTATGCTTGTCCTTTTGCGTGATAGCACCTTACGCACGCGATGGCGCTACCTCGTTGGGTCCTTTTATGTAGCAGTGGTGTATTGCGCGATGACACTGTCTTGCCACCCAGGCGATCGGTCTGATGACGCTCATGGGCCGCAATGGCTATTTTGTCATTTGTATTCTCCTTCTTATATCTTATGATGTCTATTTTGTTATTGACATTTTCAATTTTTGGTTTATGCAGTTATTTTTTACATATAATATATAAAATTTTATTCTTTTTACCTCAGTAAATTATTTAAATAAAATTACATAATATTTTATTATAATTTTTTAGGTAATTAAGATTTTAGTAATCACCTAAATAAATATTACAAATCAAGCTAACTACTACAGTTAGCGATTCAAAATTAACATATCACAGGCACCCCACTCCATCCTTACCCCAGAAACTACCCAGCTCTACTCCAACTAACAAATCAAGACTTCTACAATTTTCAGGCCTGTACAATGTGCCTATTCTTTAAGCTAGCTCTAACATTACAAATACAAGCAATTCTTCTTCCTATCAAATCAGGTTCCATGGACTGTTGATCAAATATCCTCTGATTTCTCTCCATCCAAATAACATACACAATTTTAGCATAAACAAGTTTGAAGATCTTGGCTCTCTTGGTCTTCCCTTTGGCATTTTGTATGGCCCAATGAAGATGATCTTCCCAGGTAATGTGTGGCTAATAGGTCTGTTGCATTCATCCTAGAACTCTGCCCCAAATTTGCTTTGTAATCACACAATGAGCAAATGAATGATCTTTAGTTTAAGGATTTGTTTGACACAGTCCACACCTAGGATTGACATCAAGTCCCCAATGCATCAGTCTGTCACTAGTCAGAAGCTTAGCATGTAGTTGCAGCCAAATTATAAATCTAGCTTTTGGTCTAGTAGAATTATAAAACATTAGACATTTACAATTCACCCTGGACATATCACCAAGAAGATGTAAATAGATCTGTCTGATCTTCCCTGTATGTAATCTAATGTTGTCTAGCTGCTCCCAAATCTTTCTTGATTCTATGATCTTCCTCAGCATCCAACAAGCCTGCTTTGCTATTATAATCTAATTAAAATTATAGATAGGATAGTATATTTATAATTCGTTACAAAGTCATCTTTTTATGATTCTATTTTGATATTATATGTATATTCTTAAATTTTAATCTCTTATTGTGTATATAAAATTTTGAGTTTTAATTGTTATTAATGATTTTTTTATAAGTTTATTAAATTATAAATAGTTAATCTTTTAGGAATTTATTATAAAATTTATCTCTTAATATATTTTTTATTACCAGTTGTAGACAATAAAATCTCGAGCTGAGAAGATAATAATCAGGACGAAAAAATATCGCAATAATCGTAATATTTATTTCAAGTATGAGTGTTACAATCTCTATTAATCCTCTGATTCTTCCTTTCAAATATAAATTCAAGGGCTTTTGAGCTTAATCTTGAACTTGATGAATTTGATCTTGACTTGTACTTGAATTCAAGGGCTTTTGAGCTTAATCTTGAATCTGGTGGTCTCGATCTTGATTCGTGTTTAAATTCAAGAGCTTGAAGCTTGTTCTTGAATCTTCGTCTTGATCTCTGAAACTTGTAGAGAAAAAAAACTGGAGTGCTTGAATGATTGTAGCTTGTAGAGAAATCTGCAACGTTTGATCCACGAGCTCTCTCTGGCTTGTTGTTAGAATTCATGTCCCTTTTCTGAATTATGAGACCCCTATTTATAGTTGTAGGATGGAAGAGTTGCGATAAAAACGAACTTCTTTCAACCAATCAGGTTTAAGTTGACATGACGATATTTGATTGGTCGGAACATGTCACTTATACACATGGCGCATTTTCATTAGCCTTTGATTTGACTAGGCATTTTGTGTCATTTTGACATGTGGCATGATCCTATTGGCTCTTTCATTGGACTTGAAGTGACACGTCATTTGACACGTGACGCCAATTTGGGCCTTTAGAAAGATGACATCTTGAAATGGACTCATCATTTGTAGCCCAACTTGATGGACTAATCCAATGAAATTTGATGATTAATTAAATTCATATTTATTTAACTCAAATGATTAATCAAATTATATTAATCCATAATATTTATTTAGACTAATATATTTTAAATTTAATATACTCCAAATTTCTTATAAATTTAAATTTAATAAAATTTCATTGCCCCATAAATGCCCCTACTTCAAGACTTGAAAGAAAATTAAACTATAAACTTTTCATGATTAGGCTTGAAGTATCATGAAAATAATATAATTAATTTGTTGTGGAGGATTTATGATGCTAAGCATCATATAATTGCTCTGGCCTCTCTCACGTGGAAGACATTCCCAAATTTGCAGGAGATCCATTTAGTATTTAATTATTTGCTCTTCAATTACCAACTTAGATAATTTCTATAAGTTTTAGCCAGCCTCTTTTAGTCACAAATGGACTTTACCTCTGCCATAGGTTTCCAACCATATTTAGGAGTCACATAACCTTTAGATAATTACTAGTTTATCTAATTGCTATAATTTTATTCCAACTAGAATTTGATTTCTTTGTGTAGTTCAGGTTGGAGTCAAATTTGTCACCAATTTTTGACATCTATAAATAGGCATATCATCTTCATTATTTTGATATCAATCTCAGGTTGTGATCCACGATGAGGGATGCGATGCAAGGTAATTTCTTCTCCTTTTCTTTTGATTTTCATCACTTTCTTCACAGCTCAGCATGCTTGTAGTACAAAATTTGTATCTTATTGTAGAAATATTAAAATCATGATCCGTTTGATTTTTCAGAAACTACACTTCTATATACAAATAAGCCGAACTTCAAAATTAAACTCCGTCAATATTATTCTGCATAAATTTTTGAAGTTGACTTAAAATTTTGTCATGCTCGAATCGTCACTTTTTCACAGCTTAGCATGTCTGCGGTATAAAATTCATATCTTATTGTAGGAATATCAAAATTATGATCCGTTTGATGTTCCAGAAACTAGATTTCAATATCTGAAATATAGCTGAATTTCATAATTAAAACCCTTCAGTATTGTTCTATATAAATTTTTGAAGTTAGCTTAAAATTCTGTCATGCTGAAAATTTTAGATTTGCGAGGTTTCACTAAAACTTCTATATCTTGATGTCGGAATGACGAAATAGAAAAACATTTTAATTTCCAGAAGACAGACTTCAAGGGCTTCATTCTCACCAAAAATAATATCTCAAATCTAGTCGAGTTGGTCTAGACTCCATTTTGAACTCGACATTCAAATCTGAAAAATCTTAACAGGTAATAATCTTTCTTCTACTTGTGTTTTCTTGTATTGCCTTTCTCTCTCCCCTTTCTTTTCTTTGTTTAAAGATTAGAAGGATCAGTTCTAGTTTGATGCGGATTAATATTGACGGAATATTCATTATTGATGGAGTTTCATATTTTTCTTTTAAAGAGACCAGACTTAAGGCGTAATACAGGACAGATTTCATCTGCACTTTAAGATTTTGATTATTCTTTTGAAGAAACCGGCCTAAGGCGTAGTACAGGATGAGTTTCAATCCATGCTTTAATACTTTGGTTATTCCTTTGAAAAAACCGGCCTAAGGCGTAGTACAGGATGGATTTCATCTGCGCTTTAGGATTTTGGTTACTCCTTTGAAGATACCGGCCTAAGGTGTAGTACAGGATGAATTTCATCCGAGCTTTAGGATTTTGGTCATTCTCTTGAAGAAACCGAGCCTAAGACGTAGTATAGGATGGATTTTATCCACGCTTTAGGATTTTGGTCATTCTCTTGAAGAAATCGAGCCTAAGGCGTAGTACATAATGGATTTCATCCACGCTTTCGGATTTTGGTTATTATTTTGAAGAAACCAGCCTAAGGCGTAGTACAGGATGGATCTCATCCACACTTTAGGATTTTAGTTATGAACTTACCTGTCCTGATTTCTATATTCATCCTTGCGCCTTTGAGTTGGATGATGATTTTTTTTAAAATCAATTTTGAATGTTGGTAAGCTGACAGCTCCAAATATGCCTACATAGTGAATTTGAACTTCGCACTCAAAGGCTTTACCAATTTAAAGACCCCGACTTGCTGAGTTGATAATTTGCTTAAAAAAATATAGTTGTCTTGTTGAGGAAACCGATTCTCCATGGATATTTTCCCCCATTATATTGAACCATCAAGGTTTGATGAAGGTCCGAATCTCAAATAAAAGAACCTCTGTGGATATAATCTCTATGTGTTGGTTAGATGAACTTTATTTCATCACCTTTCTCTTGAACATCTCTTGGAGTGATATATCTTTTTTAACTCATGAGACTGAACTTAGAATAAAACTCTAAGTTGCCTACGTACCTCGGTGAACAGGATCAAGTCATTCTGTAGTTCATAAAGAGTGAGTTTCTTTTGTGGTGTCCTAACTTTTTCCTAGATCGCCTCTTGCGAGGTTTTCAATCTAGCGGACCTTTTGCGTCCTAACTTTTGCCTAGGCCGTCTCTCGCAAGATTTTCAGCCTACCGAACCTTTTTTTTAAAAAAAAAGCCATGCACAGTTTATACTCTTCAGGGTAAGGAGTGACATGCAGTTTATGCTCGTGCCTTAAGGAGTGTTGTCTCGCTTCAAGGATAGTATCTTTTCAAAAACTTTGTGTTAATAAGACCAATCCTTACGTCATCTGCATCAAAAACTTGTAATTGCCACTTTAATACGCTTCTTGTATGACATATGGTCCATCCCACTTTGAGGTGAATTTGCCCCTAGACTTATGAGAAGTGATGATAGGCCTTCTTACGGCCAAGACTTGATCTCCTACTTGAAAGAATCTCAAGCGAACCTTTTTTTTTGAAAGCACGAGAATGACGAGCTTGATAGCATTCCAAATTTTGTTGAGCCTTCAGTCTCTTCTCATCAAGTGCTTCTAACTCTGCAAACGGTAATTGAGCATTTTCTTCTTTAGTGAGCCCTTCTTGAAATTCAAGTCGAAGGTATTTGGCGCTCAAGTGGTAGGACCGCTTTAGCTCCATAAGCAAATGAGTATGGCATCGCTTGTTTCGGTGTGCGGTGAGTCATCTTATATGCCCACAAAGCTTCTTCCATCCGTTCATGCCAATCTCATTTGGACTTGGAGACAATCTTTTTCAATAAGTTGCACAAAGTCTTATTGAATGCTTCAGCTAGACCATTGATGGCAGCATGATACATAGAAGATTTATGCTGCTTGAAACCAAAAAGCTCACAAATTTTATTCATCAACTTGTTATCAAATGGCTTGCCGTTGTCTGTTATTATATAACTATGAATGCCAAAACGGTAGATGATATTGACTCGGATGAAATTTGAAACATTCCCTTTATTTACCTCTTTAAGAGCGACAATTTCAACACATTTGGAGAAGTAATCTGTTGCAGCCAAGATGTACAAGTATCCACTAGAAGATTTCGGTAACGGGCCAACGATATCCAATCCCCATGCATCAAATGGCCAAGATGCGACGGTCAGGTGCAATACTTCGGGCGACTGATGTATGAAATTGGCATGAAACTAACAAGCCCTGCACCTTCGGGCATAATCCAAGCAATCTTTTACCATTGTTGGCTAGTAATATCTCATCCTTTTTATGCGGAAGTGAAGCTTTGGTCCAGATTGATGTGACCCACATACTCCTGAATCTGCTTCTTGTACAGCTTGGGACGCTTCGTCCTCCCCCAAACATCGCAAGAGTACTCCCTCAAATGATCTTCTGTATAATGTATATTTGTAGTAAAGAAAGCGGGGTGCAGGACGGTGGATTTCAGCCCTTATTCTTGAATTTTCTGGCAAAATTTCATAACATAAATAGTCAATAATAGATTGTCGCCAGTCCTCCTTCACCCCTTCAGAGACAGCGACGAGATTCTTAAATTTATTTTCCATATATTCATCCTTATTTGGTGGTGGTACTACCCATTTTTGGTAGATAGTAACTTGTGCTTGATCTGGCAAAGTTAGTGTTGAAGCTAGTGTAGCCAATGCATTGGCTTTCTTATTTTCCTTCCTTGGTATGTGTTGGAGGGTCACATCCCCAAGTCATCCTATCAACTTTTGAGCATACCCATGATAGGGGTGCAGTTCAGGTTTCTTGACCTCATAGCTTCCCAAGAGTTGATTGATCACCAACTGAGAGTCACCAAAGACTTGTAATTGCAATTGTGTCATGTCGATAGCCATCTCAAGCCCAAGTATTAACGTCAGATATTCAGCGACATTATTGGAGAAACATTGCGTCAAAGTAAATGAGTATGGTAGAACCTCTTGTGAAGTGACAAATACCACGCCAGCACAGCCCCGCCATGATGTACAACACCATCAAAGTACATCTTCCACGGAGGTTGAATTTCAATGACCATCGCATCTTCATCGGTCAGCTTCTAATCATCGGGTATCGGGTGATCTTCTAGGAAGTCTGCTAACACTTGTCCCTTTACAGCCTTTTGAGGGATGTACACAATATCAAATTGTTGAAACTAGAGGTACCACCTTGCTAATTGATCACTGAGGACTGGTTTTGACATAACAAATTTCATGGGATTTGCTCTAGAAATAAGATGAACAATGTGAGCTTAAAAGTAGTGCTTCAATTTTTGGATCGAGAAGACCAACGTCAAACACAAATTTTCAATTGGCAAATAATTCACCTCATTTGGTGTCATCATTCTGCTCAAGTAATAAAGGAAATTCTCTTTCCCAACATCATTCTCTTGGGCCAGTAGCGCTCCCACAGACCCTTCTTGTGCTGAAATGTATAATATCAGCTGTTTTCCAGGTACAAGGGCCACTAGAACTGGAGGTTTCATTAAATATGATTTGATGCTCTCAAAGACGTTAGCACAAGCTTGATCCCACTTGAAAAGAGCACCCTTCTTCATGAGGTGGCTAAATGGTTGGCATCTCTCAGCTAGGTTTAAGATGAATCTCCTAAGATACTCTAGCTTTCCTTGAAGGCTTTTTAATTCATGAATATTTCGAGGCTCGGGCATCTTCAAAATTGCTTCAATCTTGGCTTGATCGATTTCGATTCCCCTATGTCGCACAATGAAGCCCAGAAACTTTCCAGAACTAACCCCAAAGGCATATTTCCATGGGTTCATTCAAAGTTTATATCTTCGAATCAACTCGAACACCATTCTCAAGTCTTGCAAGTGGTCGTTTCGCTTTCTTGACTTCACCACCAAGTCATCAACATAACATTCAATATTTTTGTAGATCAAGTTGTCAAAGATATTCTGCATAGCCCTTTGATATGTGGCACCAACATTCTTCAAACCAAAAGACATTACTGTTGACACCCAATTTTAACCTCCCAATGCCCCGTATACGCTGCTTATATATGTATATTTTATTTACCTTTTTACCAAAATATTCGACTTGCATTCATACTTTTAAAATCATTAACGATCATAATCTTGCGAAATTATTTTTAATTACATATATATATATATATATATATATATATATATATATATATATATATATATATATATATATATATATAATTTGCATTAATTTTAAATTTATTAATTTTCTGATATTAAATAATTGTGTCATATATAGTATGTTTCGTATTAATATATGCTCTTATTTTAAAATATATATTTTACTTAATCTTTATAAGCTATTTACATAATTTTACTAAATTTTACAAATTTATTTGCGTAATAATATTACTTGAATTTATAAATTATTTATATTAATAATAAAATTTATATATATTTGATAATTTAATTTTATTTTCTAGTCATTGAATTATTTACAAAATATAATATCTAACATTTACATGAGTCTACTCAATTTTTTAATTATTTATATCGATCATATTGTTTATATAATTTTTTACCTATTTGCTAAATTATTTACTAGAAATAGTATTTTATTAATTTAATAGCAGCTAAATTTCAATTTTAGTTAATTCATTTAAAAACTAGCTACTTTTCACTCAATTTCATTCAATTCTAACCATTTTTTTATCAAATAGGCCACATTTTGAACCCAATTCAATTCAATTTAATTCAACTCATTTACCCATTTCATAACCCATTTACTTTACCCACAACTTGACCCAATTCTTGAAGCTTTGATCTCAGTCGTCAATTTAATCTAATCTTACGGACGAGATTAAAACCTACCCCCTTTCCATATTTACCTTCATTCCCCCACCAAACCATAAAACCTAATCCTTAGTTTTTCCTCTCTCTTTCTACAGCGCTGCCTCCCCTCTTTTCCCTCTCACTAACAGCCGGAAGCCACCAGGAAAACAGCCACCATCTCCACCGCACACCCCTCTCTCTCTCCCTCTTCTCTTATCAGCATCACCGTCGGAAATACAGCACCAGCCGCCGCCAATTTTTCTCTTTCCCTTCCATTACTTCCGGCCATTATTGGCCGGAAAACACCATAACCACCTCCATTAAATCCGGTCTTCATCTCCACTACGCCAGCACAAAACCACCACAACAACCGGACCTCCCTCTCTCTCTCTTTCCTTTCGCCTGAACATCACCTGGAGAAACCGCCGCACACCGACCCCCGTCCTCTCTCCTTCATCCTCACCCTCGCCTGCTCCATAAACCAGCTCCCTCCCCTTTCCTATTATCTTTTCTCGCCTTCTCTAGTTCCGTCCAACAACTCCGGCCAGCGTCGGCAAACAGCCGCACAAGCCACCACCACCAACGGCCGCTCCCTTTTCCTCTCTTTACTTCATTTTTTTTCCTCATTACTCTGAGCATACAGCCGCCACCTCTCTCTATTTTTCTCCTCTTTCTTCCAGCCACCACAGTATCACCGAACCACCAGAAACCACCAGCCCTTGCCGTTTTCCAAACCATCCGCGACGGACTATCTGCCTCTCCTCTTCTTTTCTTTTTTTACACCATTTGCAGTAATTTCATGCTCTTACTTGTTAATTTCCTTGTATGCGATAATTGTGTTAAAATCTTAATCCAAATAGTTTTCTTCTTTTTTTTAAGTTTGATTCTTAGCAAATCTTGTGTAAATTAAATAACTATAGTATTCATAAATTTTGGTTTGAAAATCAAGTGTTCATACTTGTTTATCTAAGGTACTTCGCTCTATTAAGTGATGTTTTTTTTTGCATATCTTAATTACTTAATTATTTAGAGTGAAGCTTTGGTGTATAATAGTCTTCCTCTCTGTGATAGCTATGTATGATAATAGTAACTATAGCAGTCTTTATGTGACAATGCGAGTCTTTATGCTTTCATAGTTGATTTTTAAAACATGTGGAAGCTTTGGTATTTTACTATTTTAGGAGATTTGGGTTTTTAGCACATCTGACTAACAATTATCTTGAATGATTTATTTTCTTTGGAATCTGATTCACTCTAACAATTATATGGTAATTTTTAAGAGTCTACTTGGCATGATTTCCTTAGCATACGACAACTTTGCTGAATATTAGACAATTGTGATCAATTGTGTCACACCTCGCCCTGGGGGGTATGACTGGCACCTGGTGCCCTACTAGGACCTGACCTGCTGGACTGCTAAGCCTGGGCGCATCTGGCGCCTGGATGGCTTTAACTCACATTTCTGCAAACAAAGGGCTATATAACGGCTGTAAATACAGCCCCCGGCCCATTGGCCTATAGCCTTCTGTACTTGTACTAACAGCTGACTAGAAACATAGTAATTCAGGGGAACCTATGCAGGCCGACAAGGCCACCATGCTGTCTAGTTATCTGCAATTCAATCGTAACGTATTAAAAAGCTACGTGACCGGCAAGGTCACCACTACTGATAGCTATGGCCCCACACGACCATCACAATAGAAAGAAGGAATGCTAACAACTATACAACTGCACGGCCTCTCACGACCGGCTCATCTGACCACAGGGAATATAAACAGACTGCAAGCCTCTAGGAAGGATAATAGAAATGATCGCGATAGGGCCCCGACCTACCCGTACTGTACAACAAAAAGAACTCGACTACACCTCTAGAAATTCAGTCTCCGGATGACAGGAGCTGAATACTCAACCGCTGATGGGGATCACGTGGTATCGCCTACTCGTCTATGGGTACCTGTAGGCAAGTAATGCAGCGCCCCACTGGGCGTCAGCACCGCTGGTACTGAGTATGTAAAGCAATAACTGGCAAAACTGAAATAAGAAGGAGTAGATTAACTGTCTGATGGTGTAGATCGTACCTGTTCTTAATCATACTGAAGGGAGTAGGAATCATACCTGGAGACGTATCATTCTACTACTAATCTGCTCGTATCTACTGTAATATAACATAACATACATAACGTAACATGGCATACACAACCTTACCCGGCCCCCATAAGCCGGGAGGTACAATCAACACAGAATCTATACTCCTACCCCGGTCATCCCATCTCCTATACTGGCTGTAAGCATCCTGCCGGTCCCCTGGATATGCACTTGGGCTCGTTGAGCCCCTGACTATAACTGCATCTGAGTCCGAAGGACTCCTGAATCTGCACCCGGGCGTATCCGCTCGATTGGGGTGTGTAAGGGCCGATCAAGGCACAAATATGGGGAAAAACTGGCATCCCATCTTCGTCCCCTGGCGGGACGGCATGCCACTCCGTAGAGTGACGTATCCTCGTCCTCTGGTGGACGAGTCGATACAGCTATTAACCCTGGGCGGTCATGGATGCTAGGTAATCCAACCCCAAACAATACAACGGTCTCAACTGGTAATACTGTTTGTGTATCTCACATGCTGGGGCTAATAGGGGTAAAGTATCATATATATTACATGCTGGGCTAATGATAGTAATCTGTACGTATTTAATACGTGCTGAGGCAGGTAAAGATATATAAATATGAATATAGTCTCCTGCCGGGCTGTACTGGGCAAATGCTATATAAGATAATGTTTCGTTTCTACTGAAAACTCTGTTGTTTACTAAGTTTCTGTATACACTATATGCTGGACTAGTGATAGAAATAAGTACATACTTAATACATGCTGAAGCTGGAAGTACTATATATGTATGTACGAATATAACCTTTCTGCTGGACTACGCTGTATACTGACTTTCTATAGTAACATGATTTACTAATCCGGACATGCTTTCTGAACTTCATTTTAGTCTGCTATTCTATTTCTGAAGTGCTTTACGGGTATTGCATTACCATACGGGGCTTCAACTGAATACAACCATATCTCAACATGGCATATCACATTACATACTGAGTATAGTAGGCAATCTCTAACACTTGCGTTAGAATCTGTATCATACTGATAGGTTTCATATACATTACAACCCAATGTTTCTCACATCGTACCAATATTCATAATAACGCAATACTCGACTTCTGAACATTCTACTGGTCCGTAATTTATTACACTATACTGATATTACTTAACTTGTCGAAGGAAACTAACTTTACATACCTTATCTTTGACCATTCGTCCGCCGGACGAGGCTCGGCCGGTACTTTGACTATTTTATCCCAACTTAGTTCGGTGGCTCCCGATTCGTCGGCCGTATTTCATGAAACTAAATCCGTAGAAATGCTCTATGCTGCTAAATACTTCGGTATCTGGGATTAATTTGAGTTTGGGCAGCGTTTGGCAGCGTAATCGGACGAAAATTAATTAATTTCTTCGCTCCTTTCTTTTCTCTCAACGTTTGGCTCTGTTTTCTGGAAAATGTTTAAGTGTTAAATGATTTTAAACCGAAGTGGGGGCTTTATATACTTGGGCCTGAACTTGGACAACGTGTCACAGAGCCATTGCGGAGGCCTCACCTCCGTGACACGCTGCCATCGCGGAGGGGCTCTGCCTCGGCTCCTCCCGCGATGGTTCGACGGGTTTCTCGTCCGATCTTTTCCCGGGCCTTTCTCCAACACGTATGGCCTTCAAGTATGCTTAACCAACGTGGGAATAGGTCACCTACGTGCCGGGAATTCTACGGGGTGTAACAAATTGGTGTTCTTCTCTTTATGGAATTTGAATTAGTACATGTTTTACATATTAGATATGGCAACTTAAGATCCTGTGTTTTATGAAATAAATATATGACAACCTTTAATTTATTTATTATTATTTTTTATTCTTTTGGTGGATAGTCAGTTCAATGTCTCTAATTAAGAAAAAACTTGAGTGATTCCTATTTATTTTCACTAATTTATGCTAATGTGATCGTGACAGCTTTAGTATTAGGATATTTTGGTAAGTTTGATATGATTTTGCCCCAAAATTATTCAACTTATTATGTTATTAAAGCTTTACATGATTCATGTTTCCTTTTAATCCTATTTTTTATTGACTTTATTACTTTCGTATTTAGGGGAAGTTTTAACTTTCTGGTCAATTTGTTTTCCTTTCTCTCCATTCTCTTGGTATCTAATTGCTTATGGTAAATTTGAATTTGATTTGATATCGTTGTACCGTTAAGGGAAAAATCCCTTTATTTACTTATTCATTCCCTTTTTTACTTCCTGGATGAATGTGGCTATTCTGCTATATAAGCATGCATCCTCCTCTTTTCTATGGGAGGAGAACGGCTACTTTCCGACCTCTTCTTTAGAAATACAATTTTAATTAACATTCAAATATTGCTATTCCTTTATCAACATAAGAACTCGAAATTTTCTTCGTTCCTAAGCATTTTCTTTGCTCTCTGCTCCTCTTTTTAATTCTACAGCTCCTTTATCCCTCTTCAACACAAGCACTGCTAGGAATCCTTGAGATTCTTGTGATCTTGATGTGTTGAGGATGGTTACTAATCAAGGCGTTTTGTTGCATTATTAGTTCATTATTTCCCTTTCAACTTTGGCATTCGCTGGTTAGTTTATTTACCTTTACAAGATTGTCATTTACCTTGTTAGTCTCTTCAATTGCTTTCTTCTCGTGACTAGATGGTTAATATGCTCTTTAACATGATCCTTCTAAGTTAGCCAAATTAGTAGTTAAGAATATGAGATTATTGTTACGTATCTATTGTTGTACTAACCTTTAAGCAGATATCATCTTACTCTGGCATTCATCAAAGAGTCGCCGGGACGAAAGGAGGCTACCGAAATTATTCTAATGTTATTTATTTTCATGTGCCATAGTTATTCATTCTATTTTATTTTTGTAATATTTGTAATAAAAACTCTCATAATAGTGAAAAAGGGCTCATGGGGGTGGGGTTTGTATGTTCTTTACTGCTTTTATTTCTTGATTACTATTTAGGCAATCTCATATAGAAAGCATTGTCTATAGGATTAATACTTACATAAATCATTTATGATAGAAATCATAGAAACTAAAACAGGTTGATTTTAAGTATATCATTTTCAAGACCATAGAGATCGTGTCTATAGGATTTGCAATATAATTATCTTGCTTGTGCATTCTTAGAAAACATGCCTATAGGACTTATATTTCAACAATAGAATCATCATTAATTACGAGGTTTAAAACAGTCATTAATTGATTATTATAACATTCTGTAATAAACATTTTAATCTGGGAAGCATGCGAACTAATGACGCCTTGTTAAGCATGTAGATAGTATTTCATAATAAGGTTAGTCACAAATTAAAATTATAGGTTTTGCATTATAAAACTGATCACTATTAATTAAATATAATGTTTAAATATTTCTTTTCATATCTAGCCACTAACTTAGCGCAGGGATGGTTTAAGTTTCTTAGAATATGTCCGTTGTCTGTTTATTCAATAGTGAATTTATATAAGACTCTCAGCTAATAGGAGTATTATGTGCATTTAAATGTGATATTGCATTAGAAACCATGCTTGTAGGATTTATTCTTATATTTAGAAATCATATTTATAGGAAGGAGGCTTGTCTGAAATCCTTATTTGCTATTTTCTTTTAATCATTATTTGTTGTGTTAATATTTTTAATTGCCTTAAAAAACCTCCAGGAATTATAGATTCAACTCCAAGATAGTAGTCCAAATGCCTCTTGGACATTAAGATTGGGATGGGTAGACACATGCTAGGTTGTTAGTTTTTTCTTTACTTAGAGCGTTTTAGAATTAATAACAAAATATTTAGACGGGTAGAGGGAAATGATAGTATGTGCCCGCTGAATAATATGAGCAACCTAAATAGGTTGTGAAATATTATTTTAGTCGCACGGGGTGATCCCGTTAGGTTAAAATAACCCCCCTCCTCTCATTTTGAGGCAGAACTACGTTCGACCTGATTTCCTTCGGGGATATGTAGGCGCCTCTTTGAGGTTCAGTCCAATCTTTAGAATTTTCATTTATTCGTGTTGTCATTGTTTCTTCTAGTTAGTATTTATTTTGTTATTTTCCTTTTCTTGTCAATCATTATTCGGATAAATTATATTCCTCGCATTATGTCTTTTTCGCTTTATTTGATTTCATTTATTACAATGCTATTTGAACACATTATTATTTTTGATCAAATAGTTCATTTAACTGATTTTACGTAAGAAAAGTTAAAATCAATCTTATTTGCTCGCTTAGCAAATACCCCACATAATTAAAGAATCCGGCCGAGAACTACATTTGTGGACCTCGAAAGGTGCCTAACACCTTCCTTTCGAGGTAATTTGAACCCTTGCCCGACTCTGGTGACCTAGGCTAGTAAAACATACCCTTAGGTTAGTACGGTTCCCTAACGCACCCTAAATCGTTAGGTGGAGACTCTTCTTCTTTCATAATAAATCCTTAAGAGTTGCCACATGTTGTATCCCACTTTTCGTGAGGAAAATGGGGCGCGGAAATTACTTTGTAGTAATAAATCCCCTTGGGTGTACAAAATGTAGTGAGTTCTTCATCCTTTGGTGCCATGCGGAATTAGTTATAGCCTGATGAACCATCCATGAAAGACATCGCCTCATAACCAGTTGTAGCATCAATCATCAACTCTGGGATGGGGATCGGAACTCATCCTTAGGGCATGCGTTATTGAGATCCCTAAAGTCAAAACAAACTTGAATTTGGCCATTCTTCTTTCTCACGGGAATGATACTTGAAATTCATGTGGGGTATTTAACTTTGCGAACCAAGCCAACTTCAATGAGTTTGTTAACTTCGTTTTCAATTAATGGAACCAAGTCTCGTCTGAAACATCTTTGAGCCTGCTTAACAGGACGAGCACCATTCTTGACTCTAAGTTGATGGACCGCTACTTTGGGATCCAATCCAGGCATCTCCCTATAACTCCAAACAAACACATCCTTATATACTCTGAGTATATCCATGTAAGTGATTTCTTCATCACTTGTAAGGGAAGCACTTAGATAGGTTGGCCTTGGATCTTCATCAATGCCAAGATTAACTTCCTTCAGAGAGTCTACTGTGGCCTTCACTCCTTCTTCATGTTCTGGAGGAGCATCCCCAGCATCTTCATACTCCTGAGGATCGCTATCAGTGACCGCTATGTGATAACACCAGATGAAATCCTCTAGCTTCTTATTAACCTCCATTTGAAATGAGGTATCATGCTCACTTTGTGTACATGAAGAGACTACACTTTCTTCATTTTCGTTACGTTCCTTGGTATAAACCACAGTGTGATTCTTCGCCTTCAACACCTCCCCACACGAAACAACAAGTTTTGTTTATCGCCTCATTCTAGAAGGAATCAAACTTTGAAAATCTTTCTGGGTTTTGAACGAAGTAGGAATTCTCATGATCTGATAGTTTCTCTGGAACTTGCTCTTCTTCTTCAATGGGCCTAACCTTTCAAATACAGAAGTTCTCACAGTTGATTTCCCCAATCGATCAAAGACGAAAGGTCTTTTGTCAAGTGCACCAGACTCATCTTCTATAGTGATGTGATTGGTAGTTGCTCTTCTTATGGAGATGAGAATTGGTGGTGGTTGTTTATACCCCAAACCCTCACGTGACTGCTTGATGGAAGCTTTTGATAGGAGTCTACCTAACTTCGATGGTTCGTTAGGGTTGTACCCGACCTTTGCAAATAACTTGTAGGCATTTGGATCAAAACCTTCATTTGTGCGTCTTGTAGGGAGTGCGATATTTTGCAAAGTATTTTGAACCATGATCTCTCCAAGTAGCTTAGAGGATAAATTAATCACGTCAATCTGTCTGACAGGAATTTGGGTATCGGATGATTGACCTTCCACTTTCTTCACCTTCGGTACATAGTGGATCACATGTGTAATCTTCTTTTTCAAAGGCACAATGATCCCTTTATTTGAAAAGGAGTGCGACTCCTTATTTCCAACTTTAACCTTTTCGGCAGTTGCATCAGCTCTTTTAGTTGCGACATTGTCGACTTTTACTTCTTTTACAATATAGTTTTTTAAGTAGTACTTTGCATCAGCGAAGTGTGATTCAGCTTATGCAAATGGCTTATCATTAGAAATCATCTTCTTCTCGACTCCACCTTCAAGATACTTCAAACATTGATAGTAGGAGGATGAAACTATTTTGTTCTCGTGTATCCAAGGCCTTTCAAGCAACATATTATATGAAGTTTTTGCGTCAATTACATGCATCCATGCACTTGATCACAAATCTTCAATGTTGATCTCTAACTTGATAGTACCTATGGCCCTTTGCCCCCCTTGATTGAATCCCTGAATCATCAAGCGACTCTCAAAAAGTTCCTCAAGTGAGATGTCGAGTTCCTTCATGGTGCGAATAGGAAGAATATTAACTCCAGATCCATCATCTATCAAGATTCTATTTATCCTATTCTCAAGCGTGTGACCCACCATATATAAAGGATGATTGTGCAGTATTTCACCAAGTAGAAGATCGTCATCTGTAAATGTGATTTTTGTATCACATGCGTGAACTTCTTGAAGAGAAGGCTCAGAAAGCTTTTCTGATGATGATGAAGACAGTATTGATAGACTTTCATTCTTCACCTCTTCGTCGATATTAAAGCATGATGCCTTGATGTTGTTTTGAGCAATCTTCATGTAGAACCCACTTGGTAGGAATTCCTCCAAAGTCACAGGACGTCGTGGTTTCTGGTGGTACCGCACCTCCACTTTTGGTTTCGTTGACTGCTAAACATGTTTTTGATTCCTTGGTCTTCTCACTATCTTCTTTCTTGTTAGTTGTTTAGACGATTCCTTCTGTGGGCGTGCTTTGGAGCGTCTCCGTCTAGTCACCAGAATCCATCCTTCATCATCATCTTCATCAGCTTGGGTTTTACCTTGCTTTAATGGTCCTTCTTTACGCTCTTCATAGTTGCATATTTGGACCGAATTAAGAGAGTCGAAGGTGATAGATATTTGATTAGAAGTTGCCTTATCATCCTCAAGCACAATCTTCTTCTCATTAGCCAGCTGCATAATTTTGTCCTTGAAAATAAGGGTGACCCACAAGCCGATGATATTTGCAATAATTTGGATCATTTATTCTTCCAACTTCATTGGGTCGCTTCATCTCTGGCAATTCAATGAGTTTTAACTCAAGTAGTTCATTAAAAATTTCAGGGACATCAGAATCGAGGAAGGGTTATTACCTTTCTTGCATTTCCTTCAAGGTTAATTTTTGATTTTGGTTACCTCGAGAAGAAGTTGTTTTCATACTCTGCTTCTTGCTCACCTTTGTAGTAACTTCACATGTGATACATCGGCATTTATGGATTCTTTGTTGTCACTCTTGGGTACAAACTTGCTCCATCTCTTGGGTTCTGTTGTCCTTCCCTTTACGAGGGTCAAAAGCAAACATCACTCAATTTCCAGTAGAAGACATGCTCAATTCCATGTCATGAGCACGAGTAGCTAACTCTTCAGAAGACCTTGGTTTAATTCCCTGCAAGATGTAGAGAAGTCCCCAGTGCATTCCTTGGATACACATCTCTATTGCGGAAGCTTCACTAAGTCTATCTTTGCAGTTTAGGCTTGCATTTCTCCAACGATTAATGGAATCAATGACTAGTTCATCTTTACTTTGGCGAGTATTTATTAGTTCCACCATGCTCACAGTACGCCTTGTGTTGTAGAAGCGATGAAGGAACTCCTGCTCCAGTTGCCCCCAACTATCGATAGAATTAGGCTCAAGATCTATGTACCAATCGAAAGCATTTCCTTTGAGGGGGCGGACAAACTACTTGACAAGGTAATCCCCATAGGTTCCCGCATTATTACATGTTTCGATAAAGTGTGCAATATGTTGCTTCGGGTTCCCTTTGCCTTCAAATTGCTGACATTTGGGAGGCTAATAACCGGCGGGCATCTTGAGGCTATCAATTCTTGTGGTGTACGGTTTTGCATACATGAGAGGGAACTTGGAAGTAACTTTAAACTTGTTCTTGATAGTTCCTTCAATGAACTCCTTCAGCTGGTCCAGTGGAATCATCCCTTCAGAAGAAACTGAAATTTCTTTGGTGGGTGATGCATGTTTTGTGGGAGCTTCAGATTCTTGAACTTCAGGAGCCTTTTCAGGTGCATGACTAGACTCTCCTTCCACTAGGCCGTCCACTTTGTTCATCAGCTTCTCAATCCGAGCATCTTGAGTTTGCACATAATTGGCCAGGCCCTCAATTACCTTGGTCAAGTTCGCTAGTTGCTCCTCCATAGATGAAGCGTCGGTTACCATCGCTTTCATGATTGTTGGGGATATTGGAGAATTACATGGATTATCACATAAATTGATCTTTGACGGGCTCACTTATATGGTGTGAGTGGAGAAAACCCACTGCTCGAAGTATTATCAAATCCCTTCGTAGCAGAGTTCTTGGATCCAGAGAGGTCAAGTAGAGCCAGAGTTTTCTTGATTCTCTCAGCAACATTGCCTTCTTCTTTTGATGTGTTGGTAGAGGATCTTGCTCCTTTTGGGGATGAAGATCCAAAGACCGGAGTTGATACAAACGGAACTTGGAGTGCTTGTTTTCCTAGCATGATTGTTTTGCTTCTCGTGATGGGTCCAAAACTTCCCAAAGTAACACCGAGGATGCTTTCCACCTCAGCAGAGAACTTGGAGTCAGCAATCTTGAGGGAAGTTGAATTGGAGTGGATCTTCTTGGAAGTCATTTCGATGTTTCGATGTTCTTGATCTTTGAAGATTGAAAAGATGAGATGAGAGGTAGAAATTGTCCCACTAGGCGTGCCAAAACTTGTAGACGATAAAATTCGCGCTGAGAAGATAATAATCAGGACGGAAAAATATCGCAACAATCGTAATATTTATCTCAAGTGTGAGTGTACAATCTCTATTAATCCTCTTATTCTTCCTTTGAAATATAAATTCAAGGGCTTTTGAGCTTAATCTTGAACTTGATGAATTTGATCTTGACTTGTACTTGAATTCAAGGGCTTTTCAGCTTAATCTTGAATCTGGTGGTCTCGATCTTGATTCGTGTTTAAATTCAAGAGCTTGAAGCTTGTTCTTGAATCTTCGTCTTGATCTCTGAAACTTGTAGAGAGAAAAAACTAGAGTGCTTAAATGCTTGTAGCTTGTAGAGAAATCTGCAACGTTTGATTTACCAGCTCTCTCTGGCTTATTGTTAGAATTCAGGTCCCTTTTCTGAATTATGAGAGCCCTATTTATAGTTGTAGGATGGAAGAGTTGCAATAAGGACAAACTTCTTTCAACTAATCAGATTTAAGTTGACATGGCGATATTTAATTGGTCGGAACATGTCACTTATACACGTGACACATTTTCATTGGCCTTGATTTGACTAGGCATGTTGTGTCATTTTAACATGTGGCATGAACCTATTTGGCATGAATCAGATTTAACTCCGCTTCTTTCTACTTTAAGAAATATGTCATCAATATAGACTTTAACCAACACTTTGAAAGAATGAATATCAATTATATATATTATTAGATTTAAAAGTTATCGAGCTACAAATATAACAAATAAAGAAAATTTTATTATATAAGATGTTTTTACACTGATAATATATAATCTAAATTCATTCAAAATAGCTTGCGTTTGATGTGATTAGTATTTCTCCATTGCAAGTGATTTAAGATGGGACCCTATTGAAGCACTCGGTGATTTCTGTTAGTTCTTGGAAAAATAGTGTGTGTCTTCTTCTTCTTTTTTTTTTCTTTTTAATAGATAAAATTATGATAGGTGTATATACTACACTATACCTATATTATACCTAGTTTTTATAGATGATGTAATTAATTTGATTAACTTTAACTCATAAATATTCTTTTAAAAGAAGAACTGAGAATAAGAAGAAAGGAACTGAAATCATTTGATTGTAAGAAATTATTCTTTTTTTAAAATATATATTTTTTAAATTATTAATTAAAAATTAAAAAAGAAAAATATCACATAAATTAAAATAAAAAAAAGGTAATATATTTTACATCATCAAAACCAGAGAAACTATACAATTTCTTATTTTTCAACAAGAAGCACGTGATAGTAGTCATTCTTATAAGTGGTAAACAAATGGAGTTCACTTTTTCCATTGTATAGCGCGACAAAGCAAAGTGCAGCAGCTATTCCCATCTTACTAGCTAGCTAGCTGGTGATAAATACTTTCCAAATTGCAATAATAGGAATTTCATATAACTAAGTGTAAACCCAAGTGTGATTCATAACTAGTGGATGACAAGAGAGGACAGTGTAGGTAGAGCTGTCAATGGGTTAACTCTCCGAGTTCATAATTTAATAAGGTTGGATTGTGATTTTTAGAGTTGATTGAACAACAAAATTTGTTAATTCCGCCCAAATAAGTTTGTTGATTTGTGGAATTTGAGGAAAGTGGGTTAGGTCTCTCCATGGATCAAATAAAAAAATTAATTAAAAAATATAAAATAATATTAAAAATAATCAGGGGACACCAAACTTAAGGTCTACTTAAACCATCACTTTAATGAGTGAAATATTATCATCTGTTTTAGTGTTTTATTGTGATCTATCTGAACAAAATTAGATTAATATTTTTATTTAGCTAATTGTATTGTTGCTCATTAACTGTTTAGTTTGCTTACTAATATTTTTATTTGGTTAGAATGTTATCATGTCAGATAAAATCATTATTTGATCATTCTCTTGTATGGTTATATCCAATATATTTGCATAGAATGATAACGATTTCGTATTAAAGTCATACAACCAAATCTTTACTTGAAGTCAAACTTAGTAACTATTATAAGGATCGTTGATAGATTTGAGACTTGATTAACAAGCAGTAACACCATGTAATTGTCATGACCCTAAATGGACAGGTCGTGCAGGCACCTACATCGACTCTGACTCAATAAGAGAACTCTCTTTTTAATCAAATGAAATAATAATTACCCATCTCATAAACTTATACCAACCAACATTATTCTTGAAATACTATTAAAATAAAAAGGAAATGCTCCCCAAAACCTTGACTCTCCCAAGAATCTAGTCTAGACAGGTACAAGAGTTCTATTTAGAATACTAACAAGTAAAAAGACACAGCTTTGCCTGCGAAGGAAATGCAAAAAGTGATGCTGAGTATCTCCTCGTCAATCATGAAAATGCAATTCACCTGCCACAACCTACACCCAAAAAGATGTATCTAGAGTAGTATCAATATTATCAATACAGCACACGCACTGGTAGGCATTATCGACCGACTACAATTAGTTTATGCAATAGCATAAAATTAATATGCAATCAATAATTCAGTTTAAGCAATCACTCAACAATTTACCAAGACAATTTCTTTACTCTTCATTTATGACAGTTATTTAACTATGCATCTGTTTCTCTCTATCGAGCTTAGCCACAAAGGCTGGCCTGCACATTATTTAAGCCTCGCTGCAGCGGTAACTTGGCCGCTGCTGCGGTCTCGCCACAGCGGAAACTCCATCACTGCAGCGGTACTGTTCTAGGCAGTAACTCGACTTTACTGGAAACCTTACTTCTTTCAACACCTCATCAATTACACACGATCTAACATCATATAGAACAGTAGCAATTTACACTCAAGTAGATATACACTTCACCACCTTTCATCTGATCACAATTATTCATTTTCTTTCTTTTTTACGGAACATTCTCACAGTCAGGATTAACCCAGCAACAACATCTAAATCACATTTACCCAATAATTTTAAATATAAATTGTAAACGCTAGATACAAACAATTTCACCAAAACACCAAGGCTTACCATATAAGTAAGACACAATTATACACCGATCAAATGCACACTGAACACATGAAAATTAGATCTGTCATCATAAATTTTATCTCATTCAATGTATGTACACATATCGAAGTCATCCTGTCACTGAACTCTATAACACAGTCATATGTACATTGAACATACTTGTACTGATCTCTGTCTCACAGTCGTACGTATATCATAATATACCTCTACTATTCTCTGTCATAATCATATCATCAGTAATGTGCCGGACACACGCCTCCATCACATCACTGCACACACATGTCAGAGGGTCTTATTTTTTTCCTTCCAGTCATGACCTGTAGGGGACTCTAGAAATTCATGTAATGTACACCCAACCATATAAATATTTAGTCATACTTGTGTGTGTACTTATATCCGTACACCCAACTATATGAACATTTAGTCATACCTGTCTGTGTACCCATTCATACTGCTCGCTCGGATGCTCACTTCGAGTATCAGCCACTCATATTCAAGTACTCATACACATACAATTTCGCTCATCCGGATGCTCACCTCAGACACGAGCCTCTCATCTCAGGGTAAGGTACACCAGCAATCTCATTCACGTTTACCACAGGATAAGAATCTATTATCTGTCACTCATCAACATATGCAACATGATATCAACTAGTTAACTCATATGATAGCTCGGCAAATCCATTTATCAACCACGGATCCTCAGCATAGCATTTCATACATTATACTTCGTTAACTCATGTGGTCATTTAGAAAGAAGTAATAAATCAACAACAAGCAGCATAGTTATCATGAAATTCCACTCAGTTAACTCAGGTGACCACTCAACAAGTTATATAAAATAACAATCATAAGCACAGTTCATCAAGTATTTCATTTGATCAACATGTATGCCACCACATAAGCACATATTGTTTATCTCAATTTCCCTTAACTCTCATCATGACATTATTGTATTGAGCTTCTCAAACCTCATCTACAATCATATAAGATATCAACATTATTCTACACGATCAAGGCACGAAGACCCATTAGTTATACCCACAACTCACCGCATTTACCAATTATCTATTTAAGAAGTGATTCTTCGTATACTGTTACTTATTAATGTATTAGTTAGCAATTATTAAACACGTAATTCCTCCTCAATCAAAATTCACAATCAAGTCATCGCAAGGACATCATTCATAATTCTCCAAGCTAAATTTGCTAGCCCTCTTATTACCTAGGGACCCATCATTCATTCAGGTTCTTTCAACCTTATTTATCACCTTAATTCTGTGACTTTCCATTTAAAGCAGTCTATTTGGGCCAATTTTGCCCCATTAGTGTTTCTAATTTTTCTCCAAGTCAATTCATCAACACATAAGATTAATTAGATAAAACAAAGTATAAATCATTAAACCTAGTTAACTAAGAATTCTTAGAATTACTTGTTCTTTCCTTAACTCAGACTCGTTCTAAGCTAGTCAATTTACGTCATTGATTCACCCTCCCATTCATGGCTCATAAAAGAGCACCAAAAAGTTCATATACCCCCATTGAGTTTATTCATCTTGTTTCATTCTTGTTCCTCTCCTTTTATACAACACTTGCACAGAGATACATCCATAATTTATACTATCAAATACACCATCAAGAACAATCAAAATCACATGTCATCAACACCTGCTATCAAGAATATCACCTCAAGACTCCACTACCAAGATCATAACATCAAGAACACATTATCAAGAATTATTCAATCAAGAGTACTTGTCAAGAACATCACATTAAGAGTGCACCCCCCCCTCCCCCTATTAATCTTCAATTAGGTTTCACGTATCCACGTATTCTGGTTGTTAGGATTAACCCTCCACTTTTATAGTTACATCACTACAAGTATTTCATCAACTCATCATATTTTATGATCTCGTTACCCTCATCAATTGTACATCAACAGTACACACGTATACGATTCACTAATTATAGACTAACACAAAGGTAAGTCATAACCTACCTGGATCACAAAACTGGAACATGCAGCTACTCCTCGAAAGTTTTGTCTTTCCTCAACGCCCCAAATGTTCCAAGTTTAGAAATAAGATATCAAGGAATCAACAAATAAGCTAATTCTTCGATTCAAGGGTTTTGAAACTCAAACCCACTCCATTCTACCCGTTGTTTACGGCCTAGTTCGATAATCATAGGCTAAGTTATCATAACCCAAATCTACAACGATTATTCAACCCTAGTTCATGAAGTTTTTTTATTCCTCTAACCCTCTTAAAATAGTTTTTAAGGTTGAGGGTTTCAATTCACCGAATTTTAGGTCTCAAATTATCTCCAAACATCGTTCTATAATCATATTCACCCTAGAAAGTCTTAATTTGTCACTTCTAGGTCTAGAAATCAACACCCAATCATTCTCATAACCCTACCCCTAGTTTTCACAAACCTAGGGTTCTTAGCTAGGGATTCACCATTAAAGACCATCTTTAATTCTAGGTGTTAGAGAATCACAAGATGGAAGAATTAACAAGGAAATCTTACCTTGGAATAAGAAACTGTTCTAGCCCTTGAAAATTTCCACCAGAACTCTCAAACTTTGTGCCTTAGAATAATGGGGTGAAAACCCCCGAAATTCTAAGTTAAACTGATTTTCTGCCTCGCGTCATCCGCTGCAGCGGTCCCGCCACGACGGATGATCGTTATCTTTAGCATCTTTCAATGATAATTTTAAAAATATACTTTTTTAATAAGTAGGTCACTAGGTTGATTCGGCGCGGCCTGCAACCCACATAGTGATGTGTTGGACTTTCTATTTTAAGGCTCATCAAAATGATGGGCCAATCCAACTTAGTCGATAAAATTTCAAAGCCTGGATGAGCTAATTCGGATGAGTTAAACTGACAATATACTGGCATCTTTAAGTGTGGGCAGTGTCAGGAGTTAGAATTTCCATTAAAGATGAACTAAATATAAAAAAGTAAACATATAAAATAAGCAAAGAGGGTTCAACATTTACAATGCATAAAAAAAATTAATCATATATAAACAATATAATTTTTCATCGAAAGAACTTCGAGGCAAACCTCCTCAATTCTATCGGGCTCTGCCTTTTGAGTGTGAGTAAGTATGTGTTATGTGCAGATTGAATCGCATTAAAATTTAAACATTTAATTTCTAAATTTTTGCCACTGAATTAATAATATTTTTTATATAATTTAAGTTGAGATGAATTCGATATTGGGCCCGGGACCGCATGTGGTTCTCACAAGCAGTTCTTTTGGATGAGAAATCTGATCTAGTAAAGCGTGGGCTGTCGCTGTAGTGTTGATTCTTCAATCTTCAATCCTCATCTCCTTTTTTCTTTTTGTCACTTATCTCTCTTTCTCATCTGGATAGTACTTATCATAACAATTTAATGTATATACAATAACCGCGTATTATTTTTTATTACTATTAATTTACTCCATTTTATTGCAATAATATTACTTTTTTTATTTTAATTTATATGACATATTTTTTAAAATTTTATATCAAAATTATCATTAAATATTTATTAAAACACACTCATTTGTTGATATCCTTTTGTGGGTCTTGGACAGATTTGGCATCGCTGTCATTCTTGACCCCACAATCCCACATGGTATACCTTTTTGGTTGAACCCCATTCATTGCTTTTCTTTTTCCTATTTATTACACTCCAATAATATCCCTTCTTATTCCAAGAAAACAAAAGAGAAAATTGAACAATTTGTATGTTCAAAATGGAAGTAGAAGATGATTTATTTTTTGCAGATTTGAGCAAGCAAATCTCTCTCTTAATAATGGATGATGATGAACATGAACATGAAAACTCTTCAGCTTATCGCCCTTCTCCTCACTCTCTTCAGGTTCAATATATTTTCCCTTTCTTTCAATTTGTTCAACTTGTCTTCTTCCCCTAACCCCCCCTTAAATATTACTTGGTATGTATTAATATTGGAAGAGAATTATATTTATCTATATTGTAATTTTTCACTCACTTTAATGACTATTAGGCAACACATAAAGGGAATTGAATCTTTATCTGAAATATCTATTTAGCTCTATCCCTTCTTGTTTCTTAAACATATACACCCAACGGACAAGACAAGTAGATACAGCACTGACTTCATCTGAACTTGAAACATAAATATAAATATTTACTAAAATTTGCACAAATAATATGTTTTATCCCAGAAGGGATCAATGTTAAGAAGCTTTTAATATAAAATACATAAAATTTAAATCCTAAACACAAACCAATGAATGCAGAGGAATTTTTTGCATTTTATAACAACTTGTGCTTACTCTGCTTGCAGAAGACTATCAACTTCCCAATTTTGTGTTGTCACTAATCTTGTATATATTTATGTCCTCAAACTTCAACTACATACACTAAACTTGTACATTTTTTTTCTCTTCAGGGGTTTTCACAAGTAATGTATCCAGCAACAAGAGCACCATATGTATATGAGCAGAATAGTAGAAGAGAAATAATAAGCAAAGGAACTGGAGTATTTATCCCTCTTTCTTCACATCCAAGAAGAAAAAACAGGCAACCAAGACATTTTTCTTCCAACACCAACATCCAAGGACAAACTGAAAGACAACTAATTAATCAAGTCCCACCTCACAATTATAATTCACTAAATCCTACTAGATTTTCTTAAATCAAGTTTAAGATTCATCAACATTTTATTGTGATTTAAAATAATTAAGTTAATTAACTACTACAATTTTATTATTATTTTTTTGTACAAAGGGAATCCTTCTTTTGCACTTTTGCAGTTTATTTTAGAGAGTGAGGTACAGCCTAAGGCATATAAGGCCTCTCTCTTTAATTATAGTGGGATTGTTTTTAATTAAGCTTGATATTGTGTAATTCAATCATGATTGATTAGCTGCAATTGATTTTATTATATTTTTTTGCCCCTTTTTAATTACTCCATGTATGTTTTGGGACAAGTAATAAGATCCACACTCACTGTATACTCTTACTTCGTCCCAATTAATCTGACACAGTTTTTAGAATAATTATTTTTACTCTCAATAACATAATTTATAATAACACAAATTTTAAAAGTTTTCTATTTTTTCTTAAATTTTGTATCAGTTAAAACAATGTCATAAATTAAGACGAAATAAATATTAATTGAAAAACTTTGATTTCAAAATTGAACATCGACTATCGTTTCATTTTTGGTTGTTAATTTTATTTTTCCCTTCATATTTTGGCTAATTTTTTCATGACCTTCAGTCATGACATGATTGAAATTCAGGTATACTTAAAAAATTAAAAGAGTGTTAAATGTAAGGGTGGGTACGGTATGGTATGGTATGGTATGATATTTAAAATTTCAGTACGGTAATTTTGGTATTCGGTTTTTAAAAATGTTATACCATTATTATACCAAATTAATTGGTATGGTTCGATATTTTAAAGTTCGGTATTGATATTTTACGGTACAGTAAATCGGTTACCATAGTTTATTCAACTTCGACTTACATATACGTATACAATAGATAATTGTGACTTCGGCTTTTCAAGAAATGTCACTATTATATCATACTAACATCTTACATTGTAAATATATTAAAAGAAAGTATAAACAATTTCCTTCTTGAATCTATATACAAAAAAAAAATATTTCAATTAAAATAGAATAGTCAAAGTTCTAATGTCTAAATAACTAGTTTTGTATTAATACTATTTTATATATTTTCTAGTAGTATAATAATAATATATATATGAATTATATATGTATCTATATATTTCGGTATGGTATTTGATATTTTGGTATTTTTTTTGTAAATACCATATATCATATCAAATACCAAAGTATTTTTAAAACCATACCAAATACGAGAAAATGATCAAAATGGTATTTAATGTATGGAATTTGATTCCATTTGATCCTTAATGTATGAGATTAATGGAAATAGTCCTTAATGTATTATAAAATGTGATCATTTTGGTTTTCGCCCTTATAATTAATAATATTTAAAAAAAAAATTGCAGTTAAAATGAAAAATATCGTTAAATCACAATTGAGAATATAAATAATAACTTCATAATCTAACAGATGTGCTACTTCAAGTTTGATCATTTTGATCATTTTCTCGTTGAGTTTTATTCTTTTAACTTTCCTTGTATTGAAAACATGCAAAAACCATGTGTACTTATACCGGTCGGAGTATTTTAATATCTCATTTGATTGCCTATTTGAATTTTATTTTATTAGTATCTCATTCAATATAGTATTTTTTTTTATAAAATTATTATTTTTTAACAGTTATACTCAAATATTATGTTGTGATATTTTATAAGAAATATATTATACATATAAAAATAAAATATTAAAATATTTGTGATAGTTATCATTAATTTCATGTACATAGTAAATTTCAAATTCGAATATATAAGAACAAATTATTAAAATAGTGTCCACCAATTAGGATCATAACTACACGAGAAAGGACTATTTGTGTTTGTTTTCTATATTGAGAAAAGGAAACAAGTTTTGAATTAGCAGATTTTTTAGATTATACAGTTACTATTTATATTTTTAATTGTGGTTTAACTATTCTGTTTATTTTGATTGTAAAAAAAAAAATAGATATTATTAATTATAGGGGTGAGACCAAAATGATCACATTTATGATACATTAAGGACCATTTCCATCAAGTTCTTAAAAGTAAGGATCAAATGGAATCAAACTCCATATATTAAGGACCATTTTGATCATTTTCTCTACTAAATACCATACCATTTATCATAATGGCAAAGTGTATGGTATTTGGTATATACCATACCATGCCCACCCCTAGTTAAATGATTTATTATTGTTGTGATAAATTGATGAGTGTGGTCTATTCTTTATAAGACATGTAACTTAATTTTAAATTTGAGGTTATTTGAAGAAGATTTGAATGTTAGAATTATTGAAATTCAAAGAGGCAAAAAGACAAAAATATAGCTCAAATGTATCACGTCAAATCAATATCACAATCATCTCAATGTGCAATACGATGAACATGAAATGCAATGCAATGAAATGCACCGGCAAGGAACCTTTATGTACCCACTTCCTTTATCGGATAACCGGGATACATGGGGGACTCATAAGGTCTATATACCTGTCGGAATTATTTTTCATCTGCAATAACATATGCCGGAACTATTTTCATCAACAATAACACACACCAGAATTGTTTTTCACTGACTTACTATCGGTCGGGGACTATTTTCCACCGGCTTGCATGCTATCAACTTGCTTGAACCATTTTCCATCGGCATCGCAAGAATAAGAAATTCAACAAAATAACTCAATTAGCACTATTAGCCAATAATCATTATGCAACAATAAGAATGATATGGATATGTATGCACAAATTTATTATATAATCCCATCAAGTCACAATCAAGGAACATATAGTGCACAAGTACTCTTAGTAAATCAATCACATCATAAGTCATAAAATATCATCAATATATATTGATTTAATGTTAATTTATTATGGAATCGATACCCACATAAATATTCGTCATTCCATTTATACAGGACCCTTTTATTATCCATTACCCTTAGTTTCATTTAATACGTTAAAACTAACACTTCAAACAAATATAGAAATCTCTGCTTACCCCAATCGAAGTTCAAGCGCCAAATTATCAATTTTTTCTCCGTAACGCTTTTAAATGGTCAAAATCTATTCAAATATAAAATCTCCCTAAGAATACGAATGCAATGTCACTCATATTGCTATATTTATTTTCGATGTGAAAATCGGGTCAAAAAGTCTACCGAAACCCTCATAGCCGAATGTAAAATTTTCTTTTAGTTTATATTTACCCATAGTGTAACAAGCCTACGCATCAAATTTCAGCTAAAATGAATGTTATTCAACCTCCAAAGTATAAATTCTTAATTTAAAAATCTTAAGACTATATTTTCTTAATTTCTAGTAACTTCTTCAAATTTCTATCAAAAATTTCGCCCAATCATATAATAATCTAAAAAGAAAGTTTTGCATCATTGCTTTAATGCTTTGAAATAAAAATTCCTACTTTTATCTTCTCCTTTCCTCTCTCTGTTTTTTTTTTTCTGCAATTTTTACTCTCTTTGTGCTTCTGCTATTACAAGTGAGTTCCATTTTATTTATTTTTCTATTTCTTCTCCACTTTTTTTTTTAAAAAAAAAAAGAAATTCTTTTTTTTTCTTTTCTTTTATTTAATTATCAAATAACTCTTAAATTATGAATTATTATATTTTTCCCTCTTAAAATAAGATAACTTTTTGAACGTGGTCAAAATTTTTTGAAGTATTAAGATATAAAAATTCACTATGCATATCTCACTTGTACTCAATAAACAATCTTTTCTAAAATTCATTCAATCACCTCAAGAATTGTGTCACCCACAAGTCATAAATCACATATAGAAGTCACGGGAAGGGTTAAAACGGAAAAAACAGGTAAAATTCAGAAACCGACTAGGTGAATTGTTACAATCACATTAATAAATATAACAATATGATATAATAAAATTTAATCAACAATCAAAATAAACATTATATTTAAACGTACAACGCAACGAGGAACAACCATCCAAACAAGTAGGTAGTACCTAACCTCTAACAACGGCACATGTAATAAGGAACACGCTAATTGTTACTATAACCTATCAACCACCTATATAATAAAGACGGCGATAATTCTACAAATCACGGCTTCATAACATATGCATGTAACGTGTTTTTGTATTAAAAATTGTATCCCCTACTCAATTCACTTTTCCCAAAGTTTGCATCCCCTTGAATCCGATATAAATGTACACAATTTAGATTAGAACCATCAGTATACAATATGAAAAAACAAGTATCAGAATATGTTGAGCCAAATACTCAAAAAAAGAGCAATGTGGCTGACCATTTGGTGCCCTGGCTAAAATTCGAAGATAAAGTGGTGTTTGTCACCGGTGCATCTTCGGGGCTCGGCCGCGAATTCTGCCTTGACCTAGCTAGGGCAGGCTGTAGAGTCGTGGCGGCCGCTCGTCGGGCGGACCGGTTGAAGTCCCTTTGTGATGAAATTAATACAATGGCTAGTTCAAATTCTCATTTTGTTATAACAGCTGTGGCTATTGAACTTGATGTTACTGCTGATGGTACAACTATTGAAGCATCAGTAAAGAAAGCTTGGGATGCTTTTGGCCACATTGATGTTCTTATTAACAATGCTGGTGTTAGAGGTATGCACGTAATTAAGTTAATTAATTGGATCTAAAATTCGGAGGAAATGAGATTTTTTGCCCTTTTAAATTTTGAATAGAAGAAAATGACTTTTTCACTATCTCTTGTGTGAAAAAATAATGATCTAAAAATAAAAACTCATAAAAAAGCCATAAAACTAAAAAAAAAAAAAATATTTGTCCTTAAGATTTGCGCGTACAAAGTGTTGTTGGTTCAAGTTAGTAAAAATATGAGTGTTGATAGACGGAAGGACTGATATTATAAGTTTGGTCAAAAACTTCAAATGAAAACCGAAAGGGATTTTTTTTATTTCCTTTTTAACAAGGATTCCTATTTGAGAAAGAGATCTATGATAAAGATAAGTTTATATAGAGAAAACTATAAGTAAGGTAATAGTAGTTTAGATAAGTCAGTAGTTTAGTATAAAGTTCATAAAGTATTCATATCTAATACTTGTGGTGGCAGGACCAAAATAAAAGTCATAATAAGGGCTAAAAGAAAATACTCAAATGTCAGCACTCAAGATTTGAACATGTAATCTAAACTAATTTCTGTACCCCTTATTTATTGAATAAAATCCTCTCTTACGTCAAAGGAAATTCAACCATTTAATTTATATGTATTCAAAAAAATATATATATATTTGTACGATTTATATTTGTGTTCTTTTTTCTTTTAGTCTTTGTTTGACAAGATATTATAAGTTTTTGGCGGGATTCAAAATAATATTATTTAAAAAATCATAATTCTATTGTTGATCGTCTTCCGAGATATCTCAGATATGAAAGTTTTGAAAGAGTCGTGATTTCAATTATTGTCCTTTTATAATCTATATTTAAATCTGAGTAATTGTCTATCTTACCTCCTTTACATTCTTGACATCCATATTTGTTTCAGTAGAGTCTAGATTCATCGATGTTGAATTAATTCAAGGAACTTCAAACACTTGTTCTGTACAGTATAATTTTCAGAGACAGGTTGCTTGAACTCTATATATAATATGAATCTATTTAATTTGTTTTTATATATAGGTGGAATAAAATCAGCACTGGATATTTCTGAGGAAGAGTGGCAAAACACTTTAAGGACAAATTTGACAGGATCTTGGTTGGTTTCAAAGTATGTTGGAAGACACATGCAAGCTGCAAAAAGGGGAGGCTCTGTTATAAATATTTCATCAATTTCTGGTTTAAATAGAGCTTTAGTGCGTGGGGGTATTGCTTATAGTTCCTCTAAGGCTGCCATGGATTCTATGACAAAGGTTATAGTCTAACCTAATTTGGAAAATTTTTAATAATCAAAATTTTAATCAAACACTATAATGATTTGTTAATATTGGTTATTATTTATTGAGAAAATATTTGAAGTCCTCCAACGTAAGTCATTATATGGTATCAAACACAGCCTTAAGCTTATAAGTGTTAGA
Source organism: Datura wrightii (assembly GCA_035772735.1). NCBI lineage: Eukaryota > Viridiplantae > Streptophyta > Magnoliopsida > Solanales > Solanaceae > Datura > Datura wrightii. Next base: position 116,549,623 of record JASDFA010000019.1, read on the forward strand.
AATCATTGTAACTCTTAATTAAATTTTGTAGATAATGGCATTAGAATTGGGAGAAGACAAGATTAGAGTGAATGCAATAGCTCCAGGGATTTTCAAATCAGAGATCACTGAGAAATTGGTGCAAAAAGATTGGTTCAAAAATGTAGCAACAAGAACTATTCCACTGAAAACTATTGGTACAACTGATCCAGCATTGACTTCACTAGTGAGATATTTGATCCATGACTCTTCCAATTATGTATCTGGCAACATATTTATTGTTGATGCTGGTTCCACTCTACCTGCTTTACCTATCTTTTCTTCTCTCTAATTCATCTACGCCTTTTATAGGTCATTGTCAAATTGGAGCTAAATACTCTTGGCAAATTTTTAAGTATAATTATTATATAAAAAGTATATAATTTATGTATGTTTAATGAGTTTACACTAAGTATATACTTATTATACCTAATATGTGTGTGTGTGTATATGCTATACACTTTATACTCAATACTGATGAAGGTGAGAACAGAGTATTGTCAAGTGTAATTATTGTATAAAAGCATATAACTTATATAACTAAAAATAATAATATTTTTCTTATTTACAAAATATAATATTATAGAATACAACATATTTTCCTTTCTCTTTTACCTTCACTACCAACCTTCTATATTTTTCTCCATCTCTTTCTCCTTCTCCTTCTCCTCCTCCTCCTTCTTCCTTTAATTTATCAACAAAAAAAATGGCAAACTAAAATCTCGAATTCTACCATTGATGAAGTTTTGAAACTATAAAGTTGAAATTTGATTTTAAAAAATAAAAATAATTTCGAATTGGGTGCAGTTTCAAAAATTTGAGAACATCTTAAGAAGTTTGTATTTCAAACTTAGGATAATTTGGTGTTAGGTTTGATGTGGTTTTGAATAAAATTTCAGATTCAATCTTGAATTTCACCATGGATGAAGCTTGAAGCTTCAAAGTTGAAACTTGAATTTAGAAAATTAAATAAATTCGAAATGGGTGTGGTTCCAAAAGTTAGAGAATACCTTGGGGAGCCTATATCTCAAATTTAGAATGATTTAACGTAGATTTGATGCGGTATGGAATAAATTATATAAAAGTTGTATGAATTTAAGTCTGAATTGTTGCAGTCGTATTAAATTTGTATGAAAATTGTATACAATATTTATTATAAATGTATTAAATTTTAAAAAATGTAATATGAATTTTTATAAAAAATTTATATTATTATATACATATTTCATACCGAATTTGAGCGAATTTGTCAAGTCTTGAGCGAGATATAAACATTTTATACTGATATTATTATAATTTTCATATGCAAAATTTTGAGCGAGGCATACATATTTTATATTATTTTTTTTATACATAAAATTTTGAGAATTTTTTTTTAAAAAAACTGATATCTTGTTTTGTTAATTGAAATTTTTTGATATATATTATAATATTAAATGTTATTTATGTATATATAGGGATGTAAACAGGGCGGGTTAGGACGGGACTGCGCGGGGCAAGTCTTGACCTACTAAGATTTCGACCCGCCCTGCCCTGCTCCGTTTAGCTTTTATAAAAGAAATTGTCCTGGCCTACCCTGCCCTTCTAAGCCCTACCCCCCCCCCCCCCTCCCCCTCCCCCCATTTATATTATTTTTTTCATTTCTCTTTTTTATTTTTTCGCATTGCATCAAGATTTTTTTAAACTCGTCTTTTTATATATTTTTTAATACTGATATTATTTGTAGTGACCATACAATATTCGAAGAAAATATGTATTACATATATACTAATTTCTTTCCTTTGATTCAAAATATAACATTGCAAGAAAATATTTTGGTGGAACAGTTCATCAAAAAATTCAATTTGAATAACTAAATGAACTTAACTTACTAAAAAATGTTGATATATAATACTGCTATGTTAGCCGTTTAACAAGATATTTTGACTAAAAATTATGACAGAAATTGAAAATTTTATTTTATAGTAAATTGTGGCAGTTAAATTAGCATCAAACAGTCAAAAAAAGTTTATGTGAGATAAAGTTTAAACTGCTACTTTCAACCTAAATGTTAGATAAGAAAAAAAAAGAATAAAAATAAATGGGTCCTCTCTTTTTCTATTCAACCCAACTATTAATGTGGAACTTGCCAGCCCTACTCTGCCTACTAAAAAAATTCAAAAAAATTACATTTTGCCCGCTCTGCCCCTCAATGTGGAACTTGCCAGCCCTACTCTGCCTACTAAAAAAATTCAAAAAAATTACATTTTGCCCGCTCTGCCCCTCCCCCCCCCCCTATTTAACTCTTTCCCTTAGCCTTAAAAGTGTGGGTTCAATTGAATCCATAACTTTTAAGGTGAGACATAAATTTATTGATAAAAAATTATGGAATTTGAAATTAATAATAGTTATGAATTCATAATTTTAAAAATACAATGGGTTCAATGCTAAAATCTTAAGATTAAACCTATAAAATTTAAATCTCGAATCCGTCTCTGTTATCCTATTAAGAGTATGTCCCCCCGCCACAATTGTCATATATATATATATATATATATGAAATTTTCCCCTTTTGATTATTGTTGTGAAGAAGGAGAAGCAACGTGAAAAAACAATAATTGAGTTGTAAAGATTATAGAATCTATTGGAAGAAAATATAAAAACTGAATATAGAATTTGCTAATTAAAAATAAAATCTTATGGAGAATAAGAATGAGAGTGGCTCAGTGGCATAATAGAGAAAGTTTTTGCCTGAAAATTTGCTTTAATTCTCTCAATAATTATTTTTTCTATGTTTGTGTGAATTACTTTGCTTCTTAAAGAAGGAAAAGATAAAGAACAAAGAGAGCGAAAAGAGATTGCTCCTTATTTCTCTGTTAACTATTCCGAAAATATTATTGTCGGAGAAATTAAAACTTCAAATTTGATTAGTAATTTTTCTGATGGAGAATTCTTTGCTTCACCAATATCACAGAAATCGAAGCAAAAGATTTTATTAGCAATCTATTACTACCGAAATTCTCAAGCTTTTGTCTTTGTGTATTAATAACAGATTGATATACTGCAATTTCTTCAAACTTTAATCTTTGTATATCAATGCGGAATCGATACATATATCAGTATCAGATTTTTGATAATTTCAGAATTATTATGTACCAATGTATTGCTTTGTATATTAATATATTGTACAAATTTGTTATAATATGTATCAATATTTTCAGTGATGCATGAATATAAAATACTTATATTACTTTGTGTATCAATTTGGAAAATTTTTTTCAATTATTTAATTTATTGTCCATGTATTAGTATTATCTTGAATAAATTACAAATTGAAGATTACCCATTCATATGTTCATCAATGTTTGACAATTGTATCATTTTTTAAACATTTAACGTTATAGAATTCTGCAGATTATAGATTATTTGATTGTGTATCTGTTTTTTTTTTAAAATTTTGACTATTGAAACTGATGATACTGTTTTTATGTATTATATTTTGTAAATGTATCAAATTTTTTTATACTTATTAGTATGTATTAATATTTCTAGTGAAATACATAACTTCCATTTAGATAGATGAGTTTTTGATACACGTATCAGTATAAATTTGAAAACTTTTTTCAAATTTGCAACGATGATACACTCAAAGAAAATAGAAAATTTCTCCAAAATCTGCTATTTCAGATTTAGAAATTATACGGATGTGGAATTTTTGTTTAAAATTTTAGATATGGGAAAAAAATCCAAGATTATAAAAAGAGTAATTTACTCCCATTAATTACGCAACTTCCCTTAAAAAAATAAAAACACCAATTAAGGAGAAATTGCAGGGTTTAAAATTTAGATTAGTCATAAGAATTACAGTAAATTATATCAAAAAATAGAAAAATATGTTATTTTCTGTAATTTTAATAAATGATGCTATTTAATGTAATTATTTTATTATGTAGTAGTATTTATAAAAATTGCTTTTATGTTATTCTAGAGATAAACAGCTGATTATATTTAAGGCCGAGCGATCTATTTTGTAAGTTCCTTGAAAGAAAAAGCTAAAATATTACAAGTGAGGTATGTATGTAATTAAAAAAAAGAAGGCAAATTTAGTAAACTAGAAGGCCCACGGGCGTTGGGCAGTAATTAGCTCACTTTTTAATGATGGTTATATAAAAAAGAGTCAAATATACTCTCTGTTGTTTGATTTTAGGGTTAAAAATATTCTAACTATTAGTGTATTGACTAACAATTTTATTTTGCTGACTTGGAAAAAAGCCTAATGGGTAATACTTTCTTCCTTTCACTCGTTTTTCACCTCTCTCTGCCTAAATCAACAGGTCATAACAACAACTCTCAATCCTAATTCGTAAGCTATATATGATCAGTTATATAAATTCTGAATACCCATTAGTTCGATGCTCAATACTTGAGCAATTACCACAGACATAGTCATTGAGACATTTCTTAATCAACCAAATATAGCTACATATTTGAAGATCTAATAGAAGGGGCACTTGGATCTCCTCTACTTTGGCAGCTATGGAAAGACAAACAATCCATGGCTTATCCTTCTGGAAACAAACTCCAAATAGTTTGGAGCAAACACTTCAGTCAAAGCAGTGAAATCATAGTGTTTAATGAAAATCAATGTCCATTTTCAAGGAATCTTTTCTTACACTCATCAAAAACCCATTTCAAACTAGAGTATTCCAATCTAAACAATTTTTCTTTTCCTTTGATAACAGAATTTCACACTCATCATCTTTTCAAAACAGAAACTGAAGTCCTTTTTCACATTCTTAATGATCCATTTCTGATTTCTTTCTTCTAGATGGTAACCATCTCCCAAATCTTCGTCCATCCTCCTTCCAAATCTTTGTCCTCAATTTGATCTCCTCACATAAGAGGGTATCAAGATTCCACAATAAAAGTCCAAATCAGCAAAACAAAATTTTTTTAGGTAAGTTTTAATGTGACATGACATCTCTTGATTTTGAGGGGTAAAAATGCGTCAATACACTACCTATAAGGGTATTTTGAGCCCAAAAATCACACAGAGGGTATACTTAATACAGTTCAGGGATAATTTTGATATTTTTTCGGAAAAAAAAATAGACATGTACATATAACTCCCATGTAGAATTAATATATATATTTTATCTAATATTTTATTTAGAAACTTGCGCCTAAAAATAATGACATTACATAGTCAATTGTATATTCAGCCCTAAATATAACACCAATTATAATATTTTTTTTAAAAATAAATTGTTGAACGAAATATTTTTTTCTTCTAAATTCACGTTGTCTTATTAAAGAAGATCCAGACGCTCCGGGTAGATCAGTCATATAACTATGGTGGGGTGCTGACCCTGTTAATAGACCGTTTCGTTTGATCCAAAGAGTAGCCTCGAATGCAGGCCAAAGATCTGACTTAGAAAGGAATCGAATGACCCTTAGCACTAGGGCAACCCCACAGGACCCTAGGTACCTCTAGGTAATGAATTCCCAAGTCTTAGGGAGAACCCTTTGTTTGAACAAGGGGGGCAGGGTGTCCCATTAGGATATCCAACACAAGTACAGAATAGGGGTTCTCCTCAAACGAATAACTTGAGTCTACCTTCGAATACCCAGAGTTACCCAGTGATTGGACAGAATGCCCAAGTCCCTAAAAATGCTGGAATAGATGCTTCGAATGGCCAAGTGACAGGCCAGAATAGTCAGGAAAAACCACCACTGAATGTACAAGGGGGGTCAATGGCCAGAATTACCAAATCCCACAGCCTGTTGTGCCAGTGAAAGGAAGACTTAACCAACTACTTGATCGAACAAATGTATGGCCCTAGATTACAGAGAATTAATATGCCATTATATAGGAAACCCTATCTTGATTACATAGATAGGGACCACCCTTTTCCTAGGGGGTATAAAATACCTGAATTTACCTTGTTCTCAGAAGAAGGAAGTGTCTCAGCCTTAGAGCACATGGCTCTATTTACTTTCTAATCTAGGGACAAATGATGATTACCTGACCCCCAGTTACTGGATCTAATCCTCCACGAAAAGTAAGAAAGTCCGCATATTTTGACCAATTCAAAATCAGTAATGGGAAGGCGTTCATTTCAATATCTATAAACAGTGACAACTGCTCGGTCTATTTGATCGAAATAACATTAGATATATAACATATTTAAATAGAAAATAAACAAATCCTATTTTTAAAAAATCCTATTTGGGGTGGATTTAAAATGAATTAGAATTAAGAAATAGGATTTTAGGGGATATGAATACATATCTATAATACACCCTCTGTTCCATTTTAATTGTTAGGATAAGATTTGCATACTCATTAAGAAAAAATTAATAGAAATGATAATTTGACTAATATAACTTTATTATTTTTTTAAAAACTTACAAATAATAATTCTTTTCATGTTATAAATGTATTTATATTAGTGAATGTCTATAAAGGTATTTGTATTGTAGTGAGTGTGTATATTGTATTATAGTGAAGGTCTATCTTTTGAAGAAAAATTAGGAGGAATTATCCATATAAATGGATGAGTTTTCCATTTGGATTTACTCTCTCTTCTCTCTTTCTCTACGATATTTTTGTTCTTCCTTTATTATTTTATAACACGTTATCAGCACGAGTCTCTGTCTTGAGCACTCACTTTGAAAGATCTGAGGTAAGAAAAATTAAAATTTCTTTTTCGAAAGATGTATTACTTAACCACAGGAATGATATTCCTTTCGTGATATTGTTTCTCTACGACTCTACAATCTCAAAATTTGAAGGCTAAAGTATTATTTTTCTCTTCCTTTTAATATGACTAATCTTATGAAACTTGATTTTATTATTCTTCAAAGATCGGGCAAGAACTACCTTTCATGAGTGTTGGATGTTGAAATCCATATGGATGCAACGGGGCTTGGAGACGCCATTAAAAATGAAAATAAAGCATCAAACCAAGATCATGATAAGGCTATGATATTCTTGCGTCATCATCTTGACGAAATTCTGGAAATTGAATATCTCATGATTAAGGATCTACTTCTTTTGTGGAATAGCCTAAAAGAAAGATATGATCACCTGAAGATGGTCATCCACCCAAAGGCATGATATGATTGGATCAATCAAGACTATAAGTTTGTTCATGAGTACAACTCTTCAACATTCAGAATTGTTTCTCAATTGAAACTATATGGAGAGACTATTAATGATATTGATATGATGGAATATGTGGTAGTACTCAAAATTAATTGAGAGCTCCGAAAGAGCTAATGTGTTACTATTGTAGTAAGTCTCAAAAGTAAACTTATAAGTTTCAAAGACATTAAAAAAATAAATAAATTGAGACTATGAATTATAAGAAGATATAATATCTTCATATTACAACAACTGAAGCGGGTAATAAATATATACGTAAAAAATTACCCGCTGTTTTTTTTATTTGTAGTACATAAATACGGGTATGATGACGAAATCACATACGAAAGTAAACTAGAAATTTACTAAAATAAAGATAAGTCGGTATAATCGGTTGGTCATTCAGTTCAAATGTGATGTAAAAATAATTGAGAATTCACATTGGTTATATGTTGAAGAAATAAAAGATTCTTCAAGAATTCTCTTGTGTTGCTTGTTCTCGTGATAGAATGATCTTGATCAACTAAGATTTGAATTATATTTTTCAGAATTTTGAAACTTATAAAAGGGTGAATATGGGTCCGTTCACCTGCCATGTGAATCGTTTACTATTATATAATTTTAATAGATGCATCTATGATATGCATGTGCTTTGATATCAACTTGTAATTGGTTCTTGCAAGATTGTTTTCTCGAATTGTTAAATTAAGAGCACGATTTCATACTATAAAAATTATATTGATAATGTTGGTTCATATCTAAGTTGGTTTAGCAAAAATTGTGTGCCTTCAATTATAACTAAATCATTGGTTATGAGAACAAAATTCGCAAAGAAAATTTGGTATGAAATCGGTTTATTTAACATGTAGCAACACTTGAATGCATCAAGCCAACAAGGTCCCCCTATACAATTGGTTCAGGGTCAGGAGCCAAATAATTTCATTTAAAAATTTGAATGTGCGATATATGATTCAATTGCTCCACCACAACGCACAAAGATGGATCCCCAAATGAACTTGGAGGTAAATGTTAGTTTTCCTAGCATTAGGGGGAGAAGTGATTAGCAACTGAAAATTGAGTGTGGGATGAATTATCTAAATCCTCGGAAAAAAAAAATAATGTGAACTTAAAGTTCAAGAGATAATTCACTTGCAAAATATTGCAAATCAATTGCCAGATGTATTTGCTGACCCTATTTTATAATTCAGCTGCAAATGCTCTAATGAAAATTAGAGTACTTGAAGGACAAGTCTATGACACGCCTGAAGTGTGATAGATCAATCGATTCTAAAAATAGAAACTCCTTGAAGAAGGAGAAGAGCAAATCATCAAGATGGTCAGAATAATGAGGCAAGTGCTTTAAAAGGAGCACCATGACATAATACTTCATAAAACCTTGGAAAAGGTTCATGTACCTGAAACGATTAAAAATGAAGAGATCTTGATAAGTTATGTCATATTGGATCGATATCAAAATGATCGTCGATGATACCATTGATATAATATAGCGGTCAATATTATAAATATTGACGAGGATCTTGAATTCAAATCTGTCAAAAAGTATAGACATATAAATGATTCGCCAAATAAAAATATGCAATTCAAATATAATGTCAGTGGGTATAAATGGATTCTTGTGGCATAAAGGTTTTTCGCAAATCCCGACATTATTATATGGAGAGGTCCTCCTGTGGTGGATGCAATTATTTTGAGATTGCTCATAACTCTGGCAATACATGAAAAAACTTGATATGCGTATAATGAAATTATTTTCATGTCTAGATAGACAGTGAAGGATATATGAAAAACTTAAAGGATTTAAAAGGTTTTAAAGCGGTTCTATTGAATATCCCAATAGATGTGAGATCGCTTAACGTAAATAAAGATCAATTTCGATCTCATAAAAATGGTTAGAAAGTACATTATTTTAGTGCAATTGGTGTACTTATATATCCTGCTATTACTATCCATGAGATAATATTTTATAATATGCAGGAAAAATATAATTTCACTTTCATTAGTAGAGATACGAGTGAATGAAAATACTGATATGAGTTTATTATTTCTAACCAATATTGTCAAAGGATTGTTGGTTATGCAATGCAGGATAGTTATTTAATTTTATATGAAGATAATGCCGCATGCATAGCAAAACTAAAGGGAGAATTAGATAGAACGAAGCACTTCTCGCCAAAGTTTTTCTACACACATGAGCTCTAAAAGAATGGTGATATCAACGTGCAACAGATTCGTTCAAGTGACAATGTGGCTCATTTAATCACCAAATCTCTACCAACTGCAACTTTCAAAAAGATAGTTCACAAGATCGGGATGCAAAGATTCAAGGATGTTCTCATTACGGGGAGTTAATACGCGTTGTACTCTTTTTTTCTTACGAGGTTTTGTCCCATTGAGTTTTCCTTGTAAGGTTTTTAATGAGGCAGCCAAAATGCGTATTATTAGATATGTGTATTCTTTTTCCTTCACTAGATTTTTTCTCATTGGGTTTTTTCTAGTAAGGTTTAATGAGGCACATTATCTATAAAATAGACATTCAAAGGGGAGTGTTATAAATGTATTTGTATTATAGTGAATGTCTATAGAAATATTTGTATTATAGTGAATGTGTGTATTTCTATTATAGTGAAGGTCTATCTTTTGGAGAAAAGTTAGGAGGAATTACCCCTATAAATAGAGGGGTTCTCCTTCATTGTATTTCATTCCATCAAGAGAAATAAGATTTATTCTCTCTCTTCTATCTTTCTCTATGATATTCTTGTTCTTCTTTTATTATTTCATAATATTTTATATTTAGAATGACTTTAAATACTAAGGGTAGAATAGGAAAAACATGGTCAATTATTTCTTAAATTTTGAAACTAACAAGTATTTTATAATAATTATTTTTAATATACTTAACAATTAAAAATAGAACGAAGGGAGTAATACGTAGGATTATTTTAAGAAGAATAAGAGTCTTATTTATGGTTAACATTTTCTATATTAGTTTTTGTGCCTCATTTATTAATTTTGTACTCTAAAGTTTGGAGTGAATCCAGAAGATTAAATATACAGCGCATAGCTGGCAAAAATCAAAAGACAATTGAATATTAATGGAGGTTTTTTAATTGGAGCTAATGCGGATCCTACTTTAAGAAACAATAGTAACGTAATGACACACAGTAAAAATCAAAGTCATCTTACTTTTTTATATGTGATATTAATGTATTATTATATATTGTGTGATATACATTTTATGATTTTGATGTATTTCGATGTACACAAATTAATATTCATTTAATTAAATTAATAAATTATAGAGTTATAACAAGAAATATAATATCATGTATATTTTTATAGTATGTTTGTTTTCTTTATAATTGACTTACTCTATGTGTGTGCCATATCGTATAAGTCTTATCATTTATACATGTGGCATGTTTCTAAAGTCACCATTTATATTTATCTTTTTTTTAATTATTTTGTGAGCATTTTTATTTATTTTAAATTATTTTTTCTATCCCTTTATTTATTTATTACCATCTTATTTTTTCTATCCATTTATTTAATTATTAGCACTTAATTTTATCCCAAATGCCTATCAGTTGAAACAAATCTTCGAGCTTCCCCTTTTACCTTTTCATTTACCTAATCTTCCAGCTTCCCCTTTATCTTTTCATTTACCTAATCGTCCCCTGCTTCAAAAGCTCCAAGAAGACATCTTACCTGAGAAGATGAAAATGCCCTCACATATGAAAATGGAGCTCCTGCCAGAGAAGAAAAATGAATTACTATTTGTCCAACTTCATTTTCAAATCTCACATATGAAAATAGAAGGGACAGTGAAACGTTCAGCAAACTTACTGTCCTTGAGTTCCATAAACTTCTTGGAAAGATCAACAATTGTGTATAGAGATAGGCTCTCTATTGTTCACAGAAATGTCAAGTTTACTTGGAGAATGAAAACAGCTTCTCTAGAAAATTTCAAGAATGGTTATGGTAAAGCTGCCATTAGCGGTGATTTGGAAAGGTATTGAACTTTTTTTTTTGTTTTTTAGGATTTTATTTATAATACCAAGTGCTGTAACTAGAACACAAATCTAGGATTTTCAGGTTGTTATTCCTATGTATAAATCACTAATTTTACACTTAAATCCTAAACTAGACCTGTCTCTCCTGAACTTCTTTGTGTATCACACTGCCCATTTATAAGCACTTCTCTCTCCCTCCTCCCTCCTCAATCCGTCTTTCTGACATCATGTTAGTACTGAAATGGCAACATGAAATTAATATTTGCATTATTATATGAATACCTTGCCAACAGTAAAAAACTACATTGACCAGCCTTGTAATAGATGAAATTAAAAAGAGCTAATTTTCATCTTCTTTTATATATATACTAGAATACATTTTTACTCGATATTGTTGATTACAACATAAATAATTATTTCTAACCCCAATGGTTCAAAATAAAGATCGGGACATTCTGATATGAGAGGCATACAACAAAATTGCTATAACATATTATAATGTCATATTAATCCTGCAGCCTAATCATTTCTATCAAACTAGGGAACATTATTAGAAATGTGACCAAGTATGCAGGTCATTTTTACGATTAACATATTAATTTTGGACACAGTTTGCCTTGTCCATGATTGGCACTCATGACTCAGAGTACGACATGGAGATTCCTAATCCTGGAACTCAGCCAGAGGATATTGAGTAATCTTCTCAAAATTTCCTCTTAGAATTCTGTCAGAATCGGTATCCATCCATATGATATATATATATATATATACTATATACTATATACTATTTTGAGTTAATTTAAAGTGGCTTAAACCATAATCAAAGCATTCCTTACTTTCATGAGTTTCCTGCCAATATGATTAGTCAACAGACCACCATCAATAATAAAGCAAGTTAAAGAAGGGATAGATAAAGAAGAAGAACAAAGGAAAGAGAAAGAAAATCAAAGAAGAAGAGAAGAAGTTAAAAACGAAAGGAAAACAAAAGGTAAAATACCTATCACAAAGCATTTTTTCCTTCCTGATTTATTATTCTCTTTGCTTTAATTTCCATTTAACAACTTTATCTCTGTCATCCTTTTTCAACTTCACCCTTTCAAGGCAATCATATTTTCTCTCTGTTTCATTCTCCATTACCCTTCACTTCCTTCTATCTAATCTCAGTATATTAGGGACAATCCTCACTTCAATTTTTCTCATTTCTCTAATTTGATTTGATTAGCTGGTCAAGATTACTGTCCTTGAAAGTGTGATGGTAAGTTTCTTTTTCTTGTCTTTTTTTCTTGAATTTGAAAAATGGTGCCCATAAACAGTTCAAGAACTTGGGCATCATATATGAGCACAAAAGATTGTTCTCAAGGATTCTGCATATTATACTGGTCACAATGGTGTTATATAATCTTCCCACCTCCACCTATCAACGATGTATTCTCTTAGTTCTGTGTTATTTGAGAGTTTAAATTTCTCTTCACTCAGCCTCTTTTGCCTTCTTCAATGAGTTCGAAGAATCTTGAACTTTTGAGCACCTCTGAGTCACTTTGACTTCCAGGCCAGTCAGCTAAAATATTAAGGAATCTCATATCAGGGTCAACAATTGCTTGCAAAAGGAAATTAAGACACAAATTCAAAAGTTTTAGATTAGGTTTAAAAATAAGAACTGTACCTACTCTTTTATTATTTTTATACTCCTCTTTACTTTTTTACTTCCCTTCTCAATTTAAAAAATGAGAAGAATTATACATACCTTTTTTTTTATATTCACAAAGAGAAGTGACGCAAAAATAAAAGGGATGGGGTCACGGGATTAGCATGGAAGGATACAACTACGAAGCACAACAAAAGAAAATAATGTCACATTTTCTCACTACTCACATACAATATTCAGCTATTAGAGACTAAAGCAAATAGATAAAGTTCGATAATACATAGCACAAATACTTGAATACATTCTGACGTTCTTACTTGATTTTTTTTTAGAAAGGTTCTTATTTGATATTATTGAGTACAACATCTTCATAATTATTTCTACCCAAATAGCTCAAAACAAAGACTGGAACATTTTAATATAAGAGACATAAAATAAGATTGCTATAACATATAGCACAGAAGAAAGTAATTCAAACAGGAGGCGAAGAAGTCTAAACTGGTCACAGGAGGAACTGTACAACAGTTGAAATATTGAAATCTTGACAGAAACACTGAAATCTTGACACGAGCTACCGAAATTTAAACGTCTCGTTAATCCAGTAGCCTAATCATTCCTATCAAGATAGGGAAGATTATTAGAAATGAGAACAAGTATACAGGTCATTTACAGGACTAGGGTATTAACTTTGGGCACGTAATTTTGTCTTGTCCATAGTTGGAACTTATGACTCAAAGGATGACATGGAGATTCCTAATCCAGGAACTCATCCAGATGAGGCTTAGTAATCTACTCGAAGCTTCCTCAAAGAATTTTGTTGGACCCGGTATCAATCCAAGTCTCCCTTTAACTGATAAGTTTCAATCACAAAGAGAAGTGATGTGAAAGCAAAAGGGAGGGTTCATGGAACTAGCATGGAAGGATGCAACTACGAAGAACAACAAGAGAAAATACAGTCACAACTTTTCATAACTTAAGCAGAATACTCAGACCAAAGAAAATAGATAAAGTACGAATACATTCTTAGGTACTTCTTCCATATTGTCAATTGCAACAGTAAGGGACAAGGGATTTAGAATCATCATGAGACTCATTTCTTGACTCTACAAAGTTTTCACTAAACTCATATTAAACAATCATAGTCATACAAGAAACTAACTTAGGCTAATATAACTAATGTTTTATTTACATTGGATATTTTTACTGAAATGAAAGAACCAGAGATAATAATGAAATGGCAAGAAAGTTTGAGAAATGTTACTTGATTCGGGTCAGTGAACTGATTAAGGAAGGCCTGGAATGTTTTTGAAACTCTCTGATCCAGAAAATAACCTAGGATCCTTAGCTTAGAAGGATAGTGGAAGTTAAATTCATGGGAACTTACCACTTTCAAATTCAAGGAGACAGATGGAGGATCGGAAGTTGAAACTGATGGACTCTTTGTCCATTAGATCGGCGACGTTGCCAGCGGAGACCGGAGGTCTTCGAGTCTCCACAATTGGGGTCAGAGCTTCGAGCTCTATTCCCATGGGAAGGGAATATAAGCTTCAACAGAGACTGTAGGAGGGATGACAGGTGATGTGAGGTGAGGGAGATAGGGAAGGAACTGGAGAGAAAAGAAGGGAAGAGAGGTTTGAGCGGCGATAGGCGAAAAGAATGATGTTATGTTTTGGGGTGTAAACTGACTTTGAGTTGAGGTGCCTTTTTTATTGTAGTCAAGGGCATTTTCGATTTTTCATTTTGTGTTTTCATTAGTATGCTTGTACAATTAGCCTTTAGAGATTGTACCTTTGCTTGAACAGGCCAAAAATGCAGAATCTTTATGAAAATTGAATGTATAAATATTTTAATTTTCAATTGTTGAGTCTTAAATGCTTTTTACACTTGAATCCTCGTGCATTTTCAACTCCCTTCGGTGTTATTGTCAAAGACTAAATTTTTTTATGAGTACCAAAGACCCAATCTTTCAGCAATAAGCTTATTTTTCCATAGAAGTTCCGTTCTAGCAATAATTAATTAATTTCTATATATAAAATTAATCTTATACTATAGTGAAATTAATTTCTATATATATAAAAAATTAATCATAAAAATTTATTATATATAATCTATCCTATAGTGAAATACTTTATTTGCAGTATATAATTTTTTTAAAATAAGTTGGTACTATTTTTCATCATTATATAGAATCGTAAGTTTGTTCTTCTGTCCACTACATAAGAATTTGACAGTAGAACTCCGCGTAATCATAATTACTTTTGGTCAAAACCTGATAATTAATTATGAGATCAATTCACCACTACTAATGTTTTTCGAGTAAACATCATTCTTTTTGGACATAAAACAAAAAGGCCTAATTAATTAAGTACTCTATGTTGTACTAATTCATGTACGAAAATATTACGCCCTACATTCACTTTTACTTGTTTGTCGTTTAAATATAATATTTAACATGAATATTTTATTATAATATTTTAATTAATTGATGTTCAATGTTAGATGTTGAAAAATAATTTAGGAAATAAGATTAGTTGACGATAAAACATGAAAAATAAATATCTTTCTCTTAATATGTTTAAAGTAACAAATAAAAGTAAAAATATATTTTTAATACTAGGGAACGTGGCCGCACTTCGCGTGAGTGTTTAGATATCTATATTTGAATCAATTCTCTTTCCGATTAATTATGTTGTTGATATGTTATCCGATCATATCATTATCTCTTGTTTTCATTTGATTAAGAAGATTCTAATGTTGACAAATAAAGAAGGTTATCAAGTTAACATCTATTAATTAATGGATAGTATATTCTGAATAAATAAGTCAAAAAATTATTCGCTAATAACTATTTCATTTCATTTCTATTATACTAAACGAGTATTTGATAATAGAATTTGATGGATACGTGTATTTTTTATAGGGATACAAATCAATGTTGAATTAATAAATAAATACATCACAATGGAGTTGTTTAATATGAATTGATACATAATTGTACGACACTCAAAATAACATGAAGTTTCCTTTTGTTTTGAAGAGAGAATTTGGTAAGTAGAAAGGGTTAAGTAATTTTTCAAATAGAGTAGCAGTTGTAAATTTTGAAAGTGCAGTTGCAGATGTAGTACAATGTGCAGGCTAAACATAAGTGGATAACAAAGAAAACGAAGGCGGTAAAAGCTGTAAAAGCAATAATCAAGCAAAATACTTAAAATCAAATTCAAATTTAACATCAGAAGGGATTGGGAACAACCAAAGTTACATGTGGAAGTTTAACCAAGAGAAACAGTACAAACATGCAGCAAATTTTCTCGTACAGCGGGTCCTTTGATGTTCCCTAACATAAGCATATTCAAGAACATGTCGCATCTTCTGCTAAAGTTGATGTGCAATAACATGCTGAGTCTCAAATCAGAATTGAGAAACCTACCAATTCCTCTCTTCCGCCAAAAATTTAATCGTATATTATTTTTAAACTAAAACACATATACTTAAAAGCTCGCGCGAAGCGCGACCACTTTTCCTAGTTTGCATATATAACTGAACATAATTTCATTGACACAGATTCTTCATTAAATATATATCAGAATATATATATGATAGTCTTTTTTTTCATTAAATTTTAGAATTGGGGAGGTTATATAAATACAATTTTTTAAAATTGTAATTACAAAAATTATATTTTTTTCTTAATTACATAATATACAATATATACCATTACATGGTTAAATGCATAATTATTGTAAATATGAAAATTTTCTATAAATGACATAAGCAATAATTTCTTTCAAAATTTAAGTAGATTAAAATATGATAAAAATTTAATATGTATAATTATATTTAACATCATACATATACTAAATATGCTAAATATGTGTTATTATTATTATTATTATTATTATTATTATTATTATTATTATTATTATTATTATTATATATATATATATATATATATATATATATATATTTTTTTTTTTTAAAAAAAAAAATTATTCATATTATCTTCGTATTCATCATCCATAAATTTTCCTTTTACTTTATTCTTTCACATATAAAGATTATGAATAATATAAATATTAGACACCATATGCTATATATTATATTATGCACTTATATATATATATATATATATATATAATTAAAGCATATATGTGCATCTATTTTTTAATTATGCACAATTTTTATTTAAAAAATTTTATACTAGAAATTTAACACCAAACGTATACTAAATATGTATTATTATATACTTTTTTTAAAAAAAATATATTTTTTCATATTATCATCATATTCATCATCCATAAATTTTCATTTTACTTTAGTCTTTCACATATAAAGATTATGAATATAATATATATTAGACACCGTATACTATATATTATATTATGCATATGTGTATCAATATATTATGTAATTGAAGCATATATGTGCATCTATTTTTTATATTATGCACAAATTTTATTAATACAAAATACCTTTGATGAATCTTTGGATGAATTCACCTTTATTTAGTAATCTTAAAATATTTCAATAAAATAAAAGTAAATTTTAACAAAATCACAATTGATTTATAAAAGATGAAGAAGAGAGGGATTCTTGTGAAATCAAATAAAAATAGAGAAGAAAGAGGGATCTTTTGGAAAAACAAATATGGAGAAGATAGATGAATTTTTGAAAAAACAAAAATGGAGAAGAGAGAGGAATCATAGAAATTTTTGAAAAAATAAATATGGAGAAGATAGGGGGATTCTTGGATTTTTGGAGAAATTTTTGTAAAAAAAAAAGATGGAAAAGAGAGTATTTTATATTATTATGTGTATCTAAATTGTTATATTAGGTATATGATCTTTTTATATTTAATTAAAATTAATATTTTAGAAAAGTAAAAGTTGTACAAAATGTAATTAAAAAATTAAAATATTAAATAGTTGTACTTATGTAATTTTATTAAAAAAGTTATAATTTTGTAATTATAATTTTTTTCAAAAAAAATTGGTATTTGGGTAAAAAAACCTTTAGAAAAATATTTCAAAAAGCCCAAATTTTGTCCTAAATAGATTTGAAAAAAACAAAGAATATACACTCATACAGGGAGTCTGATAAGCCTAATGACGCCATACATAAACAACCATCGAAAAAAAAAAGGAAAATGGTTAAATTTACCCCTTTGCTTTTGAAAATTGACTAAGTTTACCATTCGCCATACTATTGAGTCATATTTACCTCTGTCGCTATGAAAGTTTTCATTCATACCCTTCATTTAACCCAAAAAAAAAAAATTCAAATCAATATAAATGACCTATTTTTAAAAATAGAACACATATTCTAATCTAACCCGCCCTCCCCGACCCGTTAACGTAAGAATATACCTATATTTTTCTTCTTTATTATGAGAATAGGCTTTTGGTTCTTTCTGGTCTTCTTCTCCCGAGCTTCTCTGCTGCTTTTTTCATCTTGTATGAGCTTCTCTGCTGCTACCACGCCCATGACCAACACCTCTAACTGATCTGAAGACCCTTCATCCTTTAGTTCAACTATCTTATAACCAAACAACACTAATTCACATATTGTTATTTGTTAAGATGTTGTTACAAAAATGAATTGAGAGTCAATTAGTTCTCTCTCTCATTATACCTTTGTAAATTTTTGGCTTTATATTCAAATCAAAACGTATTTTGGCGGGGAGGGAACACAGAAAACAGTGGGGCAAAAAAGCTGTTGTGAAGGTAAGGGTAAAGCTTCATGTATATATTTAATCCTTTGACGTATCTGTGGTGATTTAATTATATAAGAAAAATATGCTCCATTTATTTATTTTATATATGTAGTATTTAATTGCATACACGAATAGCAGCGGAAGCAACACGAATCAAAATCAAATGAAGTGGACATCAAGGAATGAGAATATGCAGAGTTTTGGAGGAAATTATGTAGAGGGAAAGAGAGAAGATGCTGCAGGAAGAGATGGAAAGAGAGCAAGCTAGCAGTCGCAAGAATTTCAATAGCTGAAATTCTTATGTTAGACGGGTCGGAGCGGACAGGTTAGATTAGGATATGGTTTCTATTTTAAAAAAAAATGGATCATTTATGTTCGATTTAGATTTTTATGTTAAATGATCGGTATGGATGAAAATTTTGATAACAGCAGGGGTAAATATGACCCATTAGTATGACGAATTGTAAATTTAACCAATTTTCAAAAGTAGGGGGTAAATTTGATCCTTTTCCAAAAAAACAATCATTCCACCATGTAAGGTCGTCGTGTCTCCGACTATTAGGGATCCTATTTTTATATCAATGCGATATATATTTTATTAAATTATGTATTAACGAGAGAAAATCATTAAAATATTTATGTAAATAGATATAATTCGTGTAATCGAACAACCCATAAACAACCCTCTTCTTCTTCATTTTCATCACCTAAGCCACCAAAATCTCCGTAATTGCCGTCATTACACCATGTCAGCAGCTAGTGGTTCTTCCTCGCTATTACACCGACTAAACTCCATCTCCACCTAAACAGAACTGTCATCCACCAGTCAACGTTCCGAAACACCTTTCTTCCACCGTAAACTCTTATAAGCGCCGACAAATAAAGCCAAAAACTCTAGCAAAATACAACTTTCTTCAAACATAAATAGTTGTCCTCGAACGACTTTTGGGAGATTCCTAAATCTAAAAGGAGAGATTTTAAGAGAATAAATAAGAGAGGGGGAAAATGATATGAGAGAGAATGAGATTGAAATTGTAAGTTTTTGATCAGACCGTCCTATTTTGATGTGGTCTTTAATTTTTACTCCTCAACATGATCAGTTATAATTTTTGTCTTTTAATATTTTAAGAAATAAAAATAGAATTTAAAAATCCCTAATATTTTTTAAAATAATCACAAGACAAATAAAATTCACAAAAGGAAAAAAGAAAACCACAAGACAACTTCTGTCCCAAGGCACAAATTTAATTAGCAAAAGTTTATGCTATTAAACTTCTGCTCGTAGGCACAAGCTTCCTACTAAACTTATGTCTCAAGATATAAATTCATGTTATTGAACTTATGTTCAAGGTACAAGTTCATGCTACTGAACTTAAGCCCAAGGCACAAGTTCATGCACCTTAACTTACTTTGAGGCATAACATGTGTGAATTTTATGTTTTAAGGCATAATTGGGCAAAAAGTTATGCTTTGGGAATTTTATTCTCGCCTTGCAATTTATTTTTTTGTTGTTGTTAATGGTATTTTTGATCACTTTTTTATCACTTAAAGTGTTGAAGGACAAGAATTAACGATCACAAATTTAAGGAATAAAAAATAAAGATCACCCCAAAATAAAGACATTTATGCTAATAACCCAATTTTAAAAGAAAATGGCACCGTGTATCAATTAAACCATGGTTTAAGAAGCTGGCAATGAATGGTTATTTCACATTTTTTGGGTCATTAAAACTTGTACCCCATAACCTATAAATAAGTCATTTAAAGTAGAGAAATTTACATAAATGACATACTTTTTGATCGAAAATAGGTTTTTATAGTTTCTTTTTATTTAATTATAATTTATGATCAATTTGGGAAGTATTCATTTAAAAAGTTAGGGTATTTTATACTCCTTCTGTTTCAAAATAGGTGGTGTTTTAGCCTTTTTGATTTTATTTCAAAATAAGTGGTGTTTTATATAATCAAGAAGACATTAATGACGTTCTTCCAATTTTACTCTTATTTAAATGGAGAGAGTTTTACATAACCAAGAAAATAGTAAAGAGTTACATCTTTTTCAAGATATTTATTAAAGGTAAATTGGTAAAAATATATTTTACTTTCTAAAAATGAGTAATTTTCTTAAGGGGTGTATCCAAGCTAAAAACACCACTTATTTTGAAACGAAGGGAGTATTTGGATACAGATACACTAATTAATGTGTTGAGTTAAATATGGAATACTATCTTTTTAAAATGACAAATTATAAAAAATATGCTAGAATTAATACATGATCTTCCATCTCTCTCTCTCTCTCTCCTCTCTCTTTGCCCTCTCTCGCCCCTCTATCTCTCTCCCTCATTCTTTCCCTCCCGCCCTCTCTCTCTCCCCCCCCCCTCTCTTTCTCTCCCTCTTTGTATATCGTATTTTCATCCTTCTCTATTTGTATTTATATTTTTTTGAGGTATTAGACAACTGTATTTATTATATTCATACATGCATTTAGGTTGTATCCTCTATCTCTCTGCATGATGTATTTTCACCTCTCTCTTAGTATTTTATATTTTTTTGATATGTCAGACGACTGTATTTATTGTATTAATACGTGCATTTATGTTGTATTCATTCGCTCTAATTTAACTTGTATTCATTCACTCTTTTATCACGTGTATTTTTCGCTCTTATATCGATCTGTATCATTCGTGATACAGAAAAAAAACACAAAAAATAGAGAGGGGGAAAGAGAGAGAAAAGGAGGGGGAGAGAGGGATAGAGGAGAAAGAGAGAGAACGAGAGAAATAACATAGAATGAGAGAGGAGAGAGGCAGCGAAAGAAAGATGGAGGAGAGAGGTAGGGGAAAGATGGAGGAGAGAGTGGAGAGAGAGAGGAGAGAGGCTAGCGATATTGGAGAGAAATTAAGATATTTCTTTTTTCTTATTTTTTTAGTAAATACAAAAATAAAAGTCAAAAGTTAAAGTATAATTAATAATTATAATTATTTAAAACTACAGTTATATATTATTAAATACTTTTATATAGTTGCTATATTATGTAATTTTTCCTCTAAAGTACAGGCCCAAAATTGGCCATCACACTTTACTTTTTACATTTTCAAGACCCTTGCGACCAAATGAAGTTGGACGCCAGAATTGGGCCAAATTTGACTTCTCGAATGAGGCCCATCCTTTCCCTGTCCATATATTCATATCATATGATCACCAGCAACCACTAGAACTGAAGGTTGCAAAAATCACTGTTCACCAACAAAATCAGGAAAATTAGCTATCGATGGCCTCAGCAATGTTAAAGAGAACAACAATGATGAAGTCTATGGTTCAAAGCCTGAGATCCTACGCTTCTATTTCTGTAGGGACTGATCTTACTGTAGCTGCACCAAATGTTTCTCTACAGAAGGCTCGATCTTGGGATGAAGGTGTCTCCTCCAAATTTTTTACTACCCCTGTCAAAGATATCTTCAAGGTGATCATGAATATACTCAAATCCCCTTTTAAAAATATAATCCCTTTACCTAGTATTACCCTTTTCTTGTTTCTTCACCTTCGTTATTTTGGTTCTTGATTTCTCACTATGTTGTATTTTGTTTGGTGTTCAGGGTAAAAAAGTTGTAATCTTTGGCCTTCCTGTAAGTTGACTTTCGCATATATATTGCCACTGATTTATAATTTTCATTTCTGGGCTTAGGAGTAGTTCTTAGATTAATTTTTTTTGTTCTTTTAATTGGAATAAAGAAAGCGGGGTTGTCAAATTATGAGAATTTGATTGTCCAATGTAAGAATTCACACACTAGTGTTGCGTTTTGGATCTGTCTTAGAGTGAAACCTCTCAGGTTTTGCCATTTTAGTTCTGGAATTTTCTTTATCTTGCTGCTGTTTGACAACTGCATTTCTGTTGAAGCCCTCAAATTGTCAACTTTGTGATACATTGATGGTTGTTTAATCTTTTATTTTTCGTTTATGATGTTTTTTATTTGGCAGAGGTGAAAAAGTCTTTTCTTTTCATTGGGATTAAAAGGTAAAAAGTCCTAATAAGACATCAATGAACAATAACAACTACTACGCCTCAATCCCAACCAAGTTGGGTGTCCACTGTATGAATCCTCACGGACCATGTAGCTCCATTTAAGCCTAATAAGATATCAAAGTGGTATATTTTTCTCTTTCTCTTTTTACTTTCAATACAAAATACTAAATTGATCTTTCGTACTTTCTAAGCAAAGTACTAAATCAAGACGATATCTGATGACTAAACTGCAGTGAGAAGCTTTACTTGTTTAGTGTTTTGTCTTCTTGGGACTACAGATGAATGCTGCTACTACTTTACGCCAAATTTTCAGAATAGTTTAATATTGTTAATCCCAATTGTTACATACTATTGATTGCACATATTTTCTTCTGGAGGAACAATAAAACGTGACACAAATTTAATACCTTTTTTTATTATTATACATACGTGACACAAATTGTATTTTATTTTCGTACTGATTTTGTTATGCTTTACTTGAGCTGAGGGTTCATCAGAATCAGTCTCTCTACCTTCACATGTTGGGGTAAGATTACGTATACATCACCCTTCCGAGACTCCAGTTATGGGATTACACTGGGTTTGTTGTTGTTGTTGAGAGAGAGGGGAAGGGGAAATGGCGAACGGGATTACCAAATAGATGGAAGTTCATGTAGCGAACCAATTGGACTACCATGATTCCCCAATTTAATACCATTATGTTATCTGAATTAAAGTAGAAAAGGGGCTCTAATCTACAATAGAAGATCGAATAAACTGATACTATGAAATGAATATAGGATTGAATAAAATGATGCCAAGAAACGATGAAATAAAGAAAGGCTTCATATTTTTATTGATGGTTGTTGTAGGAACTTTGCTTCATAAGAGGTCTTCTTGCATAGCCATTTGCTTAATATCTGGTTGTCTTTATTTTCTTAGTTTTATGTCTTCCTAAAGTTATTACTTGTATAATTTCCAGGGTGCATACACTGGAGTTTGTTCAATGCAACATGTACCTAGCTACAAGAATAACATTGATAAGTTCAAGGCCAAAGGAATCGACTCTGTGATCTGTGTCGCTGTGAATGATCCCTATGTTATCAATGGCTGGGCGGAAAAGCTACAAGCAAAAGAAGCTGTAAGTTACTCTGCCATGCCTTATCATCCTTGTCTTTTCCTTTATGCAAATGTGATCTTCACTAATTACTACTTTGAGCTTTCTACTGGCCTTGGAAGACCTGAAGTACTTATTTTTTCTCAATTCTCAGTAGAAGTAAACATATTTTGGTAAATCAACCTTCTCAATCATGTATCTTGTTCAGGGAGCTGAATCTGTTTGCTGAAGTTTAATTTATCCTTTTTGGCAAGACTTGGACTGCCAAAGTTTCTTTTTGTGCCCAAGGGATTTTGTTTAGTGGTAAGAGCTCAGAGAGTGGTGTGTGGGTTAAAAGTGCATATCACGAGTTTGAACCCCGATGTAAATTAAAACCTTGGTGTTTTTTAAGTAGAGAGGGGTAGAGGGCAGTCCATTATTCAATGACTTCCAAACTATGTGCCAACCAGTCCTTGGAGATTTCTTGGTTATGAGGGGTGGGTTTGGGCTTGTAGGGAAGGGGGTCAAAGAGGAATGTGGAGCAGATCTTACTTTTAAGAAACATTTATGTTGATGACAATTGACTTTTTTTTAAAAAAAGTATCTGATTGATAGGAAATTGAAGCCGCAGCTAAAGGAATGAACTACTATTTACATTCCTCTACATGTTCAAAGATATTGACTCTGACCATATGATAATACGTTCCAACTTAAATTCTTTGACCATACAACAATGTAGTCGTCTGCGAGGGTAGAGTGTACGTAGACTTTACCCCTAACTCACAGATAGAGAGACTGCTTCTATATTCCGATAGACTCTCAACTCAAAAAAAACAATCCAAAATAGTCCAGAAAAAGAAGTAACTGTAGTACAAGAAACAACATATAATAACAAATATAGCATATAGTAATAGAAGAGAAACTACAACAAAGCAATACGACAATGAAGCTACAAGGAATCAAGAGATAGTAGCAGAAATTGAAGGACAAGAAATTACAGGAGCAATACTATGACTACTAATATGAACGGACAACAGGACAATGCGCTGCTACTTTTAACATTCTACCCTAATCCATGTCCATACCCTCCTATCTAAGATCATGTCCTGTGTAAGCTGAAGTATTCTCCTAAATACTTCTTTCATCTACCTCTACCTCTCTTGAAACCTTCCATAGTTAATCTCTCACACCTCACTGGAGCATCCTGTATCTCCTCTTCACATGCCCTTACTATCTCATACTTGCTGCACCCGTCTTTTCCTCCACCGAAGTCACGCCCATCTTGTCCCGAATATCCTCATTTCTAATCTCTCCTAGTATGGCCACACAACCATCGCAACTACCTCATTTTCGCAACTTTGATCTTCTAAATGTAAGAATTCTTGACTGGCCAGCACTTCGCCCATTCAACATAGTTGGTCTAACAATTACTCTATAGAACTTACCTTTTAAGTTTTTATGACAACTTCTTGTCATACAAGACTTCAGAGCTGGAAATCTGTGTAGGTGGGCTGGCGTTGATCTGTGACTGGACAATTTATTTTGTAGCAGATCGAGGATGACATAATTCATAAACTGTATGAAGCATAAAAAAATACAGCCTGATGTAGATTGTTATGTGCTTTAACTCTCTTTGACTTGAGTTTGGCTAGTGATAACTAATAAACTGGGGTATTAGTTAGGATGTCATTTTGCATTTGGTGGACAGTGTCGAAAGAAAGGAATGATAGATATTTTGAAGGCACTAGCAGTACTATCCAGAAAATTAGGATGAATTGTCTTAGCTTGTTTTTTTTCGGTGTAAACAGAATATGTGGGAGGAAGGAGGGGAGTTAGTAGTTCTAATTAGCAATCTATAATTGTATAGGGTTCTGTGCAGGGATTTAAGCACCCTTTTGCTACTTGTAAAGTTTCCAAGTTAGCGCCTTTTTCTTGGGTGGCTAAGCTTTTTACTGAATACAACTGTTACTGTCTCAAAAAAAGAAAAAAAGAAGCTAATAAACTTGGGGTATGACAGATAACCAAGAGAGATCAATGATTAAGATTCTTGCGATCCTGTTATTTAGCCATCCGGCGATGTTGATGTCACCTTGTTTTATGACCTTTACATCTGAAA
The DNA here is from genome assembly GCA_035772735.1 of Datura wrightii. Classification (NCBI taxonomy): domain Eukaryota; kingdom Viridiplantae; phylum Streptophyta; class Magnoliopsida; order Solanales; family Solanaceae; genus Datura; species Datura wrightii. The sequence continues at coordinate 116,575,368 of JASDFA010000019.1, forward strand.
TGGCATTCCAATTATTAGTTGATGTTGCATTTATTGAATTGCTTCTTATGGGTAATTTTGATAGCATTATAGATCTCAGGGAATTTCATGCTATCAACTGTTTCTCCAATTATCATAGTAGTACCTTTAATAGTTGTTCATTGTACTTGCTCTAACAATGAGGATGAGTCTGGTTGAGAGAATACTATTTTACGATGCAGATTGAGTTTTATGGTGATTTTGATGGAAGCTTCCACAAGAGTTTGGACTTAACAATTGATCTCTCTGCTGCTCTGCTTGGACCTCGATCTCATAGGTAAGGGAGTCAATGTTATAAGATCATTATGTAATTCATTGCTTCGTGGTGGCTAAATAACTAAAGATTCTACATCCAACAATTGGCAATGCCAAAATTGATAATGCCAGTGAAAATGTGCAGAAGTTGAAATTAAGTCCTGAACTAACATGGGGAAGTGGAGGCAGTTGCTTTTCGTTAGGACCATATGTGTACACATAAACATGTATGTGTGTATATATATATTATAATTTGTTGATTAACATTGTTGTTGTTGTTGCTGCATAGGTGGTCTGCATATGTGGTTGATGGGAATGTTAAGGTTCTGAATGTTGAAGAAGCTCCTTCCGACTTCAAGGTTTCTGGCGGAGATGTTATCCTGGGACAGATCTAGATTTGCTTCTAATTAATCGCCTTTTTGTCCACTGTCGAAAAAGTTCTGCATACAAAACGTTGTAATTTCAGTTAATAAATTATAATCAATCGCCTAACAAGTTAGTTTGAGGTTTTGAGCTATTTGCAGTTCTAACGTTTGGTAAGTTGTTAATCCATGAAAATATTTGTTGTAAATATTATTAGTTAATTGTGGATGTCCGTCCATAACTTTTAGTTATAACTCCCACCATTATGAGTAGTAATACCCACACATCCACTGCCTATGCATTGATCTTTCACGCCCCTTGATTTCTCCCACATTCTCAAGGATTAATGTCATGTTTATGACAACCATCATATAAATAGAGGTCTTGAGGATGAAATTGTACATACTTGAAAGAAGAAAAATTATCTTATATTGTTCTATCATTGTTTCTCTTGTTCTTTATGTTGTTTCTTTACATTGTTGTTTTGAGCTTTATCTTACAACACGTTACCAGCACGAGGTTCTAACCAAATTCATCATCTCGAGGTTGAGTTTATTTTCTTTTTCAGAACAAGGTATCACGCCCCGCCTTGGGAGGCATGACTGACACCTGGTGCCCTACTAGGACCTGAACTGCTGGATTAGCTGAGCCTGAGCACTTCTGGTGCCAGGCTGGCTCTAACTCTTGATTCAAGAAAATGACGGGCTATATAACAACTGTATATACAGCCTCCGGCTGACTAGGCCTATAGCCACCTGTAAGAAAACAACAGCTACCCAGAACAACTGAATCAATAGGGAACCTATGCGGGCCGACAATGCCACCATGCTGTCTAGTTATTTCTGAATCAAGAAAACAAGTGCTAAACTGCTACGTGACCGACAAGATCACCACTACCAACTAAATAAGGCCCCACACGACCATCATAACAAACTAAAACATACACACGGCCTCACATGATCGGTACAGCTAACCACAGGGAATATACAATCTGCAAGCCTCTAAGAATACTGATAAGATGGTCGGGACAGGGCCCCGGCCTACCCGTACTGTACAACAAAAGAGAAATAAACCTCTAGCTGTTAAGCTCCGGATGATAGGAGTTGATGACTCTGTGTGCTCATACCTGTTGATGCGGCGTCCTGCTATTTATCAACTTAATAAGTAACATATATATATAGCATACAAGAACCTATACCAGCCCCCATAAGCCAGAAGGTGTCAATCAACATGCAATCTATATACCCCTACCCGGGTCAAACCATCCAAAAATAAATTCACTCCACTCACCTAATAACTACGAGCACCCCTCCGGCCCCCTGGGTATGCAGCTTGGGCTCTCTGGGCCACTGACTATAACTGTATCTGAGTCCGGAGGACTCCTGTAACTGTAATCTGAGATCTGCATCTGTAATCTGTAATTTGTGCCTTGGGCGCAAGCGCTCGACAGGGTATGCTATAATGCTGATCAGTCTGCTATGGGGAATGCTGCATCCCATTTTTGTCCTACTACGGATGGCATGCCACTCCTTGGAGTGACGTATCCTCGTCCTCTGGTGGGCGAGTCGACACAACTATTAACCTTGAGGCGGCAAGGAAGCTCTAAGGATGCCCACATAAAACAACCAGGTCTCAACAAACAACAATAATCACATATAACATGTATAATAAATCTGATAATACTGTTCATGTTCTGACATTCTGTTTTAAACCTCTTACTGAATTAAACTGAATCTGATACTGAGTCTGGATTGATATCTCATTGTTTGGTACAAATTTACTGACTTTTATTCTGAATATGGCGTAATAATACAAACATACTTAATACTCGGCTTCTGAAACTTCCTTCTGGAATTTGTTCTATTTTATATACTAGAATTACTAACTTGCCGAAGAAACTGGCTTTACATACCTCAGTTGTCGGCTTTCCGGCTAACTGGCGGAACTCGGCCAATATTCAGCTATTTCTTCCAACTGTATTCACATTCATAGCAATTAGAACTAAATTCATCAATATTCCGGAAGAAAATGCTACTTTGAATATATATATAGCCCAAACTTTGACTTATCGGAAAACAACCAAAAACTCGCTATTTCTCGAAATTCCAGAAGGGAGAAATACTCACTTTAGGGCTAGAAGTATATTGACACTAATTTGGAGCAATTCCACTTACCTTAGCTCGGTAGGACGATGATTCACCGGTCGAATTTCACGAAACTAACTCCACAGGAATGCTCCATGCGGCTAATACTTCACTACCCAAGATTAATTCGAGTTTGGACTGCGTTTAATAGTGTAAATGAAAGGAATTTTGAAGGAACTCTTCGTACCCTCTGTTTTCTGGTTTGTTTTCTGGAAATTATGATAATTATCTTTAAAAAACCGAAGTGGGGGCTTTATATACTTGGGGTTGAACCTCACCTCCATGGCACGTTGGCCATCGCAGAGGTGAGCCCTCCGTGACACATTGGCCATCGTGGAGGAGGTCTGCCCAGCCTCCTCTTGTGATGGTTCGACGTGGCGTTTGTCCGGTCTTTTTCCGAGCCTTTTTCTAGCATGTGTGGCATTCTAAAACTCTTAACCAACATGCGAATAGGCCATCTAAATATCAAGAATTTACGGGGTGTAACACAAGGTACATTCATGTTGAAGTTATATTATGCACTTTGTATGTGGAATTTGGTGTGTGCTTTACTTACTGTGATTACACTCACTAAATAATTTATTCACTAGTATTTGTTTAGTGCCAAAATAATTATTCATTCTTTCATGTTTAGTTGTTTGTCATTTCATCTATCTGCTTGACCCTTTAGTGAACATATTTAAATTAAAATTACTTCGAATTGTTATGAGATAGTAGATTATATAGATTACAGAAAGAATATGTTATTAACTATGTTTATTGATTTTATCAATTACATGGTTGATTTTTATCTAATATACCTAGTAATATAAATAATATATCATCTCAAAGTTGTGTTAGTTTCGCTTCAGATTAAGGCGAGTTAATAGTTATGTTGCTATATTTTTGTGGTGAAATCTTCTTTATGTGATTATATCACTGGTAACTCTTTCTCTATTATTTTATTGATTCCTAAATACTTTATTTTACAAATTGTTAATTAAATTTAGGTATACAATGGTGTGTGTGTATATATATATATATTTTTTTTCTTTTGAATCAACATTATTTTTATTGTTATTATAATTATTATTTCTAACTTTATTATTTTTGTGATAGTTTTCATCATGTCAAATTTATCAAAGCTTGAGTTTGTGGCACTTGATATCTCTGAAAAAAATTACCTGTCGTGGGTACTTGATGCTGAGATTCACCTGGACGCTAAAGGTCTTGACGTCACTATTACACAGGGTAATGCAGCATCAAGCTATGACAAAGTGAAGGCTATGGTTTTCCTTCGTCATCATCTGGACGAAGGATTGAAAGTTGAATACCTAACAGTGAAAGACCCACTTGAATTGTGGACTGGTTTGAAAGAAAGGTATGACCACCTTAAGGCACTGATATTGCCAAGAGCTCGTTATGATTGGATTCACTTACGGTTATAGGATTTTAAAATTGTATGTGATTATAACTCTGCTGTATACAGAATTACTTCCCAACTAAAATTATGTGGGGAGGATATAAAAGATGAGGATATGTTGGAAAAGACACTAACAACTTTTCATGCCTCAAATCTGGTATTACAACAACAATACCGTGAAAGAGGATTTAAAAAAAATATTTTAATTTGATCTTATGCCTTCTTGTGGTTGAGCAACATAATACTCTTTGTTGAAAAATCATGAAGCCCGCCCAACTGGAACTGCTCCTCTCCGGAAGCAAATATTATTAAAGCACATGACTAGTCTGAAAAAAAATAAAATAAAAGTCGTGGTCATAATAATGTGCGTGGACGTGGCAATGGCAAAGGACGATATAATAATAGTTGTGGTGGTGGTCACCATAAAAGGGAGAACAATATGGGTTCTCAAAGCAATCCTTCAAGAGGCAATTGTCATCGTTGTGGCATGAAAGGTCATTGGAAGAATGAATGTCGGACACCTGAGCATTTTACTAGGCTTTATCAAAATTCTTTCAAAAGAAAAAAAAATAGAGGTGGTGCCTCATTTGCTAATGCCCGAGTGGAGTCACACTTGACTTTTAAAAATGATGCTGAGGCAGGGCTTTCACAAAAATATGATGATAATATTGAAGCAAATTTGGCTTTAAAAGATGATGATTTTTTTTGGCCTGGATAATATTACTCATTTGGAAGTTGAAGACTTCTTTGGGGATCAAATTTGAGATCTTTTACTGAAAAAATAATTATGTTGTTTCTTTGTTTATGTGTTTTTAGTTGTTATGTGTTTTTTTTGTTGCTTTTATTTTCTTAGAAAGAAAAAAGGAAATATACTTAAGTTATATTGCAATATTGCTAGATTTTCTATTTCCCATGATGTACTTTATTTTTATGAAGATAAATAAAAATTTTCAGTCCTCAATTGGATTCAAGATGAGTAATGGAAATATGTGCCTTCTGAATAGTGGTACAACTCACACTATACTAAGAGAAAAAAATATTTCTCTCATTTAACTATGAAAAAGTCATATGTTAGTACAATATGTGGTAGTACAAAATTGATTGAGGGCTCTGGAAGAGCGACCTTATTACTACCTGGAGGAACAATATTGGTTATTAACAATGCACTATATTGTAGTAAGTCTCAAAGAAACTTATTAAGTTTCAAGGTTATTCGCCAAATGACTATCATGTTGAGACTGTTAATGAAGGAAATGTTGAATACCTTTATGTTACTACAATAAAGGCGGGAACAAAAATTGTACATAAAAAATTATCCGTATTTTCTTCTGGGTTGTACCATACAAGTGTTGGTATGGTTGAATCACATGCCGTAGTAAACAAAAATTTTACAGGTTATAATGATTTTATCATTTTGCATGACCAGTTGGGCCAACCTGCTTTTAATATGATGCACAAAATTATTGAGATTTCACATGGGCACCACCCTTGAAGAACCAAAAGATTCTTCAATCAAAGGAATTCTCTTGTGTTGCTTGTTCTCAAGGAAAGCTGGTTATTAAACCATCAACAGCTAAGATTGGGACTCAATCCCCTGCATTTTTGGAACGTATACATGGTGATATATGTGGGCCAATTCACCCTCCATGTGGACCATTTAAATATTATATGGTCTTGATAAATGCATCTACAAGATGGTCACATGTGTTCTTATTATCAACTCGCAATATGGCTTTTGTGAGATTGTTGGCTCAAATAATAAGGTTAAAAGCACAATTTTCAGATTATGCAATAAAGACAATACGTCTTGATAATGATGGTGAGTTTATATCTCAGGCCTTTAATGACTATTGTATGTCCACTGGAATAACTGCTGAACATTCGGTTGCTCATGTTCATACTCAAAATGGTCTAGCAGAATCTTTGATTAAACGCCTACAATTGATAGCTAGACCATTGCTAATGAGGACAAAATTATCTATTTCAGTATGGGGGCATGTCATTTTGCATGTAACAACACTTGTGCGTATAAAGCCTACCAGTTATCATGAATTCTCCCCACTGCAGTTGGCTTTTGGCCAGGAGCCAAATATTTCCCATCTTAAAATTTTTGGATGTGCGGTATATGTTCCAATTGCTCCACCACAACGCACCAAGATGGGTCCCCAAAGAAGGTTGGGGATATATGTTGGGTATGAATCTCCTTCTATTATAAAATACTTGAAGCCGATGATTGGAGATTTATTTACGACAAGATTTGCTGATTGTTAGTTTGATGAATCAACATATTCAACATGAGGGGGAGAAAATAAGCAGTTGAAAAAGGAGATAGATTGGAATGCATTATCATTATCTCACTTAGATCCTCGAACAAATCAATGTGAACAAGAGGTTCAAAAGATGATTTATTTGCAAAATGTTGCAAATCAACTGCTAGATGCATTTACTAACCTTCCAAAGGTTACTAAATCTTATATTTCAGCTGTAAATGTTTCAGTTCGAGTTGATGTCCCGATAGGAAAAATTATTCATGCAAATGAATCTAAACCACGTCTGAAACGTGGTAGGCCAATTGGTTCTAAGGATAAAAATCCTCGAAAAAAGACAAGAAATAAATAATCAAAATGATCATAATATAGAGGCAATTGCTCAAGAAGAGCCTCGAGACATAACAAATAATAAGACCAATGAAGAGGTCCAAATACCAGAAAATAATGAGAATGAAGAAATCTCAATAAGTTACGTCTCCACGAGAAAAAGTTGGAACCGAAATGATATTATGGTTGACAATATTTTTGCTTATAATGTTGCTGTTGAAATAATGCAACAAAATGAGGATTTTGAACCAAAATCTGTTGATGAATGTAGACAGATAAATGATTGGCCAAATTGGAAGGACGCAATTCAAGCAGAATTGACTTCACTTGAAAAACGTAAAGATGAAGATTAAAATTTTAAATTATTTAGAGAAAACTCATCGCCTCTTTGAATTTCAAATTTCAAAATTGAATTTGCCCCTCCTCTCTCCCTCTTCTTCCTTATCTCTGCTTCTTTTTCTTTTCTTCGACTGTTTTCTTCTTCTTTATTATTTTTTCCCTCTTCGTCTTCATATTTTCTTTGTTGGTTCTTTTCTAAAAAAAATATATTTTACGAACTATTTTGCTTTGATGGTGAAAATTTTATGAAAAATATTTGAGAATTTTTTTAAGCCATCAAAGAAATTGTATATAACAACTTCGACAATTGTTGAAACAATTTACCAAAGTTGTTATATCTTCTATATCTATATTTATATATACTAGTATTAGTATCTGCGCAATGCGCGGATATTTAGAGAAAAAAATATTAAAAAATATAGATTAAAAAACTAATTTAGAATTACAAAATTACCAAATGTATAAATGATTTATATAAAATTTCTTTCCCTTGAATAACCCATAAAAATTAGTTCATTATAAATCATCTCTTAGCTAAAACTAAACAAAACAACACAAAAATATTAGGGGTATTTTTGGTCTCATTTTTATTATCTAAAATAATGAATGACACATATTAAAGACAAATTTAAGGGGCAAAAATCCCACATAAGAGGCAGTCCACGCAAAAACTTGAAGTAAGTTTCAGTTTACATAGAAATTGGGTTAAATTACGTAAGAAGTTAAAATTTGGCTTAAATTTTGTAGCACTATTGCCTCACAATCACATAATATACAATATAATTTCTCTTTACTACTTCTAACATATATTATCAAGAGATTGTTAGTTATGCAAATGCAAAAAGATTATTTAATCTACATAACATTTAGTCGTAGTTATCTATTTGCACGTGAGAGTACTATCATATTATTATATTCTACAAGACAATCAATCATTGATACTTATTCAGTAAGTGAGTCATCCACAATATGTCTCATATTATTATTTTTAGTTTCATTTTACAACATGTATCTAATTTGTATGAGAACTTATGTATTATTTTTGATAAGATATAAAATAAGAAAATGAAGATTGGATAATGATGAGTTGAGTGTGGACCGAATTTGAACTGCTTCATGAGTTGACTTTGGATTAGCTTCTGGCATGGGTTAAGAAATAATGTATCTGAACCTAACGCATTTATAATATAGTTTATACTTAAAACTAAAATGAGTTGAACGGAGTTGAATTTATCACCCCCTAGTTCCCGTACTACAAGTGGGTCTCCAGAATGGGAGGGCTAGCTTCTTCCAAAGAGGGGGCATGCATAATCAAAGATAAAATTCACAGTCTCACAGAGAAAGAAAGAAGAGGGAGAAGAGAAACACAGAGAAGTTCACAATTTTGATCTAACCTACTACTACTATGTATTTAACACAATTCTGCAAAGTAGAATGTCATCTTAAATTTAGAATGGCATTACTTGATCTTTCAATTCGCGCATGTAAGGTAGCTTTAGTGATCAGAGGGGAACAGAAGAGTCTGTCTGTTGTTGCTTTACTAGAGAAATGAATACATCATAGGGGTGGAAGAAAAATGCTAGTGAGACCTTACGGAAAATTGAAGAACTGGTGACTGTCGATGCATTAGATCTTAATGCTAACCTGCAGATTTAGGCTATGAAGACAACTGCAGAAGTTGTAAACATTAAATGGTTATCGAAACATGTCTCAACTATCAGTTGTTCTCTTTTCATACTTGAACGATTGTTATATTTCAGGTAGAAAAAGGGAACAACTATTAGTTGAGGTATATTAAAACTGCTCCAGACTTTACTACAATAAAACTTAATCTAAATGGAGTCTATGCTCTAGAAACATATAGGAGGGAGGAGCAGTATAATCTATTCCACTTCAGTTCAAGCCTACATTGCCTCATCAATGCCAATAGACTATGCTTCAACCAAGGGTGTCATCCTTTCCTTCCGTAGAGGACTAGCTCCTCAACTTGTTGCTAAAAGAATTTATGTTAATGGTGTAACTCCTGGACTGGTGTAGATACCTATGCAAGTGGCAACCTTACAAGGAAAACATTTCTAGCTAAAGATCAAAAACTCCAATGGACAGGCTGCACAGCCTTACAAGATTGCGCCACAATATGTGTTCTTGGGATCCCACGATTCTTCCTACTTCACTGAAGAAGTTCTCCATCCAAATAGTGTTTTATAAGCAAGAAGAATCTTGGCATCATTCACCTACACTAGACTTTATTGTTCCTATAGTGTTCCTATTGCTGCAAGTGAAATGTTTGCAAGGTTGTAGTTGACACCCTTATCTGCAGCGACTATCAGAAAACGGCCAGATGCTATTCCATGGAAGAAGCACCAGAGTAGTGTTGTTGATAGTCTTCAAGAAATTTCTTGAATTTGTCTTTCAGATTCCATATTTGTTTTAAGATGCAAACTAAGTATGCAAAAGTTACAAAAGTAGCTATTTGATATGACCATGACATCCATTAATCAGAGGACCATGTTGGAGTAAATTAGCTATTACCCTCCATATTTATTTCGTATAAATGACAACACCTAAGTTTAGGTGCACAGTTGCAAAGTGATGGTCAGAAACTAGTGCTTACTCTGATGTGTGTGCTATATTTTCAAGCAGTCAATCAGGCGGCTCAAGCTTATGCATGATGTTGGTAAACATCAGCGAAACTGGGCAATGCGGAGTTTTAAAATAAGAAAAAGAGAGAGAGAGAGAGAAAAGACATAATTTACACCTTATAGTTGTTCGAAAAAGTCATTACACACACTCAGATTTTACGGACAACCTTAATAGGCCGTATCCCTATTCAGAGTGAAACTACTAGCCCTTGTTGGACCCAAAACCACTCATAAGCTGGGCAGTGGATTTTAGGCCGTATCCCTATTCAGAGTGAACCTTACTCGTTCCTACTAGGAAAAACACTCCATATATATATAAACTAGTAGAAGGGAAAAAAATCATATATCTTTTACACTAGAAAATTCAAATTATTTTCTCCATCCCCTCCCACCAACTGCTGGAAATCCCCATTTTGCTGCCTCGAGCACCAAACTCAATCTTAACATTAGAACTTTCCTCAACAATTTCACCTAAAGTTCACCATTGATTCCAAGAAACATTCACTGGAATCACAAAACAATCACCTAAAGTTCACAATATTTCAATAACTTTGTTAAAATCACAATGGAACCTCCACTTCCCAAAAACACTTGTTTTCCACCTTCCTCCATAATGAAACTCCACCATTGCTAACAACAGATTCTTATTAATTTTTCTTTCACAAACCCACATCAAAGACACCTTATTTCTGCTACCTTCTACCACAAAAAATCGGATAGCCCCAACTACCCCATCTCCAATGGCATTCCATTTCTATTCCAAAAATCATCTGAATAATTCACCTTCGGTCTCCATCTCAATCGTCTCTCAAAGATCATCAAACGAGGATCACTCCCTGCTTTTTATCTTTCGGTATAGGTTTATAAGGAGAAGATCGCATGAACGTGTTTTAACCAGTTTGGCAGCGAATGTTTGAAAGTGGGAATCTTGTTCTGGGTCTGGTTATGGTTAGGGAAGAGGAAGGTGGAGGAGGAAAAGGTGGGTGGTGGTTGGTACGAGAGAGAAGATGGAAAAAAGAAAGGAAAAGAAAAAAGAAGAATTTTAATGTTGAAGTATAAGTATTACTCATATAATTTCTAATTATTAACCTCTCGCACGCGTGTAGGAGGATAGAAGCACAATCTTTGCCGCGTCACATTTTAAGGGGCATTAATTTCACTTTGAACAAGGATAGAAGATAATAATAGACGCTCGATTAGTTGAAGTGTGTAAATGACTTATCCACACATCTATAGGATGCAATCTCTGTCTTTTCCCAAAACATAACCACCGTAAAGAAGAATGAAGGATAGTCCATAAGACATCCACTCTTGAATATCCATCCACAAAGGTAATGGACATGGTTAATTACACAAGCTTATCTGTTTCGCAAACTTCCTATCCTACAGGTTTACAGTAAAGAGAATAGGTCATGAGACCTTAAGGCTCAAGGACAAACTGTAATTTCTCCAGCAGCATATCAAATCTCCACGTTTCCACACAGTAACTGCAGGACGCAAGTCAATCACCTACTGTGATAACTGACCTTTAGAACGTACATCACTTGCAGATTATACATAATGCTATAAGTTGATAGCAGAGACAAAGAGGATCATAATCAGGCATCATTTATTCTGACTTCGACGGGGTTGCAGCATCAGTTTCCATTCTGAAAGGTGAAAAAAAAAAAAGAGGGAAACAAACTGTTAAACAGTGGAAAGAGCTCATTTCAAAAGCAATGAGAACTATCGAGGCGAATATGTCAAAATTCTTTTTGGTAATCTACCAATCCTAACCTCACATTACAGTTGCTTCATAAACCATACCACTTTGAGGAGACAAGGAGAAGAAGCTGATCTGTGACTTCTAAATAATCGATTTGACTAGCTTGTAATTATAATGAGACTTCTCGAAGACATAATTAAATAAATAAAAGTTTCTCTAACAGCTTAAACTTTTAGATAAAGCGTTAACCCAATTCAACATGGCACCAAAGTAAAAGGAGGCTACGCTCAAGTCCTACTGCAACCCTTTGTCAAAAGGTATTTACACATACATGATCATGAAATATAATCAGCACGCACGTGAAGAGACACGGCGAAGACATACTTTAAGTAAAATAATGTCTTCTCTAACAATTCAAGCTTTTGAATGAGGTGATCATGCAATCCAACAAGACCCATCATTCTTTTTGCTATTGAGCACATAGGTACAGATGAGATAAGAAAAGTCATGGAAAAACTCTTTGTAACACATCACACTATGAAAATAAATAAAAAGTTGTAGTAATCTGGTAGGAGAACAAATGAAATATGGGAATAGCAAGGAACAAACATAGGAAGCACAAACACCTAAAATCCTATCAATGCACTACTGTGTCAGATACTGAACATCCTCAGATTCATATTCCCCTTTCACTTATCATTTCCAAAATCTAGAGGTGAATTCAGGATTTGAATATTCTAGGTTGAGCTTAGGGATTCTACCACATCCCATTTGATTTACTTGGTTCGAAATCTATCATTTGTTAATTCGTTTGTCGATTTTTAAGCACATATACAGCATGCGAACAAAGACACGGGGTCTCTTCCACCTCGTGTCTTTGGGAGCTCGTGTTTTGTCCATAACCTTACTCTAAGTTGCTCGGACTCGGCTGCGGATGCCCGATACGGGTGCATATCTAGAGGTCGGATCCTTCATGATCTAAATTTTAAGATTCGGGAATATGGATCCAGATAGGATATGGGTGCAGGGATTCAACTAAAAATAATACAAATATCTAAAAACAGAATTATATGTCTAAATTATGAAACATTATGTGGAAAACTTGAATGGTAATACGAGGAAAAAATATTGACTAAGAGGAGAATCTCAGAAGGTTATATGAGGAAAAGAACTAACATAGAAATTTCTATATACAAGGTACTATTTTCTTCAATATCACCTTTGAATTTGTTTTGATTACAAAAACCACTATTCTTAACTTCTCCGTTTTTTTTGGTCAAAGTACGCAAAATCGGTTGATTAAATCTGGTAAAGATCCCATATGGCCATATCCGCACCCAGTTCGTGTCGACACGGGTGCAGTACCAAAAGTGAAGAGTCTGAGCAACTTAGACCTTACTTCAGGAAAAGATAAGTTAGCTCCTCATGCTCTTAAATGTGTATTTCAAGGTTACTCAAGGGCGCAAACGTATATCAATGTTACTCACCTAACCTCCAGCAAAGCGATGCCTTATGTCTACTGATGTTACCGTCGTTCAAACCCCACCATACTTCACGGATCCAGGTGATCAATTGACAATTCTGAAGTATAACTAATTTCATGTTTTGGAGATTCAATCACTTCTCCTTCATCTTGCTCTACAGCTCCAGCGCCACTACCTACAACTCTAGTTCCATCATCTACGGCTCTAGTGCAACCTTCTACAGTTCCACCACTCTTGACTTATCATCGCCGATCGCGTCCAACATCATATAAAGATGATTCACATCATATACCGGATCCTTCGCGTACTGTGGACTTGCCTCCTCCTAGTCCACCGATCGCACTCTTGGAGAGGTATTTGATCCACTTGTAATACCATTCACATTATACTAGTTTGAGTTATCATCATTTAACATTACCCCATTATTCCTTAGTGTCATCTTTATCCTTTATTTCTATCCCCCAAGTCCACAAGTAAAGTGTAACCCCATCCTAGATGGTGATTGGCGATATGCTATGATCGAAGAGATGTCTGCTTTACATGCTAGTGACACTTGGGAGCTTGTTCCTACCTCTAGGTAATTCTATTGCTGGTTGTCGGTGGGTGTATGTAGTCAAAATAGGTCTGGATGGTCAAATTGATCAACTTAAGGGCTAACTTCTTGCCAAAGGTTATACTTAGATATTTGGGTTAGATCATAGTGATACTTTCTCCCTTTAGCTAAAATAGTATACGGTCGTCTTTTTCTATCTATAGTTGTTCATCATTGGCCTCTTTATCAATTAGACATCAAGAATGCTTTTATCTTGAGGATGAAGTATACATGGAGCAACCACCTGGTTTACTCAGCAACAGTGTTACTATCCATAGTTGTTCGTCATTGGCCTCTTTATCAATTAGACATCAAGAATGTCTTTATCTTGAGGATGAAGCATATGCGGAGCAACCACTTGGTTTACTCAGCAAGAGTCTAGTGGTATTATATGTCAGTTACATCTATCCCTACATGGTTTGAAACAATCTCCTCGAGCATGATTTGGTAAGTTCAATATGGTCATTCAAGAGTTTGGTATGATTCACAGTAAGGTTCATCACTTTGTATTCTATCAAACATATTGCTCATATTATGTGCATTTATTTGGTCGTTTATGTTGATGATATAGTCATCACGGGCAATGATGAAGTTGGTATAATTAAATTGAAGTAGCATTTCTTTCAACATTTCCAGAAAAAGACCTAGGCAGATTGAAGTATTTCCTAGGCATTGAGGTCGCGCAGTCCAAATCAGGAATTATCATCTCACAACATAAGTATGCCTTAGGCATTCTTGAAAAGATACGTATGACAAATTGTATACCAATTGACACTCTTAGGAATCCGAATATCAAACTTCCACCACAACCGAGAGGAGGGGGGGAGGGGGGAGGTTGGGCCTTAATGATCCTAGAAGGCATAGGGGGTTGGTTGGTAAGTTGAACTATCTCATAGTAACTCAACCTGCCATTGGTGTAGGGGGTTGGTTGGTAAGTTGAACTATCTCACAGTGCCTCGACCTGCCATTGCCTTTCATATGAGTGTTGAGTTAATTTATGGACTCCACATATGTAAGCCAGTGGGATGCAATTGTTCGTATCCTCCGATACATAAAATTAGCCATATGCAAAGGATTGCTTTTAGAGGATCGAGGTCACAAGTTGATTGTTGGATACAAAGATGTTGATTGGGTAGGATCATCTTCCGATGGGCGATCTACGTTTGGATATTTATGTTCTGGTTAGAGGTAATTTGGTGTCTTGGAAAAGCAAGAAAGAAATTGTGATTGCTCGATTTAGTGCAAAAGCTAATCACCGACAACTTGCAAACTAATTTGGATCAGACAGTTGCTTAAAGAATAGAAGTTTGGAGAAACCAGTCAAACGGAACTTGTGTGTGATAACCAATTTGCTCTTCAAATCAAGTCAAATCCAGTTCATGAGAGTACTAAAACACATTGAGATCGCCTGTTACTTCATCAAAGAGAAATACTTTCAGGGGACACTGTTACAAAATAAAGTCAAATGATCGACTTGCAGATAGTTTCACCAAGTCTCTAACTAGTTCTCGTATTAGCTATAGTTGTAACGAGCTTGTTACATATAATTTATATGCATCAGCTTGAGGGGGAGTGTTAGAATCATAGATATTCTAGGATATTCTAGGTTCTTGTATAGTCTAGCTTGATTACTGCTGTAATTATGTATTTTGATTCTCTTTCCTTTCTTAGAATATGTGTACTTAGCTATTTAAACCCCAATGGCTTGAGAGAATAATCAAGCTGTGTTTTCTCTCAAACTCTCTTCTTTATCACAGTACACAACGTATTCTGATTAGGAAGGTGTCATTTTAGTTTCTGAGTCAAAGTTCCAATGCTGCAGTCGTATACTAATTCTATATCCAATCAGAACAAAAACAAGCAGATTAGGCTTCCAAGTTTAGTTTTCTGTTTAAAGGCAATAAAAATCCAGCAGAAGCTATGGTAACAAAATGGAAGAGCATATTGACAACATCAGGGATGATGAACACGGAAACAAGTAAGCTTCACAACTACTAAAGATATAGTTGGACCAACTGCAAAA
Source organism: Datura wrightii (assembly GCA_035772735.1). NCBI lineage: Eukaryota > Viridiplantae > Streptophyta > Magnoliopsida > Solanales > Solanaceae > Datura > Datura wrightii. The sequence continues at coordinate 116,590,932 of JASDFA010000019.1, forward strand.
CCTGTCCAAGAGAAATTTCCATTTGGCCGGTGTTGGTGTTGGAGATCGATGAGGGAGTGGTATGAGTTACTTCAATTGTAGAATTCTTCCTGCAACCATCATGCGGTTGAAATGTCACATTTCCTTGCTCACTCACTCCTCTACCAGGAAAGTTTGAGGTACCCATGGTACCTGCAGATAATGATTCAGCAGCTCCAGTACGTTTTGAAGTAAGATCAAGTCGTTCAATCATTCTTGAAACGCCAGCTATTCCAGCACTCATCTCACGCTGAACTTCTCTGCCAAATTCCTTGACAGTGGTGTTGCGTGCTAGTAACTTTTCCTTAAAACCACGAGTACCTTTTGAGATTGAGTCCTTATACCTGTTGAAATAGAAACAATAACCTTAGAGGGGCACAAAAGTAGCTTTTAAAGAAACGAAAAGTTGAGTTCCTCTACCTTGCTGAAGCAGCAGACCATTTGGATTTTATAGATTCAGAAAATGCAAGAAACTCAGATGAACCTGACTCCTGGGGACCATAAGTTGGTGGTTGACTGAAGGAATTCCAACAAGTAACTAAATGGTGAGGCATACAATTCAGATCAATTGTGGAAAACGAGAACTTAACAAAAAAATCAAGGTAAAAATGTAGTGCAAACATAATTACATTGCACTCAGTAACCACACTTAGGATTAAGAGATGGTGCATATTATGGATTTTAAGTAGCTAGTTTCATTACAACTACCGAGTTATTTATCAAGCTTGATAGATCTCAGTCATACCTAAGCTTAAAAGGATCATTTCCATGGGCAGGAACTGATGATGATGCAGGCCCAATAATAGATGAAGTTGCAGAAGCAGCAGACTTATCCCCAGAAAACCCAAAGCCTTGGAACTGCACTGCGGATTCATTATTCTGTGTCAGGTTTGGACTAACTCCTACTGGCACAGAAGGTACAATCTGCGTAGGACCAATTCCTGAAGATGCTTGTCTTCTCCTTCTGTTGACAAGACGGACTCTACTTGTCGCAGCAGCAAAATGTCGCATAATACGCTCCTCAAAATCAGAATCATTCTGCTGCGCAGCATCCTGGAAACACATAATTTATACATGTATTAGTTATATATAGATTCCCTCATAACTTATACATGTATTAGTTATGCAAGTTTCTAAAATTGCATTCCTAACACCGTATTAGATGTTATGAATTTTATAAATAGCAAAAACTGCTAGCAAAAAGGTATTACTTATGCAGGATTTAATACATGAATAATTTAGCTCCTAACTAGCAACCAAACAAACCCTAAAGCTCTAACTCAAAAAGAGTGAAGCAAAATGTAATGGAAAGAAAAAGGCCAATTCCAAGCTTGGCAATGTCACCCACATGGTTGGCTTCCACATCTTCATTGGTATGACGCACAGTAAGCTTTGACCTCATGTTCCTCTCAATCTCCACTGCAGCTAGTACCTCTTGGCTGGAGATCATCAGAAATGAGGGAAATAAATACGTCTTAGTGATGTATCAATCAAAATGCTTGGCTCTTAAACAATATGAAATTCCTTTAAGAAAAAAAAAAGGCGTGCTGCAGCTAGCAGCTCTTGGCCGCAGACAAGACCAATTCCACGAGAGAATCAATGGTTTATGTAATAGTGTTCTTAGCCACAAAATTTTTCAAATACCTCACAGGGTCCTTCAATGCAAGAATCCTCCAACAAATTGGGCACTCCTTGCTTCTCTGAGACCTGAACAGAATTTACATGATCTCATTGAGCATATCAACCAAGACAGTGGTGGTTGAAAATGACGGGGAGGAACTGAATGTTCCCAACATTTAGCCAAAACATTATACAGTAACAAATTTTAAATGTACCATTCAAGAATACACTGCAAATGATATTCATGCTTACAATCTGTTACCTGAAAGAAAACAAGAAATTAAGAAACTTCAGTAAATGCACAATGGAACACAATAATCAAGCATACACAAGAATTGCCACAAGAAAAAAAACAAGACATCACCATGAGACAGCAAGAACTATGCAACATCACTTTGATACATACTTCCCTTTATGTCAAACAAAACTAAAAAAAACTATCCAAAATTTTTTGCCAAAAAAAGCTATTGAACTAGTTCACAAAGTAAAATTAGTTGGGAGAATAAGAGAAATCCTAACAAATCCATCAGTTGCATTATGTTCCATTGCGGTTTAAGCGGTTTCACATTGGACCAGAATAAGTAAAAATCATAAAACTAAGGTTGAGATGGATGTATCAACAAGATCATGAGAGAAACTAGGTACACCACTCTCTCTCTCTCTCTTTGGAGAAGGTAAGAGAAAACACTAAGCTCACCATACTCCAAAGATTAATATAAGAGCAAGCAATTTTAACCATAACTAAGATATAAATCATATCACTACTTCGTGCATATTATTTGCATACCTTGGTAGATTACATTATCATTATGCAAATCCTAATATAAGAGGGGGCAGGGGTTAACAAAAGAGTCCTGAAATTAGAGCAAGGTTCAGTTCTAGAAGAATAAGATACACATTTGGTGCACAAAACTCCTATTGATAAGGATAAAAATGTTGTTGAAACTATGTCCGTAAGGAAACACATATCAGAGATTAATCCGCTGATCAAATGAATATCAATAAAGAAATACATGAGTAACATCTCACGCTAAATTTCAACAATTAGACCACAAATATCCAAACTTCTTCCTCTTTTGTTTGTTCCAACTGCTTCCATTAAAAATTTGCCGGAATTTCCAAGGCGTGAAAACTACACTCTGCTAGAACTCATCATCAACATACATTAGAGTCATCTAATGTCTCCTTAATAAACAGAAAAGCCTTAACTTGTACGAAACATACAGCATTTATGGGAACAAAACAGAAAATGCATCAGAAAAGGAGCAAGCTTGGAGACAAACATACAGCAGGAGGATTATCGGAAGTAAACAGCTCCCGGAAATACTAAAAGACAGAAACAAACCCTAACTTTTAACAATATATACCCAATTATGGAAGGAAAAAAAATACAGAAAATGCAACAAACTAAACAGGGCAAGCTTGGAGATTACATACAGCAGGAAGATCATCGGAGACAAACAGCTGAAAGAAAATACTACAGGAAGACAAACCCCAACTTTTTGGGGAATATATAGATTATTCTTTTAATATAACAGGAAAATGCATAAAACAAAAGAGGGAAGTTTGGAGATAGCATACAGCAGGAGGATCATCGGAGTTAAACGGCTCAAGACAGATACTACAGGCGTCCTCAATGCTATCATCAACGACGGTCGATGCTACCGGCGAGGCGATCATCGGCGGCGATGTTTCCGAATCGTTCGCCATGAAAATTCAGCTAGCACTGTAACAATGGCAAAAGTGTAAGTATATGCACATATAGATAGAGATAAATGTGTATATATATACAGAGAGAGAGAGAGAGAGAGCGCATACAGATAACAGAGAGAGAGGGGGGGAAGCACAAAGGTTAGGGGGGGAAATGTGGAGAATAAAGTAAAGAAGAAGAAAGGGAGATTGAAAGAAATAATAGTTTAAAACAAAATGCTAGAAATGTGTAGAGAGAGAAAGCGTGTAAAAAGGTCAAAGAAAAGAATTATGGATGAGAGAGAGCAGGCCAAAAATCCGATCTACGTTCAGACGGTTGTTGGAACTTGGAATCAATCAACTCTACTTCTTCTTCCTCTTTTTTAATCCATTTACTATTTTCGTCTTGATTTTATTGTCTGGTTGCTAGGATTGGCCTGCTAGAGTAGATATGAAATACTCCTTCCATTTTATTTTAATTACTAAATTTATTAAAAATTATTATTTTAAAATATTTACTAACATAATTCATCATATTTTTTTTTACTTCTACCTTTAATATTTAAAATCATTCTAAAATATAAAAATAATTATTATTATATATTTTTAAGAAATTAATAGGATTATATTAGTTAAATTACCATCTATATTAATTTTTTCTTAATAGGTGTGCAAATCTTATACTAGCAATTAAAATGAATCAGAGGAAGTACTTTAATAAGATTTGAATACCTATTAAAAAAATTAACAAGTATAATAATTTAATTAATTTTTAAAAACATACAATAATAATTTTTTTCACTTTTTAGAATGACTTTAAGTACTAAAGGTAGAATTGAAAAAAATATGGTCAATTATCTCTTAAGTTTTGAAACCAACAACTATTTTTAGTATACCTAACTATTTAAATGGAACAAAGGGAGTATCATATTAAAATTAAGGTTTTTGATAGGATGATTTTGATATTATAGTATTTAATATGATATTTGATATGTATTTTTAGAAAGTTTGGTATTTGATATGGTAATTGATATTTATAAAAGAAATATGAAAATGTCATATCGAAATATATGTTATATATAAAATTCATATATATTATTATTATATTAACAACAACAACATACTTAGTATAATATCACATTATTATAATATTAAAGAATATATAAAGTAGTATTAGTACAAAATTAATTGTTTAGACGTTGAAACTTTGACTATTCTATCTTGATTGAAATATTCTTTTTGGGTGATTGATTAACGAAAAGAATTGTTTGTATTTTCTTTTGAATATTTCTACATGGGTAAGATGTTAGTATTATAAAACTAAGACATTTTTTGAAAAAATCGAAGTCAAGACTCTCTATTAAATGAGTATATACGTAAGTTGAAGTCTACAAAACTATTGTCATCGATTTATCGTACCATAAAATACCGAAATTGAATCTTAAAATACCGAATCATATTGAATTAATTAATTTGGTGTGTTAATGTTATAATATTTTTCAAAACGAAAATTAAGATTGCCAAATTGAAATTTTCAGTATTATACCATACCCAACGCTAAATAGTTACTTCCCCCGTTTCAAAATAAGTGGTGTTTTTAGCTTGGGCACACCTCTTAAGAAACTACTCATTTCTAGAAAGTAACATGCAATTTTTACTAACTTATCCTTAATAAATACTTTGAAAAAGATGTAGCTCTTTAGTGGATTATAAATTTCTCTTCATTTAAATAAGGGTAAAATTAGAAGAACATCATTAATGTCTTGTTGATAATTTGAAACAAAATGAAAAAATTAAAATACCACTTATTTTGAAACAAAATAAAAAAATTCAAATATCACTTATTTTAAAATGGAAGAAATATTTAAATAAAATAATCAAGTTATTACGTAATATTTGATTAAGAAATATGAGGGTCATGTTGACTCCTATTGTCCCACATAGATTATTGAACTATTTTCTCCATCTCAAAATCAACAATGACATACCGAAGGACGAGTGTCAAGTTTACTTTGAACTCATGATTTTTCTAATTTTAAATATAATTTTTATGTTTTAACTTATTTAATTATTTGTAGTGGATCTTGTCTCCGATCTCGCTTACTATGTTTAGTTTTTAATACTATATAGTGATAATGCAATATTGAGTTTATCAATTTTTAATTTCTGTAAAAATAATATTTATTATTTGTGCGACAGCGAATAGAGGTGACATAACTATTACAAATCTTTTTAAAATTTATAATTATTAAAGTAATTAATATTAGATCTATTTAGCAAAAAGAGGTTAAATGTTAAAAATCTCCACTTTTGTGTTGTTTGAATAAATGATATTCATATTTTCCTTGATTTAAAAAGTAGTTTAAACTAAAATGATTTTTTTTTTTTAACTAAACTAACAGAAGGTAGTGTATGTTGTATTCCAGCAAAAATTTACAGTTAAGGGGGACTAGAGCAAACCTCATAAATCATAATACAACCTTGAATGGTAAATCAAATCAATCAAAAAGCAAAAAAAAAAAGAAAAAAGAGTAGGATTAATTACATTAAATCCCACTCTCACTAAAAGATTTAACTAGCGAAATATTTGATTCTGGGATTAGGGAGTTGGCACTTATCCAATTGATAAGGTCCTTTAGCATCTCTGTGCAAAGCATGGAAGGAATTAAAGTTAAGGCCAATGTCATGACTAGATGCATATTTAACCAAAGTATTAATCACTTAGATTTGCTTCTCTACAACAACAGTGCTTGATATTAAAGCTCATTGAGCTCAAATTGTCTAGAATCTTGTCAGTTTCCTCTTCAACTTGAAGTTACTAGTGGATTTGTTTTCAAGCATGTTAGTGATAATTTGAAAACTCAATTCCAAGTCAAGCTCCGTGAGGTCAAGATTTTTAGCTTGGCTGCAATTGCCTCTGCCATGTTATTACTCCTACAGCTCCCAATCACAACAAAATCCACTATAATATATCTCCTTCTTCATTTACAAGAATTCCTCCAATCCCAACTTTCCCAAAGTCTTGTAAGTAATTCACATCAATATTCAGCATTGGCTTTTTCCATATAGCTTGTTTCCAATTAGAGAGTGGGTTTGAGTTGCTCACAAAAATTATACCATGATATATAGTATTGAACTTGTGCATTTTCTTTCTCAATACGTTCTTCATTGTTTTTCCAATTTGATATATCATTCTTAAGGGCATGAAGTGATTTTGATCCCCATATTACATGCACAATAGCTCTTTCAAATCTTTCGGATGATGACTATGGGGGTGGTCTACAAAAATAATGTATGTATTTGATTCTTTGACTTGGTAGATCACCATTCCTGCATAATATGTTTGATTGTTCCTACAGATAAAGTCACTCGTAAGAAATTGACATAATGTATCCATATCTTATGTGTACTCTCTCCTTCAACAAAAACATGTAGTATAGTCTCATATAGAGGTTTAGAGCAACATTTACAGCTAAGGATTAGATTTACAATAACATTCTTGACAATTGGTAGCTTACTTAGTACAATCTTCATGAGATAAAAGACATTTTGAAAGAAATACAATTATTTCATGCTTTGCTTGTGTCAACACTGTCGCGCCTCATTTTTCTCGCGAAAAACGGAACCCAACATGTGACAATTTTTTTGAATTATAAAGAGAAGAGAAGAGTCGTCACCTAACGAATTATAGTGCGTTAGGGCATCATACTAAACTAATTATATAAAGATCTGTTTAACTAGTCTACATTACCAGAGTCAGGTAAGAGTTCAAGAGCCTGTTTGAATAGCTTTTTACTTATGGCTTATAAGTCAAAAGCCTTAAGTTAGAAATTCTAACTTAAGACTTCTGACTTATTTTTGTTCTTTTACCTTAAAAATAAGTGCTTAAAAGCATTTTTTAAATTTATCCGATCACTATAAAACTTCTTAAAAACTATTTTGGCTTAAAAGCACTTAAAATAAACCTATCCAAACGGGCTCCAAGTTACCTCAAAAGAAAAGTATTAGGCACTTTTCGAGGTCCACAAATATGAATCCATTTTGGATTCATTAATTATGTGGGGAATAAGTATTAAAGCAAGGTCAATTTTTATTTTTAGTCTGACATAGCCAAATAACTAAGCATGTAAAATCAAAAAGAATAAATAAATCTAGACATATAAATTTAGTTATTTAATTAAAACAAGTCTAACTAACTAGGTGATTAAGCATGCAAAATTTACTTTAATAAAAATATGCTCAATCCGAAAATCTATTGTTCAAGTACAGAAGAAGAGAAAACATACCTATTTGCTTCCAATAGGTCACTTAAAGTAATAAAGTAATACAAACAATTAACATAAACTAAAACAGAAAATCATAAGAATAAAGATAAAAGAACTAACCTGGTTGCTTCCAAACAAAATACTAAAATAAAGAATAAACTAACAATATATAAACTTAAGGATAAGAGAGTGAGATCAAGGTATGACAAGACTAAAAATGGACTGAATGCGATGTTACTTCCCTTATTTCATTTTTCTTATGATCGACCCTTTTACACACCTTAAGACAAGACGAAAAGAATTCTTAAAAAAATTGTACAAGAGTTCTGAATAAAATATTTAAGCATTTAAAAAGTTGTGTGTAGCTAAAATACACATATATTTTAATTTTTAAATTGCATGAAAGTATGTCAATTGTTTAGCATAATAGTAAAAGTTGTCAAGTCTTAGAAGGGTGATATATAAAATTGTCACGACCCAAGTGGCCGTGATTGACACTCACACAAATCCCCCCAGTGGGCGAACCAACGTGTCCCAACTAATTACCCAATCTCAATAGTCATACAACTAAATAAGCATTCTAAAGATAATAGCGAAGCCTTGAATAAATTAACAAAAAATGATTGCAAATTTATCCATTATATCCCCATAAACTATAAGTCATTGCACTTGAGGACATCTACCGAACAGAGTCTAAAAAGAAATAAATGAAGAAAATTAACAAGTCAGTGTTTGAACAAAAGACATCTTTTTTGGTGGAATTATAGCAGCACGTCGGGATTCGCTTTCTTTCTGATATCTTGTTGTTGCTCTACAGATAGGGGACAAGAGGAATTTCCTAGATCACAGTCTACACTCAGAAAAGAAGACCTTAGATAATAATGAATATATAGTAAAATAGCAACATACATTCAGGAAAGCAATTACTCAATCTACAACCCTATTTCTAACATTGTTCAGAATAAGATCTAAGTTGGCCTGCTTATTGGATTAGGCCTCGCTGCAACGGGGATAGGGCCACGATAGCGGTCTCACTATAGAGGTAAGAGTACCGCTGCAGCGGTACTGCTGAGGCAGTAGCTCGACTAAGCTGTCAACCTTGGTTTCACACTGAGCTTTTTTGCTCATTCAGTTCATCAACTTAGAAATAATACATACATGACAATCTCAACGAATCAATTCATCCTCCTATCACATGAAATATACGCCTGAATCCTCAACAATCAACTCATCATTTATTCATCAAATATGGTCACATGAATTCTCAACAATCATCAATTAATTCATCAAATATGGACTCATAAATTCTCAACAATCAATTCAACACATTGTTACACGAAATATAAACATATGAATCCTCATTAATCGGTTCACTTTCATAGACTTCACTTGGTAATGTGTCGGGCACACGCCTCCGTTATATCACGACACACTCACTCACACTTATTGATGTACACACATGCTAGAGGGTTGATGTCGCCCAAGCGCACGCCAGCGCATGTGGTCGTCAAGTAATATAGGACAGTGAAGTCCCGATTATCGATCCCTCAAAGACTTGTCAGATCAATTGTTTAAGGTTAATTCTTTATTTTGTTGTTCTAACAAAACATATATAAATGGGAAATGGTTTGGAGAATTAAACTACTAAACTTAAAATGTAAAATTAGCTAAAGAACAAAGATTGTTGCAGACTTGTTTGTACTTCAAATGATAATGAAAATCTAGGGAATTAGCACTTTCACTTCAGGTTGAGTTTTCAAGACGTGATTATGCTAGATTAATTCTTCCTAAGGTAGCGAGTTGCAAGTTACTATCCCATTTCTTGCCACTCTCCCGAGCATCCAAGAACTATCTCATGAACTTTAACACCTATACCCCTATGGTCGCAGGAGAAATATGAAAGGACGATTATGCCTACTTGTATTTCAACTAAACAGGGTTGAAGGGTATATACCTATCCTCAACTACAACTTCTAACCTTCAACCAATGGGCCAAAGCATCTTCGAATTCCTATTTTATATTAATTTTGACCCTTTCAGTTCCCTTTCCCAAGTTCAACCGAAAGCCAACAGATTTACTCACAAGGTGATCAGTCTAGTGAATAAGTAATTAAAACAAGTAAATGTAAACAACCTTTAATGAAGAATCAAACTAGCAATAATCAGTCTATCCAACTTCAACCATCAACCATGGCCAAAATCCTAGAAGGGGCGTTTAGCCACTCATAGACAAGTGAAAAAACAAAGATAACATCATCATTCAAAGTAAAATGATAAAAAAAGAAGAAACCTAAGTAGGAACTTGTCTCTCCTCCAAAAGCTACGTTACAACATTTCTACAATAAAATAAAATGATGTAAGATAGCTAACAAATGAACTAGATGTTATATTTATATGTGAGCCCTCAAATGACACTTTTGCCCTTAATTAAATACCTTCAAAATCAGCAAAAATCCATCCAATATAGGTTCTGGCACGCCGGCCCCTCCATAGCCCCGAGTTTGGCTCAATTTTCGTCTGATGTTTAGATCTGGGCGCCCCACTCTAGCCATAGCACCGATGTGTTAGCCAAATTTCTGTACTTCTAAACCCCTCTGGCACCCCACTCCATCCGTAGCACCAGAGTGTTAGTCAAATGTGAGCTTTAGAACCCTTCGGGTGCCCCACTCCATCCATAGCACCAGAATGCTAGGAAAATTTCCTAAATCTGGGATGCTTCTGAGGCTCCACGTCTCTCATCTCGCCGAGGTGTTAGTTAAATTCTCATCTCCGAAGTCAGGGACCTGCCGCCCCACGCCATCCATAGCACCAACTTTGGTGCATATTTGTATGAAGTACAAGTGTTGGCACACCACGTCAACCATAGCCCCAGACCGACTTTCGCGAACTTTTCTTTCTCACACCTCGGGTCATTTTTGGATCGTTTTTTCTTGCATAAGATGTCTAAGTCGGTATACTTTTAGCGATGTTCCTCTCTCAAAATATTATGCAAAGCATGGAACGTAATAAGTAAGGCACACTCACATTCAGAAGAGATGTATCATACATATGCAACACACCATAAGCTTGCCCTTATGTACACTTAGACTACTTAGTCATTTCAAGAGATTAAGATCATACAGATTTTTTTTAGTTGTAATATCGACTAAGGGGTGGGTAGGAATGATTTTTATTTTCCAGTGGCTACCAATCCTAAGCACTTTTAAGACATTTTTTTATCTTTCAAATCAACCTCTTTTCCCTTTATTTTTCACCCTTCACTCTACTCACCCTTTTTCTTTTCTTTTCATGCCTCTTTATTCATTACCTGACTTCTAGTCTTTGCGTATAGTAATAAGAATATTACTCTTAAAACTCTTTTTTTCATTTTCCTTGCAGCAAGCAAACAACATATTTGTGGGCACCCTTCTTCCTACTTTCTCTTCTTAACTTCTTTCTTTCCTTTCCCCTATCATTCATGCATTGGTGGACCTTCACTTTCAAGTCTCAAAGTACCTAAGACTACTTTGGATCAACAATTCTAGAGATCACACAACAAAAAGGGAATAATTACTTGTGTGGCTAAGAAAAGAATAAGTCTTAAGGCTCAAGGGGGTGAACTAGGGAATATGTTCTGGAAGGTAAAACAACATGGGAAACATGACTTTTTCAAAGAAACGCCTTAATCATCTCTTAACTCTTTATACAACTAGTCATCCAACATATACTAAGGCAAGTTCTAGATGCTACAGTATGTACAAAATAAAACAATTAAGCTCACCTCACATGACATTAAGACTCTAGTCGGTTTCCTATAGCTACACATTCATACAATCACATTGTGATAAAATTACTGTACCTCCAACTTCACAATGAAGACTACAATCATGTGATATATGTACTTTTATAAGAAAACCCACTGATATACCTTTGGTGATGTTTGGAAACACTTTCGACTCCTGACGATCCACAATATGATAATCAGTATGAACCCTGTTCGGCCTTGAGATCCTGCTTCTTACTATCCTCAGTCTTCCAAAGGGCCAATTCTTCCAAAAGTCACCGAAAATGTTACACTTATAACATATATCTATCTTGGGATGACAAACCCCTAGGTGAACCCTTCCACAATGGATATAACGAGTCCATACACTTTTAATTCGGCATGAGGTCATATCATTATTGACATTGACATGCTTAGCATAAGGGGTCTTTTGCTTCCTATGGCCCCAAAATCCGCACCAATAACATATATATAGATTTATGCGACACACTCTTGTGTGTTTCTTTCCACATCTACCATAAGAATGGGGTTGTTGTGCTCTCTGGTCTGAGCCTTCTCATGGTTGGGGTCTTGGTACCCTAAAATTCTTTCCTTAACTTGATGATCCCTTATCGAGACTGGTGGAACAACCCATTTTTCTTTGGATAGTAGTACCCTTAATTCCCTTTGCCCTCTTCATTTGGAAAATAGGAATCCTTAAATCATCACCAGAGGGAGGAACAAAACTACGTCTCCTCAAAATAAGAGATTTAGATGCACTAGAGGATGGGTCTATTCTCCCGTTGAGTCCTTCTGCAAATTCTTCCATCCTTGATGGGTCTATCTGAAAGAAATGCATAGGTAAAGATTTAGCTTTACATCTCCTTTCATTCCCTCACAATTGAGGTGTAATTGATAGAAATGGGGAAACGTATGAGTTGTGATTATTTACTTAAGGCTCAACTCTAAAGCACGATCTAGAGTAAGAAAGAATAGAAAGTTTTTCTTAAATGTCTATAGTCCCTTGTTTATAGATATGGGTCCCTCACAATAATTATCAAGACACTACAGACACGGTTTCACAGACTCCCTAGGATACTTGAACCTAGTGCTCTAATACCAAGTTTGTCACACCCCGACTCATTGCTTGGGCGTGGCCGGCACCCGATGCCATTCTATCCCAAGAGAATCTCATAACATGGAATACATCATGAGCATTCATATAACACAAGCGGAATAATCATTATACTTAAGCTTTAAAAAAATAAAAGAAATCAATTCATAGAGAGATTTGTCGAATTTACATAACATGAAAAATAATCTATAAAGCCTTTATCATAATTGGAATAATTTATTTTCTCGGGAAAAGGCACCCGACATACCTTATAGTAAAAAACTACTAAAGCTGAGTGAAGTAACTAAGCCCAAAATAAGTGGGGCTCACCAACAGCGGAATAGAGAGAACCTTAGCTTATGGCTCAATCGTCGGTCTAAGTACTTAAGTCTGCATTATAAAACAATGCAGCGCCCTTTGCAAAAGAAACATGAGTACATGAGATCATAGTGTATGTAAAATGGCTGAATGAAACATAACATAGCTGATAATAGAAAGGACAACCAAAAAGTCTAGACATAATATTAAGAAAACCAAGAATAGGAAATCAATTAGGGGTGGGCAAAAAAACCGAAAACCGAAAAACCGAACCGAACCGAATTAATTCGGTTTTTCGGTTTCTGTTTTTTCGGTTTTTCGGTTCGGTTTCGATTTTTTTTTTTAAATTTCGGTTTTTCGGTTCGGTTTTCGGTTTTCATATTTCGGTTTTTCGGTTAATAGAAAGGACAACCAAAAAGTCTAGACATAATATTAAGAAAACCAAGAATAGGAAATCAATTAGGGGTGGGCAAAAAACCGAAAACCGAAAAACCGAACCGAACCGAATTAATTCGGTTTTTCGGTTTCTATTTTTTCGGTTTTTCGGTTTAACCGAAATTTTACATATTTTTTTTTAAATTATAACTTAATTTCAAAAAAATAAAAATACTACACCCAACCCAAATCTCAAAGCACATTTACATTTAGAGAATTATTTATATAATTGATACAATTGCTTAAGTTTTTTTTACAAATAAAAAGTTTTATAATAGTTTTAGCATGTTAAGAAAATTCTTACTATTATTAATATGCTTTGAAAGAAAAATGAAATATATAATATTTATTTAACAAGAAATTAGGGACCATAGATTATTAAAATCTTAAAAGACCCTTAACTTTTTATTGGTTTTGTTATAAGGATATTAAGCATATGAGAAAATTTATTATCAAAAATTCAAATGTTATGTATGTACTACTAAATGTAAATCAATTGATCCCACTATTTTCTTTATTTAAAAAGTTAAAATTAAGCTTAGTTGAATTAAACTTTAGAATTCAAACTTAAAATAATTTGTTTTGAATTTAAAAAGATAAAACAACTCATTTTTAATTTAAAAAGTAGCTCATTTTGTAAGTTAAACAATAGCCCATTAATTAGGCCCATAACCGAAAAAACCGAATTAGAAAAACCGAAAAAACCGAACCGAATTTGAAAAAAATCGAACCGAACCGAATTAGTTTGGTTCGGTGTTCGGTACACTACATGAAAAACCGAAAACCGAAAAAACCGAACCAAAATTTAAAGAAACCGAACCGAAAAACCGAATGCCCACCCCTAAAATCAATTGATCCCACTATTTTCTTTATTTAAAAAGTTAAAATTAAGCTTAGTTGAATTAAACTTTAGAATTCAAACTTAAAATAATTTATTTTGAATTTAAAAAGATAAAACAACTCATTTTTAACTTAAAAAGTAGCTCATTTTGTAAGTTAAACAATAGCCCATTAATTAGGCCCATAACCGAAAAAACCGAATTAGAAAAACCGAAAAAACCGAACCGAATTTGAAAAAAACCGAACCGAACCGAATTAGTTTGGTTCGGTGTTCGGTACACTACATGAAAAACCGAAAACCGAAAAAACCGAACCGAAATTTAAAAAAACCGAACCGAAAAACCGAATGCCAACCCCTAAAATCAATAGGTTGACCTTTTTTATTTCTTGAAAACCAAATTGTATATTATCATTCATTACTTCAATGTAGGAGGTTCTTAACTTAACCGACATAACTACCATATAAAATAGAGTCTGATCTCTGCCCAATCAGCAAAGCCATCCCATACCTTGCTGGAATATGAGACATCATAATATAGTTTGCTAGCAAGGATCTATAACAGCCCGTATCGGAGGCACATAAGGAGTCAAACGAACCATCGAAAATGATCCATAACCTACGTTGGCATATATAGTTTTAGGCATAAAGTCTTCTCGGTTAATAATACTACTCCCCTTTTTATTTCATAAAATGATTCGGTTGAAATCATAATTAAGCAGTCATGCTTATCATCATAAGTCATCATTATATCATAATCATAGTTCATCATTGTCATAAGACCTTTACATTCATAAATCATCATGTTGTAATCATTGTTCATAAAAATCATTGAAACTTCTCTTTTAGAGGAAAAATCATAGTTCATAAAGTCACTAAAACCGCTCTTATAGAGGAACATCATAGTTCATAAAATCATTGAAACTTCTCTTTTAGAGGAAAAAAAATCATAATTTGCACATTGACACTTTTCATAAGAGGACTCATGGAACCAATAGAAAAATAAAAAAGGATCTTAGACATGCGTAGGAACTCACTAAGTGATTAAGAATGAATATAAAATATACGTGGGAACTCATAGAATTTTGAAAATAATTCATCATAGACATAAAGTTCTTGACCTTAATCCTAACAACTCAAAGAAGAAGAAGGATTTCATAAGTAAATCTTTAAGAGGAATCATCAAACTCCGGCCGCGAAGGAATTCTGTGTCTTTTATGTTTCGTAATTTCATGTAGAAAATCATAATAATTCTTGGAAAAGAGGTACCATAAAGGATGATAAATCTAATAGGAAAGTCTTGGATTTCATAAGAGTCAATAAGATCAAGTAATAGGTTTTTCGTTATAACTCTAAGTCATACATGAAGGAAAAACTCATAATATGAATAACGTAGCGTGGGGAAGAACAATGAGGTTCCCGCACGTAGAGATAGCCTTACATACTTTATTCTTGAACTCAAAACTATCACCACAAAGCAACAATTCTTTTATAATTTCAATCTACAACAACTATATGCATAGGAACTACAATCAATAGCTTAATGACGAAATTTAATTTATAGAGGCATTACATCGAACACCCGCGGGGCATAGGAAATTTGAGCCTCTTATGTGTGGGGTGTACTAATACCCGCCTCTTTCTACATCCCTTTAATAATATACACACCCATTACAAATCCAACCAAAATAACCAAATCCATCCTCAACACAAAAACAGTCCCATAAACCCTAACCCTAGGTTATCAAATGAACTCATGGCTTCCTAGCACCGTCTCATGAGTTCTGACCTTAGAACATTCCTAAGAAGTAGAAAACAATACTAATGTAAGGTTTTAGGGAAGTTAATTACCTTGGATAAAGGAGGAGTGTTCAATATTTCAAGTCTTGGAACTCAAAAGTTGTTCTTGACCTTGCTAGAGATAGGAAGATGATTTTGATGTCAGTATCATGAAGAAATTCATGGACTTATATTGTAATAGGTTGGAGAATACTTACCTAGACTTAGGAGGGTTGAAGTGAGCTCTTGGAACTGATAGGGTTGATCTAGAGGCGGAACAATACCAAAAAAACATTTAAGACGACTTTCAAAAGCCCTGAAACCCCCCATATGACGCCCCAAATGACGGGTCGTCAGTCCCCCGACGGACCGTAAAGTCAACTTTCCCATCACTTTGGGGTGAAATCTCATAGTTTAAGGTTAAGGGTGATGGAGCAATCTTGACGGGCCGTCAGGTGGTTGATGGGACGTCACTCTTCCCATCATACCTGATAGTTTTCTACTTAATTGCTCATAAGTATTTACTCCCAACTCCGATTGATGCAAGGTCAGATCCGTTGGAAAGAAGACTCAAAAGGATTCAATTTGATGTGTTGAATCACCCAAAATCACTTAGTAATTTAGGATTTATGATTGTTTGAGTTTGACTCTTGTAAGAACTTATACGAAAAACTCAATCGCTAAGAAGGCTCTCAACTCAACTTTGTGATAGAGGTTCCTTATGACCTTAATTCTCATTAGATGCAGTCCCAGAACTTAAGAATTGATCTTAACACCTAGTTTCTCTAAATTTTACCCTTTCAAACACTTGATGGTCGTGGACTAAGGTTGGGAACTTCCATTATACGATCTGTACTTTTACCCGTTCATGATGAAAGTCACAAAAATTAATATTTTCAATTCCTAACCACCTCCAAACTTTCTTAAAACATTATAAATCATGATTTTAATCCTCCCAACACTTAAGATTCATCAAAAATTTTCTGAGTCGATTTCACCCATATACATACAGTAATTCAAATATTAGTACGATGGTACGAGGTATTACAATATGTAGGGCTATGAATTAGGGTTTTTTTCCACTCTCATTTCCTTTCAAAGTTGAATTCATGATCCCCACCTTCCATGCCTAATTTTCAAAAATCTAGGGCTAAACTTATTAGGGATGAATTCTTTTATGTTCTTCCATAAAATCAGTCTCCCTGTAATTTAATTGATGTTTTATGATTATGACTACATGTCCCTTATAAAATCCCTCATGAATCTATATGTTTCAAGTCTCAAATATGATTTTATGAACTTCTAGGGTTTGACCCAAATTGCATGAAACTCTATGATTCTCTTACGATTCAAGTTATGTATTATGATTATGATACATGTTTTCTACTAGAATTTCTCATGAATCCATGATTTACAAGATATGATGATCTTATCCCATTATGCATGATTTTCATAAAATTCAAGTCTATGTATCATGGCCGATCTTCGACATTATTTTCATGGCTAGCTCACTTATGTTAATGTGTCACAAATTTTATGATTTTAACTAGCCATGTAAATTCATGTTTCATGATTATGATATGAGCACTATATATATTTTGAGAGTAATATTTAGCATCGAGTAGGTCGGGGTTTCAGCGCATCCATTTCTCAGAATTACATGCCAATGTGATTATAATGGGGTCCTCCACGAGAGTATCTCCCATGCCGGGCCATCCATGAGTGATATCACACCTTTTCATGGTCCTACCCTTGGCAAGGTATGGACATCCTCTTGATCAGAGTTTTATAGGTTAAGTTCCATATATGCTCACGCAGGGTATGTCGGTTGCTACGCCTCTGGCGTACGCACAGGCACACACGGTCGTACAAGTAACATAGTGGTTCTTTGCGAGTCGAATGTCGAACTCATAGGGACTAGATTATCAGTGAATAATTAAGTTCAAGTATCAATCTTAAAATTCAAAAGTGCTATTTTCCAAGATGTAAATGTTTTTTTTGGAAATCTAAGGGTGATCATGAATTTTAGTTGAAAACAATAATGAGAAGGATCCAGGGTTAAGGCCAAACAATCACGTATAGCTAACATTCATATTGGTTCAAGTATGTGTCTTAATTTATTCTCTCACAAGATAAATGTCATGTTCATGGTCTTTCAATCCTCTAAACATATTCGAATTAGCCTTACAACTATATCATTAAGCTGGGATGTGACAACCTAATTCATATGCAATTACATGGTGGAGTGTTTTACGGGTTTAATGCCCTTGGTTGTGGACTTTTGAACTGTTACACCCCGTAAGTTTCTAACATTTAGTCGGCCTATTCGTATGTTGGTTAAGAGTTTTAGAGTGCTATATCTATGAGGAAAGGGCTCGGGGAAAGGCCGAATGAGTGCCAAGTAGGGATTTCGTGGGAGGAGGCCGAACCAAGTTTCCCTGAGGGGAAAAGTGGCACGGAGCAGCTCCTCCGCGTTAGCCAACGTGGCACGGAGCAGAATCAACGCGATGGGCAGAGTGCCACGTTGCCTTGTCTGCTGCCTCAAGTATATAAAGGTCTCACACTTAGAAGTTAGTTCATTATCCAAATAATCACGGCCAAAACAGAGGAAAACCGAGGAAAACATATAATAATCATCCGATTACGCTGCTAAACACCGTCCAAATCCAAATTAACTCTGGGTATTGAAGTATAAAGCTGCAGGGAGCATCGTTACAGAGTTATTTTCTTAAAATACGCCCGGTGAATCATCGTCCCGCCTAGCCTAAATTGGTGGAATTATTTCAAACTAGTGTTAATACGATCACGTGCCTAAAATAAGTATTTCCCCCTTCTAGATTCCCTAGAAATTACGAGTTTTTGATCGTCTTTCAATAAATTTAAGTATAGTCAGTATATATACATATAAGTTATTGTTTTCTTCGAATATAGTAATAAAGTAGCGCTACTCTTCCGTTAATATGATTATAGTTGAGAAGGGCAGTTGAATACGAGCCGAAACTCGCCAGTTAATTGGTAAACAGCGAACGAGGTATGTTAAGGCATTTTCCTTCGGCAAGTTAGTTTGTTCAGCATAGTACTCCAGTATGAAACCCAGTAAAGCATGTCAGGAGTATGTTATCATGTCTAGTTGTTGTTGTCAGTCGAGGCTCGTAATTTGTATTGTTTTGGGCTGGATTACACCTGTATAGCTTCCGTGACCACCCAGGTTAATAGCTGTGTCGGCGCCTGCCAGGGGCGAGGATATGTCGCTCTACGGAGAGACATGCCGTCCACAAGGGACGAAGATGGGTATCTAGATCCTCATATGCCATGGTTGGCCTTATACACACCCTCTCCGAGCGCTTTTGCCCAGGGTGTAGATATCAGGAGTCCTCCGGGCTCGGACACAACTACAGTCAGGGGCCAAGTGGGCCCAGTTGTAGCCCCAGGGGATCGGCAGGATGCTTATAGCTGGTAGTTGACTCAGTATGACCTGGATAGGGGTATATAGATTGAGGTGTACTCACTATGGCTAATGGAGGCCCAGGTGGGTTATTCTGTGCTGATTGTACCTTCCGGCTTATGGGAGTCAGGTAAGGTTTATGCTTGCTTTAGTTACTGATAGCTAGACAATAAGACGCCTCGCTTGTCAGGTATGACCCCTACCCTCCTTATACAATTATGTTTAGCCCTGATTTCACTACTTCAGTCATCCTCAGTCCGTTTTCTTTGCTTTAGTTATTGTCAGTTCTATTTCTTACATTCAGTCATTTAAAGTTACTGCTTTACATATTCAGTACCTATGGTACTGACGCCCTCTTCTGGGGCGCTGCATTACTTGCCTGTAGGTGCAGATAGACGAGGAGCAGGTCCCTCATAGTTCTAGTCGGTCGTACAGAGCCATCAGCTCCCTTCTTCCGGAGCTTGTGTGATAGAGGTTTATTCCTTTTGTTTGTACAGTATGGGTAGGTCGGGGCCCTGTCCCGGCGATCTTATTACTCCTAGAGGCTTGCAGATTGTGTTACTTCCTTGTGGTTAGATGATATCGGCCATGTGGGGCCTATATGGGGTTTAGATTACGTGTGTTGGCCGTGTGGGGCCCTGTTTAGCTGATTGATTGGTGGCCTTGTCGGTTATAGTTCAATTTAACATCTGATTTTACTTTTCAGTTATAACTAGACATCATGGTGGTCTTGTCAGCCCGCATAGGACTCCCTATGATTGTTTGTCTCTAGTTAGCTGTTTATTTTCACATGTGGTTATAGGCCTTGTCGGTCGGGGGTTGTATTTACAGCTGCTATATAGCCCGTTGTTTTCTTGATTCTAGAGTTAGAGTCAGCCCTGTACCAGAGGTGCTTAGGCTCAGTCAGCTCAGCAGTTCAGGTCCTAGTAGGGCACCAGGTGCCAGTCATGCCTCCCAAGGTGGGGCGTGACATGAACCTCTAACCATTTAACCTAAACTTGACTTCACAACTAAATCAAAGAGCGGTGATGTGACAATTTAAATTCAAGTGTCTAGCTATCTTCCCGTTTAATAGCCAAACGAGGCGAATTAGGTATATTTCTATCCTAACCACGAATCAGCCTAAAAGACTTGAACTCACTTCTTGCATTTCTAGTTCTATCCTAGGGTTCACTCTTTCAAGTTTGTCTAATACTAATAGTTTCATTCAATGGTGATCAAGCATTAAAATGATTAAAAAAAGAATGCAAGAACTAACAACAATGAAGAACTTGAACCAATATAAAGTAAACAAATACTATCATGTTATGTGGCCTCAATCCTAGAAGAAGGGTCTTAGTCGCTCATGCTTTTACAAAGATTAACATGAGTATGGAAATCCATATAATTACAAGAGTAGACAAGAAAAGGAAGAAAAAGAACCTTAATGGTGGAGTTCGTTTCGCTCCTTGCTTCTTCTCCTCTGCGTTTCCAGAAAATATTACGTGATATTTTACAAAATAAACCAAGTGTTCTATTTATAATGTTAAGATTTTGGCCATGGAGAAACCACCTCCGTGTCACACTACTCATCACGCAGCTCAGCCTCGGTGACACGGAGGCATCACGGAAGTGCACTGGAGATTGGCCATTGGCATGCTGCTGGTCGGGCGTGGCATGGTGCTATCGTGCAGCCCAATTAGCGTGACACGGTGCTGGTCACGCAGTTTTCTTGGCGTGGCATGGCATTGGTAACGCGCCTGGCCCGGCGTGGTACGCTGACCTTGTGCGGCAGCATTCTTGTCTTGACACTTGCATGCCATCTCTTTGACACTCATCCAAAGCCTCCTTTTTGATCACGCATTTTCATTTCTAGCCCCATCCTTAGCATATTTCACCTACAAACATGGGCTAATCACGTATGTTAGTTCATGCATGCATATATACACAAAATTACATGAGATTATACTCAACATAAGGTAAAAACCAAGCTAAGACATGGTTATAACTATCATTTAGGCATGTAAATATGCCCAAGATCATTATCCCACACTTAAAGCCTTATTCGTGCTCGAACAGATTCTTTACATCTGATGCATAAGAAAGACTCACTCATTCCTAATTGAAGCATGACTCTCAAGTTAAGGCTATAATGACTGACTTAGATGGAAAGTTCAATTAAAACATGTTATTATGATCCAATCAAAATCATGACAACTAAATTAAGACCTCCTAGCATCAAGAATTGACTTTACAATAATAACAACTCATGTAAATTAACCAATCAAGAAGTCCAATATGAACTCTGTCTTTCCTCAAACATTTTCCCTCATAACAGAGATACCCAATTCCACTCACAAATATACATTTTATGAAAAGTATGGGTATATGAATAACAATTACGCTCACCCTCAAAAGGATTTCACATGCAACACATAATGACCCATATGCTTGCCCTTAGTGTATTACTCCATTAATATAAGAACATCTAAAAATTAGACCAAAAGGACTTTATGGATTCTGATGTAGGCTAAGGATGGGTAGGTACTATTCTTGCCAGTAATAGTGACTATCTTCCCTAAGTTCTTTTAATACATCACTTTTTCTCATTAAGAACATTCTCTTCTTTTACTTCTCCCCTTGCTTTTTCATCTATCACTTTCCTTTTTGTTTCCCCAATTCTTTAAGCACACTTATGTTATTTAGTAGGGAGTAATCAAATATTAAACACATCATCATCCTTTTGTTCTTCTCTACTCCCTACCAACACTTAGGCATTTTGAACAGTTGCATCCTTCACTCTTTTCTTCAACTTCCACAACTAACTATTTCCCATCTTTTCGATATTCTTACTCCTTTAAATCTTTTCCATTTTTCACTTAAGCACCTAGGAATTTTGGATCAAATTTAGGTCTTTTGAAAGAAAAAGATTAAGCTTTTATTGTATATATAAAAAAAATAGGCTAAAGGCTCAAATGGAGTTAACTAAGATTATACATCAAAGGTAGGTAAAGCAAAGTATGAAATATAGTTAATCAAAGAAATGTCTAAATCATCTCTTACATTCAACATCCCTCATTTTGCTTTGCAAACACACCAGGTAAGTTTTAGACACTACATAATAGCATGGAATACACAACATCTCACATTCACTGCTAGGGGTGGGCATAAATACCAAAAAATCAAAAAATTGAAAAACCGGACCGAATCGAACTAATTCGGTTTTTTGGTTCGGTTTTGGTTCTTTTTTCTTAAAATTTTGATTTTTTGGTTCGATTTTCGATTTTAGAATTTTGGAATTTTTATTTTTCGGTTTAACCGAAATTTTATATATGTTTTTTAAAAAATAAAAAATAAAATTATAACTTAATTTCAAAAAATACTACGCCTAACCTAAATCCCAAAGCCCATTTAGAGAATTATTTATATAATTGACACAGTTACTTATGTTTTTTTTACAAATAACAAGTTTTATAATAGTTTTAGCATGTTAAGAAAATTCTTACGATTACTAATATGCTTTGAAAGAAAGATGAAATATATAATATTTATTTAACAAAAAATTAGGGACCATAGATTATTGAAATCTTAAAGGACCCTTAACTTTTTGTTGGGTTTGTTATAAGGATATTAAGCATATGAGAAAATTTATTATCAAATGCTATGTACGTTCTACTAAATGTAAATCAACTGATCCTGCTATTTTCTTTACTTAAAAAGTTAAAATTAAGCTTAGTTGAATTAAACTTTAGAATTCAAACTTAAAATAATTTATTTTGAATTTAAAAAGATAAAGTAACTCATTTTTAATTAAAAGAGTAGCTCATTTTGTAAGTAAAAGAATAGCCCATTAATTAAGCCCATAACCAAAAAAACCAAATTAGAAATACTGAATTGAATTTGAAAAAAAACGAACCGAACCAAATTAATTTGGTTCGGTGTTCGGTACACTAAATGAAAAATCGAAAATCGAAAAAATCGAATCGAAAATTTACAAAATTGAACCGAAACACCTAATGCCCACCCCTACTCACTGCACATGTTCAACTCCAAACAGAACCATACAGACTAATTCAGCTAACCACATGAATTCAAAATATAGCACAAACCCTACAGAGTCATATTCCTGAGCCTAACTGTCTCAAACAAAGACATACCATTTCTCAACATGCTTCTCAATTAACATCTACTTGCATCTTACAGACAGGTGTAGCACACAACAAAAGCATCAAGCATTTAATTAGTTAAGTGTTCAAAAGAAAATATAGTGACTAATTTTCCCTCAAGACGTTTGTCATCCATACATCGTCGAGAAAAGATCTTAACTATGACTGAAAATTGTCACGACCCAAATGGATAGGTTGTGCAGGCACCTACAGAGACTCTACTCGATAGGAGAACCCTTGTGGAACTTTACATAAACACCTAAATATTTTTATTAACTTACAAAATCCAATAATAGTATGATAAAAATCTCAAATCTTCAAAATCCTGACTCTCCTAAGATCTAGTCTAGACAGGTACAAGAGCTCTAAAAGAATACATGACAAGATAAAATGACACAACTTCATCTGGGAAGAAGCACACGAAAGCTGATGCTAAATACTCCACACTAATTATGGAACTTCAAACTTGTCACAACCTACACTAAAAGATGTAGCAAGGTAGTATTAGTACACCACACGTACTGTAAGAATCATCGGCCCACTAAGATTAGTTCACATAACAACATACAATTAATAAGCAATAGACAGTAATATCCTTAACAAATACTTCACTACACAACAACCCATTACGTTTTATTAATTACATTATCAATCCCTATGACTCGTCAAGGTTCCTGCACTTACCCTATATCTCTAGTCATCAATCAATCTTGAAATCTGCCCTAACACTATTCTCACTGCAGCGAGTACCTAGTTCGCTATAGCGGTCCTGCTTCCCTTGGTCCAGTTTTGTTTCATTCCACCCATTAATATTATAGTACTTATAACCTTTGTTCTACTTTATTATTATCGATCCAAGCCGATTTCTACCAATTATGGACCCACTAACATGCATCTATTCATTTTGCCATTCGAGATACCTCGGTCAACCCGCTTCTCATTTTATTATGGACCTTTATTTCCTTTTACGGAATTAATTATATTTCCCTTAAGTTTAACCCCTAACATTTAGGTCGTTTTCCTCAACTTATTTATCACGCGTTACTCACAATAGCACTCGTATGTTACCATTTCCCCTTCCCCATACTCCGAACTACTAACATTGAGTCACAAACATGTAATTAATTCAATTGTTCATAGTCAGTCACAAAACATAATATGGAATTCAGTATGTGCCCATTTAGGTCACGAAATACATACCTGTCCTCACGGCAAAATCAAATCATGCAACGCCATACCTGTACCGTGTCACCGCATATTTACCACAGTGTATCTTTCATACTATACCCAATTTCATATCGGTATATCCCATATCACATCATTAATCTGTACCTTGCTGTCATTGTAGCCATATGTATATCATACCTAATCCACTCAATTTCTAATCTCACAATTGTACCATCAGTGATATGCCGGGCACACGCCTCCATCACATCACTATGCACACATGCCAGAGGGTCTTATACTTTCCCTTCCAGTCATGACCTACAGGGGACTCTAGAAATTCATGTACTGTACACCTACCCATATGAAACCTTTATCGTACATGTCTGTGTACCCATAATCATACACCCAGCCGCATGGTCTTTTAGCCATACCTGTCTGTGTACTCTCTCATACCACTCGCTTGGATGCTCACTTAGGGCATGAGCCACTCATGTCTCCAATCCTTATTCAAGGTCTAGATTATATCATTCTGCATATCCAACTTCTTTCCCTTTGGCCCTGGGCCTCACATTCACCATCATATCAAAGATTTGTCATTCCATATCACATATTACCTCATGCACACGTTCGATCGTTACCAACTCGCCCCTAAATCTCGGGACATACATCATAGTATAATAGAGAATAATTCACACATGACAAGAAGCACATAAACATATTCACAAGTATAGCTGAATGCATAGTTCCGGACCTAATTTCATACCAAAATAATAAAAATCTCAGTTATATCAATACATCACAAGGAAATTCAACTTGGCCCGCTCACTGATTTGAGCTTCGCTGCAACGACATTACTGCCGCCACAACAGTCTCGTTGTAGCGGTACAATAACCACTGCAGTGGTACTGCTGACAGTACTACGACCAGTTTTTCTCCCAATTTCTTCCACAATTTATTTCTTTCCCATTTTGTAACTCATCACCATCTGGTTACCCACAAGGGGACCGCATCACATCAGGTCTAATTAGGTAGTTAATTTTAACAGGGAATTCTTCATCAAAAACAATGTCAACAGCTCCAAGCAACACACTAATACCTATAAAACATACAAGTCATTAAGTAAAGTCCATTCATCTACCTTACGCGTTTTAACTCACGTTCTGTAATAATCATGGTCCACCCTTAAGCTCTCAGTTACCCTTTTTAGTACATGTAATTTGTATAACTAACCGTTCAATATTCCAATCTTAGAAGAATGACTATATAATTCTAGATATGTAATTACGCATATTTAACGATAATACCAAAGGATTCTTCAACATATAGTAAATTCGCTTTCAAGTGATGTTACACCCCAAGAAAAATTATGTCGTTACAATGATGTTAGTGGGAGTATGCTAGGGATTTGTAGTGTATGTATGTATGTGTCCTTGAGGAATGGAAAGGTATGTGTATGGCATCATATAAAAGTATTGGGGGGATGGGTGTCGAGGATGGCTTGACGAGAGATTCGGCGAGGCCGTTGAGACTAGGCCGTAAGTGCCTGCATGGCGTGATAGCCTTGCAGTGCAAGGAGCTGCATGACCCGGCAGCCCTGCAGCGCAGGGAGCTATGCGATGCGTCCTGACCTCCACCACCCCAATATATATATATATATATATATATATATATATATATATATATATATAGTGTGTGTGTGTGTGTGTGTGATGCTTTGAAGGTCTCATTTAAAATAAACCAACGAAGGCAGCAAGTACCCTAAGCAATATCCTCTCCAATTTCTTAGCAATTAAAGGTAAATTAAGCTACCAAACCTCGTCTAATTGCAAATTCTCCTTGGGTAATGATTCCCAGGCCTGCAAAGAACAGATGTACAGAGTTGAATCTTTGAAATTGGCCTGGTTTGATGGATCCCTAGCGGGTAAAAGTCATAGAAATCATCTCTAACTACAGCTAGCACGTCTACAAGTAATAGTAAGTGTTTCTACCCTTCTAATCTATAAGGATTCGTGAGATTTTGCCGGATTAAACTCATTATAACTTGTATCATCGTGTTTTGAGGGTTGATGGCGCTGGCTTGCCTTTTGAACTGGAGTAGCCCTGTTCCTTGGCATATAACTGGGATACAAAAGAATTACAAGTTCTAAATCGAAGCAGGGTTGATTAAGCAGAATTCGGCAATTGAAATATGTTAAGGTTAACCTCTTTTGGCAAGTTATTCTCATCGTATAGTAATACGACTTATATCTTTGTAGTAGCTTATGATTGTATGTGTTGCGATTAGCTTCTACAGATGAATTGAGATTGTAACATAGTATCCCTTATCGAGAAAGGTCATATTCATTTTTTATTATCGCTATAAGTGACACAGAGACTCCCTGTTCATTTATTTACCGTCTACAGAGACTAGTAGTGTTTGCTACTGTACTGAGACCATAGAGGCTTGTGGTTAGCTGTTGGGCAGCGTAGGGCGCAACTTGGTGATATAACTTTCTGTTTTGACGCCTACATATCTAGTAAAGCTCACACAGGCCATTAGCATACCTTGACGCCTATAAGGCTAGAATCTCGACAGTATAACTCTACCTTTGAGTTGGCGGCACAAGGATTGCCTAAAAATCTAAGTGGTAGTTTGTCAAGTGGATTACCTCATTCCAGTGGCCTTATAGTGTCATACAACTTACAGCCTATCGTATAGGTCGCTCAGGAAGCCACCCTAGCCATTAGTCATCTGATAGACTATTATGACGTCCTATAGAATGATCTTGCTAGCTGCTAGATGTGGGGCCAACGTCTCTGGCTACTCATACACATGCCCACGTATATGTTCCCAAAAAGGGCTAAGTCTAAATATGCCTACCTACGGGACTACAGATTCAGTTACAGAGCCTAGAAGGCTCAAATACAGTTCGAGGAGCGCAGACGGCTCAAATACAGTTCCAGGAGCCCAGATGGCTCAAATACAGTTACAGGAGCCTAGACGGCTCAGATACAATTCCAGGAGCCCCAAACAGCTCGGATACAGATATAGGAGCCCAGATGGCTCAAACACAGTCACAAAAGCCCAGATGGCTCAGACACAGTCACAGGAGCCTAGAAGGCTCTGTAATAGCTTTAGAGGTCGAACCCACCCGTTAACACCCAATTTTGACCTCCTTATGCCCCGTCTAAGCCGCTTATATGCGTATTTTAAAAAAATTTACCTTTTATGTAATTGATTTTTTATTTATTTATAATTAGTTATCATAACTCTTAAATTTTGCATAATTATTCAAAATTATAATATTTATTTACATTTAGTATTCAATTCATATAATATATATAGTATATTGCGTGTTAATATATATGCATACCTACCTTTAATTAAACAAGCTTTTATTTTAAAACATATAATTTTACTTGAATTTTAATAAACTATTTACATAATGATATTATGTGATTTTGTAAATTATTTATATTGATAATAGTATTTATATAATTTATTTGTGAGTTAAACTATTATATTACCTATTTACTAAATCACTTACAAGTGAAGTATTTCTATTAATTATATAGCATTAAATTCAATTCCTTTCCAATTTATTTAAAATCTGGCCACTTTCTTTCAGTTGCGTGCCAATTCTAGCCACTTTTATCTAATGTGTGCCAATTGTAGCCTATTTTAAGCAATTCTGGCGACTATTTAAATTTAATTTCTGTCATATTTAAATCAACCCATTTGTCCAAATTCGGATAACCCACCTATAACCCATAACCCGACCCATTTCCTATATTTAATCTC
Source organism: Datura wrightii (assembly GCA_035772735.1). Taxonomy (NCBI): domain Eukaryota; kingdom Viridiplantae; phylum Streptophyta; class Magnoliopsida; order Solanales; family Solanaceae; genus Datura; species Datura wrightii. The sequence goes on from JASDFA010000019.1 coordinate 116,619,288, forward strand.
AACCCTCCACCCAATATAATCTAACGACTAGAATAAAAAACCTACTACTTCCCTTTAGTATTCCAAATACCCAAAACCCTAAAAATTCATTCATTTTTCCTCTCTCTTCAACACAGCCGCCTCCCCCTCCTCTCTTCTCCTCCCTCACTCTCCATTTCTTTTTCCGGTGACGCCCACCACTCTCACTCTTACCGACAAGGACATCCCATCACCTTCTCCGGCTAACCACAACGATCTTCGCCATTAAATCCGGCCACTGTTGGCCGGAAAACAAACAACACCCTCCTCTCTATCTCTCATCCCCGACGAAACCACGCCGATCGAACAGCCTCAAAAAACCCAAAAATCGATGCCCCTTCCACCCTTCTCCGCTCATCTTCTCAGCCGCCTCATCTCACCCTCTTCTTCTCCATCACAATAGCCCACCAAACAACTGCTGCCGCTTCTTCCTTCTCCTTATTGTCTTCAGTGAAACCACGCCCCCACCGCCTTCTCCCTATCATCTTCCACTCTCGCCTCTCTTCATTTTCCTCTCCGCCACTGCCAACCACCAGGCCTCTATGACTGCAACCTCCATTAATTCCGATAAGAACACTAGATATCCTCTCTCCCTTACCCAAAAATCACCGGACAACAGCCCCACTGCCTTTCCTCCCTTTTCTCTTCCCTCCTCTCACCCCAACCTAGTGAAAACCCGCACCCTACCAGAACCACCAGTAAAAAACTGACCACTCTCCTCACCACCCCATTTCCTCCATATTTTCCATCACCATGGTTCACCGACCATTATGGGAAATAGTCCCGACTTATGACGGTCGAACATTTTTGTGATTTTCAGACAGATCCTCGCAGATCTGTTTATAGTATTGTCGCTTGATATTTGAAATCTTCTGCTTCTCTTTTGTTTTGTCTGAAACTAGGTCTAATTTAATTAAATCTTATGTTTAGATTGTTATTATCATTGTTGTTTATAGTTGATAAATTAGTTTCTCAACTTCTCCATTTTTTCAATGACGTTGACTACCCGGTTTTTAGCTTTAGTATGTGTAGATTTCAGTGGTTTCTTTGTTCTCTATGCTCCCTGTTGGAAATTTGACATGCATTTTCTTGATTGCTCGACGTTCTTCGTAGATTATCTTTATGGTGTAAATTAAGCTATTTCTATATATTCACTGTTATGGGTTGATTAAGTTATGGATTTCATAATCTGTTGTGTTATTCGAGAATTAATTTGCTTCCTCAACGGCAAAACTATCTCACATATAAAATATGCCGGATGGGGCAGTATAGGATTTGTGCACAAAATATAGAATAAGGTAATATTCATGGATTCATGGAAAATTTCTTTCAATTTAATTCTTGACCCTAATTAGTTTGGCTATGTTATTTTTGATTTGACCCATTACCATATTTATTTCATAAGTTCTTAATCTTCTTGCTTAATCAACAGTTATGCTACAATTATGGTAATACATTATTTATTCAGTTATTATTTTATTTATTCATTGGTCTTACTTTAAATCAATTTAATATTTGATTTGATTCTTTTACTAATTATATTAAATTTGTTCCTTCTTTAACCTGATAGCTTTTCCTACGAATCACTATTGTAAATTATGATATTTACACCTGTTTGATTGAGTTACTCCTTAAAAAAGATTGTGGTAATTCAATATTTATTTCTGATTTAATCACTGGTAGATGTTGAAATAATTTGGTAAGACTATCATTTCATACGTTTAAATCAATCTTTTCTCTCTTTTCAATATTTGCAATTATGGTAAGAGATTTTTCTTTTTTTGATTTAATTTTATTAATTGGAATAATTCATTTGCATATGGTAAGTAATTATTTGGAGTTGATTTTAATATTCCCTTTTCCTTTAAACCTTTTGATTGTTTAGCTATATAAAGGGGTCTCCTTCCCTCTTGTCATTCATTCAAGTACTATCATAGAACTGAATAATTTATTTTTCACAAATATTTCCCTACTCCTTCAAAATTCTTAGTTCTTCTGCCCTACCTCAATACGAGCACTGCTCGAGATCCACGAGGTCCTTGTGATCTTGACGTATTGGGGCTTGGGTCTCAATTATTGGCAAATCCTTTCTGAATTGCTATTTGCTGCTTTATTCTTTTACCGATTAACGGGTTAGTTATTTCCCTATACTACTTTCACAATGTGCAAATTCATACTTGCATAATAAACATGAGCTCTCTAAATGTTTTGCATATTCATAGGTATTATAATGTGTACTTGAATTTTCGTGATTCAACTGGTTTGTATAACCATTCTGTAAAGGATTTAATTAAATAAGTTGTAAGTTAGGGATTCCCAAATATGTGTTTGTATGTGTATATTTGTCGTATCACTTGTTTAACAAGCTACACCTATTTGGGATGAAGAGTCACCCGGAACAAGAGGAGGTTTAGGAATGGCTCAAATTCTTCTGTTTCATTTGTAATTTATTTATTTACTTTCCTTTTCATAAGCTATAAATTGTAATAAATGCTGATAATAGTGAAAAAGGGATGTATTGGGTTGGGGATTATATTTCTTTGCTGATTTTCCTTAACTGTCAAACCCACGTAGAAAGCATGTCTATCGGATTCTTAACAATATATGCAATATTAGAAACCATGCCCATAGGAATCTCATGACATATACAACGTTAGATAGCATGCTCATAGGTATTTACTTGCTAATTCAGACTTATAAATAATAACAGTATTAAGAGAATCTTGTCTGTTAAATCTGTCATGCATGCCTACTAACGTTTGTAATTGTTTATCTAACAAACTTGTTCACTAGATTTGTGTTTGTCCTTAGAGATCTAGCCAGTTTGCAATTAATAACATTTAGCCTGTCTAATTAATATTAAGTCATGCCTCGAGGACTTAAGTTTGATTTTTAAGTTGGAACAAGTTTAGGGATACTGCTTTCATCCCCCTAACATATATATTTGTATAGCTGAAATCATGTTTACAAGAATCAATTATAGGTTTATTTGAAGACTTCTCTATGCCAATTACATTTCATTTGAAGTTAAATCATGTTACACATGCCATCTTGATATAATCTTTATAAATAGTGTTGCTGTCTATAAGAATGTACAATCTTCAGGTTTAAATCACAGAATTCAGGCTCGAAAGTGATTCATATTCAATTACTTAATATTTGCAAACCTGCTAGGACCATTACATATGGATCTGCATATATGTGTTTAGACATCATGCTTATAGGACCAAATACAGATTTATTTAAATCACACATCTTGCCTGGTAGTGTTACGTTATATGCCGCATGTTTAAATCTGACATTTTGCATTAGATACCATCTTATAGGAGCTGTCATAATAGATACCATGCCTATAGACATCACTATCACTTATTTCAATGAAAGAGGCTTATGTGAAACCCTGTATGCTAAGTTGTTTTCAAATTATTCTTTGTTAATTGCATGATGTTTGATCACCTTTAAAAAGCCCCTAGTAATTTTAGACCCAAACTCCAAAATAGTAGTCCAAACGCCTCTTAGACATTAAGGTTTGGACGGGTAGGCGCATGCTAGGGCATTAGTTTTCCTTCACTTAGAGCGCTTTAGGATTAATAACTAATTAATTAGGTGGATAGTTGGGATATGATAGTCTATGCTCTATGAATAATACGAGCAATCTAAACGGTTGCGAAGTATTATTTTAGTTGCACGGGATGATTCCGTTAGGTTAAAATAACCCTCCCCTCATTTTGCGTAGAACTGCGTTTGACCTGATTCTCTTTGGGATACGTAGGCGCCTCTTCGAGGTTCGGTCCAATTTTTAAAATTTTTATTTATTTGTTTTGTTATTATTTCCTCCTAATTTATTATTTATTTATTATTGTTTGCCTTTATTTGTCAATTCTTATTTGCAAAAACTGCTAAATTTATTCCTTTCATTATATTGTCTCAATCTTCTTTCTTCTTACTTGTTTGATTTTCTTCTATTTTAATTGCAAAGCTATTTGATCACGCTAAGATTTTTGTCACTTAGTTTATTTAAGTTGTTTTACATAAAAAGCTTAAAAATCAATCTTATTTGCTCGCTTAGTAAATACCCCACATAATCAAAGAATACGGCCGGGAACCACATTTTTGACCTCGAAAGGTGCCTAACACCTTCCTTTCGAGGTAATTTAAACCCTTGCCTGACTCTGGTGACCTAGGCTAGTAAAACAGACCCTTAGGTTAGTACGGTTCCCTAACACACCTCTTATCGTTAGGTGGCGACTCTTCTTTTCTAACAATCCTTTAAGAGTTGTCACATGTCGAGTCCCGCTCTTCGAGAGAAAAATGGGGCGGGACACCACCTTAGTTACAACTTGCTTATGGGCTTATAGTGATACAGATAGGAGGGTATGAATTTTTTGCACTTGTCGGGGCTTATGGGGGCCCAGATAGGTTATTCTGTGTTGTTTGTACCTTCCAGGCTTATTAGGTCTAGGTTAGGTTCTTGTTTGTATATTTACCTATTAGCTACTTTCCATGTTGTGAAATTATTCAGGTTAACTTCTAGTCGTATTACTGATTACCTTTAGCTTTCTTATCAGCCTTTACTTTGTTACTATCATTCTGCCTTACATATTCGGTACATATTGTACTGACACCTATGCATGGGGCGCTGCATACTTGCCTACAGGTCCAGACATACAGGGTTCAAGACCTTCTCACTAGTCGTTCAGATCCAGCAGATTGGCTAGCTTCTTTCTTCCGGAGTTTCCAGATGTTAGAGGTTTGCCTATCTTTTGTTGTACAGTTTTTGGGTAGGCCGGGTCCCTGTCTCGACCAATATGTTACTTCTAGAATCTTGCAGACTACAGTTTTGGGTTAGACATGCGTGGTGGTCGTGTAGGGCCTAGTTGTGTTAACTGTTAGCAGCCTTGTTGGCTTATATATGTGTATTGTGTGTCTGCTTCCTTTTGTTATGATTTAGACAGCATGATGGTCTTATTGGTCTACATAGGATGACATTATTGCAACTGTTGGATTAGCTATTTTTGTGCAAGTGTTTATGTAGCGGCCTTGTCGGCCTAAGGCTATATTTTGAGCTGAGATATAACTACTTGTTTTCTTGATAGGTGCGGTTGGTATGCACCAAAAGTGCATATGCCCAGCTAGGTTGGCTTAGAGTCCAGTGTGGCATTAGATTCCAGTTACGCCTCCCAAGGTGGGCGTGACAAATTTGGTATCAGAGCAACGTCTTATCCTAGGGAATCTGCTAGCCGTTTTCTAGTAGAGTCTTGTTTATAAATATGTTGTGCAATATATTTTATAAATAGGAAGCTACGATACATGATAGTATAGTTACCCCTCTTTCTTCTTAGATCGTGCTATAGAGTTGAGTTACATAGGGTTGAGTCCCTAAGCTTATATTGTTATGTCTGTCTACAGTGATGTCTGATATAAGGCAGACTACAGTCAACTGTGAGTTAGATACAACAGCAGGAGAGGGTACCAGCAGGATGCCACGGTTAGGGACAACACAACTTGAGGGCGAAAGAGAGGCATCCCCTCGATCTCCCTAGCATTCTCCAAGGCACCAGGAACCTCCGAGAGCAATAGAGGCATCGAGATCACTTCCAGTTCCTCCTACACCCTCAACTTAGGATGTTAGGAGTACAGTTTGTATGTTGGCTCAGATGATGACTGCCCAGCGTCAGCCAGAGGTACCAGTTATTGTCGAGCCTACTGAGGGACCCGGAAGTTCAAGAATTCGTGAGTTCCTTGCCTTGAGTCCTCGATAGTTTATAGGAACATACTGTAAAGAGGACCCTCATAACTTCATAGATATGTTACAAAGGATACAGGGTCATGCATGCTTCATCGATAGAGTCAGTTGAGTTAGCACTGTTCCGACTATGAGAGATAGCAGTTCTATGGTACGAGAGTTGGGAAAGGTCCAGATGCAGAGATGCACCTCCACCTACATGGACCAGCTTCTCTGAAGCCTTTATAGACCATTACTTGCCTCGAGAGATCCGGCAGGCCAAAGTAGAGTAGTTCTTACACCTGGAGTAGGGCAGGATGAGTGTCAGAGAGTATGCATTGAGATTTGATTCCTTGGCTAGGTATGCGCCAGCATTTGTTGATACTATGCCAGTCAGGGTACACCAGTTTATCATGGGGCTTGCACCAGAGTATGTGGAGTCTTGTATCATAGCTACATTATGAGAGGATATGGATATATCACAAATTCAAGCTTTCGCTCAAAATATAGAAGAGATCAGGAAACATTAGTATGGGGTCGAAAGGGCACGTTAGGAGAAGCGTCGGAGGGCTAGACCCATTGATTTTCAGGTAGAGTTTTAGGGTGGGCCCAGACCTCGTTTGCCAGGTAGGCCACCTAGTCCCCCATTTCATCAATAACAGGGCAGCATATCGGATCGTCGCAGATAGTCAGTTCCCGACGAGGGATCACAAGCGTCAGGCTCACAGCAGCAGAGAGGCCTAGATCAGGTGAGGCCAACGGTACCACGTTGTAGTACTTGTAGAAGGCGACATCTTGGGAGATGCAGATATGGATCCACTTCCTGCTATTCCTATGGACAGGAGGGTCATATGATGAGAGATTTTTCGACTAGAAACCAGAGTGACCAGGACTAGCAGAATAGGTCCTCAGCAGGTTCGCATGCTCTAGCACCTTCTATAGATCGCAGGCCCTCAGCTCCAGCAGGAAGAGGTAGGGGTAGATCAGGAGCATCCAGTTTTAGTAGTGGCTTGAATCGTACTTATGCATTAGCAGGGTGACAGGACTTTGAGGCATCGCCAGATGTTGTGACAGATACATTAAATGTTTGCTCCCACTAGTCTATGCTTTGATCGATCTAGGCTCTACTTTGTCTTACGTTACTCCGCTAGTGGCATGAAAGTTTGGTATAGTACCAGAGTTACTCCAATAACCATTTTTTGTATATACACCTGTTGATGAATCTATTATCGCTAGGAGAATTTATAGGGGTTGTATGGTGGAAATTGTTGTCCACCAAACCTCTGCATACTTGGTAGAATTAGAAATGATTGATTTTGATGTAATTATGGGCATGGATTGGCTAACGCCATGTTATGTCAATGTCGAATGCTGGACAAAGGTTGTTGTTGCGCCTTATTTTTCTCGTGAAAAGCGGAATTCAACATGTGACAACTCTTACGATCATTTATATGAAGAGTCGCCACCTTAGGGCATCATTCTACACTATAAGTCTACTTAAATTAGCCTAGGTCACTAGATTCAAGCAAGAGTCCAAATTACCTCGAAAGGAAAGTGTTAAGAACCTTTTGAGATTCACAAATGTGGTTTCCGGTCAGATTCGTTAATATGTGGGAAAATAACTAATGGCAAAAAATTGGATTGATTTTAACTCAAGTTATTCAACTTAAATTGATAAATGCAAGAATAAATTTAGAAAATAACAAGAAAAGCGAAAAGAAAGAAGTCAAGACAAGATGTGTTTAAAGAGATTATTACTATCCCAAAAGTTAATAGAAATGATTACAAAAAAAATAACAAAGAATGATATTAGTTTTTACAAATGATAGATGGAGAAATTAGAGTTGATAAAAATATAGAATATTGCAAATTCACTAATTCGTAGAATAAGATATGTTTACAAATAAATACAAACGCTTAATAAACAAATAAATAAAATTTGAAAACATGGGGTCGAACCTCAAAGAGGCGCCTACGTATCCTTAAAGGGAATCAGACCAGACGTAGTTCTGCAATTTAAAAGGGAGGGGGGGTATTTTAACCTAATGGGATCACCCCGTGCAACTTAAATAATACTTGCAATCGTTAAGATTGCTCGTATTATTCAGCAAGCACAGACTATCAATTCCCGTCTACCCACCTAATTACTTAATTGTTAATCCTAAAACGCTCTAGGTAAAGAAAAATTAACGCCATAAACATTTTCCTACCCGTCCCAAGCTTAATATCCAAGAGGCTTTGGACAACTATTGTGGATTTTGGATCTAAAAATTTTAGGATTTTTAATAGAGATTAACATCACACAAAGCAATAATTAAATCAATTAGCAAATAAGGGTTTCAAAATAAACCTCTATCAGAAATAAACGCAGATTTTAGGAATGAGGGCAGATCCTATGGCATGATCTCTAATGCAAAAATCTAATTTAAATAGGCAGAACATAATGCCACAGTTAAACAGAATGCGTGAGTTAAACAAATTAGTTTTTATCCTATGAGCATAATTCCTAAAAAAACGTGCATAAATCCTATAGGCATATTGTTGATGCACAGACATTATATTTTTCACTTTTAGCACATAAAAACAGTATATATCAATAGATATGTCGAGATATGATCCTACATTATATTTATTCAGCACATTTTAACATGATTTGGAAAGGCCATCACAAAAGAATTTCAATTAATATGGTGCGTTTTTAAAATCAAACTAGATTATTACGAGTAAACATTTGTTACAACTAATAAGATGAGTGCAATGTCAATCGCTAATAGGTTTCGAACAGATTCAAAATAATACAGACCACAATAGGCAAGCTTTTGACATATTAACAAGCAAAAATTTTTAAGCATAGTTCTGATTTATAGATCTGATTTAGTGTGTAAAAAAGCTATGAATATTCTCTCTAGCATATACAGGCGTAATTTCAAATTAATCATTCCTATGACTTCTACATCATTGTAAAATAGCTCATAGGCAATTTTAGCAATGGGCAAGACAATGTTAAAATAAGTAAACTATAAGAACAATTTCTGCAACTTAACAGGATATATTTGCACACTAAGTCAATTAAATTCCTACAAGCATAAATTCTGACTGAAATAGTTAAATTGTTATTCCATATGGACGGGGTTGCTATGATTTAAATGTAAAATTATTTCCTATAGGCATAATTCCTATAAATGGTATAATCCTATTAGCAATATTTTTAACTATAACAAACATGTTCTGTCATGCCCCGGGTCTACACCCTAGATGGAACCCGGTACTTGGAGTCACAAGTAACCCCAAGTCAACCCTTGGTCTATCATACACTGGTAATCTAAGTAAAACATGTATAGCGGAAGCTTTGAAATAATAATATAAAACATTTATGAAAAACTAAAACTGAACATAAAGTTTAAAACATCTGAACAATCTGAAAGTCTGAAGTCAAGTCTGTGTCTGAAAGTCATCTACCTGATGAGTTGCTGGGACAAGCCCCCTGCTAACTCTAAGTCTAACTGAAAGTAACAAAATGACTGAAAGAACTGAAATAACGCCCTCGAAAGATGAGGACTTACACTTCTGCTGCCGAGGAGGATCTGAACTGCGGCGACCAACAACGCCGAGTCTGAGCACCTGCGGTTGTATCATGAAATGATATAGCATAAAAGTATGCGTCAATACTTTGAATGTATTGAGTAAATGAGAGGAAACATGATGTTGGATATATATGACTGAACTGAAATGGCATGCAATGACCAACTAATATACTGAACTGAGACAACTGAAGTAAACTGTGATGGTCAAGATAACCCTGTCTGGTGGTCAAAGACATGCCCTAAGTCTGAAATACTGAGTCTGAGATACTACACTAAACTAACCTGAACTGAACTGAATTGAACTAATCTGAGACTGAACTGAGCTGACTAGTGGGAGAGTTTATAACCGACATATAACCACGTGAGCTAGACGTGGAGTCCGATGTATACGCCCCACCAGTAGGACCTAATATACCTTACCGGGGTATAGAGGCATGAACTGGGTGATCACAAAAGTCTATGGCCAATTTGGCCAATAAATATTATAACCTATGTTGGCAACGTAGTTCTAGGAACCTGGGTACGCCAGAACCCCGGTTCGCTCGGTGCTAAGTCCTGCTCCCACTGGAATACCTAAACTGAATACCAAGCTGTTAGCTCGAAGCTGGGGCTAGTCAGGAATATATAAATGAAAATACTCTGAGAGTCTTATCAGACCAAATTTTGAAACTAGATTCTAGACTAGTCAGAGCTGCTTATCTAAAAGCATCGTAATTGTCTAACTGTAATCTGTCTGGGGTCCTAAGGCTAGTAAGAGTTGTTTATCTAAAGTGTCATGACCACCTAGTGGACCAATGAGACTAAGTTCTGAGTCTGATTTTGATAACTGGGAGGTATCACAGACACCTCAAGGAATTTTGTAGTCAAACTGATCAGCTGACATTGTTCTGGTCAATTCGGAGGTTGCTAAAATCTGACTGAGACTAGGCTGACATTCTGAGTAATACAAAGTATATAAACTTTCTGACTGAAACTGACTAACATACATGTGAATGAGTTTATAACACATACAAATATCATAGGAACCCCTAACTCTGAAAGATTCAAGAAATTTTTGAGAATTTAATACTTAAGCAGGATTCTAGTTTCTGATTTTCAAGAGTTAGGGCTAAAATTCACATTCAAGAGAACAAACATCATTCTAATTACAATTTGGTGGAAAACATCAAAATTTAGCATAGAATAATATTCCTCAAGAAATAAACAAGTTTTGATAGAAATATCTTCAATCGAAAACTGAGGGCTAGAATTGATAGTGAACTGAGGAAGAATTTTAGGGGACACAAGGAAAGAACAATCCCCTTGTTGAATTCCCACATACCTGGCTAAGAATTCCCTGGAGGAGGAAACTTAAATTTCTGAGATGGATGAAGAACCCTGGACCTTACTCTGAAAGTTCTTGAGAGAACTCTTCGATGTTTTTTGAGAATGTACGAGGGGAATGAGGGGAGAGACCGTTCATTCCCACTAATAGGTCTAAAATTTCATCTAAAACAACGTAGTTTAAAGTTTAGGAGAGTAGAAAATTACTAAACAACCCTGGAAAAATCGCAGGAAAAAACTGTCAGATGGTCCTAACGAGGGATAAAATGATTCGTTACCCTTGGCCATAACTCATGGCATCGTCCATTAAGTACACTATCTATCAGTCGTCTGGGGTTGGTAACGAATGACTTCACGACTCGTTGTTGGTGACCACAAGTCGTGGTTACCATTCGTTAGCTTCACTGCCTCACTCTCAGAAAATTCTCCCCTAGCTGATCACGACTTACCTCACGACTTGTGGTGTCTGACTACGAATTGTGGGGTCCTTTCATCAAGTACACTTCCTCCACCTCTCTATACTTTTTCTTGCCACTCCCCACGACTGATCTAACGAATCGTGGGGACTGACCACGACTCGTTAGGTCATTCGTGGGGTATCCTTTTCCCAAAACTTATAACTTCCTCACTTTGCCTCCCCAGGAGTCACCTCACGACTCGTGGGAACCTCCAATGTGTCACTTAACGACCCGTTCTGTGACTGGTGCCAGATTTTTCATTTTTCTGCAAATTTTCCCTTTTTGAGTCCCAGGTCTAATATGCCCGTTTTGCAATATACCTTAAGTCAAATTATTTGAGACCCTAGAAGCATGATTTCTATGTGTGCGTCAATCCTATAGGCATGTTTTCTAGGAGAAATTGACAGTTAAGAAAACAGCAAAGAAAGATAAAATCCCCACCCTGCATAAAACCCCTTCCACTATTATCAACATTTTTACAGTTATTAGAAACTAAAGAAAATAAAATAACAAATTAACACGACACAATATATAAGAAATACTGAATTAAAGAAAATCTAAAATCCCTCTTGCCCCGACCGGTTCTTCATTTCAAATTAGGGTAACCTGTTAATCAAGTAATATAGCAAATAGACACATACAAATATATATTTGGGAACCCATAATTACAACTTAGTTAAATTGTCACCAAATGCTCATACAAACAACTTAAATTACAAAATTTCAGGCACATATTATGACCTACGAGTACACAAAATAATTTAAAGCGTTCAATTTATTATAGCATGATGCAAGCAATAATTTCTCACATTATTATCAAAGTAATGCAAAGGAATAAAACTGACCAGTTAAGGATGCATGGAAAATAAAAAGTATCAATAATTTGAAAGACCTTATAATTGGGACCCAAACCTCAACACATCAAGTTCACGAGAATCTCAAGGATTCCGAGCAGTGCTTGTCTCAAGGTGGGTTAGGGGGTTTATATAATTAAAAGAGCGAAGAGCAATGCAGTATTAAGAGTAAAGTACTTTTCGGATTTTTCTCTCAATGTTCGAATGAATTTCAAAGGGAGAAGAGGGCCCCTTTATATAGTAGAGGAAATAGAGTCGACTCAGGGAATCAAAGAAGGGAAGTACTGAATGGAATCAATTAAAGGGCATGTTCCTTAATTAAAAAATCAAATAGAGTAAAACTAATTCAATTTTACCATAATACATACATTCACAATCAGTTAAGGAAGGGAAGAAATTAATTACATAACTTTTCTTAATAATAAAAAAATATTAAATATCATCTAATAACATCTTGATACGAATAAGCATTTAAATAGAAGAGAATAATCCCTTATAAAATCAGGCAAGGCAGAATCAAATTAAGGGATTACTTTCTTTGATTAAATAAGTCATACCAAGGTCTTTAAAGAATAAACCCATTACCATAATTACGATCATGAAAAAGAAGGAAGGAATTAATCAAGTAAACCTTATCCTTAATTAAAGCAAGTCATACAGATGAAAAACTTTGCCATGAAGCACGAATATATTCCAAAAATAAAATATTTAATTGTCATAGCAGATGCATATTGCTGAAATAAATATTGAAAGAATTCCTTCAATCAAGGGGATCGTAATAATATATAAAGGTCATTTTTCAAAAGTCACAATTAAATAAAAATAAAATAAAGTAAGCCTTGTCGGTATACACAAAATAAAACATTGACATAGAAGGAAACGAATCAAACAAAGTAAAACTTGTCATACAATATTCGATACAAAGTTATTCTTACTATGTTAATTAAATTCACACTATCCTTTTAACATGTTGATTAATTACTAAATAAATGAAATTTTCCGAGGGAACCAAATAATGAGATTATCAACTAAATCAATAGGATTTCAATCAATCATAGAGTCTTGAGGCAGTAATAAATACGAATCATGCCTTAATCCTGAATCAATTGTCATAGTAGTTTATATGATGTTTTGATTTTACCCATTTCTCAAAAGAGATCAACTAAGCAGAGACAAAGCTGTCAAATATATTTATGCAATTTCAATGAGTCTACTACTAGTAACGAAAGGTAAGAGGAAACATCAAAAGACTAATATTAGGGTTATAAGCAGAGGGTAAAAATATTCTAACAGTGATTATATATAGGTACGTGTGTATACACATATGTACATATCAAAAAACACAAGATAAATTATCAAAGAATGTTTAATAAGGATGATATATGCTTAAAAATGTGCAATATCAATTAAGTGTTTTTTCACTTGAATGTTAGGTCAGATCAGCACGACAGAACCGAAAATCTCACAAACAATTAGATGCTTCTATGTGATATCATAAGGAAAAACACGAGCAATTAATTAAAAAAAATTCAGGCAAGCATAATAAATAGTTAAGATCTAGCTTAGCTGACACAAGAATAAACGGGAGAGCGAGGAGGCTCTAAAAAAAGGTCAAAGAACCGTGCCACGGACAGATCTGTAATAGATCTATCATGAACTCGTCCTCACTATTCTATAGTCTATCCGTGACCACAGATAGGATCTGGTCGTTTTCCAATTGAGAGAAGGTGAGAGATGGGAGATCTGGCGGCTGGTGGGCTTCAAGTTTGTTTGGTGGTCGGTTGGAAAATGATGGGAGAAGAGTAAGATCACGGCGTGAAGTTGGGTTAGTGGTGGTTCGGCGAGAGGAGAAGAACCAACAGAGGAGGAAGGCGGGGATGGATCTGATTTGTTGTGCTGGTCGGAGTGAATGGCTGGTTTTCTGGTTGTTGGTGGCATGGGTTCATCAGAGAAGATGAAGAGGGAGAAGAAAGAATGTGCGGCTTTGGGGGCTTTCCGTCCAACAATGGCCGAAACTAATGGTTTCTCGGTGACCGGTGTTTAGCCGCAGCAGTGAGAGGAGGCGAGAGACGGAATTTAATGGAGAGGGATTATGCCGGAAGTTATGGTTGTTCGCCGGAGGTTATGGAGAGAGAGGGAGCAGGGGAGAACAGAGGGAGTATAGAGGCGACGACTGGGGTTTGGGTTAGGAAGAGGGAAAATGAAAATGCTGATTAGGATTTTGGGTTGAGAGGTTATATTAAAGGAAAGTAGGTAGGGTTTAATATCAACCCTTAGATCAAAATATATGAACAACTAGGATTAATTTTTAGGGCAGATAGGTCGGGTTCGGGTAGTAAATGGGTCGACCGAATGTGGTAATTGGATTAGAAAATTAATTGGGTTTAAAAAATATCCAGATTTGATAAAAATAGGCTAAAATTGACAGAAATTAAGTGAAAAGTGGCCAAATTTTAAATAAATTGAAAAAAATTCAAAATTGACTGCTATATAATTAATAAAATACTATATTTATAAATAATTTAATAAATAGGTAGTATAATAATTTAATTTATCAAAAATTATATAAACATTATTATCAACAGAAATAATTTATAAAATTAATGTAAAATCAAGTAATATTATTACACAAATAGTTTATAAAATTTAAGTAAAATTATACAAATATTATCATGTAAATAGTTTATAAAATTTAAATAAAATTATATATATATATATATATATATATATATATATATATATATATATATATATATGAAATAAAAGATTGTTTTATTAAAGGCATGTTAACACGAAATTTACGACATAATTACATAACATAAGAAAATTAATAAATTAAAATTAAATATAAATAAATATTAAAAAATTATAATTTAAAATAATTATGCAAAATTTGAGAGTTATAACAATCAATTATTAAAATATTATGAATACAAATTAAATAATTATGTAAAAAGTAATTTTTTTTAAAAATGTACATATATAAGCAGCGTATACCGGGTATAGGGAGGCCAAAATTGGGTGTCAACAACTGCCTCTTCTTTTCTCGGGAATGAAGGATGAATTGGTGAGCAAAGAACGTCAACCTAGTGGTCAATTTTGTCCGATCGAGGAACGATCCCCGATGGGGCTAAACGAAAAGGGAATAAGAGTTGTGGAAAAAGTTGTGGCTAAGACTTTGATATCAAGTCTCCTACATATCTCGGGTTTATGAGAATCAGGCCGCGTGTAGTTCTAGATTTAGGGGCGAACAAAAATCCCTAAAAGAAATTGATAATATGAGGCTTGAATAAGAAATGGGGTAGCGCGATTGACAAGTTTAGAATAGATCGCAAACTGAATAAGTGGGAATATGCCTTGAATTAAACGCGATAAAAATGGAGATAAGTTTAGAAAATAAAGTGCGATATGTCCTCATTCGTAGCTCGTTCCACCTTGGTATTCACGTAAGCAAAATAATTAAAGCATAGTCATCAAACACTTCATAAAACAAACCGATATAAAAATTAAACATGATGCAAATTTTCTTTAGACGATGAGAGTTCGATTCGAGACAGTAAGGATGACGTCTATAAGCTATGATGTCTTGGATAATGATACGCAAAATAAACTCCCTAGGCCATAAAATGATGTCTATCGTCCATGAAAATGACGCCTTTAGACTATGACACCTTTGGAGCATGATAAGCAGAAAATAAATTCTTAGGCCATGAAATGATGTCTGCAGGCCATGAAAAAGATGATGCCTTTAGATTATGACGCTTTAGGAATATGATAAACGGAAAGTAAATCCTTAGGCTATGACATGATGTCTGCAGGCACGAAACAACGCCTTTAGACCATGATGCCTTCAGGAGAGTAGAAAAATGATAATTTAAAGAAAGTAAATTATTTGAGGGCCTAAATAACTAAATTAGTTGCTCTGGTTTATTCGGGCTCAATGCAGATGAATCATAGGGCTCATAATGTAATAACGGGCTCAAATGTATAGAATGGGCTCGCAATGCAGATACGTGCTCAAAAATGCAAATACAGGCTCCAGTGTATATCACAGGCATTAAAATGTATATCATAGGCTAAACATGCGAAGACGGGCTCACAATGCAATAGCGGGCTAAAAATGCAATTACGGGCTCAAATGCATACCACGGGCTAAAAAATATATATCACAGGCTCAAAATGCAATAGTGGGCATGAATGCAAATACGGGCTCAATCTTTCAATACGGGCTCAATTATGCAATATGAGCTCAATCATGTATATTATGGGCTAAAAAAATACATATAAAGGGCTTAAAATGCAAATACGAGCTCAAAATGCAAACACGGGCTCAAACATGCAATACGGGCTCGAATGTATATCACGGGCTCAAAAATGTATATCAAAGGGTTCAAAATGCAAAATACAGGTACACATGTATATCACAGGCACTGTATATCACCGGCACAAATGTATATCACAGGCCTAAAATGCATAAAAGGGCTCAAGATGCAACAATGGCTCAAAATGCAAATACGGGCTCAAAAATATATCACGGGCTCAAGAAATGGATATAAAGAGCTCAAAATGCATATAAAGGGCTCAAAAAAATACGGGCTCGAGATGCGAATACAACTCCAACAAAGGACTAAAATAATATAAATAGGGCAGAAAAATATAATTGGCGGGCTTGCCATGCAATAAATAGTAGAGTGACTTAGCTCTGTGTTGCCTTTGCAAACAAGATGTCCTCCATTGTTCCCTTATGCGCTCTGCTACTTCTGTACTCAAAGAAAAATTATTAGTTTGTAAAGGGGAGGTTGATCTGTACATCCGTCTTGTAGCTTCCTCATTTCTGCTAGACACCTGTTGTTGAACTCCGTCCAGGTATACGCTCGGGCACAAGGTTTAAATAAAAAGTGTACTTTTAAAAATAATTTGGTAAAAGTAAAAGCAAGGCTAAAGTATGTAAGAAAAAATTGAGTTAAATCATGGTCCATGACATATTTTAAAACCATACAACATCCTTTTGAATGATCAATCCTTGTTTTGACTTAGTCTTGATGAAATTTTGAGATCCTTCTCAAAATTTCTGCCCCAGTGTAGAATATGATGTAGACTTCTTTTGCAAATGATGTAACGTTGTGAATTTTTGAGGTCCCCTAAAAAACTCTGCCCCAGTTTGCAGTTCATTAACCATATCACCGTAGAGAACCTGATAGAATTTTTGAGACCCTCTCAAAAATTCTTTCCCAGTTTCAAACTCAACAAAAGGGAGAAGAAGATTTTATTAAGATATAGACCGAGTCCCACAGGGACACCTACACAACCCTCTTAAATGGGAATCAGGTCCATCGTAGTTCAGATTACAAAGAAAAGCATAAAGTAAACTCTAATTCTAAATGTAATATCTCTTAACAGCATCTAAATTTATAGGCTTGGGCCAAATTTCTCCATCCATATCTGCTAAGATAAGTGCTCCTCCTGTTAGCACTTTGTTGACCATATAAGGACCCTTCCAGTTAGGCGAGAAGTTTCCTTTATCTTCATCTTGGTGTGGAAAAATCTGGTTCAAAACCAACTGCCCGGGCGTGAAAAGTCTTGGTCGAACTTTCTTGTTAAAGGCCTTAGTCATCCTATTTTGATAAAGTTGACCATGAAAGACTGCATTTATCCTTCTTCCATCAATGAGTGCTAATTTCTCAAATCTGCTTCATACCCATTCTGCATCACTCAGTTCTGCTTCTTGAATAATCCTTAAGAAAGGAATTTCTACCTCATCTGGTATCACTCCTTCATTATCATACACCAGCATATAAGGCGTAGCTCTAGTAGATGTTCGGAGAGTGGTACGATATCCCAACAAAGCAAAGGATAGCTTCTCATGCCAGTGTCTATAGTTATCGATCATCTTGCGCAATATCTTCTTGACGTTCTTATTCGCAGCCTCCACAGCTCCATTCATTTGTGGCCTATACGGAGTAGAATTGCCGGTGCTTGGTTTTGAAACTTTCACACGTTTCTCTTATCAAGTCACTATTCAGATTAGCACCATTATCAGTAATGATAGACTCAAGTACTTCAAACCGGCAAATAAGATGGTCGCGAACAAAATCTGTCACCACCTTCTTTGTGAAAGACTTGTGAGAAGTAGCTTCAACCCATTTGGTGAAATAGTCAATTGCAACCAAGATGAATCTATGCCCATTTGATGTTGCAGGTTCAATAGGGCCGATGACATCCATTCCCTAAGCTGCGAACGGCCAAGGCGAGCTCGTGGCATGAAGCTCATTGGGGGGGGGGCTCGAATCACATCTGCATGGGTCTAACACCGATGACACCTTTGTACATTTTTAATACAATCTGTCTTCATAGTCAACCAGAAGTAGCCGACTCTCAAAATCTTCTTTGCCAACAGGAAATCATTCATGTGAGGCCCAAAAGTTCTAGCGTGGATTTCCTCAATCAAATTTGTTGCCTCCTTAGCATCCACACACCTTAGCAATCCTAAATCCGGGGTCCTCCTATAAAGGATTTCTCCGTTTAGGAAAACCTGGTTGGACAACCTTCGAACCGTGTGCTTTTGAACACTTGTATTGTGCTCAAGATAACTTCCATTCTTCAAATACCCTTTGATGTCAGCATACCATGGATCACCGTCTGACTCTTCCTCAACATGAAAATAATAAGCAGGTTTCTTATGGATATGAATGTTACACCCCGTAAAAGCTAGTGATTAGTATGCGTACGCGTGGACTTGTGACGAATAAAGAGAGTATGTCGCGTGTGGAGAAGCCTCGGAAGTCGAGTCGAGCGAGACCAGGCCGCAATGTCCAGCACGACGCGCTGGCATAATAGCACCTTGGGCAGTGTGGTGCGCCAGCCCCCTTGGTGCATTGAGGGGCGCGCCGCGGGGCATGGTATGGCGTGATGGGCAGCGAGGGGCGCCCCCTGCCACCCCCTAGCATGTATATAAGTCCCTCCCTTCAAAGTTTAAATCATTTCCAAAGAAAGCTTCGGCCAATAAAGGAGAAAAACAAAGAATTCAATAAAATTTCATCCTATTATGCTATCAAATGCCGTCCAAATTCAAATTAACTTCGGGTATCGAGTTCTAAGCCTGCATGAAGCATTACTATGGAGTTATTTTTGCGAAATTCGCTCGGCAAATCATAGTCCCGCCGAGCAAAAGTTGTCAGAATTGCTCCAAACTAATTTCTACATGATCACAGGCTTCAAGTAAGCATTTCTCCCTTTTAAACTCTCGAAAAATTATATGTTTTCGGCCGTATTTCATTAAGTTGAATTATAGTCAATATTAGTATTAAAAGTTATCATTTTTAGCTGAATTAAGTATTAAACTAGTCTCATTCTCTGAGTAATACGATTACAGTTGGAAAGAGCTGTTGAATACGAAATGAAACTCGCCAGTTAATCAGAAATCGGCGATCGAGGTATGTTAAGGCAAATTCATTCGGCAAGTTAGTTTCTTTAATATTGTCACTCAGTTTGAATCCCAGTATTAGAGCCAGGAGTATACCTATTATGATTAGCTGTTGTTGTTAGCTGAGACCAGTATTCTATGTTTAGTTTGGGATTGACTTTGCCCTATATAGCCCTCCATAAAAAACCCCAGGGTTAATAGTTGTGTCGACACCCGTTAGGGGCGAGATGACATCGCTCCAAGGAGCGATATGCCATCCGCGAGGGACGAAGATGGGGTCCCAGGTCCTCATGCAGTCCATTCCATGACTGGACTATTATATTGTCGTATCGTCACCACACCCCCGTCGAGCCTGGTGCCCGGGGTGCAGATATCAGAAGTCCACTAGATTCAGACACAACTACAGTTCAGGGGCTGAGCGGGCTCTGTTACAGACCTAGGGGATTGGTAGGACGGTAATAATTATTAGTTGACCCAGTGTGACCTTGTAGGGGTATATAGATTGAAGTGTACTCGCCAGGGCTTATGGGGCCCCGGGTGGGTTATTCTGTGCTGGTTTTACTTTCTGGCTTATGGGGGCCAGGTAAGGTTCTTGTTTGTATTTGTTACTAATAGATTAGGTAGCAGGAAGTTCAGCTATTCAGGTAGTAAATCTATTCTTTTCTTTTAGTTACTTTCAGTTTCCTTTTAGTTCATTCAATTATTTACAGTTACTGCCTTACATATTCGGTACATCTTGTACTGACACCCTTCTGGGCACTGCATTACTTGCCTCCAGGTGCCAATAGACGTGTTCCAGGATCTTCTTAGCTTTCAACCAGAGTTAGCAGAGCAGTCATCTCTTTTCCTCGGGAGAAAATAGCTAGAAGGTCTACTCCTTTTGCTTGTACAGTTTATGGATAGGTCGGGGTCTTGTCTCGACCATTGTATCATTCCTAGAGGCTTGCAGATTATTTCAGATTTCCCGTGGCTAGTAGTGGTTGGCCGTGTGGGGCCCATGTATGTTTTATTTTACGTGTTGGCCATGTGGGGCCTTGTTTAGTTGTTAGTTAGCGGCCTTGCCGGCCATAGCTTAGTTTAGCACTGGATTTACTTTACAGTTATAACTAGACATCATGGGTGTCTTGTTGGCCCACATAGAATTCCCTATTATTACCTGTTTCTGATTAGCTGTTTTCTTTTACAAGTGGCTATAAGGTCTTGTTGACCGGAAGCTGTGTTTACAGCCGAGATATATCCCGTTGTTTTTTTTATTTAAGGATTAAGCATGCACCAGGAGTGCATAAGCTTGGTCAGGTCAGCTCAGATCCTAGTAGGGCACCAGGTGCCAGTCATGCCTCCTAAGGTGGGGCGTGACAAACTTGGTATTAGAGCAGCTCGTATCCCAGGGAGTCTGCAAGTCGTGTTAAGTAGAGTCTTGTCTGTGGGTGTGTTGTGCACCTCATTCTATAGGCAGGAGGCTGTGAGGCATGATAGGGTGGTTACTCTTCTTTCTCTTCCAGTCGTTCTATAGAGCTGTACAGTATAGGGTTGAGTCCCTAAGCTTACTATATTCTGTTTGTCCACAAAGAAATATCAGATATACGACAGACCACGACTGGCAGAAAGTTGGACGTTGCAGCAGGAGAGGGCACTAGTAGGGTGCCCCAATCAGAGTCAGCCCGATCTGAGGGCGACAGGGAGACTCCATCTCGGTCTCCCTAGTAGCCTCCGCTTCGTCAGGAGTGTCCAGAGTGGCAGATGTGTCGGCACCACCTCCAGCAGTCTCTCTACCGACACCATCAGACTAGGAGGTCAGAAGTGTTGTTATTATGTTAGCTTAGATAATGGCTGCATAGCGTCAGCCGGTGGCACCCGTGGTTGCAGAATCTTCAGGAGGAGCTAGTAGTTAGAGGGTACGAGTGTTTCTCGCACTGAGTCCCCTGCAGTTCACAGGGACGAACTGGGATGAGGACCCTCAGGACTATTTGGAGTAGCTGTAGAGGATCTTCAGGGTAATGCATGCCCACACTTGTAGAGTCGGTTGAGTTAGTAGTATTTCAGTTGCGGGACATAGCAGTATTATGGTACGAGAGTTGGGAGAGGTCTCGAGGTAGGAATGTTCCCCCTCTGACTCCGTCTAGCTTTTCAGAGGCCTTCCTAGACAACTATCTGCCACGAGAAACCCTATAGGCCCCAGTAGATCAGTTTTTGTATTTGGAGCAGGGTTCGATGAGTGTCTGGGAATATGCTATAAGGTTTGACTCTTTAGCCCGATATGCACTAGCTTTTATAGATACTATGCCAGCCAGGGTGCATCGGTTTATCATGGGGCTAAATACAAAAAATGTGGAGACTTGTATCACAGCTACTCTGCGAGAGGACATGGACATTGCCCGTGTTCAGGCATTTGCTCAGAATATTGAGGGAATTAGGCAGCGGCAGTGGGAGATAGACAGGGAAAATCAGGAGCAGCGTCACAAGGCTAGACTGAGTGACACTCAGGTAGAGTTTCAGGGCAGACCCAGGTCACGATTATCAGGCAGACCACCCAGACCCCTACCTCCATAGCAGCAGCAGGGTGGTAGACCGGGTCGTGGGGGGCAATCAGGACCCGGCGATAGTTCATGGCAGTCGGGCTCGCAATAACAGAGAGGGTCAGAGCAGAGTAGATTCACTGTGCCACTTTGACCTATCTATAGTCGACGTCATTCTGGGGCATGCAAGTATGGTTCTTCAGCGTGTTACACCTGTGACAAGAGGGTCACCTGATGAGAGACTGTCCAGTCAGGGGTCAGAGTGATCGGGACCGACAGGATAGATCTTCAGTAGGGTCGTGTGCCCCTGTATCTCCATAAGGGAGTAGGCCCTCAGCTCTAGCCAGGAGAGGCCAAGGCAGGTCAAGGGCATCTAGTTCAGCCACCGGTCCAGATTACACATGTGCTTTACCAGGGCGACAGGAATCAGAGTCGTCGCTAGATGTGGTGACAGGTATGCTGGACATTTGCTCTCATTTTGTTTATGTTTTGATAGACCCAGGTTCCACTTTGTCTTATGTTATGCCACTAGTAGCCCGAAAATTCAACATCACGCCAGAATTGCTTCAATAATATTTTTTAGTGTCTACACCCGTCGTGATTATATTATAGCTAAAAATATCTACCGAGGTTGCATAGTAGAGGTTGTTGGTCGCCAGACTTTAGCAGATTTGGTGGAATTGGAAATGATCGACTTTGATGCAATTATGGGTATGGATTTGTCAGCACCAAGTTATGCCAATGTAAAATGTTGGATCAAGACCGTCCGATTTCACTTTCCCAGGGAGGTAGTAGGGGAGTGGCAAGGCAATGCAGCCATGACAAAAGGTAGGTTTATATCCTATCTTACGGGCGAGAAAGTTGATAACAAACGGTTGCATCTATCATATTATCAAGGTTCAGGATGTCCAAGTAGAATCCCTGACTCTTCAGTCCATCCCAATAGTCAATGAATTTTAAGATGTATTCCCTGATGAACTTTCTGGTATTCCCCCAGAACGGGAACTCGATTTTTCCATCGACCTATTACCATGTACTCAGCCTATATCTATTCCTCCGTACCGAATGGCTCCTACTGAGCTTAGAGAATTAAAGGAACAGCTAAAAGATCTATTAGATAGGGGCTTTATCAGGCTGAGTACTTCACCGTGGGGTGCGCCAGTTTTATTTGTAAGAAAGAAGGATGGCTCCCTCCGCATGTGTATAGACTACCGGCAGCTAAATAAAGTCACTATCAAGTATAAATACCTACTTCCCAGGATAGATGATTTGTTTGATCAGTTATAGGGGGCGAACTATTCTGAAAAATTGATTTAAGGTCTGGGTATCACCAAGTATGAGTTCGGGAGAGGGATATCTTGAAAACGACTTTCAGAACCAGGTATGGCCATTTTGAATTCTTATATGTCCTTCGGGTTGATGAATGCTTCGGCATTATTCAAGGATTTGATGAACAACATCTTCAGGTCGTATCTGGACTTGTTTGTGATAGTGTTTATTATGATATTCTGCTGTATTCTCGTTCAGAAGCAAAACATGAGATCATTTGCGAACAGTGCTTCAAATTCTCAGAGATCGTCAGTTGTATGCAAAATTTTCTAAATGTGAGTTTTGGCTGAATTCTGTAGCCTTTTTGGGCCATGTTGTGTCAAAGGATAGTATTCAGGTAGATTTACAGAAGATTGAAGTAGTAAAGACATGGCCTAGACCTAAAACTCCGACCCGAGTTACGTAGTTTCCTGGGGTTAGCCGGGTATTACAGAAGGATTGTAGAGGGGTTCTCTACCTTATCAGCGCCTTTGACTAAGTTAACTCATAAAGCATCCAAATTTTGCTGGACTGAAGCATATGAATAGAGTTTGCAGTAGTTGAAAAACATATTGCCATCAGCGCCAATACTAGCATTGCTAGAAGGATCAGAAAGTTATGCGGTGTATCGTGATGCTTTAGGTGTTGGGTTAGGATGTGTTCTGATGCAGCATGGTAAGGTGATTGCTTATGCCTCAAGGCAGTTGAGGAAGCATGAAAAGAACTATCCCACTCACGACCTGGAGTTAGCGGTAGTAATTTACGCCTTAAAAATCTAGAGACATTACCTGTATGGGGTGCACGTGGATAATTTTTACTGATCACAAGAGCCTCCAGTACATCTTTACACAGAAAGAGTTGAACCTACGACATCGTCGCTGGTTAGAATTACTGAAGGACTATGACGTGAACATTTTGTATCATCCTGGAAAGGCCAATATTGTAGCAGATGCCCTCAGTAGTAGATCCATGGGGAGTTTAGCATATTTTTTAAACCCAAACGATAGGAGTTAGCCTGAGAATTGCATCAGTTAGCCGGCCTAGTCGTCCGAATAATAGACTCGGGGAACGGTGGAGCAGTGATCCAGAATACTGTAGTATCATCCCTAGTTGTAGAAGTAAAAGAACGGTGGTATGAAGATCCTAACCTGGTACATCTCAGAGATAAGGTACAACAGGAAGAAGTATCAACGTTCGAGGTAACTGAGGATGGGGTTTTGAGATGTAGGAGCCACCTCTGCGTTCCAAATGTGGCAAGACTTCGCCAGTAGATTATGGCAGAGGTACATTACTCCCGTTATTCCCCGCATCCAGGTTCAACAAAGATGTATCATGACATAAAAGAGATTTACTGGTGTCCGGGAATGAAAACGGGTATAGCAGAATTTGTGGCACAATGCCCTAATTGCCAGTAGGTAAAGGCGGAACATCAAAAACTTGGTGGATTGACACAGGAAATAGCAGTGCCTATGTGGAAATGGGAGGCAATTAATATGGATGTTATGATAGGATTACCCTGTACTAGATGCAAATTTGATTCCATCTGGGTGATTGTGGATAGAATGATGAAGTCAGCTCATTTTCTGCCAATCAGGACCACTTTCTCAGTTGAGGATTATGCTGAGCTATATATCAGGGAAATAGTTAGATTACATGGTGTTCCAGTATCTATTATTTCTGACATAGGAGCTCAATTCACAGGTAGGTTCTGACAGTCTTTTCAGAAAGGCTTGGGAACACAAGTTAATCTGAGTACAACATTTCATCCTCAAACAGATGGACAGGCAAAACGTACAATCGAGACGCTCAAGGATATAGTAAGGGAATGCGTGCTAGACATAGGGGGCAGCTGGGATGAACATTTACCCCTTATTGAATTTGCTTACAATAACAGTTACCACTCAGCAATTCAGATAGCACTATACGAGGCCTTATATGGACGGAAGTGCAGGTCCCCAGTTGGTTGGTTCGAGGTAGGAGAATCAAAGTTAATTGGACCATATATAATCATCAGTCAGAGGAGAAAGTAAAATTTATTAGAGAGCTCTTGTTGACAGCTCAAAGATGCCAGAAATCTTATGCTGATGTACGGCGTAGGAACTTGAATTTCAATGTAGATGACTGGGTATTTCTGAAAGTTTCACCAATGAAGGGCGTGATGAGGTTCGGTCAAAAGGGCAAGCTTAGCCCGAGGTTTATTGGGCCATATCGAATCCTCTGGAGAATAGGCTAGGTGGCATATGAGCTAGATCTGCCTTCAGGAATTGGAATCCATTCACCCGGTCTTTCATGTATTGATATTAAGAAAGTGTATAGGGGATCCATCCTGAGTTGTACAAGTTGAGGACATCCAGGTTACTAAGGAGTTAGCCTATAAAGAAGTCCCAATAGCCATATTGGATCGGTAGATTCGTAGGTTGAGAACCAAAGATGTCACCTTTGTTAAGGTACTGTGGAGGAACAAGAATAGGGAAGAGATGACCTGGGAAGCCAAAGACGACATGAGATTCGGATATCCTCACCTGTTCCAAGATTAGTCCACACCAGGAAAGTAAGGTAAAGTTGTTGATTCAGTTATTGTTTGATTTATGATACTTATATTGTTCAGTTGACTACGATTTTGTGATGAAAGAGTTGTTATAGTGTCAGGTGAGATATCTATATTAGACTTTTCTGCATTTCAAGATTTTCAAATTGTCCATGTTACAGGGGAGACTCTGCCAAAATTTTCCCATAATAATAAGTTAAAAGAGTTAAACTCCTATGAATTGTAGTTGACATTCGAGGACGAATGTTCCTAATGGGAGGAGGATGTTACACCCCGTAAAAGTTAGTGATTAGTAAGCGTACGCGTGGATTTATGATGAATACAGAGTATGACACCTTTTGAGAAGCCTCGGAAGTCGGGTCGAGCGAGGCCAGACGCAAGGCCAGCACGACACGTCAGCCCCCTTGGCGCGTTGAGGGGCGCGACGCGGGGCATGGTATGGCGCGATGGGCCACGGGGGCCGCCCCCTTCCACCTCCGTAGCATGTAAATAAGTCCCTCCGTTCAAAGTTTAAATCATTTCCAAAGAAAGCTTCGGCCAGTAAAGGAGAAAAACGAAGAATTCAATAAAATTTCATCTGATTATGCTATCAAACGCCATTCAAATTCAAATTAACTTCGGGTATTGAGTTCTAAGCCCCTAGGGAGCATTACTACAGAGTTATTTTCATGAAATTCGCCTGGAAAATCATAGTCCCGCAGAGCAAAAGTTGTCAGAATTGCTCCAAACTAATTTCTATATGATCACAGGCTTCAAGTAAGCATTTATCCTTTCTTAATTCTCGAAAAATATACGTTTTTGGCCGTATTTTGTTAAGTTGAAGTATAATCAATATTAGTATTAAAATTTATCATTTTCAGCCAAATTAAGTATTAAACTAGTCTCATTCTCTCAATAATATGATTACAGTTGGAAAGAGCTATTGAATACGAAGTGAAACTCACTAGTTAATCAAAAATCGGCAATCGAGGTATGTTAAGGCAAATTCGTTCGGCAAGTTAGTTTCTTTAGTATTGTAACTCCGTTTGAATCCCAGTAATAGAGCCAGAAGTATACCTATTATGATTAGTTGTTGTTGTTAGCTGAGACCAGTATTTTATGTTTAGTTTGGGATTGACTTTACCCTGTATAGCCCTCCATAACCAACCCCAGGGTTACTAGCTGTCTCGACGCCCGCCAGAGGCGAGATGACGTCGCTCCAAGGAGCGATATGCCGTCCGCGAGGGATGAAGATGGGGTCCCAGGTCCTCATATAGTTCATTCCATGGATGGACTATTATATGTCGTATCGGCACCACACCCGCGTCGAGCCTAGTGGCCGGGGTGCAGATATCAGAAGTCCACTAGACTCAGACACAGCTACAATTCAGGGGTCGAGCGGGCTCAGTTGCAGACCCAGGGGACTTATAGGACGGCTATAATTATTAGTTGACCCAGTGTGACCTTGTAGGGGTATATAGATTGAAGTGTACTCGCCAGGACTTATGGAAGCCCCAGGTGGGTTATTTTGTACTGGTTGTACCTTCTGGCTTATTGGGGCCAGGTAAGGTTCTTATTTGCATTAGTTACTAATATATTAGGCAGCCGGAAGTTCAGCTATTTAGGTAGTAACTCTATTCCTTTCTTTTAGTTACTTTCAGTTTCCTTTTAGTTCATTTAGTTATTTACAGTTACTACCTTATATATTCGGTACATCTTATACTGACACCCTTCTATGGCATTGCATTACTTGCCTGCAGGTGCCGATAGACATGGACCAGGATCTTCTTAGCTTTCAGCCAGAGTTAGCAGAGCAGTCAGCTCCTTTCCTCCGAACCTAGTAGCTAGAAGGTCTACTCCTTTTGCTTGTACAGTTTACGGGTACGTCGGGCCCTTTCCCGAACATTATATCACTCCTAGAGACTTGCAGATTGTTTCAGATTTCCTGTGGCTAGTTGTGGTTGGCCGTGTGGGTCCATGTATGTTTTATTTATGTGTTGACCATTTGGGTCCTTGTTTAGTTGTTAGTTAGCGGCCTTGTCGGTCATAGCTTAGTTTAGAGCTAGATTTACTTTGCCGTTATAACTAAAAATCATGGTGGTCTTGTCGGCCCACATAGGATTCCCTGTTATTTCCTATTTCTGGTTAGCTGTTTTCTTTTACAGGTGGCTATAAGGCCTTGTCGGCTGGAGGCTGTGTTTATAATCGAGATATAGCCCGTTGTTTTCTTTATTTAAGGATTAAGCATGCACCAGGAGTGCATAAGCTCAATCAGGTCATCTCAGATCCTAGTAGAGCACCAGGTGCCAGTCATGCCTCCCAAGGTGGGGCATGATAATGAATGGGAATGGGATTAATGTAATTTTTGTCGGGATGTTGTATCGTCAAGGACAATGTGGCCAAAGCATCTGCAAATTCATTCTGCATTTGAGGAACATGCCAGAACTCAATTCTGACAAACCTCTACACAGTTCTTGCACACAATGCAGATACGGCAAGATCTTTGGGTTCTTCGTGGCCCATTCTCCTCTTACTTGATGCATCAACAAATCTGAGTCTCCAATTACCAATATGGACTGCACATTCATGTCAACCTCTAGTTGAATACCCAAGATGGAAGATTCATACTTGGCCATGTTGTTAGTACAAGGAAATCAAAGTTTATCTGATATAGGGTAATGATGTCTAGTCTCTGACACCAACACAACTCCAATATCCACTCCTTTGAAATTGGATGCTCTATCGAAGAACAACCTCCACCCATCCCTACTCAAACATTCTTCTCCATGTTTGCTAAATTCATCACATAGCTCTTGTATCCTTTCTTCTAAACCTATGGCACAGTTTCTCCAATATTCTAATTCTTTACCCAATTCAGCTATCTCTTTGGCATATACTCATACAATTGCCGGTGAACAGTCTCGGAATCTTAAACCTTTCTCTTGAGACGCCGGGAGAGAGTTTGTTCTTGAGATTCTTTATCCTCCACATGTTTTCCTCGTTTGACACTCGATATCGCAGTACTAGCCCAATCGTCATGCAGCCACTCGATGTACCCTGTTATGTAGCCTACTTGATATCGATCAACCTCTATGCTCTTTTCATCGAGGTAGATCTTTTTGTTCCATGCCTTTGCAATATCCAGAGCGTGAGGAACAAAATTGTCCTTGTAATCTACTTGGAATGCATCCATGTCAGCAACCCTATGTATTATTTGCATTCTTCCTGCCTGGCACATTATCCGCATCAAAGAATACGGTTGAAGACCGCGGAGTCCTATCA
The DNA here is from genome assembly GCA_035772735.1 of Datura wrightii. Lineage (NCBI taxonomy): Eukaryota > Viridiplantae > Streptophyta > Magnoliopsida > Solanales > Solanaceae > Datura > Datura wrightii. Next base: position 116,648,306 of record JASDFA010000019.1, read on the forward strand.
AAATAAAATAATATTGATACTTGGTATATATCACGAAGTTAGATCTTGGAAACCATTCAAACATCCATTGCACAAAGTCTTTTGTCAAATTACTCAACATTTGACCCATTTCTCTACCTTATTAGGCCTTTTAATCTGCTTAACGCCCATAGTAACCCTGTAATGATGAGTGGCAATGTGATCAGTTTTCGTAGGTCGAGACATGGTTGGCTTGCCACGCACCTTCTGAAGATGCTCAATAAGCCAAAGTTGAAGTAGCAAATTATATCATTCAAAATGTTTGAACCGATTTTTGCATTTTCCTAAGGCTCGATAGATGTCGGCCACAATCATTGGGACAATTGTACAAGGTCCTTTGTCAACATCTTTGCACAAGGAATGAGTGACTAAAATAAGACGGATATCAATGTCTTCCTCAGTCCCTCGTGGGAAGACCACCATTCCTAGAAAATAAATAATAAATGCAAATGTTCTCTTGTTAATCCCCGAACTCGGATCGGGACTCTTTATTTCATAGATCTCGAGAGACGAATTGTGACCAAACCTTTTGAGTAGATAAGTTCCCGGCATCCTTCCCTTCATTACATAGTATACCATATGGCTACCTTGCAACCCCAATTTGTCACGCACATCTTCTAAGGTGACCCGTTTTGGTATGATCATCTCAGCCTTTTTCCATTTCCTATTCCTCCATAGCAGGCTCACATTTTCTACATATCCTTTAATTTCTTCCAATAATGGTGTCATTTCAACATTCCCAAACCTAAAATCGGTCCTTTTTTCATCCAAAAACAAAGTGGCAGATTCAATAAGTTCTCAACATAAAGTAATTTGCATAAGGGAAGGTAAGTGTCCCAACACTTTCCTTACTTCATCCTAACTGTATTCACCTAAATCAGTCCACCAAGATTTCATTCCCACGGGCATACACCAGACCATGCTAAATCTCGGATATGATATATGGGGGGCTCATTGTACCTGCATCACAAAGAAGGTTAAACTAACCTACCTACGCAGGAGTAAAATGACATTACTTAAATATGTTCTTTCTCAAAATGCACATAATTTATGGGTTGTTTTTCTCGGAATTTAAAACCCCTTAAGACTCAAGACAATGTCTCACTATTAATCTTGACGTGCCATGGACGTCGCGATTTTCTAGGTTTGATATGATGTGTATGCCTTATTAAAGGCGTACACGGTCAAGATCTAGGAATAAAAGTGAGTTTGACACGGTTCCCATAGGCAGACGACTTGGGAGTGAGGAAGCTCATGACCGTTGACGCTCCGCTGATCGACCAAATCATGAGACATTTCTCGGAGGGTGGTTCAATAGTGAACGGACGTGAAATCACGCAACCGTTATCAAAAGTGTGACCGTGAAAGGTTCCCAAGTGGGGAAAAGTATGAGCGTAATGACAGTTTAGGAAAAGAAAAATTAGACAAATAATTAATCATTACAATATTACAATAAAATAAGACAAGATAAAAAACAAGAAAAGAAAAAGTGTTAGTAACTTCATGCTAAAGGATAATAATATATAATAAAAGCAAAATACGTAAGGAAATAAAGCAATTATCAAGGAACGAATGAATACAAAAGTGGAAAAAGATTTGAGCATTGCAAGAAAGCAAATAAAAAAGAAAGGAAAGAATTTTTTTTTCAAAACTTAAATAAAACCCCACACGATAACAAACACGTTGTAATTAGAACCTAAAATCCCCAGTAGAGTCGTCATGCTGTCGCACTCCATTTTTCTTAGAAAAAACAGAATTTAACATGTGAAAACTCTTAGGATCATTTATACAAAGAGTCGCCACCTAACGGATTGAGGTGCGTTAGGGCTTCATTCTGCACTATAAGTCTACTTAAATTAGCCTAGGTCACCAGATTCGAGCGAGGATCCAAATTACCTCGAAAGAAAGGTGTTAAGCACCTTTCGAGATCCACAAATGTTGTTCCCAGCCAGATTGATTAATATGTGGGGAAATAACTAATGGCAAGAAATTGGATTGATGTTAACTCAAGTTATTCAACTTAAATTGATAAATGCAAGAATAAATTAAAAAAAATTACCAGACAAGCGAGAAGAAAGAAGTTAAGATAAGATGTGTTTAAAGAGATTATTACTATCCCAAAAGTTAATACAAATGATTACAAAAAAAACAAATAATGATATTAGTTTTTACAAATGATAGATGGAGAGATTATAGTTGATAAAAATATAGAATGTTGCAAATTCACTCATTCGTACAATAAGATATGTTGACAAATAAATACAAACGCTTAATAAACAAATAAATGAAATTTGAAAACATGGGGCCGAACCTCAAAGAAGCGCCTACATATCCTTAAAGGGAATCAGGCCACACATAATTCTGCAATTTACAGGAGGGGTTATTTTAATCTAATGGGATCACCCCGTGTAACTTAAATAACACTTCACAATCGTTTAGATTGATCGTATTATTCAGCAAGCACAGACTATCATTTCCCGTCTACCCATCTAATTACTTATTTATTAATCTTAAAACACTCTAGGTAAAGAAAAACTAACGCCCTAAACATTTTTCTACCCATCCCAAGCTTAATGTCCAAGAGGCATTGGATAACTATTGTGGATTTTGGGTCTAAAAATGTTAGAGTTTTTAACAGTGATTAAACATCACACAAAGCAATAATTAAAGCAATTAGCAAATAAGGGTTTCAAAATAAACCTCTATCAGAAATAAACGCAGATTTTAGGAATGAGGGAAGATCCTATAGGCATGATCTCTGATTCAAAAATCTAATTTAAATAGGAAGAACATAATTCCACAGTTAAACAGAATGCGTGAGTTAAACAAATTAATTTTTATCCTATAAGCATAATTCCTAAAAAAACATGCATAAATCCTACAGGCATATTGTTGATGCACAGACATTATATTTTACACATTTAGCACATAAAAATAGTATATATCAATAGATATGCCGAGATATGATCCCACATTATCTTTATTCAGCACATTCTAACATGATTTTGAAAGGCCATCCCAAAAGAATTCCAATTAATATGGTACGTTTTTAAAATCAAACAAAATTATTACGAGCAAGCATTTGTTACAACTAATTATACGAGTGCAATGTCAATCGCAAACAGGTTTCGAATAGATTCAAAATAATACAGACCACAGTGGCAGACCTTTGAAATATTAACAAGCAAAAATTTTTAGGCATAGCTTTGATGTACAGATCTGATTTAGCATGTAAAATAGCTATGAATATTCTCTCTAGCATATACAGGCGCGATTTCAAATTAATCATTCCTATGACTTCTACATCATTGTAAAATAGTCTCATAGGCAATTTTAGCAATGGGCAAGACAATGTTAAAATAAATAAACTATAAGAACAATTTCTGCAACTTAACAGGATATATTTGCACACTAAGTCAATTAAATTCCTACAAGCGTAAATTCTGACTGGAACAGTTAAATTTTTATTTCGTATGGACAGGGTTTCTATGATTTAAATGTAAAATTATTTCCTATAGGCATAATTCTTATAAATGGTGTGATCCTATGAGCAATATTTCTACCTAAAACAAATCTGTCCGTTGTTCTTACAGGCTAGTTTATTAAAACATAAGAATATACCTTAAATCAAATTATTTGAGACCCTATAAGCATGATTTATATGTGTCCGTCAATCTTATAGTTTCTGGGCAAAATTGACAGTTAAGAAAATAGCAAAGAAATATAAAATACCCACCCCCCATAAAACCCCTTCCACTATTATCAGCGTTTTTACAATTATTACAAACTGAAGAAAATAAAATAATAAATTAATACGGCACAATATAAAAAAATACTGAATTACAAAAAAATCTAAAATCCCTCTTGCCCCAGGCGGTTCTTCATTCCAAATTAGGGTAACATGTTAAACAATTAATACAACTAATAGGCACGCACAAATATATATTTGGGAACCCATTAGTTACAACTTAGTTAAATTGTCACAGGATGCTCATACAAACAACTTAAATTACAAAATTTCAGGCACATATTATGACCTACGAGTACACAAAAAATATTTAATGCGTTCAATTTATTATAGCATGATGCAAACAATAATTTCTCACATTATTATCAAAGTAATGCAAAGGAATAAAACTGATCAGTAAAAGATGAATGGCAAACAACAAGTATCAATAATTCGAAAGACCTTTCCACAATTGGGACTCAAACCTCAACACATCAAGTTCACGAGAATCTCAAAGATTTTGAGCAGTGCTTGTATCAAGTAGGGTTAGGGGGTTTATATAATTAAAAGAGCGAATAGCAGTGTAGGATTAAGAATAAAGTACTTTTCGAATTTTTCTCTCAATGTTCGAATGAATTTCAAAGGGAGAAGAGGGCCCCTTTATATAGTAGAGGAAATAGAGTCAACTTAGAGAATTAAATAAGGGAAGTATTGAATAGAATCAATTAAAGGGAACGTTCCTTAATTAAAAAATCAAATAGAGTAAAACTAATTCAATTTTTACCATAATACATACATTCACAATCAGTTAAGAAAGAGAGAAATTAATCATATAACTTTTCTTAAATAATAAAAAAAATTAAATATCACCTAATGACAGTTTGATATGAATAAGCATTTAAATAGAAAAAAATAATTCCTTATAAAATCAAGCAAGGTAGAATCAAATGAAGGGATCACTTTCTTTAATTAAATAAGTCATAGCAAGGTCTTTAAAGAATTAACCTGTTACCATAACTGCGAGCATGAAAAAGAAGGAAGGAATTAATCAAGTAAATCTTATCCTTAATTAAAGCAAGTCATACGAAAGAAAAACTTTGCCATGAAGCATGAATATATCCCAAAAATAAAATATTTAATTGCCATAGCAGATGCATATTGCTGAAATAAATATTAAAAGAATTTCTTCAATCAAGGGGATCGTAATAATATATAAAGGACATTTTCCAAAAATCATAATTAAATAAAAATAAAACAAAGTAAGCCTTGTCGGTATACACAAAATAAAACCTTGACAAGAAGGAAACGAATCAAACAAAGTAAAACTTGTCATACAATATTCAATGCAAAGTTATTCTTACTGTGTTAATTAAATTCACACTACCCTTTTAACATGCTGATTAATTTCTAAATAAATGAAATTTTCCGAGGGAACCAAATAATGAGATTATCAACTAAATCAACAGGATTTCAATCAATCATAGAGTCTTGAGGCAGCAACAAATACGAATCATACCTTAATACTGAATAAATTATCGTAGCAGTTTGTATGATGTTTTAATTCTACTTATTTCTCAAAAGAGATCAAGTAAGCAGAGACAAAGTTGTCAAATATATTCATGCAATTTCAATGAGTCTACTACTAGTAACGAAGGGAAAGAGGAAACATCAGAAGACTAATATTAGGGTTATAAGCTGAGGGTAAAAATATTCTAACAGTGATTATATATATGTACGTGTGTATACACACATGTACATATCGAAAAACACAAGATAAATTCTCAAAGAATGTTTAACACGGATGATAAATGCTTAAAAATGTGCAATATCAATTAGGTGTTTTTTCACATGAATGTTACGTCAGATTAGCACGACAGAACCGAAAATCTCACAAACAATTAGATGCTTCTATGTGATATCATAAAGAAAAACACGAGTAATTAATTTAAAAAAATTCAGCCAAGAATAATAAATGGCTAAGATCAAGCTTAGCAGAGATAAGAATAAACAGGAGAGAGAAGGAGACTCTAAAAAAAGTCAAAGAATCGTGCCACGGAAAGATCTGTGAGAGATCTATCATGAACTCGTCCTCACAATTCTATAGTCTATCCGCGACCACATATAAGATCTGGTTGTTTCCAATTGAGAGAAGGTTAGAGATGGGAGATATGGCGTCTGGTGAGGTTCGAGTTTGTCTGGTGGTCGGCTGGAAAATGACGGGAGAAGAGGAAGATGATGGCGTGAAGTTGGGTTATTGGTGGTTCGGCGAGAGGAAAAGAACCAACAGAGAAGGAAGGCAGGGAGGGATCTGATTTGTTGTGCTGGTCAGAGTTAATGGCTGGTTTTATGGTTGTTGGTGGCATGGGTTCATTGGAGAAGACGAAGAGGGAGAAGAAAGAGTGTGTGGCGCTGGTGGCTTTTCAACCAACAGTGGCCGAAACTAATGGTTTCTCGATGGCCGGTGTTTAACCGCAGCAGTGAGAGGAGGCGAGGGATGAAATTTAATAGAGAAGGGGGTATGCCAGAAGTTATGAAGGTTCGCCGGAGGTTATGGAGAGAGAGGAGGCATAGGAGAACAGAGGGAGTATAGAGGCGGCTGCTGGGGTTTGGGTTAGGAAGAGGGAAAATGAAAATGTTGATTAGGATTTTGGGGTGAGAGGGAATATTAAAGGAAAGTAGGTAGGGTTTAATATCATCCCTTAGATCAAAATATATGAAAGGCTAGGATTAATTTTTAGGGCAGATGGGTCAGGTTCAGGTAGTAAATGGGTCGATTGGATGTGGTAATCGGGTTAGGAAATTAATTGGGTTTAAAAAGTGTCCTGATTTGATAAAAATAGGCTAAAATTGGCAGGAATTAAGTGAAAATAGGCCAAATTTCAAAATAAATTGGAAAAAATTCAAAATTGGCTGCTATATATTTAATAAAATACTATATTTGTAAATAATTTAATAAATAGGTAGTATAATAATTTAATTTATCAAAAAATTATATAAACATTATTATCAACATAAATAATTTATAAAATTAATGTAAAATCAAGTAATATTATTACGTAAATAGTTTATAAAATTTAAGTAAAATTATATAAATATTATCATGTAAATAGTTTATAAAATTTAAATAAAGTTTGAAATAAAATCTTGTTTTATTAAAGGTATGTTGACACGAAATATACGACAAAAACATAACATCAGAAAATTAATAAATTGAAATTAAATGTAAATAAACATTTAAAAATTATAATTTGAAATAATTATGCAAGATTTGAGAGTTATAATAATCAATTAGTAAAATATTATGAATACAAATTAAATAATTATGTAAAAAGTGATTTTTTTAAAAATGTACATATATAAGCAGCGTATACCGGGCGTAGGAAGGTTAAAATTGGGTGTCAACAATTGTCTGATTCCACTTTCCTGGAGAGGTAGTATGGGAATGAAAAGGAAATACAGCTGCGCCAAAAGGTAAGTTTATATCCTATCTTCAGGCAAGGAAGCTGATTGCAAAGGGCTATACCTATTATATTGTCAGGACTCGGGATGTGCAGGCAGAACCTTTGACTCTTCGGTCCATTCGAGTGGTTAGTGAGTTCCCAGATAGATTTCCAAATAAGCTTTCTGGTATTCCCCCAGAACGGAAAATTGACTTCCCCATTGAAACGCTACTAGGTACACAACCCATATCTATTCCTCCCTACAGAATAGCTCCTGCCGAGCTGAAGGAATTGAAGGATCAGCTAAAAGACTTGTTAGATAAAGGTTTTATTAGGCCTAGTGCTTTGTCATAGGGTACACCAATCTTGTTTGTGAAAAAGAAAGATGGCTCATTGCGAATGTGTATAGTTTATCAACAGTTGAATAAAGTTACTATTAATAACGGGTATCCCCTACCGAGAATAGATATTGTCTTTGATCAGTTGCAAGGGGCAAAATATTTCTCAAAGATTGACTTAAGGTCACGGTACCAACAAGTACGGGTTCGGGAGAAGGATATTTCGAAAACAGCCTTCAGAACTAGATATGGCCATTTTGAGTTCCTCGTTATGTCCTTCGGGTTGTCAAATGCCCCAACAATGTTTATGGATTTGATGAACAACATATTCAGGCCATTTTAAGATTTGTTTGTGATACTATTTAGTATGATATTCTGATATATTCATGTTCAGAAGTTGAACATAGAGATCATTTGTGAAAAGTACTCCATATCCTTAGAGATCGCAAGTTATATGCAAAGTTTTTGAAATATGAGTTTTGGTTAAATAATATAGCTTTCTAAGGTTATATTGTGTCAGATGTAGGCATTCAAGTGGACTCGCAGCAAATTGAGGTTGTAAAGACTTGGCTCAGACCCACAGCTCCAACCAAGGTTCGTAGCTTCCTGGGGTTGGTTGAGTATTAAAGAAGGTTTTTGGAAGGATTCTCTGCCCTATCAACACCGTTAACAAAGCTGAGGCATAAAGTAGTTAAGTTCCAGTAAACCGAGGCTTGTGAACAAAGTTTCCAGGAGTTGAAAGACAAACTGACATCTACATTAGTATTAGCTTTGCTAGAAGGTTTAGAGGGCTATGTTGTATATTGTGACGCTTCAAGCAATGGGTTAGAATGTGCTCTGATGCAGCATGGTGCAGCATGGTGCAGCATGATGTAGTGGGTTAGTTTCCTATGCTTCGAGGCAATTGAGAAAACACGAGAAGAATTACCCTACCCACGATTTAAGCTGCATTTGTCCATGCTTTAAAAATTTGGAGAAACTACTTATATGGTGTTCATGTAGACATCTTCACTAATCATAAGAGCCTCCAGTATGTTTTTATAGAAAAAGAATTGAATTTGTGGTGATGTTGTTGGCTTGAGTTGCTGAAGGACTATGACATCAACATCTTGTATCACCCAGGAAAGGCTAATATTGTAGCCGATGTCCTTAGTCGCAGATCTATGGCCAACTTATCGTATCTGAAGCCAAAAAAGTGGGAGATGGCTCGAGAGCTGCACCAGCTAGCCAGCCTAGCAGTTCGGGTAGTAGGTTCAGAGGATAATAGGGTTGTGATTCAAAATACTGCAGTGTCATCTCTGGTAGTGGAAGTGAAATAGCGATAGTACAAAGACCCTAGATTGATATAGCTTAGAAATAAAGTACAACAAGAAGGGTTGTTAGCCTTTGAGATAACAGGGGACAAATTTTTGAGATTTAGAGGTTGACTCTGCATTCAAAATGTGGTAGGGCTTCATTAGCAGATTATGGCGGAGGTACACTATTCCTGTTATTCTCTTCACCGAGATCGATGAAAATGCATCATGAGATAAAAGAGATCTATTGGTGGCATGGGATGAATAATGATATTGCTGATTTTGTAGCACAGTGTCATAACTACTGGCAGGTAAAAGCTAAACATCAGAAGGCTGGTGGACTAACTCGGGAGATAGTCGTGCCTATGTGAAAATGGGAAGCAATCAATATGGATTTTGTTACAGGGTTGCCTCGCACTAGATGTAGATTTGACTCTATTCGGGTCATTGTTGACAGATTAACGAAATCAAGTCATTTCCTACCAGTCAGGACTACGTTTTTAGTTGAAGATTATGCTGAGTTGTATATTAAAGAGGTAGTCCGACTGTATGGTATCCTAGTGTCGATCATTTCTGACAGAGGGGCCCAGTTCATAGATGGATTATGGAAGTCGCTTTAGAAAGGCTTGGGCATCCAGGTTAATTTGTATAGCTTTTCACGCCCAAACAAATGGCCAGGGAGAGTGCACCATTCAGACACTTGAGGATATGTTGCGGGCGTGTGTGCTAGACTTTAGAGAAGTTGGGATGAACATCTACCTCTCATTGAGTTTGCATATAATAACAGTTATCATTCTACCATCAAGATGGCACCTTATGAAGCCTTATACAAGCGAAAATATACAGCCTATAGTCATCAGAAGTCTTATTCTAATGTACGACGTAGAGACTTAGAGTTTGATGTTGATGACTGGGTATTCTTGAAATGAGATTTGGCAAGAAGGGAAAGCTTAGCCCTAGATTTATCGGGTCATATCGGGTCCTCCAGAAGATAGGCCAAGTGGCCTATGAGTTAGAATTGCCTTTGGGGCTAGAATCTGTTCATCCAGTGTTCCATGTGTCGATGTTGCATAAGTGCATAGTAGATCCTTCTCAGATTGTCCCAGTCGAGGATGTGCAAGTCAAAGAAGAGCTATACAACGAGGAGACTCTAATAGCTATACTAGATCGGCAAGTCTGTAGATTGAGGACCAAAGATGTAGCTTATGTTAGAGTCTTATGGAGGAACAGAAACGTAAAGGAGATGACTTGGGAAGCTAAGGATAACATGAGGTCTAGATATCCTCACTTGTTTCAGACCCTATGATGACAGTATGCAAACTCCGACAGTTGCAGCTATGAGGTAGTTCTCGAGTATTGTATTGTTGTTATTGTTGCAAGTTTTTTGTACATATATTGTAAAGTTATGTTATTCTATTGTGGTAGCATCCTATGAGGCACCTGTGTTGGACTTTTCTACGTTTCAGGTTTTCGAATAGCCCTATTACAAGGGAGACTCTACCTAAATTTTCGAAAAATCTAATAAGTGGGTATCTTGAAATTAGGTTACATTCGAGGACAAATTTTTCTAAGGGGGGAATGATGTTATACCCCAGGAAAAATTTTGTCGTTACAATAATGTTAGTAGGCATATGCTCAGTATTTGTAGTATATGTGTGTATGTGTCCTCGAGGAATGGGAAGATTTGTGGATGGCATCATATAAAAGTATCCAGGGGATGGGTGTCGAGGATGTCTTGACGAGCGAGTCGGCAAGTCTAGGCCACAAGGGCCTACACGGCGCCACAGCCCTGCAACGCAGGGAGCAGCACAATGCCCCCTGGCCTCCACCACCCCAATATATATATATGTGTGTGTGTGTGATGCTTTGAAGGTCTCATTTAAAATAAACCCACGAAGGCAACAAGTACCCTAGGAAATATTCTCGCCAATTTCTCAGCAATTAAAGGTAAATTAAGCTACCAAATCTCATCTAATTACAAATTCTCCTTTGGTAATGATTCCCGGGTCTGTGAAGAACATATCTATGGAGTTGAATCTTTGAAATAAGCCCAGTTTATCGGAGCCCCAACGGTTAAAAGTTATAGAAATCATCTCTAACTATGGCTAGCACATATAAAAGTAATACTAAGCATTTCCATCCTTCTAATCTATAAGGATTCGTGCGATTTTTCCAGATTAAACTCGTTATAACTTGTATCATCGTGTTTTGTGTATTGATGTCGATGGCTTTCTTCTAAACCAGAATAACCCTATTCCTTGGCATATAAATTGGGATATGTAAGGATTACAAGTTCTAAATCGAAGCAGGGTTGATTGAGCAGAATTCGGCGATTGAAGTATGTTAAGTTAACCTTTTTCAGCAAGTTATTCTTGTCGTACAGTGATACGACTTATACCTTTGTAGTAGCTTATGATTGTATATGTTTTGATTAGCTTTTATGAGATGAATTGAGATCGTAAAATAGTATCCCTTGTCGAGAAAGGTTATATTCAATTTTGATAATCGCTATAAGCGACATAAAGACTCCTTGTTCATTTACTTAGCATCTAGAGAGACTAGTAGTGTTTGCTGTCATACTGAGACAATAGAGGCTTGTGGTTAGCTGTTGGGTAGAGTAAGGCGATGCTTGGCAATATAACTTTATTTTTTGATGCCTACATATGTAATGAAGCTCTCCACAGGCCATTGTCGTACTTTGACGCCTGCAGGGCTAGAATCTCGACAGTATAACTCTACCTTTAAGTTGGCGGCACCAGGATTGCCTAATAATCTAAGTGGTAGTTTGTCAAGTGGATTACCTCGTTCTAGTGGCCTTATAGTGTCATACGACTCATAGCCTATCGTATAGGTCGCTCAAGAATCCACCCTAGCCGTTAGTCATCTGATAGACTATTATGATGCCTTATAGAATGATCTTGCTAGCTGATAGACGTGGGGGCAACGTCTCTGGCTATTCGTACACATGCCCATGTATATGTTCCCAAAAAGGGATAAGGCTAAATATACCTGCCTACAGGGCTACTGATTCAGTTACAGGAGCCCAGACGGCTCAGATACAGTTTCAGGAGCCCAGACGGCTCAAATACAGATCTAGGAGCCCAGATGGCTCAGATACAGTTACAGGAGCCTAGACAGCTCAGATATAGTTACAGGAGCCCAATGGCTCAGATACAGTATCAGGGGCCCAAAAGGCTCGGTTATAGCTTCAGAGGTCGAACACACCTTACTTATAGCTTGCTTACAGGCCTATAGTGATACAGATAGGAGGGTATGAATTGCTTGCACTTACCGGGGCTTATGGGTGCCCAGGTAGGTTATTTTGTGTTGTTTGTACCTTCCAGGCTTATGGGGCCCAGGTTAGGTTCTTGTTTGTATATTTGCCTATTAGCTATAGTTCATGTTGTGAGATTATTCAGGTTAACTTTTGGTCGTATTACTGATTACCTTCAACTTTCTTATCAGCCTTTACTCAGCTATTATCGTTCTGCCTTACATATTCGGTACATATTGTACTGACGCCTATGCATAGGGCGCTGCATACTTTCCTGCAGGTCCAGACAGACAGGGTTTGAGACCTTCTCAGTAGGCATTCAGATCCACAGATTGGCTTGCTCCTTTCTTCTGGAGTTGCCAGACGTTAGAGGTTTGCCTATCTTTTGTTGTATAATTTTTGGGTATGCTGGGGCCCTGTCCCAACCAATATGTTATTCCTAGAGGCTTGCAAACTACAGTTTTTGGTTAGATATGTGTGGTGGTCGTGTGGGGCCTAGTTGTTTTAACTGTTAGCAGCCTTCCTGGCTTATATATATGTATTGTGTGCTTGCTTCCTATTGTTATAATTTAGACAACATGGTGGTCTTGTCGGACCGCATAGAATGACAATATTGCAACTGTTGGGTTAGCTGTTTTCATGCAGGTGCTTATGTAGCGGCCTTGTCGACCTAAGGTTATGTTTTGAGCCGAGATATAACTATTTGTTTTCTTGATAAGTGCGGCTGGTATGCACCAGAAGTGCATATGCCCAACTAGGTCGGCTCAGAGTCCAGTGTGGAATTAGGTGCCAGTTACACCTCCCAAGGTGGGCATGACAAACTCTCACGCAAAGACTAAAGTTATTGCAATCTCTACATATGGGTCCTCATGTTATGGGGGTATCACTGTCCTTTTTTCTACTTCTTTCCTTCTAGGAATCTCACTGCATTAATTACCCAATAATAAATCATTCTAATTTCAATTCTGTCAATCACAATGCCTATCAACTTTACACACGTATATGTTTAGCTAATCAAAGTCTAACATGAACCATAACCTACCTAGGCGCCAAGCTATCATCGAGGTGTTCCAGTTGCATGCTTGCATCGGTTCTTGAGTTCTTGCCGGAGTCCCTAGCTATGGAGGGTAAATCTTTACCTCCTAGTTCTTCTCCTTGATCCAAAATGTCTATTTTATATTTCTTGGACATTTTTATTAAGCCCTTTCTAGAGCCTAGGTATTGAAATCCTAATTGAAACGGAATTAAAAAATTCTGGTCCACGTCGCCGCTGCAGTAAGATCATTTACCACTGCAATGGTTTTGCTATGGCAAGGATAGTCCTGCCGCGGCAGACATCCGTCTGGGTCCACCCGAATTGTGAATCAATCTATATGAACTTGTTCATCTCGTGTTTTGTTTTATTTTTCGGGGACTTTATTCAAAGTGTCATAATTTTTAAATTGGCCCACTCTAGGATGGTCAGGGTGCAATAACAGTTGGGCGGGTCGGTACAGCAGATATCAATTAAAAATTCGTTCGTCCCTGAGCGACACTACGATATTGAGGTAGGGGTTATTCACCTCAAGTTGATATTTGAAAACGGTCATAATTTCCTTTTGCTTTTATCTAACGTCGGGAATGGTTCCCCCTTAAGGTGTATGGATGCTCCTTTGGTATCTTAAGACTTTTGGTCGGGTTCTTGGCCTTTTCTATAATATCTTAGTTGTTTTTCTTATTCGCATTGCTTGTAGTTGCTATTTAAAATAGGGAAGCTTGAAATTCCCAAAGTTTGGCATTCTGCCGGGCCATATCTGTTGCAGTGGTTGTTCTGTCACGATAGTGGATTCATTGCAGCAGTCCGTCCCTCGCTATAGAGAGACAACCTTCATTGCAGCAAAACTTGTTAAGCCGGGTATCTTCATGGTTCTTGTCTCCCTAGTCAATCTCAAGTCTATCCCATCCACAGTCTTATTATGGATTTTCCATAATCACACTTAGTTAGATACCAACTAAACCCGTCGAGATACCAATTGGACTCAACCCAGGCAACCACACACTGGACAACAAGATGTGAAAGAAATGAAGCAGAAACTTCCTAGATTCCTCATAGCTTCCTAAAGATTAGGTGTGGACGTCTACACACCAATCCGTAGAAGTCTACTCGCCATTGCTCTTGTACTTGTGAGACTGGTAACCTAGACGCTCTAATAACAGCTTGTCACGACCTAAATAAATGGGTCGTGCGGGCACCTATATCGACTTAACTCGATAGGAGAACCCTTGCAGATCATTACATAAAAACCTAAGTATTTTTCATTAACTTACAAAATCCAACAATAGTATGATACAAATCTCAAATCCTCAAAGCCCTAACTCTCCCAAAATCTAGTCTAAATAGGTACAAGAGCTCTAAAAGAATACATGACAAGATAAAATGACACAGCTTCGTTTGAGAAGAAGAACACGGAATCTGATGCTGAATACTTTACAACAATCAAGGAACTTCAAACCTGTCACAACCACATCAAAAGGTGTAGCAAGGTTATATTAGTACACCATTCATGCTGGTAAGCATCATCGGCCCACTAACATTAGTTCACATAATAACATACAATTAATATGCAATTGACAATAATACCCTTCACAAACACTTCACTGCACAACAACCTATTAAGTTTTATTAATTACATTATCGATCCTTATGACTGATCAAGGTTCCTGAAATTACCATATATCTCTAGTCAGCAGTCAATCCTAAAATCTGCCCAGCACTATTCCCGCTGCAGCGAGTACCTAGTCCGCTACAGCGGTCCTGCCTCCCTTTGTCTAGTTCTGTTTCATTCCACCCATTAACCTTATAGTACTTCTAACCTTTGGTCTACTACTCTACTATTGACCCAGCCCGATTTCTACCAATTATGGGCCTACTAACATGTGATCTTGGGCATAATTACATGCCCAAGTGATACTTTATAACTTAGTTTTGCCTTGTTTATGTATATAATTATGTACATTTTCATGCCTTTTTATATAAATGAGAAGAAATATTAACCAACATGATTATTCTTTGTTTTTGAAGGAAATAATGCATTGGAGGACCCAATCTATGAGTTGGGGAAGTGGAGGAACGATATCGGGAGCGAAACACCAAAGTTGGAATAAATTGGGTGATTTCTAGAGGGCTTCCGCGATACCTCCGTGTCACGGAGGCAGTGCTCCGCGATACACTCCATGTCACGGAGGCAGTGCTCCGCGTTACACTCCGTGTCACGGAGGCAGTGCTCCGCGATACACTCCGTGTCACGGAGGCAGTGCTCCGCGATACACTCCATGCCACGGAGCCATTCCACGACAGGAATAATTTTGCACAATTCTTATCTACTATAAATAGGTCCCTTAGCTCCTAAAAAGGAAAAGTCACGATTTATTTCTGAAAAACTGCCAAGGAGTGAGGGAGAAGTGGGAGAACTCACCTAGGGTTCATCAATTTCATCTTCTCTTCTACCAATTCTTGTAACTAGGTTACTTTAATTATGTTTTCTTGTAATTATACGAATATGAGTGGCTAGAACCCTCCCTCTAGGGTTGAATCCACAAGATATGATTGTGATTTTACGATTTTGGTTTGGTTTTAAGTTATTGATTGTTGTTTTGTCTTGCATTCTGAATTATGGTTGTTTTTATGACTGATCACCATGAAAACAAGTGGGTTAAGCTTAGGTACATGCTTGAGAAAGATAACCTAGGCAAGAACAAGAGAATGTAGGGAGCAAGATTGTATCTCACGATATGATTTGTGTTAGGATAGAAATATACCTAATACTTTGCTTGGTTGATAAAATGGGATGAGCTAGACACCAATTTAGAATTATCACATCACCACTTGAAGAAGTAGTTGTGAGGCTAAGTTGAGTTAAATGATTAGAGGTACAAAAGTCTCTAATCAAGAGCATAAACCCCATAAACCACATCCACGTAGTGAATTGCCCACGAACTAGAAATAACATCCTCGCTCAACAATGTAGTAGTGAGGCTAGTTTGTCATGTTTAGAGGTTCGAAAGACCATGAACATGCAATTCCAATTATGTGAGACAGCAATTGATAGTTTCATACTTAAACCATTGCAAATCGTAGTATCGCATGATTATCTAGCTTTAACTCTAGTTGCTCCTTGAATTAATTCAGAGTATTTCATTGACCGTCCTTAGACTTAATTAACTCTATCGAAAACTTCTATAATCAACACTTGTGGCATTTAATGTCACACTTGAACTTGATAGTTAGCTGAATTGGTCTAGTCCATGTGGGTTCAACATCCGGCTCTTAAAAAGGGCCACTATATTACTTGTATGACCCGTACACTTGCGGGCACATCAACATGTATCTATTCATTTTTCCATTCGAGATACTTCAGTCAACCCGCTTCCCATTTTATTGGACCTTTATTTCCTCTTACAGAATTAATTATATTTCCCTTAAGTTTAACCCCTACCATTCAGGTTATTTTCCTTAACTTATTTATCAAGCCTTACTCAAAACAACACTCGCTATATTACCATTTTCCTTTCCCTATACTACGAACTACTAACATTGAGTCACAAACACGCAATTAATTCAATTATTCAGAGTCAGTCACAAAACATAATATGGAATTCAGTCCGTACCCATTTAGGTCACAAAATGCATATCTCTCCTCGCGACAAAATCAAACCATACAATACCATACCTGTATCGTGTCACCGCATATTTACCACACCATATCTTTCATACTATACCCGATATCGTACTAGTATATCCCATATCACGCTGTAAATTTGTACCTTATTGTCATTGCATCCATATGTACATCATACCTTATCCACTCAATCTCTGATTTCACAATCATACCATCGGTGATATGCCGGACACACGCCTCCGTCACATCACTATACACACATGCCAGAGGGTCATATATTTTCCCTTTCAGTTATGACCTACAAGGGACTCTATAAATTCATGCATTGTACACCCAGCCGTATGAAACCTTCATCATACTTGTCTTTGTACCCATATTCGTACACCCAGTTCCATGGTCTTTTAGCCATACCTGTCTGGGTACCTCTCATACCTCTCGCCCGAATGCTCACCTCGGGCACGAGCCACTCATGCCTCCAGTCCTCATTCAAGATCTAGATTATATCATTCTGCGTATCCAACTTCTTTCCCTTTGGCCCTGGGCCTCACATTCACCATCATATCAAAGATTTGTTGTTCCATACCACGCATTACCTCATGCACACGTTCAATCATTACCAACTCGCCCCTGAATCTCAAATACGCACATCATAGTACAATAACAATAATTCAGACATGACAAGAAGCATGTAAACATATTCAAAAATATAAGCGAATGCATAGTTCGTGACCCAATTTCATACCAAAATAATAAAAAACTCAGTTATATCAATACATCACAAGAAGATTCAACTTGGCCTGCTCCCTGGTTTGGACTCCGCTGCAGCGACATTACTGCCGCCACAATGGTCTCGCTACAATGGTACAATTGCCACTACAACGGTACTGCTAGCAGTACTATGACTAATTTTCTTTCCAATTTCTTCCATAATTTGTTTCTTTTCCATTTTGTAACTCATCGCCATCTTGTTCCCCACAAGGGGACCACATCACATCAGGTCTAATTATGTAGTTAATTTTAACAGGGAATTCTTCATCACAACAATGTCCATAGCTCCAAGCAACACATTAATACCCACAAAACATACAAGTCATTAGGTAAAGTCCATTCATCTACCTCACGGGTTTTAACTCGCGTTCCATAATAATCATGGTCCACCCTTAAGCTCTCAGTTACCTTTTTAGTACATGTAATTTATATGAATAACCATTCAATATTTCAATCTCTAAAGAATGACTATATAACTTTATATGTAATTATGCATATTTAACGACAACACCAAAGGATTCTTCGGCATATGCTCAATTCGCTTTCAAGTTCATTCTCACGCACAGACTAATGTTATTGCAATCTCCACCAATGGGTTCTCACATTATGAGGGTATCACTACCCCTTTTTCTACTTCTTTCCTTCTAGGAATCTCATCAGATTAATTACTCAGTAATAAATCATTCTAATTTCAATTCTATCAATCACACTGCCTATTCATTATACGCACATATATGTTTAACTAATCAAAGTCTAACACAAAAGTGAGTACCTAGGAGCCAAGCTATCGTTGAGGCAGTCTAGTTGCATGCTTATATCGGTTCTTGAGTTCTTGGGGAGTCTCTAGCTGTGGAGGGTGAATCTTTATCTACTAGTTCTTCTCCTTGTTCCAAAAAGTCTCTTTTCTGTTTCTTGGGCATTTTTATTAATCCCTTTCTAGAGGCTAGGTTTTGAAATCCTAATTAAAATGGAATTGGAAAATTCTGGTTCGTGTTGCCACTGCAGCGAGACCATTTATCACTACAGCGATTTGGGTATGGTGGGGATAGTTCCGTCGTGGCGGACATTCGCCTAGGTCCACCCGAATTGTGAGTTGGCCTATACCAACTTGTTCATCTTGCGTTTTATTTTATTTTCTGGGGACTTCATTCAAAGTATCATAATTTTTAAATTCGCCCATTCTAGGATAGTTGGTGTCACACCCCACCTTGGGGGGTATGACGGGCACCTGGTGCCTACTAGACTCTGGACTGCTAAATGGTCCAGCCTGAGCACATCTGGTGCTTTGGCTGGCTCTTGCTCTACTCCAAGAAATAACCCGGCTATATAACGGCTATAAACACAGCCTCCGACTAACTGACCAGAACACACTCATAACAAGGAACCTATGCGGGCCGACAAGGCCACCATGCTGTCTAGTCATCTGTAATATCAACACAAAACTATTGTAAGACTACGTGACCGGCAAGGTCACCACTACTGTCAAATTAAGGCCTCACACGGCCAACATAAACTGAAATGCTAAACAGCTATAACTAACTGCACGGCCTCACGCGACCGGCTCAACTGACCACAGGGAAATATATACAGACTGCAAGCCTCTAGGAATAACAATAGAAATGATCGGGACAGGGCCCCGACCTACCCTTACTGTACAACAAAAAGGAAATGATATAAACCTCTGAAATATCAAGCTCCGGATGACAGGAGCTGATGACTCTGCGTTGGCTAGGATCACGAGGGATCGCCTCCTCGTCTATGAGTACCTGCAGGCAAGTAATGCAGCGCCCCACCGGGCGTCAGTACCACTGGTACTGAGTATGCAAAGCAACTGAAATAATATAACTGAAAACAACTGAATATATATAACATAGTTAGCATTTCTGTACAGCAGGAGATAGATGAATCTGAAGAAGCTGAAATGAACTAGATCAAGCTTTCTGTACTGATAAGGCAGAGGCGTGCCTGTAGACGCGTCGGCCTGCTGTCTAGTAGCTAGTATATAGCACATAAATAGATATACAAATAGCAAGCAATAGTCAATACCAACCCCCATAAGCCGGATGGCGCCAAGCAAGCAAACAATCTATATACCCCTACCCGGGTCAAAACCAACCAAAAATAAATCACTCCACTCGTCTTACAACTATGAGCTCCTCCTACCGGCCCCCTTGGGTATGCAACTCAGGCCATGGCCTCTGACAATAAACTGTGTCTGAGTCCGAAGACTCCTGCCTCTGGGCGCAAGTGCACACGGGGTAATCTGCTATTGTATCTGTGACTGAAACTGCCCCTGGGTGCAAGCACGCAACAGGGTAATTTTATAAAAATCTGTATCTGAAACTGCCCCCGGCCACAAGCGCACACAGAGTAATTTGCCCCTGTAAACAGGGTTATCTGGCTCTGCGCAGAGTAAACTGAACTGCCCCTGCAAGCAGGGTGATCTGGACCGTATTATCATGGTGGTCGGCCATCATCATCCTTTAGGCGGACGGCATCACCCAGCTGGTGGCGGTATCTGAATCTGGTATCGACACAACTATAACCCAGGGGCGGAGGGGATGCAAAGGGACACCCACAAGCCATAGCAAGTCTCAACAAACAATAGCACATATAAATAGCAAGCATGTATAACTGAAAAGACTATCTGAAATCTAACTTCTTATTCTGATCTGTTTCTATATTGAACTGATTCTTACTAATTATACTGATTCTGTAATCTCTATTTAACTGTACGGCTAATCTGTAGCCGAGATACTATTTGTCTGAATGGCTAATCTGTAGCCATAACTGTCTGTCTATCTGATTTCTCTTCACTAACTTTTATTATGAAAATCTGTTCCTTTTTATTCTACTACATGCTTGCTAATCACGTAATAGGCTATATTGAATCTGGGATGCTAACGCGCCCTTCGGCGCATGCTTTTCTAACCTTCAGACTGAATACGATATAACAACGCAAACTAGGTTTACTGAACTTGCACAATACTTAACATTCAATTCCGGGAATTCTACTACGGAATTTATTGTACTATACAAGGCTAAAACTACTAACTTGCCGAAAGAACTAGCTTTACATACCTTAACCTCGAGTTATCCGTCTGTCGGACGAGGCTCGGTCAATACTCCAGCTATTTCTCCCAACTGCATTCATATATACGTCAATTAATACTAAATATAGCTTTATTCTAAGAACAATGTCACTTTCGATATAATTATAGCCTAAACTTAGGCTTATCGAAAGACGGTCAAAAACTCGCTATTTTTCAGAAGTCCAGAAGGGAGAAGTACTCACTTCACAGCTAGGAGCACATAGACACTAGTTTGGAGAAATTCTACTTACCTTAGCTCGGTAGCTCGACGATTCGTCGGCCGTATTTCGCGAAACTAAATCTGTAGGAATGCTCTCTGCTGCTAAATACCTCAGTATCTGAGGTTAATTTGAGTTTGGACTATGTTTGGCAGCGTAATCGGACGACTATTTATAATTTTCTTCGTCTTCTCCCTTTCTCTGCGTGCTCCTGGAACTTCCAATGGAAATTATTAGTAATCAAAGGAAAACTTATCCTTAGTTAAAGGAAATTATTATTATTTAAAGGAAATTATCATTAGTTAAAGGAAATTGTTACTAATTAAAGGAAATTATCATTAATTAAAGGAAATTATTATTAATTAAAGGAAATTACATCACAAACTGAGCTTTATATACTTGGACACTATAAATCGCATTTTGCCTTGCGACGCGCCGACTTGGTGCTTCTCTGATCTTCCCCCGGGCCTTTTTCTAGCATGCATGGCTTTCAAATATTCTTAACCAACACGTGAATAGGCCATCTATGTGCCAGAAATTTACGGGGTATAACATTCTCCCCCCCTTAAGAACATTCGTCCTCGAATGAAATCTGCTATATAGAGGACTACTCAATTAGCTTAACTTGTTCTTAGGAAAATTTTGGCAGAGTTTCCCCTGTAATATGGACTATCCCAAAAAAAACCTGAAACACAGAAAAGTCCAATACAAGTACTCCACACGATACTACAAGATTCATTTGATAGCTAAACATCAATCTCTCTCACATATATATAAACAACTGTAAGGTACTGCATAGGTAACAATACTGACATACCTGTCGCCTAGCTAGGCCTGGAATAAGTGAGGATATCTATCTTTCATATCTTCCTCCGCTTCCCACGTCATCTCTTCTTGGTTCCTGTTACGCCACAATACTTTGACAGACGCAATATCTTTAGTTCTCAATCTGCGAATATGTCTGTCTAGGATAGCTATTGGAACCTCTTCGTAGGCCAGCTCTTCTGTAACTTGGATATCCTGGACTAGAACTGCTCTTAACGGGTCTCCTAAGTATTTCCTCAACATGGATACATGGAAGACTGGATGAACAGATTCTAACTCTGGCGGCAAGTTCAACTCGTACGCCACTTGGCCTATTCTTCTACGAATCTGATATGGCCCGACAAATCTTGGGCTGAGCTTACCCTTCTTGTCGAATCTCATCACCCCTTTCATCGGAGACACTTTCAAAAATACCCAGTCATTCACATCGAACTCCAGGTCCCTGCGTCGTATATCCGCGTATGATTTCTGGAGACTCTGTGCAGTCAATAGGCGTTCTCTGATAAGCTTCACTTTCTCCTCTGACTGCTGAACAATATCTGGTCCGACCAACGCTGATTCTCCTACTTCAAACCAGCTAATTGGAGATCTGCACTTTCGCCCGTATAATGCCTCGAAAGGCGCCATCTGAATAGCTGAGTGATAACTGTTATTATAAGCAAACTCGATTAGAGGCAAATGCTCATCCCAGCTACCACCAAAATCTAGCGCACACGCTCGCAACATATCTTCGAGCGTCTAAATGGTGCGTTTAGCCTGTCCGTCCGTTTGAGGGTGGAACGCGGTACTCAAATTAATCTGCGTTCCCTGACCTTTCTGAAACGGCTGCCAGAATCTAGCCGTAAAATGTGCTCCTCTGTCTGAAATAATGGATACTGGTACTCCGTGCAACCTGACTATTTCTCGGATATACAACTCCGCATAATCTGGCCGAGAAAGTAGTTTCCACTGGCAGAAAATGAGCTGATTCGGTCAATCTGTCAACTATCATCCATATAGAGTCATGTCCATGTTTGGTACGGGGTAATCCTGCCACAAAATCCATATTTACTACTTCCCACTTTTAGAGAGGCACAACTATGTCCTGAGTCAAACCGTCTGGTTTCTGATGTTCTGTTTTCACCTGCTGGCAGTTAGGACACCGGGCTACAAATTCAGCAATTTTTCCTTTTTTTTTCTAGCCACCAGTAGTTTTCTTTGATATCATGGTACATTTTTGGTCGCGCCAGGGTGGAGAAAATAGTTGCTGGCGCAGTGCACCTCGTTCATGATCTGATGGCGGAGGCTTGAGACATCTGGAACACATAGACGGTCTTTACAACGCAGCACTCCATCCTCTGTTATTTGTGAATCTGGCGCTTCCCTTGCAGGATTCTGTCCTTAAGCTAGACCAGGTCAGGATCTGCATATTGTCGTTCTCTTACCTCCACAACTAAGGACGACACGGCGGTGTTCTGGATTACCGCTCTGTTGTCCTTCATTTCTATCACACGAACGGCTAAATTGACCAATTGATGTATCTCCCTGACCAATTCCCGCTGCTCGGGTTGCACATACACCACACTCCTAATAGATCTATAGCTAAGAGCGTTTGCTGCTCCATTACCTCTTCTTGACTGATATAACATTTTCATACTTAGAGAGCTCGGCATATAATTGATGGTCATACTGGCTTGTCTTGCCGAAGAGATCGACAGGTAGTTTACAGGCGTAGCTAGAGCTTATATGGCCTTCCGGCCACATGCTAAGGCTACTTGTTGTTGGGATAACCTGAACAACCATCTGTGCACCTTGTGCCTTTATCTGATCAGAGGATCCTGATATTGATCATGACCTCTAATGATCTGGCTGCATAACCTTAAATAACTGAATAGTCGAGTTGAATGACCCAAATGTGGCAGTAGTCTAACAATGCTCTAACTGTTCTACTTGAGTACTTATAGTTCATGCATAACTGCAGACTTGTGGGCATCTAATTGCTTTGTTATTTTGCTTGAACCACTGTAAGGCTGGGCTTAATCAAACTTACTCCCAGGCGATCAATCTCTGGATCTTCACGGGGAGTCTACTGATCTCCTGGTCTTAAAAAACACTGTGCTAGCAAGGTACTATCAATTTCTTAGGCCTTGTGTGTATCCACTTGGATTTATACTGCTATTCTGGGGAATTCTCGGTCTTATGAGCTATTCTGTAAATACTGGCCTTCTACTAGGGCTCCGCATCTGAATATCTTACGAGAACCAGCTGAAGTACTAGTCTGTCACTGACTACTGATGTGGACCCCTTTCTTGGGGTGCCCACGGGTTTGTCTGACTTGCGGGGTATTCCTTGTAATAACTGCTAGGTTGACTAAGGTCGACTCTCACCTACAAGGCTGGGAAAACGATGTATGGCCACTTAACATACTAGAACAATTCTAGTATTGCTAATCTCTGAAGTATACCTATTCAGTCTCTAATTCTGGCTCTGGCACATGCGCTAGTGTTATTGATTTTTAGAGATGCTTCCCTGTTAATACAGGCGCCAGCTGGTCGGTAGACCGTCTAACTGTGCCCTTATCATCTAATTACCTGATTCAGGTTGCTAACTCTTATAAGCTTCTAAAACCTAGATCTGGAAACAACATATAAGTCTACTAACTTAATAACTAAGAGCTGAGACAGTTTCTATGGATTCATACATAAATCACACTTAACTTGCCCCTTCTTTTCGCTTTTCTCTTTTTCTTCTCTCTTTTCTCTTTTTATTTTTGGCAAGGGGTCCTGCAATGCAATTTGTATATACTTCCTAGCAATTAACCAGAATCTGTGTGATTGTAACCCCTATTAACAGCTATTCACAACACATCTGATATCTGTACATACATATATCAACAACTACGTACAATACATACTAAATTCTGTAGTGATACGTAATCTCTGGCATGCTTTACTGAATTTCATACTGCACATTATATACCGCTTTTATGGTCTAATGATATCTCCTGTCCTCTCGTATCATTTCATTGAATTTTTTTTTCCATCCCATTCTGGAAGCAACAACATATGCGCTTTAATTATGGTCTGCTGTTTGAAATTCCGCCATTCTTGCAACATGGGGTCAACATTCGTATCTTGTGGCCTTACATGGCATTATATTGAGAGCCCACGACTGTCTACTGGGTCTTATCTCCAGGTCGCACTAGATTAGAGTCTCTGTGTCGGCAGTTTCTTAACTTCTCCGTAGGCGGACGTACCGCAGCATTCTGAACCGCAATCTTACTGTCTTTTAACTATCAGTATGAGGCTTAATCCTTAATACAAGATATTCTATCATTCTGGGGGTGATTCTAATTTCCCCTCAAAATCCAGTATTCCTGCTTCTTCCCCTTATCTTCCTTAAGCTGAGCTCTGGGGTTCAAGGTACCCGCCTTACATTGTTAATAAGGTTACTGGTCAAATCCCAGCTTATACCTCTTCTGGCTTGTAGTCAGACCCCTCTGATTCACATGACCTCTCACCCTTTCGATATCACAACTGGATCATAACTATAATCTTACAGGTATGTTTTGCTATCTGTTAGCATATATGGCGGACTTGGCCTTTTTCTGACTCGAACTTGACTATTACTAGGCATTCATCACTAGCAGGTCTTTTACCCCTACTTCGGGTAAGCTAACAGTCTTACTTTCTCTTTTACGCTCACTAACACTTACTGAAATTAATCAATCTATCTTCACTTACTGCTTACTTTGGGCAACATCGCCTCAATCCTTATGCCCTTTGCTATACTGGAATCAAAACTAAGAGGTAGGAACTTACTGCAGCGAAACAAAACATGGAACTATACCACATCTGAAAGGTTGGAGGTGGGAATCCTACATTTTCCTCTCTCTCTCCCATTTCTTCGATAATCTAATATTATATATCATCTTAGTTAGATCTTATATATCTAACAAATAAATCAACTCGTATGTACGCTATGCTTCTAACTTCCTACTCTGAAGTTATTGAAATGTACTGGGGATGGTACCGATAAAGGTATCACATTGGGAGGTCCCCGGTACCTCCTTCTGCTGCTGTAATTACCTTGTAGCTGGCTGGTGCCCTCTTCTGTTGCTATATCTGATCTTCTGCCTGTGATAGGGTAATGCTGATCTGCCTTTGCATCTGTAATCAAAGAATACGGTAAGTTTTTAGGGACTCAACCCTATACTGTACCGCTCTAAAGCACTACTGACTGAGAAGGAAGGGTAACCATCCTATCATGCCTTGCAGCCTCCTGCCTATAGTATGTGGTGCACAACACATCCATAGACAAGACTCTACTTAGCACGGCTTGCAGACT
The DNA here is from genome assembly GCA_035772735.1 of Datura wrightii. Taxonomy (NCBI): domain Eukaryota; kingdom Viridiplantae; phylum Streptophyta; class Magnoliopsida; order Solanales; family Solanaceae; genus Datura; species Datura wrightii. The sequence continues at coordinate 116,674,285 of JASDFA010000019.1, forward strand.
CCCTAGGACACGACCTGCTCTGATACCAAGTTTGTCACACCCCACCTTGGGGGGTATGACGGGCACCTGGTGCCTACTAGACTCTGGACTGCTAAATGGTCCAGCCTGAGCACATCTGGTGCTTTGGCTGGCTCTTGCTCTACTCCAAGAAATAACCCGGCTATATAACGGCTATAAACACAGCCTCCGACCAACTGACCAGAACACACTCATAACAAGGAACCTATGCGGGCCGACAAGGCCACCATGCTGTCTAGTCATCTGTAATATCAACACAAAACTATTGTAAGACTACGTGACCGGCAAGGTCACCACTACTGTCAAATTAAGGCCTCACACGGCCAACATAAACTGAAATGCTAAACAGCTATAACTAACTGCACGGCCTCACGCGACCGGCTCAACTGACCACAGGGAAATATATACAGACTGCAAGCCTCTAGGAATAACAATAGAAATGATCGGGAAAGGGCCCCGACCTACCCTTACTGTACAACAAAAAGGAAATGATATAAACCTCTGAAATATCAAGCTCCGGATGATAGGAGCTGATGACTCTGCGTTGGCTAGGATCACGAGGGATCGCCTCCTCGTCTATGAGTACCTGCAGGACAGTAATGCAGCGCCCCACCGGGCGTCAGTACCACTGGTACTGAGTATGCAAAGCAACTGAAATAATATAACTGAAAACAACTGAATATAGATAACATAGCTAGCATTTCTGTACAGCAGGAGATAGCTGAATCTGAAGAAGCTGAAATGAACTGGATCAAGCTTTCTATACTAATAAGGCAGAGGCGTGCCTGTAGACGGGTCGGCCTGCTGTCTAGTAGCTAGTATATAGCACATAAATAGATATACAAATAGCAAGCAATAGCCAATACCAACCCCCATAAGCCGGATGGCGCCAAGCAAGGAAACAATCTATATACCCCTACCCAAGTCAAAACCAACCAAAAATAAATCACTCCACTCGTCTTACAACTGTGAGCTCCTCCTACCGGCCCCCTTGGGTATGCAACTCAGGCCATGGCCTCTGACAATAAACTGTGTCTGAGTCCGAAGACTCCTGCCTCTGGGCGCAAGTGCAAACGGGGTAATCTGCAGTTGTATCTGTGACTGAAACTGCCCCTGGGTGCAAGCACGCAACAGGGTAATTTTATAAAAATGTCTATCTGAAACTGCCCCCGGCCACAAGCGCACACAGAGTAATCTGCCCCTGTAAACAGGGTAATCTGGCTCTGCGCAGAGTAAACTGAACTGCCCCTGCAAGCAGGGTGATCTGGACCGTATTATCATGGTGGTCGGCCATCATCGTCCTTTAGGCGGACGGCATCACCCAGCTGGTGGCGGTATCTGAATCTGGTATCGACACAGCTATAACCCAGGGGCGGAGGGGATGCAAAGGGACACCCACAAGCCATAGCAAGTCTCAACAAATAATAGCACATATAAATAGCAAGCATGTATAACTGAAAAGACTATCTGAAATCTAACTTCTTATTCTGATCTGTTTCTATACTGAACTGATTCTTACTAATTATACTGATTCTGTAATCTCTATTTAACTGCACGGCTAATCTGTAGCCGAGATACTATTTGTCTGAATGGCTAATCTGCAGCCATAACTGTCTGTCTATCTGATTTCTCTTCACTAACTTTTATTATGAAAATCTGTTCCTTTTTATTCTACTACATGCTTGCTAATCACGTAATAGGCTATATTGAATCTGGGATGCTAACGCGCCCTTCGGCGCATGCTTTTCTAACCTTCAGACTGAATACGATATAACAACGCAAACTAGGTTTACTGAACTTGCACAATACTTAACATTCAATTCCGGGAATTCTACTACGGAATTTATTGTACTATACAAGGCTAAAACTACTAACTTGCCGAAAGAACTAGCTTTACATACCTTAACCTCGAGTTATCCGTCTGTCGGATGAGGCTCGGTCAATACTCCAGTTATTTCTCCCAACTGCATTCATATATACGTCAATTAATACTAAATATAGCTTTATTCTAAGAACAATGTCACTTTCGATATAATTATAGCCTAAACTTAGGCTTATCGAAAGACGGTCAAAAACTCGCTATTTTTCAGAAGTCCAGAAGGGAGAAGTACTCACTTCACAGCTAGGAGCATATAGACACTAGTTTGGAGAAATTCTACTTACCTTAGCTCGGTAGCTCGACGATTCGTCGGCCGTATTTCGCGAAACTAAATCTGTAGGAATGCTCTCTGCTGCTAAATACCTCAGTATCTGAGGTTAATTTGAGTTTGGACTACGTTTGGCAGCGTAATCGGACGACTATTTATAATTTTCTTCGTCTTCTCCCTTTCTCTGCGTGCTCCTGGAACTTCCAATGGAAATTATTAGTAATCAAAGGAAAACTTATCCTTAGTTAAAGGAAATTATTATTATTTAAAGGAAATTATCATTAGTTAAAGGAAATTGTTACTAATTAAAGGAAATTATCATTAATTAAAGGAAATTATTATTAATTAAAGGAAATTACATCACAAATTGAGCTTTATATACTTGGACACTATAAATCGCATTTTGCCTTGCGACGCGCCGACTTGGCGCTTCTCTGATCTTCCCCCGGGCCTTTTTCTAGCATGCATGGCTTTCAAATATTCTTAACCAACACGTGAATAGGCCATCTATGTGCCGGAAATTTACGGGGTATAACAGTTGGGGTGCTATAACGGTCGAGTGGATCGTTATAAAAACACTATGTACAACCAATTCAAAAACTTTATTCTCAGTTCAAAGTGGCCCCTTCGAAAAAGAAGCGAAAAGAAAACTGAAGAGTGGGTAAACTGTGCTCAACTCAAACTTTCATATCAAACAATTTCAGACCAAGCACATCATTCACCCTCTATCAACATCCAAAAATTTTAAAATTTTCCTCAATCCACACTTAAAAGTTTGTTGTGTCCCCAAACCATGAATTGAAATTAAAACAAGAGTTAGGGATACTTCTGAGGTCTCTAGGCCTAGCTAGTAGCATGTTTTGTCCAAATCTTCCTCACAAAGGGAATCAACCCACACTCATGTTTTTCCATGCTCCTTAGCTTTCACTTTCTTGGGTACTCAGACTTCCCCTCAATCTTATTAACAGCTTAAAACTAAAACAACGTGAAAATAAACAAAATTGAAATAAGGAAAAAAATCATACATGTGGTACACTTGGGTTGCCTCCCAAGCAGCGCCTGATATAATATCGTGGCACAATGTGAATCACCCTTTTCTGGGTGTTCCCAAACTCTTTCTCCCTTTCGAGAATCATCTCTTCTTTTTCTTGCCTTTTGAGGGAAAAGCCTCCACACTTTCCCTCTTCACTTTCATCACTTGTCCATCATCCAATATCCTCTCAACTGTAGGCTTAGGCTCCTTTTTCATTGAATCCTTCAGAAGTGGAGTCTTGCACTCCTTCACCCCATACTCATTCTTTGTCAGTCCATTGATCTTGCAAAGATCTCTGTAGTGTGTTGGGGTATTGATTTCTTGGTACACTCTGAAGTTATCCTCATCATCATTTACCCTCATTTTCAAAGTGGCAGCCCTCACATCTATCACTGCTCCTCCCGTTTCCAGGAATGGATGTCCCAATATGAGGGGTACCTTGTCATCAACTTCAAAGTCAAGAATTATGAAATCAGCAGGTATTCTGAACATACCTACTTTGATGAGCATGTCCTTAATAATCCCCTCTGGGCTACCTTTGACTTATCAATCGGCTGCAGCATCACTCTGGTGGGCCTTGGTTTTCCCAAACCAAGTGTGTCAAACAAAGATAAGGGCATCAAATTCACAGCTGCCTCTAGATCGCACAAGACCCGCATCAACTCACTTTCAACTATTTGTACTGGGAGGGTGAAACTCCTAGGGTCTTTGAGCTTCTTAGGCACCTTGCTCGTCACCCTAAAGCTTGCACTTCTCAGTGAACGTCATATTCTGCATGTCTACCAACCTTATCTTATTGGCCACCACATCTTTCCAGTACTTAACGTACTTGGGCATTCCCTGCAAAATATCAATCAAGGGTAAATTTATGTGAAGTTCTTTGAAAATATCAAATGACTTCTAGAAATACGCATCCCCTTTCTTTTTTGGAGCTTTTGCGGGAATGGTGGTGGTGATCTCTGTATTGGCTACTGTTACACCCCGTAAATTTTAAATGAATAAATAGCCTAATGGCATGTTGGTTAAGAGATTTAGAAAAAAAAAAGAGGAGAAAAGTCGGTTTTTTCCATTTTTATCAATAAAAACCAGAAAAAAATAGAGGGTATAGCCATGTAAGGCAAAACCCACGACTTTTATATATAATTCCTTCCAATTACGCTTCAAAATGCGGTCTAAACTCCGTTTCGACTTAGATACCGAGGTATAAAGCTGCAGAGAGCAATCCTACGGGGTTGGTTTCGTGAAATTTGGCCGGCGAAACATCGTGCTACTGAGGTAAAGTAAATAGAATTGCTTTAAATTAGTACCAATGTGTTCCTAGCCTTGCAGTGAGCATTTATCCCTTCTGGGCTATCGAGAAATAACGAGTTTTCGATCTTTTTCCGAAAGGTCGAAGTTTGGGATAAATATATATCAAAAGTGATAATTTCTCCTGGATATTAATGTATTTAGTTCTAATTGACATGTATATGAATGTAGTTGGGAGAAATAGCATAAGTACCGACGGAGATCACAACGGTCAGTCGGGTACTCAGAAACCAGGTATGTAAAGTTATTCTTGCGGCAAGCCAGGAAGTACAGTCTAGAAAATAAAAAGAATAAAGGCTATTAACAGATACCCAGCGTACAGGAATGATTTTAGTACAATTTCCAGCAAGCATGCTTGTATATCATTACGTATCATGCGATAATCAGAATAACGGATAGTCAGATGATTTCAGATAGTAATATGGTATCCGCTAATAGCTCAGCATGTTCTTACGTAATACCCAGAATGAAAGTTGTAAAAGCGGTATAACGAATTAGCATGATTACAGATAGTACGTATTACATTTGTTGAGCTGTATCCGGTAATAGATGGCACATTTTATATTATCGAGCTATATCCAGTTATAGATGGTATGTTCTATGTTATTGAGTCATATCCAGATATAATCAGATCAGTAATCAGATATAGAAATAGCTCCAGAAACAGATATAGCTCCAGAAACATATATGGCTCTAGAAACTGATATAGCTTCATATCACGGATAACAATAATCAGATAAACAGATAAAGGCCAGGTAGCAGTTAGCCCAGCAATCAGAAACAGTGTAAAACAGAATATAGCATCAGTTGTTTAATACGGACTGGCCTTGAAATAAAAGAAGAGAATCTGATTAGTATTTTTCATTTGAGCATGCTTGCTGTGTACGTGTTTTGCATGTTGAGACTTGTTATGGCACGTGGGTGTCCTTTAGTATCCCCACCGTCCCTGGGTTATAGCTGTATCGATACCAGATTCAGATACCGCCCCCAGCTGTGTGATGCCATCCGCCTAGAGGACGATGATGGCCGACCACCATAATAATACGGTCCAGATTACCCTACTTGCAGGGGCAGTTCAAAGCCAGATTACCTTGTTTACAGGGGCAGACTACTCTGTGTGCGCTTGTGGCCGGGGGCAGTTTCATATACAAATTTTTATAAAATTACCCTGTCGGGTGCTAATACCTAGGGGCAGTTTCAGTCAAAGATACAGCAGCAGATTACCCCGTTGAGCACTTGCGCCCAGAGGCAGGAGTCTTCGGACTCAGACATAGTTCATTGTCAGAGGCCAAGGTGTTATACCCCGTAAGATTTCTGACACCAAGAGGGCCTATTCTCACGGTGGTTAAGCATATTTGAAAGCCATATGTGCTAGAGAAAGGCCCGGGAAAGGATCGGACGGGTAACTTGTCGAACCATCGCGGAAGGAGCCGAAGCAGAGCCCCTCCGTGATGGCAACGTGTCACGGAGGTGGAGCCTCCGCGTTGGCTCCATGACACGTTGGGCCTGTCCAGGCCCAAGTATATAAAGCCCCACTTCGGTTTTAAATCAATTATTCATTATAATTTCCAGAAAACTCGTGAAAAACAGAGAGAGAGATGAAGAGGGTTATATATTATTATCCGATTACGCTGCTAAACGTAGTCCAAACTTAAATCAACTCCAGATACCGAGGTATTTAGCAGCAGGGAGCATTCCTACGGATTTCGTTTCGCGAAATACGGCCGACGAATCGTCGAGCTACCGGACTAAGGTAAGTAGAATTGCTCCAAACTAGTGTCTATGTGTTCCTAGCTGTGAAGTGAATACTTCTCCCTTCTGGACTTCTCGAAAATAGCGAGTTTTCGACCGTCTTTCGATAAGCCTAAGTTTAGGCTATAATTATATCCAAAGTGATGTCGTCCTTCAGAATAAAGTTGTATTTAGTACTGATTGACGTATATATGAATGCAGTTGGGAGAAATAGCTGGAATACTGACCGAGCTACGCCGGTTAGTCGGGAAATCAGAAGCGAAGGTATGTAAAGCTAGTTTCCTCGGCAAGTTAGTAGTCTCGGTACAGTAAAATAGTTTAAAGGCCAGTAGAATGTTCAGAAGTCGTGTGTTATGTTTATTATGAATATTGGTACGATATTGGAAGCATCATGTTATGTATAGCGTGAAACTTTCTAGCATGATACAAATTCTAATATAAAGTGTTAGGAACTGTACAGCATGCCCAGTATGTGATTTAGTAAAGCATGTTAGGATAGTATCGTATTCAGTTGAAACTTAGTAAAGCAATATAAGTATCTGTAAGGTATCTCAGAAGTAGAATGGTAGGTTAAAATGAAGTTTAGAAAGCATGTTAGAAATAGTAAATCATATTACTATAAAAACTCAGTTATACAGCATGATTCCAGCAGAAAAACTATATCTTGTTCAACATTAGACTCAGCACGGTATGTCAGCATGATTATATATATATACCATTATCAGTCTCAGCATGTATTAAATACATACATATCACTATCACTAGTTCAGCATACAGTATGTACAGATACATTATCATCACTAGCTTCAGCATGTGGTATATGCAGATAGTATTACTAGTTGAGATCACTGTATTGTCTTAGGGTTGGATTACCTAGCATTCATGACCGCCCCAGGGTTAATAACTGTATCGACTCGTCAGCTAGAGGGCGAGGATACGTCGCTCTACGGAGTGGCATGCCATCCCACAGGGGACGAAGATAGAATGCCGGTTTCCCCATATTGTGCCTTGGTCGGCCCTTATACACCCCCGTCGAGCGGGTACGCCCGGGGTGTTGATTCAGGAGTCCTCCGGACTCAGGTACAGTTATCGTTAGGGGCTCAGCGAGCCCAAGTGCATACCCAGGGGATCGGCAGGATGCTTATAGTTATTATAGGAGATGGGACGACCGGGGTAGGGGTATAGATTGCGTGTTGATTGTACCTCCCGACTTATGGGGGCCGGGTAAGGTTTGTGTGTGTTATGCTATGTTATGTTGTGTTATGTCATGTTACACTAGATTCGAGTAGATCGACAATAGAGCGATACATCTCCAGGTATGACTCCTACTCCTTCCAGCATAGTTGAGAGTAGGCATAGCTTTACATTTTCAGTCAGTTTAGTCTATTCCTTTCTGTTTTAGTTCCTTCAGTTGTATTATTGTTTTCAGATATCTTTCAGCTGTTGTTTTACATACTCAGTACCAGCGGTACTGACGCCCGTTTGGGGTGCTGCATTACTTGCCTGCAGGTACTCATAGACGAGGGGTCGATACCTCGTGATTCTAGTCAGCTCACAGGGTCATCAGCTCCAGTCATTCGGAGCTAGATAGCTAGAGGTTTATCCCTTTTCTTTTGTTGTACAGCATGGGTAGGCCGGGGCTCTGTCCCGACCATCTTATCAGTATTCTTAGAGGCTTGCAGTCTGTATATATTTCCCTGTGGTCAGCTGAGCCGGTCGTGTGAGGCCGTGCAGCTTGTTATAGTTGTTTAGCATTTTAGTTATGTTGGCCATGTGAGGCCTTATCCAATCAGTAGTGGTGACCTTGCCGGTCACGTAGTTATTCAGTATCCTATTGTTGAGTTACAGATAACTAGACAGCATGGTGGCCTTGTCGGCCCGCATAGGCTCCCTTATATTGATATGTTTCTAGTTAGCTGTTAGTACAGGTACAGGTGGCTATAGGCCCAGTTGGCTGGAGGCTGTGTTTACAGCCGTTATATAGCCCTTTGTTTCCAGAAATCTGAGTTAGAGCCAGCCAGGCACCAGATGTGCTCAGGCTCAGTAGTCTAGTGGTTCAGGTCCTACTAGGACACCAGGTGCCAGTCATACCCCCCAAGGCGGGGCATGACACAAGGCCTGATCTACGTACCCAAGGGGGCCGGTAGGAGGAGCTCACAGTTATCAGATAAGTAGAGTGACTTATTTTTGGTTGGTTTAGACCCGGGTAGGGGTAAATGGATTGTTCTGTTGGTTGGCACCTTCCGGCTTATGGGGGTCGGTTAGGTATTATGTGTATTTATATGTATATATATATGTGCTATTAGATACTGATAGACAGTAGGACGACACGTCGTCAGGTACGCCCAATTTAGTTACAGAATAGGTAAACTCTCCCCAGTTATCCTCGGCCAGATAGACTTAGCTACTTCCTGCTTATATGTCATGTTATTGTTGTTACCCATTTCAGTTGTATATTTCAGTTTGCTTTACATGCTTAGTACCTGTGGTACTGACGCCCGTGGGGGCACTGCATTGCTTGCCTGCAGGTACACATAGACGAGGAGTTGACCCCTCGTGATCCAGTCAGCAGAGTTATCAGCTCCTATCCTTCGGAGCTAGACAGTCGGAGGTTGTTCCTATTTCCTTTGATTACAGTTTGGGTAGGTCGGGGCCCTGTCCCGACCATTTTATTATTACTTCCTAGAGGCTTGCAGTCTGATGTTTCCCTGTGGTGGTGGAGCCGGTCGTATGGGGTCGTGCATGTATATATGTGTTTAGTTGTTGATGATGGCCGCGTGGGGCCTTCTTCTGGTTATAGTTAGTGACCTTGTCGGTCATAAATGTGAATAGCTGTTGTTTCAGATTATAGTGTCATTGTTCTGGTTAACTGTTGTGCTTTGCAGGTGGCTATAGGCCTAATCGGCCGGGGGCTGTATTTACAACCGCTATATAGCCGATTCGTTTCTTGAAATAGAGCCAGAGTCTAGCAGGCACCACATGCCCGTCATACCCCCCTCCCCTCAAGGTGTGTGACAGCTACACTGCTGATTGTGAATTGTTTGTTGCAGCATTCTTTTCATTTCCCTTATCAGCTGATGGACTTGGTCTGAACAGCTCTGGTTGCACCTCATTCTTATTTTCTTTTGTTGGTACATCAGCCAACTCTTTGCCACTCCTCAGACTAATGGCCATGACCTATCTTGGGTTTGTATCAGTATCACTGGGTAAACCCCCTTGCAGTCTAGTATTCTGAGTAGCTTCTATCTGACCCACTTGTTTCTCCAAGTTGAGAGTGGGAAAATGTTGATTTTTAAGCTCATAAGCTATTTTTGCCTGATCAGCTGTCATTTGCATCTGGTTGGCCACGATTTTCTACAATATCTCCTCAATGTTTCTAGATTGGCCACTAGCCTGCCTACCCTATTGCTGATATTGATTCTATTGAGGTTGTTGAAAGTTCTGACTCTGCCCCTGATTTTAGACCTAAGAAAAGTTAGGGTGATTCTGCTAGTTCCTGATGTAGGTATTCCCATAATTCTGGTTGTTCCTTTGCACATTACCCACAAAGTTCACTGATTCAAGATTGGCTCCACAAGAGTCTGCACCATGCCCGTTGTTTCCACAAATCTCACACCAGCTTAGAGCTGGTTGAACTGCATTTACCTGTGCCTGCGGTTGTGCCAAGTTCAGCTTGCTAAATTGAGTCATCATTTGATGCTGGAAGGATGCTAGCTGGGCTGCCAATGCATTCACACTGTCAACTTCTATCATCCCAACTGTCTTTTGGCTACTCCCCTTGATGAATCACAATGTCACTCTGAATTTCCTTGTGCAATCCTATTCAGCAAAGTGTACAGCTCATCGTAAGTCTTTTCTAATGCTTGCCCACTTGATGCAGAGTCTAACAAAATTTTGGTATGAGGGTCAAGACTCTCCACAAAAATGTGGGCTAGCACTTTATTGGGCTGTTGGTGATGAGGACAGTCTCTCAGCAATGACTTGAATATCTCTCAAGCCAAGTACAAATTCTCCTCAAGCCTCTGTTTGAAACTCAGTATCTCACTTCTCAGCTTTGTTGTTTTACCTGATGGAAAAAATCTGATAAGGAACTGCCTAGCAGGGTTGTTGCAAGTTGTGATGGAGTTAGGTGGTTCTGCCTTCAACCACCTCTTCGCTTCTCCCAATAATAAAAATGGAAAAAGGGTGAGTCTCACATAATCAGTTGAAACTCCAGTGGGGATGAAGGTATCACTGATTTTCAAGAAATTCTGTAGATGTTGTTGTGGGTCCTCATATGTCATCCTTGTAAATTGCCCACTAGAGTGCAACAAATGTACCAAATAAGAATTAGCTTGTCCCCAGAGGACAACATATTACCTTGTCATCCTTTGAGTCTATTTACTACTTTATCAACTATTCCATGAAAAATAACTATTTTTTATATCAATAAAAATAGAACATCCAAGATAATTCTAAAAAAAGATTATCCGTGAAATGATGTTGGTGACTATTCTCATCCTATTGATTCTGGTTGCAAAAGCATTAGGGTGAGTAATAATAATACTTTTATCATAAGTAACCATTTCACTAGATACATTTTCATAATTTCTAATACAACTCATAACAAGTTTAATGGGCTTATTATTACTACCAGTAAAAATCATAATGTCATCATAAACAAGGTGATTGCTAACGGGATCATTATTATTCATATTAAAAAGAGTAAAATTAGAATGGTGGTTAAAATTGTTCAACATTCTAGATTAGACATCAGCACCCATTATAAATAAGGAGGGTATAAGAGATCCCCCTGTTTAAGGCCTTGGGAAGAAGTAAAGAAATCATATCTGGATCCATTAATCACTATAAAATATCAAATATTATTAATCAATCTCATAACACAACTAGTTCATTTTGAAGAAAATTCAAATTTAATCAAAACAGACTTATGAAAGATCATCACATTTTATCATAAGTTTTGGTCATATCTAGTAATATAATCGTATTACCACCCTTATTGTATTTGGTGATGTCCTGAGAAATTTTCTGAGCTAAGAGAATATTTTTAGTAATAAGTCTATCTTTTATAAAATCACTCTGATTTTTATAAATAAGAGAAGTTAAGAAAGGGTTAAGTCTAGTGTCTAGAATCTTAGAAATAATTTTGTTTGAAAAATTAATAAGACCGATGGGCCTCATATCATTGAATGTTATAGGGGACTCGACTTTGAGGATAAGGGTAAGACATGTATGAGAGAAAATTTTAATAAGATTACCTACTTTGAAGAAGAGCTGCACAAATTGAATGATATTTGATTTGATAGTATTTCAGCAGCTCTGGCTAAACTTACCATTTAATCCATTAGGTCTTGCTGCACTCTCAGAAGACATATCAAAAATAACATTTCTTATCTCATCTTTTTTAGGGATAGAATCAAGGTCTCGTTATCCTCGCCTGAAATAACAGTACTCATATTGCTCAAAAAGTTATCATTAACATTAGGGCATCCCAGATTGAACTATCTTGAGTCGTTTTTCACAATATTTTAGTAATGTCATTGTTATGCACCCATCTCCCCTTGTAATTTTGAATTTTAAGAATTTGGAGTCTTCTCCATTTGATCTTTATAATATCATGAAAATGTTTGGTGTTGCTATCACCTTCTTCAAACCATTTAATCTAAGCTTTTTGCATATATATAGAGTCTTGGACACCCAACCATCTGGTATATTCACTATAAGGCTTGTTCAGTTCCTCTCTACCATTTTCCATATTATATATCTAGTTCATATCCTCGAGCATATGCACTTTAGCCTCTCAAATGATGACCTTATCATGAATATCCCTAAGATATTTTCTAGACCATTAACTCAAGTTCTACCTGGTCCCTTAAGTTTAGATTGTAAAATTCACACGGGATTAATCACCTTTAACAACATTGCTCCAACTATTTTGCATAATTTCCTAGAAGCCAAGTTGATCCACCTAGAGACTAAAGAATGTAAAATACTTGATATGGTCATTGTGATCATTATAGTAATTCAACAGTAGTAACTTATGATCCAAATTATTTCTAGCTAGATGATTGATGTTGTTATTCTGAAAGTGTCGGTCTAGTCACTATTAATAAGCATCATATAATCTTTTGCAGATCTTTTTACTAGAACTCCTATTGATGCATCATGTGAATTTGGAGCTGCTAAAACCTAAGTCCACTATCCCACTATTATTCATACAATTTATGAAGTCTAAGCTTTTATATGTTCTATGAGAGATATCACTCTACTCCTGATAAGAGTCTATAATGCTATTGAAGTCTCTACCAATGCACTACAAATCTCTTATAGTAAGACCGAAAGTTTCAATTTCATTCCAAAGATTCTTTCAATATTGTGTTTGAACTTCATGGCGATTTGTTGTTCTTCATTTCTAACAATATTTGTTTGATCCATGTAGGATTAGAAGAGTCAAATCTTTTCATTACTGTTAGAAAGACAGTAATAAAAGTTCAAAAATTTTATGTAACCTTCAGTCTTCTTTTTATTCACTAAAGATTTCATAATGACTACAAAAATAGGTTTGTTCAACCAGTTGCTTTAGTATGTGAACAACTTTTTTGGACCTCATGTTTCTAATATTTCAGAACACGGAGCTGAACATTGGACACTATAGTAGATAGATTGATTTGAATTTCTTCCTTTGGAGGAAGGAATTGTCTTTTCTCTTATTTTCTTTTCACTTTTTCTCATTCTACTTCTGCCTCTTCTAATAGAGAAGACACTGTTATAATTCAATACGTCTCTTGAGTAAGTTTTAGCAGGATCATCTTCATTGTTCATGTAATAATTTATCACTTTCACTTCATTGTTATTGTGTCCAGTATTGTCATCATCTGAATGTAAATATTTTTCTTATCATTTGTAGTAGTCTGTGTCCTTTATCAACATACAATTAAAACCCTTCTTAATTTTTCACAATAGAAGGTAAGTTTTCTGATATCTCCTAATTAGATAAACTATTTTCCTCCACTTCTCCATATTGTTTATAAATCTCTTTAGTGTTTTTGGATTTAGTGTTAGTATTTTTACCTATTGATAGTTGATCATCTTTCTTGAAATTTGATTCACAAAAATTGTCTCCTTTCTATTGCGCAAGTCCAGTTTTATCAGTGATCAGTTATTCTTCTCAGTATGATTGGATTCTCTGTTCTAATTTATGTTGGCTTCTTCTTCAGAAGTGGTTTTCTCAGTCCTCTTTCTCTTGGTACTTCTTTCGGCAGTTTAAAGGGCTTAGGAGGTTTTAAAGTATTTTTGCTCTTTTTTAGGCATTTTTCTTCTTGATTTTCTTTATTCTTATTCAATAGTAGTTATTGAAGGCTTTTCTTCCTTTGATAAATCATTACTTAAATATGCTTCCTTGACTTCTTCTACCTTATCTTTTTTATCCCATACCTTTTCATTATCTATGCTTACATTTCATTGTTCCTTTTTAACCTTTGTTTGAGGGCCGTTATTTGCCCCCTTCTCCGCATTCTTCTTTCTAGTATTCCTACATTTGCAATATGCTACGCCCAAATAATTTGCATTGCCTACAAAATTTGGAGATATTTTTATAATTAAGTTTCTGGTCATAATTTTTTACAGTGTTGTTCTCATCTTCCAAACCAATCCATATAAAATTAAGTTTGGTCTTAATTAAATCAACTTCGACTCTTACCTTAGCCGTACTATATCTAATTTTATAGTCAGTAGCAACATTCACAGATGGAGGAGTCCCCACAGGTGTTACTATTCATTTGACACAATTTCAAATATGTAAATGAGATGGAAATCTAAGTAAAAGGACCCAAATAGGAACAATGGGTGAATTTTTTTTTTCCGACTTAAAATATGAAGTTTACTTTTCAAGCCACAAAACCTATCCTTCAAGTTCGACAGATCTCCGGAATCACACACTTTAAAAATCATCCTCGATTGTGAAATTCAAAAAAATTATTTCGAAATCAAAGACACCTATTTTAATTGTACATTTTAGAGAGATTTTCTCAAAAATTCTTGATCAAATCTTCTTTATTTGTGGTTGAGTTTTGAGAAAATTTTCCACTATTATAAGCTTACATTCCTCTGCCATGACATCATAATAATCATTTGTCTTGAATATGATAGCATGTATTCCATTGCCGGTAGAGTATCTTACTTTAACTTAAGAATCCCCATATCTAATAAGGTTAGGGTTCACAGTTGCAAATTTTTGCACAATTCTTATGTAATTCAATTTTTGAGAAACTACTTCTTCTCTGCTTGAATTTTCAGTTAGAGAAGCACTTTGATCCATAAAATGTGTTGATAGATGTTCCACCAGAATTCACGTGGCCAGGTGCATGAGCACCAGTTATGTGGGTAAGAAAGAAGAAAGACGTTAGAAATAATAAAGATATAGTATATACGAAGAGCTTTTCTTTCCAGAGAGAGAAGATATTAGATAAAGTAATATTTTCATCAATTGAATGTTGATCTTTTACCTTTTAGATGATTTAATATTTAGTTGTTTAATTTTTAATTTGTTATATCAAAATTCTTAAACTATTTGATGAAATAAAAAAAATTACTCACCTTAATTTACATATCATGAAAGTCACTAAATTATTTTTTATAACAAGAAAATCATTAAATTATGTATTTTTCTAACAGAAAGTCATTATGAGAAAACAAATAAGACATTTGTATCATTTTATGTAAAATTAATTAGCTTATTTTTGCCAAAATATTGTCTATTGACTTGTTATGATACTTGCGTAAAATTAATTGACTTTCTTTATTACAAAATATATTTAAATAATTTTAATAAAATAAAATAAAAATTAAGTAACCATCCATGAAATTAATCCCTTACCCTCTAATCCAAAAATTATTGGTGAAGACATATACTCTGTTAAAAGGAATTACCCAGCATGATTGAATGTATTAGGATGAATTGAAGAAGAAGAAGAGAGAAGAAGACTAGAGAAAGTGAAAAGAAAAACTGACTTACTTGTCATTATCAACTAATCAAGTGTTTATACATCTGTTATAACTAACTTTTTTAATTACTTCTAACTACCTAACTAACCTCCATTAGGCCTAATTAACTTTCAACTAACAGCGTACAACCAACTAATGCTAACTAAACAATATACAAGTGTATAACAGTTATCACTAATTTCTACGCTCCCCCTCAAGTTGGGTGATGGAAAATATCAACCATTCCCAACATGGAATAACATATCATCATGCAACTGTTTTCCCAAAGTTTTAGTTAATATGTCTGCCAACTGTTCTCTGCTAGCAATATACATGATTGTGATTATTCCTTCCTACAATTTCTCTCTAATAAAGTGATAATCTATTTCTATATGTTTAGTCCTCTCACGATACATGGGATTTGAAGCAATCTGTATTGCTTCTTGTTATCACAATGCAATTCCTTTGGCAAGTCAATTTCTGATTCAAGTTCCTTGAGTAAGCCTTGTAGCCAAATCAGTTCAGCAACTGTAGTTGCCATACTTCTATACTCAGTTTCTGTTGAGCTTCTTGAGACCGTGCTTTGTTTTTTTGACTTCCATGAAATCAAAGAATCCCCAAGTTTAATACCAAAGCCTGTCACTGACTTTCTGGATATTGAACAAGATGCCCAGTCTGCATCACAAAAAGGCAGTAATTTTACTTGACTTGTTGCTGCTCATTAATAACCCCAAACCAGGTTGCCTTTTAATATATCTAACCACATGTAATGTTGCTTCATAGTGAGATTTCTTGGGAGCATGCATAAATTGACTTAAATGTTGTACAACAAAAGAAATGTCAAGTCTTGTCATGGATAAATATAATAGTCTACCAATGAGTCTATAATATACTCTTGTATCCTCCAATTCTGCATCATCTAATAAATGGAAAAGATTTTCATACTCCAAACTTGTTAGTTTCTGGTTCTGTTCTAGAGGTGTGGCAGCAGGTTTTCCTCCCCCTACCACATTCTGATATTAATTTTAGTGCATACTTTCTCTGATTCATAAGTATTCCTTCATTAGATCTAGCAAATTCTATGCCAAGAAAATACCTCAATTCACCCAAGTCCTTCATTTTAAAATTCTGATGCAAGATAGCTTTTGCTTCCTGAATAAAAATCATGCTACTACCAGTGATTAGTAGATCATCTACATATACAAGAATGATGACAATCCCAGATGCAGTGTGTATAGTGAACAAGGAGTAGTCTAGTTTACTCTGCGTAAATCCTGAATGAACAAGGGTTGTTGTGATCTTTAGGTTCCATTGTCTGCTGACTTGCTTCAGGCCATACAAAGATTTGAGTATCCTACACAGCTTAGTCTCCCCCTGGCTACCAAAACCTGGAGGTAAAATCATACACACCTCCTCAAGTAAGTCACCTTGGAGAAAAGCATTATAAACATCCATCTGGAATAATAACCAACCAAACTAAGCAGCCAAAGATAGAACACATCTAATAGTCACCATCTTAACCACTGGGCTAAAAGTTTCATGATAATCTAACCCTTCTTGTTGAGTAAAGCCTTTGGCAACTAATATGGCCTTATACCTCTCAATAGAACCATCAGCATTATATTTCACTTTGTAAACCCATTTGCAACCAATAGAAGTCTTACCAGCAGGCAAATCAACAATCTCCCAAGTGTGATTATCAGTTAGAGCTAAATCTCCTGTTTCATAGCCTGAATCCAATTATGGTCTTAGCAGCTCGATCAAAATAAGAAGGATCAGAGACAGATGCTGAAAAAACATTGAGATATGAAGCATAGGTAGGAGAGACAGAAGAATAGGATAAGGAGTTAGAAATAGGATGAGGAGTGGAGGAGGTAGTGATGTAGTCTGTGTGCCAAATAGGAGGCCTAATGGTCCTAGAAGATTTTCTAGGAATAGGAACAGGATGATTAGTAGAAGGAGTGGAAATAGTAGAAACATCAGTAGCAGGAGGACAAGGTGCAGAATGAACAAGAGAAGAAGGAATAGAAGTAGGAAGAGAAGAAGAAGGAAAATCATCTGAAGGATGAGGAAAAGTGGGAGGAGGAGTAAGTGGAAAAGTAGAAGTAGAGGAAGTATCAAGAGCTAAAGATGTGGATTTAGGAAATTTAAATGGAAAAATGGATTCTCTGAAAGAGACATCCCTACTGACAAAAAAGGAACCAATGGAAATGTCATATAATTTGTAACCTTTTTGGGTATCAGAATAACCCATGAAGACTGAAGGAATTGCCTTTGGGGAAAATTTATCAGAGTAAAGTGGTTTAGAAGTATAGTATAGACAAACCAAACACTTTTATATGTTCAAAAGTAGGTATATGACCATGAAAAATTTTATATGGTGACTTGCCTGAAAGAGAAGAAGAAGGTAGCCTATTGATGAGAAAGGTGGCAGTGAGGACACATTCACCCCAGAACTTCAATGGAACATGAGCCTGAAATTTGAGTGCTCTTGCCATTTCAAGTAGATGCCTGTGTTTTCTTTCAGCAATTCCATTTTGATGTGGAGATGCACATAGGTACTTTGGTGCAGAATGCTAAGAAAAGTAAAAAGAGAATTACATTGAGCATTAAGGAATTCAAGACCATTATCTGATCTAACAATTTTAACAGAGGTAGAAAATTGAGTTTTAATGGAAGCAAGAAAAGAAGTGATACAAGCAACATTAGTTTTCATTCTCAAGAGAAAAAGTCAAGTCATTCTAGAATGATCATCCATAACTATCAAGAAATATCTATGCCCATTATAAGTACATTGTTTATATGGGCTCCAATCATCTATATGAAGAAGTTCAAAATTAGAAACAGTTGTCTTAGAGCTAGTTGGAAAAGAAAATCTAGTTTGTCTAGCAAGTGAACAGATTGAACAAGGAGAATGATCTTTAGTGTGAAGCAGTGGCTTCAATGATGAAATTTTCTGGAGGACAACAACATGAGCATGACCAAGTTTGAGATGCCTCAGAAATGAATCTGCCTCAGTAGAAGGAGAAGAAACAGTGTGAAAAGCACCAACATGGGAGGATTTCTTGGTATATGGAAGTATGTAAAGACCTTCC
This sequence comes from Datura wrightii, assembly GCA_035772735.1. Classification (NCBI taxonomy): domain Eukaryota; kingdom Viridiplantae; phylum Streptophyta; class Magnoliopsida; order Solanales; family Solanaceae; genus Datura; species Datura wrightii. The sequence continues at coordinate 116,692,620 of JASDFA010000019.1, forward strand.
TTCTCTTTACCAATTGCCCTCACCTTGCTAGTACAAAGGTCCTGAAATAGACAGAAATAAGGATAGAAAGAATCACAACATTGTAATTCCTTAGTGAGTTTGGAAATGGACAACAAGTTGAAAGCAAAGTGAGGTACATGAAGAACATTATGCAAAACAGTGTCACCAAATAGAAGTACTGAGCCAGTATGAGTGACATCAGTAGTTTGTCCATTTGGAAGATGCACAATGATAGAATGAGGCGTTACAGGTGTAGAATGAAACATTGAATTCTGATTAGAAACCATGTGATTAGTAGTCCCAGTGTCCACCACCCAAGGAGATGTTTCTGAACGCACAAAGACAACCACTGGTACAAGAGAGAGAGAGTTTTGAGGTATACCTGCCATGTTAGCAACATTCTCTTATGGTGCAGTATCATCCTTTATCAACTTCATGATATGTTGATGTTGATCAGGTATGAATGATGGCACAATAAGGGGCGAAGTGCTGCTAGTCCCAGTGTTAGTAGTTACAGTCTCAATATCATTTGCATAGTGTACATTGTTTGCCTAATATTTCCTATTTCCTGCAAACCTTTGTCCTATATTACCTCCAGAATTTTATCCTCTTTCATACCTGTTTGATGCATTTTTCTTCCCAAACTTGTGATCTGGTGGATAGACAATCAACTTTTAACAAAAATCTCTTGTATGATTTCTCAAATGACAGTGATCACAATACAAGTCAGTTTGCCTTTTGAATTTGTCATTCTTCATAGATGCTAAGGCAACAGGATTGTTAATATTTAGCTTTTGCAGGGGCATAACAGAATGAACTATCATGTTTGACTGCACTCGCGGGCTTTCATCTTGCATAATCATGTTATAGGCTTAATTCAAAGTGGGACTAGGAATTGTCATGAGAATTTGACTTCTAGATTGAGCGAAAACTTCGTTTAATCCCATTAGGAACTGCATTAGTTTTTGTCTCTCCATGTGCTCTGCATACTCTTTGTCTTTGTTGCAATCACAGGCTGGAAGAGGTATTAAAGACAAGTATTCATCCCACAAATTTCTCATCCTTGAAAAATACTCAGAAACAGAATAGGTACCCTAACTCGTGGTACAAATTTCACAATGAAGCTGATAAATCCTAGCTAAATTCCTCTTATCAAACCTCTCTTTTAAGTCTTTCCAAATATCATGTGCATTAGATGAAAACATTAAACCATTTTCTAATTCTTTTGAAACAAAGCTGGTTATCCATGACAAAACAAAAGCATTATATCTCTCCCACTCATAATCCAGATCTCCTTTATACTGCTCCTTTCGACATTTTCCATCAATAAAAGCAATTTTATTTTTGGCTAACAAGGCTATTCTCATGGAATTACTCCAACCAGTATAATTCTCGATTCCAGTCAACTGTTGCGAAATGAGAACACTACTTGGCGTATCGGACGGATGAAGATACAAAAGACTTCTAGGATGAATGTTTGTGAACCTTTCAGTTTGTTCTGAAATCGAAGGTTCCGGTGAGTCGGTTGCATGCGCTATTTATGATGTTCTCGAACAAGAAACTAACTAAAAGATGATGAATCTGAGGAAATTGATCAGGAAACAAAAAAAAATCGATTGCAATGGAGACAAAGTAGATCTATCGCAATCGCGATTCTGTTGTCGGTTACCAGTTGTTCTTCTAACCTTTTCCTCTATCACTCAATAAGATGGTTAGGTTTCCCCGATCAAAACCGCAGCTCTGATACTATGTTAAAAGGAATTACCCAGCCTGATTGAATGTATTAGGATGAATTGAAGAAGAAGAAGAGAGAAGAAGACTAGAGAAAGGGAAAAGAAAAACCGACTTCCTTGTCATTATCAACTAATCAAGTATTTATACATCTATTATAACTAACTTCTTTAATTACTTCTAACTACCTGACTAACCTCCATTAGGCCTAACTAACTTCCAACTAACAGTGTACAACCAACTAATGCTAACTAAACAATGTACAAGTGTATAACAGTTGTCACTAATTTCTACATTCGCGTTAAGCAAATTTTTATTTCTTACACTTTTAGTCCTTGGTGGAGCAAACCAACTTAATATTTTTGACATTAAATCAAAACCAATCCACTAAAAGTTTGTCCTCTTATTTGAATTGAAAGCCTAAAATTATGTACTAATTAAAGATTAATTATGTAAAATAATAGTTTGATTTGGTTTTTTATAATTGTGTTTAAGCAACTTCTAGAATCTAAGTTTAGATATGACAGAGATCAAATAATCAACACGAGCTTATTGGAAAAAACTAGAACCATAATAAATTAATCTTGGTCCTATACTCCTATTTGAATATTCAACTCACACGACAAACAAGTCAATTTTCTTTTTCTTTTTAATAGTTATTTTCAGTATCAACAACTTTGGTAATTAAAGAAATTTGCAAATACAATTTAATGAATCCAATATGAGGGTAAGAGATGCAAACATGAAACAACTATATATATTGTATATTTAAGTATTAACTTAATTTTAATTTTTGTATTTTATTTTCTTTGGTTCATTTCAAAAAATTATAATTTATATTTAGTATTAACTTTTTAATTTTAATATTTAAAGTGACCATATTTAAAATCATAACATTTAAAAATACATTTGAATTCATTAACACATCACCTTTTAGTTTAAAAATTAAAGTTAGAAATAGTAGAGAAAAGGTCAAAATAGATCTCTATCTTTAAATTTTAGATTCAAAATTATTTATATTTTTTTTACTTGAAGCAGTAATAGTCCGTAATAATTATTAAAATGGTGCACTTTCAATCTCTATCAATACTAATTCTTTTTTTATTTTTTTAAAAAAAAATCCTTGGAAGAAATTGTATATTAGAATGTTTACCAATGATTAGTTGATTATGTGATATTAAAAGTGAAGAATCATACAATACAACATACGATTCTTTAAAGGGAAAAGGATCAAAAATATCTTTTTATTTTTGTATATTGATTAACTTTGCCCCTTGTTATACTATCGAACCAAATATACCCCTACTGTTAACGAAGTATGCAAAAATACCCTCCAATTGGACGGATTTTTCCAAATTCACTTAAAGTACCCAATGTTTATAAAATAATCTCTTCCCCATATTTAATCCGACTAGACTCACCTAAATTATTTTAACAAATATTAAATAACACCCAAATCTCATTTTTCCCAAAAACAAATGTAAATTGTTTGCATTCAAAAATTCTCAAGCAAGACCGGCGTCTCTAACATTATTACAAACATCTAAAACAAGCTCTTCAAGTACTGAAAGACCAGAAAATACTTCAATCAAAGTTGAAACACTAAACTTTGCATCCTCTTGAGCGGACCCCTCATCTTTTGGATCACCCCGAGAGTTCGATAAAGTTGAGGTATCCGCCAAATGAAGCTGTCACATCCCACCCTGGAGGGTATGACGGGCACCTGATGCCTGCTAGACTCTGGACTGCTAGGTGGTCCATCCTAAGCACGTCTGGTGCTTTTGGCTGGCCCTGGTTCTATTCCAAGAAACCAACCGGCTATATAACGGCTGTAAACACAGCCTCCGGCCAACTGGCCTATAGCCACCTGTACCTGCACTATCAGCTAACCAGAACACATTCAATATAGGAAAACCTATGCGGGCCGACGAGGCCACCATGCTGTCTAGTTATCTGTAACTTGACAATGAAATACTGGAAAGCTACGTGACCGGCAAGGTCACCACTACTGTCAAGCTATGGCCCCACACGGCCAACACAAAAGAAGTAGAAATACTAACAGCCATACAACTGCACGGCCTCACACGACCAGCTCAACTGACCACAGGGACATACATACAGACTGCAAGCCTCTAGGAATAACAATAGAAATGATTGGGACAGGGCCCCGACCTACCCGTACTGTACAACAAAAGAAAATGAAATACACCTCTGGAATTCAGCCTCCGAATGACGGGAGCTGAATACTCGATCGCTGACAGGAATCACGAGGGATCGCCTCCTCGTCTATGAGTACCTGCAGGCAAGTAATGCAGCGCCCCACCGGGCGTCAGTACCGCTGATACTGAGTATGTAAAGCAATAACTGAAAGGAACATCTGAAAACAATAATACAACTGATGAAACTGAAATGGGAAGGGAAAGATTAACTGTCTGATAGTGAAAAACTATGCCTACTTTTAACTATATTGGAAGGAGTAGGAGTCATACCTGGAGATGTATCGTTCTACTGTCGATCTACTCGTATCTAATGTAGCATGGCATAACGTAACTTAACATAACATAGCACACACAAACCTTACCCGGCCCCCATAAGCCGGGAGGTACAACCAGCACAAAATCTATACCCCTACCCCGGTCATCCCATCTCCTATAATAGCTATAAGCATCCTGCCGGTCCCATGGGTATGCACTTGGGCTCGCTGAGCCCCTGACTATAACTGTACCTGAGTTCGGAGGACTCCTGAATCAACACCCAGGCATATCCGCTCGACAGGGGTGTGTAAGGACCGACCAAGGCACAATATGGGGAAAACTGGCATCCCATCTTCGTCCCCTGTGGGACGGCATGCCACTCCGTAGAGCGACGTATCCTCGTCCTCTGGCGGACGAGTTGATACAGCTATAAACCCTGGGGCGGTCATGGATGCTAGGTAATCCAACCCCAAAACAATACAACGGTCTCAACTAGTAATACTATCTGCATATCCCACATACTGAAGCTAATAGTAGTAAAGTATCCGTACATACTGTGTACTGAACTAGTAATGGTAATGTATACGTACTTAATACATGCTGAGACTGATAATAGTATATATGTATAAATATAATCTTCTGTCATACTGTGCTGTATACTGAGTTTCTGTAATAACATGATTTACTATTTTTGACATGCTTTCTAAACTTCATTTTAACCTATCATTCTACTTCTGAGATGCCTTACAAATATTACATTGTTTTACTGGGTTTCAACTGAATACGATAATATCCTAACATTCTGTATTACATCACATACTGAGCATGCTATGCAGTTCCTAACACTTATATTAGAATCTATATCGTGCTAGCAAGTTTCGCGCTAATTATAACATGATGCTTCTAATATCGTACCAACATTCGTAATAAACATAACACATGACTTCTGAATATTCTACTGGCCTTTAAATTACTTTACTATACCGAGCTTACTAACTTGCCGAGGAAACTAACTTTACATACCTTATCCTCGAACTATCCGTCTGTCAGACGAGGCTCGGCCAATACTTCAACTATTTCTCCCAACTGCATTCGTAAATATGTCAATTAATACTAAATATAGCTTTATTTTAAAGAACAACGTCACTTTCGATACAATTTATAGCCTAAACTTAGGCTTATCGAAAGACGGTCGAAAACTCGTTATTTTTCAGAGGTCCAGAAGGGAGAAATATTCACTTCATAGCTAAGAACACATAGACACTAGTTTGGAGCAATTCTACTTACTTTAGCTCGGTAGCTCGACGATTCGTCGGCCATATTTCACGAAACTAAATCCGTAGGAATGCTCTCTGCTGCTAAATACCTCGGTATCTGAGGTTAATTGAGGTTTGGACTGCGTTTGGTAGCGTAATCGGACGAAATTATATTACCCTCTTCGTTCTTTTTCCTTCCTCTGATTTTCCTCTCTGTTTTCTGGAAATTTTATGATTTAATTCCAAAATAAACCGAAGTGGGGCTTTATATACTTGAGCCTGGACAAGGCCAACGTGTCACGGAGCCAACGCGGAGGCTTCACCTCCGTGACACGCCGCCATCGCGGAGGGGCTCTGCCTCGGCTCCTTCCGCGATGGTTCGACAGGTTTCTCGTCCGACCTTCTCCCGGGCCTTCCTTTAGCACGTATGGCCTTCAAATACGCTTAACCAACGTGCGAATAGGTCATTTAGGTGCTGAAAATCCTATGGGGTATAACATGCACTGATAATTTGGGACAATTGGTAGCTATATAAACCTAACCTTCATCACAAATGAACCCAATGTACCTAGGATCAAACATACAAGCAACACGAAACTCCGTCAAATTGGGACAAGCTTGAGTGATCACGCTAATCTCATCAAACTTAAAACCTTCACAAAAACAAGAATTCAAGAGATTAAAACTCGTGAGATTAGAGGCAACCGTAGGATGAGATTCAAGTGCCGTAGAAATTTACATTTGTTTTGAGGGAAATGGGATTTGGATGTTATTTGGTATTTGTTAAAATAATTAGGTGGGTTAGATCGGGTTAAATATGGAGAACGGTTATTTTATAGAAATCGCGTATTTAAGTGAATTTGGGAAAATCTATCCAATTAGAGGGTATTTTTGCATACTTCTCTAACGGCAGAGGTATATTTAGCCTGATAATATAACGAGGGGCAATGTTAACCAATAAATAAAAATAGAAAGGTATTTTTGATCTTTTTTCCTTCTTTAAATGATTTTTTAATACACAATTAAAATATTTTAATTGTTTGATACTCTAATTTTAGTGGGAAAAAAAGAATCCAATTTTAAAAAGAAGATTTTGTAGAATAAAATTTTCTATTGGCCGAAAGGAAAAATAAATAATTCTCTTGACTAATTAATAGATTTGAATATAAAGAAGGATGTGTAACTTTTGCCTTTAGAATCTACTAATTACGAAAATTCATCTTTCATTATCACCTAAGAGGTTGATGAGATTAACAAATCATGCATGAAGATGACTATGAACAAATTAAATTAAGCATGACGATTTCTAATCCACTATATTCGTGGAACGCTCGTGAATAATTTAATCGATTGAAAATTTTAATATACATCTCAATCACATTAACTTGATTGATTATGCTAGAACTTTCATTTCTTATAACTTTACGAACAATAAATATTATTATTAGTGAAAAAAATTCCATCTCTATTAAAATCTAATAAAACCTTTAAATATTGAAAAGTGCATCACTTAAATAAATATTTCCTTCATTTCATTTTAATTACTAGATATATTAAAAATAATTATTTTAAAATATTTACTAGTTTCAAAATTGAAGAGATAATCTATCATGTTTTTTTTTAAGTTGACCCTAATATCTTTAAAGTCATTCTAAAATATGAAAAAGAAATTATTATATATATTTTTGAGAAATTAGTAAAATTATATTAGTTAAATTATTTATTTATTTATTTTTTTGTGTTATCCTGACAATTAATATAAAAAAGTGGGAGTACTATAGAGTATTAACAGACTATTTTGGGCATCTCATCGAACTAATCAAACATTTTAATATATTTGCATATTTGTATCACTCAGCAAAGAGAGCGACGTCGTCTTCCATTTCGGCATCTTATACAATTGTCGCTCTGTGCACTTCTCCAGTCCAATTCCTTCTCCCCCATGGCGTGTTTCTCTGCAACTCAACTGCATACTCTTTCATGGACTTCATCCTTAAACCGTACCTCCCAACATTTTAACCGTAACTTTACCTATCGGACTCCCAAACTTTTCTTGTATCCAAAGCCTTTGAGAGCTGCTTTCAGCTCATCCAATGTCGAAGATAGAACTGAAACGAAGGATTCATCAACGGCAACGCTCCGGGAACTCTGTCATGGTCACGTGCCCGAGCACGTGATTTTCCGGTAAGTTATGTTCCTTAATGCTCCAGTCTTCAATTTGTAGCATTGCTTGATATTCCGGAAATTTCCAGAAGGCTAGTGTTAATACTACAGTACTTTCTCTAAATATTGGTTCAATTGTTATATTTTATATCAAAATGTAGCCTGTTGAAACTGAAAAATGTGATTTTTTTTTTAACATTGACTTAAAAGTATGTTTTTTAATGGATACTGTGGATATTAAAGCAATTAGTACCTCATAAGCTCCAATTTTTGATTAAAAAGGATTAAATTTTGCTTGTGAAGTAATTCTATCTTTTGATTGTTAACCTTTGTAAAATATTTATTGGAAATCTTTGTAGTATCTGTTTGAAGTTTCTGCAAATATAGAGTGATGGAACTTTTTGTTTTGTAACAAAGGCAGCAGAGCTTTTTCTAGAAATGATAAACTTTTATATTATTCAACCCACAGACTGGAACTTCAGATTTTCCGAGGAAAAAAAATGAAATTGAGATTTTTTATTTTTTATTTTTTATTTTGTATAAAATTGCATTGTTTAAAAGGTTGTTTCTAAGGACAAACTGATTTATGGAGCACAAACTGCAGGGCAGAAGAGGTTGGATATGTGATACCTACAGAAATGCAGCTACAGGCATTGCCTTTCCTCTTTTCTGGACGTGACTGTGTGCTTCATGCTCAGGTTGATATATGCTTTTGAAACATTGCTTCAGTGTTGTAATTTTTGAAACTTGACTGCATGATTGTTGATATTTCTCTGTGCAGAGGACTTTGTAATGAAGATATGTATTATGCATTGCTTTTGAAATTTGTTGCAATATTGATTTATGTATTCTGCGCTGTTTCACTTTTCTCAAACTTCAATGTTCTTTGAATTTATTCTATCATCCTTTGCAGCATCTCTTATTTACTAAATCGTGAACTACTCTGGGTAGGGCAACAAAATTCTTGACTTTCCAGATAATAACAGTACACACATCCTCTTTAATATGTCATTGGCTGGTTCTAGTACTATGTACCGTTGAACATATTCTTACAGATACTATGGGTTGGATGTTACAAATTCTTATCAATTTTAGCATATTTCCTTTCTGTTCTTTTTGTTTCGTTCTGTCCCACTCCTCATCTCCAACAGTGAGGGATGAATCATCTTCTTATGCTTGCCATTTCATCATTTAAATGATATACATCATATGATTGTTTTTTCCAGGGAAAACGAACTGCTAAAAGGGCACTTAAAAGTTCCAAGTTTCATATTTGGAGAAATGTAGAACTTGAAAACCTGAAATGTAAAGGAGACCGGCACTACAAGTTCTTAGCAATAAATGAACTATTTGTTGGCCCTTTCTAATCATTTTTCCTGTTCTTCTTCTCTTCTCGGCTTCTTCTGTTTCACTGGCTTCCTGTGTTTTTAATGAAATTGAAGTTGCTTTTGCTTTCCGTTTTTCCCACTAGACAGGTTCTGGAAAAACCTTGGCATACCTGCTCCAGGTATTGTCAGTCGTTGACAGTCAAAGGTCAGCAGTACAAGCATTGATCGTGGTGCCTACTAGGGAGCTAGGTATGCAAGTAAGTTTTTGTGGAGTTATTCCTTTTCGTTTTCTACTTATAATGTATGTTTGCTGAAAGAAGGAACAATAGGGATGCACTGACATTGTTTTCTGCTTTATCTAGGTTACAAAAGTTGCCCGGATGCTTGCTGCAAATTCTTCAGAATGTGAATTAGGACCGAAATCATGCACTGTTATGGCTCTTCTAGATGGGGGGATGTTGAAAAGACACAGGAGTTGGTTAAAGGTACAAAAGCAACTGTTATTGCTTGTAAATTTCATGTCTTTAAGCAAGGAAACTTGAAATCAGTTCTCTCAATTTGTATTGTTCATGTATCCCCAGAGTCTCTCTTTTTGAAATTCCTCTACTTGCCTCACTTGAATAAGTTGACATCAGAACTCTTAATTAGGTTTTAATATTTCTATTTCTGGGTTCCTCTTAATAAACCTTGATACTCTTTTGTATTTTGTCTAAATTTTGTTCTTGTTTGGTGTTTATTATTATTGTTATTGTGGTTTTTGTTCTATCTTGCATCTTTAAGTTTACATTCTCCACTGTGGAATGACATGAAGCGTGTAATTTTCAAATGCTTTAGTGCTTAAAACTAAAAGATTAATTCAGAACCGCGTGAATTGAATTTACTGTGCAACTGAATTCAAGCACAACCAACTGAAACATTACTACTATCCATAACCCCCCCCCCCCCTTCCCCCCTCCCACCCCTTTCTCTCTCTCTCTCTCTCTCTCTCTAGCACACTCACACAAAACTCCGGCTTGGATTCAGTCTGTAGGTTTTCTTTGTACAGGTAGTATGGGCGAGTATACCTTATCTTTCTAAAGGTACTATTGTGGAGCTTTAGCTCATTTTTGCTGCACCTTTGCAATTTTCTTTTTCAGCATAGTCTGTGAACTTGTTCTTACTTCTGTTGCCTCTCTCCCAACACCTCTGTTTTGTTTATTACTGCTCTTTCTCCCAGAAATTAAGAGGATGCTTCAGCATATTTTTATGAAGGGTGACTCTGAGATGTTTGTGCCATTACAGGCTGAGCCACCCACCATTGTTGTTGCAACCATAGGAAGTTTGTGTCAAATGCTTGAGAAACATATTTTGAAGCTAGATTCCTGCCAAGTACTTGTTGTCGATGAGGTAATCAAGATGCATTTTCTATCATATATTTTCTCTTTTGGCCTGTGTTGATCCTTTACTTGAATTGGATCCCATGAAGAGTGAGACTAATAACATCAGCATATGGATGCTTCTGAGCAATTGAAATAACATGCTGCCAGTGTCATCATAATTTTCCTTCTGTATGTTTTTCCATTCCGTTTGAAAAAGAAAAATTAGAATAATATATTCTTTGGAAAATTTATGAACAAGTTATGACAAGCTATGTAATTTAACTATTCTTAAGGCTCTAACAAGTGAATCTTATGCATGCTTGTATTTTGCAATTATCTTTCTCTACTTCAATTCAATTCTTAAAATAGAAATGCATGTTCATTATTACACCAGTATGTAGGTGTGAACTATGGTGAGAAATGTGTTAAAAAGGGACGAAGTAGACGTAAAATCACATAAAAGGAAGTTGTCTCGAAAAATTTACAATTTCTTGGAATCAATGCAGACTTAGCTAAAGATTTAGCATGATGGATGGAAAAGATCCATATAGCATCTACTAGTTGAGAATAGGTTTTAGACAAGTTAGTTTCCGCCACGAGAAAGACAAACGGAAGAGGTTTTCTGAGCGCGCGGAGTTGACAGTTTGTCTTGGTAGGGAACTGTACCATCTTTTCACCTATTGTTTTGAATCAATAAAAAAAGCGGTCAGTGCTATGCTATTGTTTGATATGTTGGTTTTAACCTATTGCACCATTGGTTGATATGCCAGTAAAAATATAGAGAACTCTTAAAACTTGTCATTATTATTACTACTATTTATGTATATTTAACTTATTTTGGATTTTTTTTTTGGTACGATGATAACATGAGTTGAGCTTATTAAGTGAAGACAGTTAATGAGGATTCATGTAGCCAACTCCAACTTGTTTGAGATTGAGTTGTAGTTGTTCTTGTTTATGTTCATTATTACATATTTTAGGTTGATTTCATGTTCAATTCTTCAAAAGAAGTCAGCTCTCTTAAAAGGCTGTTGACATCCTACTCATCCAGCAAGAACCGTCAAACTATCTTTGCTAGTGCTTCAATTCCCCAGCACAGGAGATTTTTGTATGACTGTATGCAGCAAAAATGGACCAGGGTAAGCTGGTGCAAGTATCTTTGACATGATTTCTCTTTTTATGACTTTGTTATGACATTCTGATGATTACATTACAGATGTACTTATCTAAGTTATAATGACAGGCTGATGTAGTTCATGTCCATGTGAATTCAACAGAGCCGATGCCCTCATGCCTCCATCATAGATTTGTGGTGAGACAATCATAAACTTATACAGCTCTCTTTACTTCTCTTTTCTTGCAAATTACCTCACTTACAAATTCCATTTACTGGAGTAAGCTCATTACTTGTCATTCTGGATTTTGTTAATTTCACTTTCACAGAATTACAGTATCATAAAAGTATAAGATGGAACAATCCCCAACAAACATAGAATAAATAAAATCAGCAATCTTTTTGTTAACTGGTGTGGAATTGAACTGCCATACTGAAAAAGTGATCACCAGTAATTAGATCATTCTCTTTCATGTTGCTGGATCTTACTTATTATATTCCTCGGTTATTTCCATTTCCATGAATGTCTAATTTTTGCAACTTTTCATGTGTCAGGTATGCAACAAAAGGGAAAAGAATCCAACCTTACTCTCCTTACTGCAGACAGATTCACCTGAATCTGCCATAATTTTTGTCAGCGAGCAAGTTAGTGTCTTCAACTCTGTTAAGTCTTTATACAGTAATTCTTTTTTGTGTGTTTCGTTATGAATGATTGGGAACCTTAATTCCTTATATAGTGTGATTAATTGTGATATTGATCACTTTCAAGTATTGACACTCTCTTTATTCATAATCAATGGAAGCACACACAACAAACTTCTCGAATATAGAGGTTGGTTGACTTTCCAGAATGATCTAGTAGAGAATAGCTTATGTGAGCATTCTCACCCCCCTGCACTGGAGCTGCAAGAAATTGCACTTTGCTGGGCACGCTTCTTGTGCTTCCTTTTACTTGTCTTTCTAAATGTGGTGTATTTGGAGAACTATGACGAACTTCTAAATATCATTATGGGAATGCATATGTATGTTTAGTAACTTCCCTTGTAGGAATATTAAAAATTCCATTTTCCCTTTTCTTTGTTATATTTTGGATTTATACACACTCTTTAACATCAGAATTCAGAAGAATTCAGACCTTACTTTAAAGAAAAACCAGTTGTCTGTAAATCACATGTCTAATTGAATAAATTGTTATGAACCATGGTCATAGATAATTTGGAAAAAAAATGAATTTTACTTATCTATGCAACTTTTGATATTCTAGTGTTACTTGTTTAGCAGTTGCATACCTTAATTATAATGTTTAATTTTTGAGCAGTCTGAGAAGTCAAAAAAGGCAGGAAGTGCACCCCCAACTACTCTTTTGGTAGATTTTCTAAGGTCCTCTGGTGGGAGATTTTCTGACGTCTCTCTTCTAGAGGAAGATATGAATTTCAATCAACGAGCAGCATCCTTGTCTGTAAGTTATGCTGAGATATTATTGTTATCTGGTCGATTTATCATTTTAGATTCCAGGAAATTGTGATCTAGTTTTTGTATTGCTGCCATATTGTAATTCCTGTTCCTATCTTAGTGTGGTTTATATGTTCTTGGGATACAGGAGCTTCGAGGAGGAGGAGGTTATTTATTGGTGGCAACAGATATAGCAGCTAGAGGGGTTGATCTACCAGAGACAACACATATATACAATTTTGATATCCCAAAAGATGCAGTAAATTATCTTCATCGAGCTGGCAGAACTGGTAGAAAACCATTTTCAGATAAAAAATGTTTTGTTACCAGCATTATAACAGTGGAAGAGCGGTTTGTGTTACAGAGATTCGAAAATGAATTAATGTTTTGTTGTGAACAGTCATTCTTTTAACTGTCATTGAGTTCTTCTCCATAATCGTTTGCCTCACAAGTCACCTTTTCCCCTCTCTTTCTATTTTCATTTTAAAACCAAGAAAAAGATAAATAAACCGCTAATACTACCAATTAGGGTGTGTAGGGTATTCTGGAAAAGAAGTTCAATTCTCCCGTGTTTGATTAGTCAAAATGTTCTGAAAAATAATTTGTCTAGTAAAACCAGTTTATAAAAATTAGGGAAATGACTTCTCTAGTTGGAATAGGAAATATAACTTCCCTGGACCCCATGCATAGATGGAAGCGTTAGTGCACTGGGCTGCACCTTTCTTTTTTTTTTTTAATTATAAATTGGCATTCCAAGCTCATTGTCTCCTCTCCATCCCCAACGCCCCTACCCCCCGCCACCCCACCCCCATAGACCATAGTGTTTTTCTAGATTACATATAAATGCTTTTGGGATAATATTATTTTGCTTATTTACCAAACACCAGAAAATAAATAAGAAAATCATTTATTTTCCAATATAACCTTTTCATATTTTCCTTTGTACCAAATACACCCTTAATTTTGCTCAGTATATTACATCAGAGAGTATTTTAGTCCTTTTGGATCTTATCTAACAGCTGTTTAATTTTTCAATTTAAGCAAGACATTTGGCTGAACAAATTAGTAAAATCTTAAAATTGAATGGTTCTCTTCAAGTGCTCTTTCAAGAAATTTAACCCTATGTTCCTTTTATCTTTACTAAATTGCTAACTACCACCTCAACTTCCCAAAAGAAGACCCGGTAGAGCAGTGTTGGTGAGGATGCAGTACACGTTTTTTCCCGAAAATGAAAAAGGGATCCAGGACACATGAGAAAACAGTGGAAAGATTTGAATAATGCAGCAATCTAGTGAAGGCTGTACAGGTTTTGACGCACTAAGTAGTGTTACCTGTAAGTTTAAACTTTCTATCCTTCTGTAGTTCTGACTAGAAGTATTTTGTTTCCAACTAGTATAAAATATTACTGTGAAAACCATATTTTGTTAGTGTCACCATGGGCTATTTTATTGAGAATATTCACCTTTGATCAGGCATTTTATTCTTAGTTAAAATTCATCAATGGGAGAAACAACCCTTTTTAGCATCAGCCTATAGTTCAATATTTACTTGCTGAATGTGGAAAAGTTGATAATCTGAAACTTTTACTTCTCATATTTCACAACTTTCTCTGTGCCAATGCTACTTGAAAGAAAAAAAAGACATTGTCACACTTGTCATATCACAGTTCCGTCTGGGATTGTTGAGTTCTTCAATATGACTGTGATGCCTGATCGGATGTAAAATCCTTCTGAAGATCTGTCTGCTTCTTGTACACCCTGCAAAATTGATGTATCAGAGGAAAATAAGTGAGTTTCGGTAACAAGATGATAAAATTTGATCTGTTGCTGTTGTTGGGAGTATGGGAGGATCATACCTCTGAGTTGGCAATAACTACATTCTTTCCAATTCTTGCGTTCTTGTCAATGATGCAATCTCTACATATTAGTTGAAATAACGTGAGAAACGAAATTAGGATCACATTCATTTTCTTGATTGATACAAAAAGGGAAAGATCTTTGTTGTATACTTTATTCTGGTATTCTCTCCTATTCCAAGAGGCACTTTTCCTTCAGCTAGCTGTGAGGCAATCTCAGCATCAGTTTCATAGTAGTCAGCGCCAAGCATCACTGTGTCCTATACAGATTTCAATCAAGTATATAAGGAATTATCAGCAATTGCAAAAATCAAGTAAACATAGAAGTACTTAACGTGTTTGTATGGTATGTTCTAATTGTTTAAATATGAAACATAAATGTATGTGTGAGTTGGATCTACGTGGAGTCTAGTCGGAGCACCAATTTTTGGTTTTGTTGTTCAAAAGCATAATGCTGAATTTTCACATTATATGCGGTTTTACTAGACTAACCTTCAAGTGAACATTGGTGCCTATACGGGATCGGATGCCGACAACACTGTGCTCCACGAAGCAATTGGTCAAGAAACTACCATGTGATACAATTGAATCAACAATCTGTCACCAACTAGACTTGGTTAGTGGAAGAAACTTTTAAGATATATCTATTTAAGATTGAAGAAGTAGGTCTGTGCCTTGAACCTTGCTATTATCAATCGCTGATGGAGGTAAGTTTCTCCTTGACGTGTA
This sequence comes from Datura wrightii, assembly GCA_035772735.1. Lineage (NCBI taxonomy): Eukaryota > Viridiplantae > Streptophyta > Magnoliopsida > Solanales > Solanaceae > Datura > Datura wrightii. Next base: position 116,708,080 of record JASDFA010000019.1, read on the forward strand.
TATTGGCTTTGTTGCATCATAGAAACTAAATCTTGGTGGCTGAAATGAAAAATGTAAAACATTAGTTGGCCATATTATTAGTACGAACAATCTATTTTAACACTGTCAAATGAGATTGACAGGTGTTCAATAGCCAGATTCCATCTTACTTAGGTTGTTTGAAGAAACAAAACCCTTTAAAGACTAAATAAAAACATATAATAGCTCTCTGATTCTTACATGTTCAGTGAGTGCAAGGTTTGCTTCAAAAAAGGATCTGATTGTACCAATATCTTCCCAGTAATCATTGAATAAGTAAGCCTGCAAAATCAGGCGAAACGTGGTTTAGTCACCATACAGGTTGAAGTTAAGCTGTCTAGGAGACCATAACCGAAATAGTGAATTGAATATTTTTGGTATGATGAAGACATGCGGGGGTGGGGAATTAGAGAATAGAGGGGATAGGAATTGTGAGCCCGTGAACTGCAATGTAGTACCACATGCACGTAGAATAGATTGCCTTATGATGGAAACAACAAGCTTGGATGTAGTAGTAAGCTTTTTGAACCAACAGATCAAGGTCTTTGCATAAATGCCAACCAGAAATTAAGTGGTACACACCTTGATACAGAATTCTTTAGCAGAGGCTGGGATAATCTCTGAACCAAAGTCATTTGCAGTCGGAAAACGCCATCTGAAAAGACAGAGTAAGCAGATATGATCTTCGTTCACCTGATCTTCAGCATGTCACTATAGACAAAGCATGAAGGAGCTCAGGGTTAACATAAGAGTTTGTGTGGTCTCTTTCTGCTTTATAATGACCACCACAATTTGCTCCTTTTGAGTGTAGCTACCTCTATTAGCTGGATGCATATAATTCCTTGGTTTTCTTGTCCTCTTTCCTGAAGTTTCTCTCTTTGCATGTTGACAGGACCATGACACCCTCTAAAGTAAGGGTACAACTATATAAGAAACTTGTTACATACCTTAAGAGATTCAGGAGAATATCCTTCTTGAAGACGTAAACTCCCATTGAAGCAATGAAAGGTTTCTGTTTAGCCTCGTCTGGGGATAATCCCAGAACAGATGTGTCTGCTGCCTGAAGTACTTGTTGTCAAGTGATTGCAGCAACTTTAAAATTTATAGTAGATTAAGCTCTGAGGCTATCAAATTTTCAAGAATTACCATCGCCTTCAAATCATCTCCTTTTGGCTTTTCGCTGAAGGACAGGACCCGTCCTGTGTCATCAATTTTCATCAAGCCAAAATCTGAAGCTCGTCTATCATGAAAAACATAGAAGTGATTCAATAGATGAAATTATGTCTTTGTAGTGATTTTCAAAGTAGTCTTTGAGAAAGTATGCCATCGTTGAGAGGAAGATATAGCCTATCTAGGATCTAGATTATCCGCTACCTGTCATCTATTGGCAAGCTTGATATGGTAATGTCTGCACCACTTTGCCGATGACTCTGTCAAGAAGATGGAAATATCAATGTGGAGTAATAGGTAATTTTTTGGATACATGATATCAATCAAGGTACTTGTAGCTTAGTTTAGTCTTTACCTGAACAAAGTCCAGGTAGTCCATTCTATACAAGTGATCTCCAGAGAGAATGAGCACATCTTCTATGTCCTTGCTTCTTGCATCCTTAAGTTTTGGAAAATCAGTGTGAGCGTTGCATATTCAATGTTTACGAGAAATATTGCCATGTCTATAACTAAGCCATATGATGAGATAATTTTAGGATGGCAATTGCTGAGTGTAGAAAAAGTATTGCTTATATTTACATGCTGTTGTACTGTATTTTGTGATTAAGTTTCCTGGAAGGGAACTAAACTGATATAGCTTGGCTAACTTGATCTTGCATAGGTAATTGTTGAGGATGAAAACTATTTGAGCTTGACAGGTGTAAGGTTGAGTTTCCTTCTATGCCATCAACAATGATATTCAGCTCGACTACAATTGAAATCTCCTGATATGACGTATGAATATATGCATTTCGCTTCTTCAGGTATTTTTTTTAATTCTCGAAGAAAAACTGGGAGGAAAGCAGTAATTCGAAGCGACATATGGTGATTATGAGTAAGACAGAAATATTGCAGTTCAGGAATATGTTGTTACTTGCACTGTCATTAGGATAAACTATGGATATTGCAATTCAACCTGCCCATGTGAGTACCTCAAAAAGCCAGTGAAATTGCCGCACAGCATCTGCAGTACCTTGGAACCATCTTTTACCTAATTCACCTGGTGTTTGAGTTGCTGCTAAGACCTGTGCTATAATTTATCAGCCATGATGCTGCCAATATCATCAAAACCTGAAACTATCTATATGCTTACTGGAAAATGAAAATTGGTGTTTTATGTTTACCTCGACATAGCCATCTCCGAATGTGACTCCACTGCCAAAGTTGTAAGCACGAGCGATATGCCTGTTAAGTGAGGCTGAGTTGAATTGAGTTAGAATGTATACTTTGTTGATGCCACTGTTAATACAGTTGCTCATTGGTACATCAATTAGCCTGTATGCTCCTCCAATTGGAACCTGAAACGAATTAATAATTGACTCAATGGTCAGATGCAGATAGCTTTGCAAAAACTCGTAATACTTCCTCTGATGATCTGAAGAAAACTTACAGCAGGCTTAGCACGACGCTTGGTGAGGGGGAAAAGACGCGTGCCAGCTCCCCCTCCTAGAATGATTGCTACTACTGTCCTTGCATCCTCCTTCTTCGGTTCAAGATCCTTCAACTGTCCATATTTGGCACTTGGTCATGATGGCCATATCTTTGAAGTATAGTTTGCGATGAATTCAAGATTTTAAGTTAACAGTCCAATACTACATGTAGAGTGATTAGTGAAGTTGTTTTAGCATGAGTTGCTCAAATTAATTTAATTGTTTCATGATATGTTATTTGATTTAACTTGTTTATGAAGCCACATTTTATGTTGAGAAGTGGCCCATCTCTTTATTAGAGTAGTTCCAATGCTCATTCAATTGTAAATGAAGCAAAGAAATATATGGCAGGCAGGTGGGGCAAAATGCAAATCTAGAAACTCACCTTAGCCTCACCTGCAATATCAGTTGTAAGTGACATGCAGATATTAGGCTTCACTACATTGCTCCTCAACTGAAATTTTGTGAACTTGAGTTTCTTCCCCATCAATTCTCCATTGCAGAACTTGATTACCCTCAAGTTTCTCCCTGTCAATGTTGCAGGGTTACTACGAAGTAAGGTGAATGGTGCGTCCGCAGCAACAGCCATTTTTTTTCTTCTGAGAATGAAGAAGAAAAGAAGGCTGTTTATATTTGTGTAAATTAAGGGACTAAGTTTCTTGATACATGTATGAAGGTTGATGTTGTGAACCAACAAGGGTATGCTTTACATGGGGTTGGGTGGACTGGCCGCGTTATCCAAATTTAATTGTATCCACCAATTTCTCTTCAGTCTCATGTGAACTTTCAAAAGAGAAAATCTACGTGATTTTTCTTCTTTTATTGTTTTCTTTTGCAGACAAGTCCTTTGTCAAGATTTGCAAATAATATTAACTAGTATAGCTATAGCATAAGAATATTCTTTTGGTTTCTGCATATCGAACTTAAGGCTTCACTTCTTTATATTTAATTTTTCTTGAGAAAATTCTTTTTCCTGGATCCCTAGAATAATTAGTAAAATTAAAATCTAATCTCCCTAAAATTACAGGATGGTACACTGTCTCATGGATTTTACTTAATTCATCCAACAATATAAAGAAATCTGATATTATTATTACAATTTTAGCCGAAATGTTTTAAAAAATAATCCAAATGATACATCATATGGAGTTATTGGGTAAATATGGTAGGAAGTTGAAGACTAAAAAGGAAAAACATTGTTTATTCCTGGTCTTGATAACACTTATTTTAAGGAGGGTAAATCATGAAAAAATTTATCTGTATCAACCATCAAATATTTACACTAAATAAGTAGATTTGTAACATTCTTTTTTACATAGACAATTATAAATCATTCGCATATATACTTTTATTATGGGATAGTTCTTAATTTTTGTTCCTTAAAATTATTTTGTCTTTATATTAAAAAATAATTAAAAATATCTTTAATATTAAAATTTAAAAAATAAATTGCAAGACAGAAGTTCAATTAAAGTATATCCCATTCATAAGCTCAACGATGGAAGTTATGCTTTAGGGTATAAGTAAAATGACATAAATTATGCCCCAAGGGGAAAAAAATTAGGAATAAGTCAAAAGAATTGAGTTCAAGGCACAAATTATACCTTTAACGGCACAAGTTATACTCAAGGCACAAGTTATGCTCCAAGGCAACATAGATCATGCCCAAGGCATAAGTTATGCCTCATGGTATAATTGCACTGAAACAAATTGTGCCTAAAGGCAAAAGAAATTAAGTTCAAGACTTAAATCTAATGATAGAAGTTATGCACAAGGCATCAACTCAGTGACACAAGTTATGCCTCAGGATATAAGTAGAGTCGCACAAATAATGCCCCAAGGCAAAAGAAATTAGGCACAAGTTATGCCTGAAGGCAAAAGAATTGAGCTCATGGCACAAATTATGCGCTTAATGACACAAGTTATGCCTCGGTGTAAAAAATGAGGGAAAGCTGATCCAGTCTATCGGTTTTATTTTTATTTTTTAAATTATTTTAGAAATAAACCGACGAACAAGGTTGGTTGTCTGTAAGTTCTTTTTGCGCAAAAATGTGCGGATTTTTTTTTAAAAATTAACATAGTCCCTGGATTTTTTATTTTATTTTTAATGAAAATTGAGGGACTAGGTCGGCTTTTGAAGTTCAAAATTGCAGTTGAAGAATATAAATAAAGACGAAGGAAAGATTTCATCAAAGAGCATGTATAATTGAGTGCTAGAATTGTCTAATATCATAGTGAACACTTGGATTCGATTTCAAGTAGCTACACTTTTTAAATATATTTTTGAAAAATTGACAGACAAACCGACCCTGTCACTCTAAAACCGACAGACTGGGTCGGTTGTCCCTTGATTTTAACCGTCCATGTGCATCGGTTTCACAATTTCAATAAGTCAAATTTCGACGGGGGTAAGTGCATCGATTTTACTCAAAAAATCAACCTTGTCCGTCAGTGTTAATCCTTATTTTTTGAATAATTTTTTTTATAGTGTATGCCTTTAGTGGCACAAGTTATGCTCCAAGGCAAAAGAGATCATGCCCAAGACATAAATTATGCTCCATGACATAAGTGCGCTGCACAAGTTATACCTGAAGGGATAAGAAATTAAGCTCAAGGTATAGGTTTAATGATTCAAGTTATGCATAGGACATCAATTCAGTAACACAAGTTATGCCTCGGGTGGTAAGTAAAGCGGTAAAAATTATGCCCCAAGGCAAAAGAGATCATGGTCAAGACATAAATTATGCCCCATGGCATAAGTGCGCCGACACAAGTTGCATCTGAAGGCAAAAGAAATTAAGCTCAAGACATAAATCTAAGGGTACAAGTTATGCACAAGGCATCAATTTAGTGACACAAGTTATGCCATAGGGCACAGGTTCTCTAAAAGTCTTGTCTTGCAAATCAAATACCATAGAACTTGTTTCTTAAGACAAACCTTCTCTAAAAAATTCTGTTTTGCAAAATTAACTTTTCCCAACTAAATAAGGTCATAATTAAGAATATTTTAGCTCATATATTTTTATTAAATAAGTAATAAAGAAAAAATTAAATATCATATATTTGAGAAACACATTAAAAATTATTCCAAAATAAGAGCGGTCTGTAAAAAAAACCTGAACAATTATCACTTGACCTCAGTGAGTTGATAACATTTCGACTTTATTAAATTATTTAATTGTATAGAAAATTTAATACAAAAGTTAAAAACTAATAATTATTTACCGGAAAAAGCATTTGGAGACCCTTGAGTCATTCTACTAGAACAGTCTGTGCATGTGAAATTTGCAACCTTATTAACATTTTTATCCAAACAAAGGTAAGATATTTTCCTAATAAAAAACATTTCTCTTCAATTACACCTCTACTAATTCAGGATAACTGCTAACAAGACAAAGCTGCGTTGCGTCATCTCAACATTTTATTTTTTTATAGCTTCTATTTTCATCATCCTAATATTTTAATTTATTTATTTAAATTATATATAAATTTTTTTAAAATCCTAAAAAATGGTTTTTTTTTTCCCCCTACCGAACACTATCCAAAGTCTTTTTGGGAGTTCAGAATTCTAAAAATAAAAATAAAAAAAGGTTAAATATTTGCATATTGATATTCTTCTTGTAGAGATTTCACATCAACTAATTTACTTTATGGCATATATTTCAATATTTGCATTAATTACACCGACTTTGTTCATAATAAAACCTTGTTCGTCTGAAAAACATCCTCAACTGTTGGAGAATTCTGATTCTAATTTATGCAACATTTTAACTTGTCAATCTATAAAATTAAAAAAATAAAAAATAAAAGCCAATAAGAAGAAAATGAAAACCTACCTAACGGGAGTATAATCAATTAGTCAAAATCAAAGAATAATTACGGATTTGAACCATTCAGCCATTTAATTTATAAAGAAAAAATATACATATCTCTGCAATATATAAATAATACATATTTTAAAATTTTATATATGTATACTTTAATCGTATTAATAAATTAGATGGCCCTATATCGGCAATTATCCCATGATAATCAAACAGAGGAAAGTACATAGCTACGGAAAAAGTGAATCCACCCTTCTTTAACTATACATTTTTACTATTTTGACATGTAAATAAACCTGAAAGTTGTGTTGTTAGACTTTTTGTTACACAAAATATAAAATAAATGTTATAAGTTGGGTCTAAATCGAAATATCAACAAAACTTCCAATGTTCCTGGAAGATGAAACTAAAATACTGAGAAAAGCGCGTAAAGTTGGAATTAATTCGTTTGATTATACAACCTTTATCCATGTACAAAGTTACAGACGCAAACGTCTCTATACAATTCTAAATGGGGAACACTTTGATCTAGATCCCCCCATAGGTTTTTCCATACACAATCTTTCATATAGACTTTGTGGCGGACGAATGCTAAGATGAAATAGAATCGTTAAAATGTTCATGTTTCTACGGTAATATGATGAAATGTAAAGTCTATATGATTGTTTATTACAAAAACAGGACTTCACAAAGTCGTAGAACCGTATATTGGGCCTGATGTCTGTCTAGTATCGGAAGGTCAAGAAAGTTGATGACCTGATTACAGGAATGCGCAAGTTTAATTTAGAAAAACAATAGGGATATACAAAAACAAAAGAAAACATTCATTCACCAAAATTGAATCGAAATAAACCTTTAGGTTTGTTAGAGCCTGTGTTTGGCCAGGAGTCATAGTCATACACGCTGATAGCTTTTTTTTTTTTTTTTTTTTGACGTTTGATTCTACACCTAATATTTGTGAAACACCAAACACACCACATACCTAAATTTAACTCTAAAGTTTGCTTAGATAATCACAACCTTGTTAATTAATTGTATTGAATAAGTAAATTTCCTTTTCATGTTTCAAGCCGTGGTACTAAAAAAAGACACATCAATTTATTGTATTAGTCGATGAGACCTTTTACTAGTAAATTAATTTGGTACTGAGGAAGTCATTTTTAATGAAAATTATTTTGGGGGATCTGTATTAGATTTGTGTGTGAAAAAAATTAAAGATGATAATTATATTAACAAATTGAGGATATTTTGATTAAAAAAATTTGAGTATTCAAGATGGTTAATGACATATGATGGTAGTTGGAACAAGTGATATAAAGTTAAAAATTAAGATAATTTAACAAAAAAGAACTTTTGTCCATAAATAAGAAAATTTAATTTATTTTCCCATTTAATAAAAGTAATCAAACACTAAAAAATAATTTTATCACTCAAAATAGTTTCTCACAAAAATAACATTTATCGTTTTTTTTAAAAAGAAATTTTCAATTTAATGTTCGGTATTTGTATTAAAATTTTATTACTCTAAAATTTTGCATTGCAGGATTCATTTCTGGAGACGACGCTTTCAATAGATATTTTTTCATACCCAATGCCCGAAATTGAAATCTCTAATTAAGCGTGGAGGGATAATTTTATTCTCAACAGAAAAAGAGTAAAAATATCCTGAACTAATTGAAATAGCTCATATCTATCCTCTGTTTGCTTTTGGTATCAAAATACTCTTGCCGTCTATTTCTTGGACCGCAAAATGCCTCCAAATTAACGATTGTCCACATGAGCCCCTAGATTGTTGACATGATTCAGCATGGCCAAAAAAAAAAGAGGCTAAAATTGCTCTCAAACTATTAAAAATAGCTTAATTTTATCCTCTATTTACTTTTGATATATATCAACAAAAAAAAACTATTATTGTCTATTTTTTTGATGAATTTAATAGAATTATTTTCTTTTGCTGGGTTTTGATGGATCTAATGAAATTATTTTCACTTGATGCCTATGGTAGAGTCGTTTATTAAATTTATAAGTTTAATTATATTTTTCGAGTTTAAATAGTAGGAAAAAAAAGAAGTATTAAAAATTAAGATATACATTCAGACCATCACAAATTAAGATTGAGTTTAAATTTATTTAAATTTTGTGAAACAAATTTTAACATGTAAATAAAATAAATTTTTTTTTGTAAGTTGTTAAGCAATGAGCCCCAAGTTAAATTACTGCTATAGAAGACGATACTTAGAATCTCTACTAAGTTAAATTATATCACACAAATTAAAATAGAGAAGTTATTAATAATACGATGAAATATAAAAAGACTTGAACCTCTTTTTTTCCAAATAGATTTGATGTTCTTTCTCTAATGCAGAATTTAAACTAATTTTAGAAAATGATCTTTATTTTACGTATCATACTTATTGTTATTTTTATATATAAAGAGTATCAAAATACATACTCATGAGTCATACTTATCAACTATTGATATTAATAGTTAATAGTACAAATGATGCTAGCTATTCTTATTTATTTGACTTTATTTTAATTGGCCTTTGATACTTTTAAATATATATTTGTTTACTTTTGTAAAATCTTGCCTTGCATGCCCTTAATATATATATCTTCACTCTTCTTCATGCCTCTTAACCATAATAAAAAAATAAAAGTAGAGTAAATTGTTCATACTAAGTTAATATAAAAAGAGCTATAAACTTATATATACATCATGAACTACATTCTCAGACAAGAATTGATTAAATAAAAGTTACTTATCGATAGAATGAAACCACCATCACAAAAATATAAAATTAACCATTTTTTAATAATTTAAGAACAATTTTGATTTTTTCTTAATCATGTTGGACTGTCATATCAGTTTCAATTCAAAATATAACATTTTAAGGACAGTAACTTAAAAAATTAAATGAAAAAATATATATATAACTACTTTAAATAATTTTAAAATATTTTGGGGCCATTTTTCGTACTCTTCCCTAAATATTGAATAGTGGTCGTTTCCTTTTCCTACTTTATTCAGATTTCTTTTTAACAAAACAAAAAAACATGTTAGCCAAACACTACGACGACGTGTTATCTCGTGCGCCGCTTTCTAATTCGTTCTGCTGTAGATATGATTTCCTCCTGGCTTTTCTTATAAAGTCAGAAAGCTCGAACTCAAATCACAAGTAGAGGAATATCAAACCAGCAGGAATAGCTATCATCTATGGCGTCTCTTCCACGTTATCTCTTCCTTTCTCTTCTTCTTCTTCATTCCATTTTTTTCTCCACTGTCAAATGTGATGGTAATTCTTCAATCTCCACGATACTAAACTGTTGAATTCTTGATTTTCCATTAAAGCTACTATTTTTATTATCATTACTGTTGAAATTCTTGATTTTGCTCTATTTATTTATTTTTTTGATTGCTAATTGGGTTCTGCATATATATGATGAGGTGTTGAGCTTGTTCAGTTTAGCTCTATTGTTTCGTGTGGATTAAAGATCTGGATTTGTATTGTTGTTTGGTAGTTCATTCGGCGACCCATTTCGAGATTTTCTATTTTGAAGATTTGGGGTTGTTCAGTTCAACTTAATTCTTTATCTTGCTTGCTAGTAGTATTAGTAGTAGTAGAGTTCTAGGATCCTGATTGTGCATTGAGTTTCTGGCATTCCAATTTACTGTTTATAAAAAGATTAAGCTTCTCTTAAATTAAGTTATTGAAGTATGTATATGTATGGAGTATCTTATCATATTGGGTTAGATCTGCTTTCAACACCTGAAGATTTGATGAATGAGCCAGATCTCTGAAATTGTTTAATAATCACTTGTTTTTTAGGTAATTTAAGAATCAAAATATTTTTACCTCAGCTAAATGATAAACTGATCAATGGAAAAGTTTGCTGACTTGAATCCGAAGCTAATCTTACTTTAGATTGATGACTTTTGATCTTCAATACAAGAGATTCTCTTCTCAATGAGGAAAGATTCTCTTCTTATCATCTTTATCAACACATATGCTGAGATCATGGTCGATAATTTCTACAAACCTTCTGCCATTTTCCATTAAATGAGGAGCAGAATCATCTGAAAAATTCATTTCACCTGGCCTACTTTTACTCAAGAGTATCTCAAGCAAGTCAACTGCGAACTTCTCTGGACTGAGGAGTGGGGAGTGTGTTAATGTTTTGCTTTGAAAAAATGGATATTAATTGAAATGTGGGAAGAGCTTTTAGCGTGTATAAATTTCTTTTCAGCTTGGAGTTATTCTGTCTTTTCTTTTTGGGGTTCTTTTTGGTATGAAAGGAAGGGTTCACCGTGTATTCTAAGGGAAAAGCTTGACCATATGCACCATGCTTTGCAACATCTCATGAACATCCGTTATCAATTGCTGATTCACTTCCTACACCATATTGTGAGTGCACTTTGTGAACATTTGTGTGCCCATAAGACACGACAAAAAAGATAAAAACTGGGCTTCTAGACACCTTACAATAAGGAAGCCCCCTCCCCTCGGTGTCTTAAACGTCTTCTTTGACCCTGCCGAAGCAGCTTTCTTTCTTCTGGTAGTGAAGTCACTCCAGGTTGTATATGACTTGACGCTCTAAAGTCTGTATCTTGCCCTTAGTTACTTAATTGTATTCGACTTCTATCACAGATATGTTATTTCTCAAGCATTTCTTTTCATTAGCTCTCCAAGCTTCTAGATATCCTTTCAACTTTATATCCGCTTGGGAGACTAATTTTTTTTATCTTTTATTGGTTTATTATCTACACTTGGAGTTTCATATTTGTCACCTTGGTGCAGATGAGGAAGACAACCTTCTTCGAGGTATTAACAGCTACAGGGCATCCCTAAACTTGACAACTCTGCGCGAGAATGACAAAGCAAAATGCCTTGCTGATGAAATGGCTGACCAATTTAAAGATCAACCATGTACAAACACCACAGGCGCCAATACTGTACCTGGCACTGAACCTCAGTTCTCTGACTATCCTAAACTTCTGTCCAAGTGCAAATTGAACGTTACAACCACCAGAGATGGAATGATAATGCCTGCCTGTGTTCCCAACCTTGTCCCGGACCTCGTTCTTTCCAATTATACGAAGTCCCAGTATTCTAACTATCTGAACGATACCAAGTTTAGTGGTGTTGGAATTGGTTCTGACGATAACTGGATAGTTGTAGTTTTGACCACAAGCAACCCAGAGGGAAGCTTTACACCTGATACTAGTTCAGCAAACCAAGTTTTTCAGCTTGGTCTAATCTCTCATGCGGTCTTTCTACTTATGGCATTTCTCCTCTTACTGTGAAAATGTTGAACCTTTACACTTTTTTTTTTTTCCAAATCTGAGTGTAGTTTCTGTTACCAGTACCTGATTTTGTTGTTAGCTGGTGATTTGTGATATTAATTGAAAGAGGGAGATCATCAGTTAGTATCCCTACAGAGAATGTACCTTAAAAGACACTAAAACCTGTGTCACAAACACAATTCCTTGTCTCATTTATTTTTTTATATTGTACTTTAAATTGTTGCAGCTTTCATTCTCCAGATATAATATTATCTCAGGCATCAAATGTTCTGGCATAAGACTCCACATTGGGTTATAAAGCTTGAATTCTTTACTGTCCATTTGGTTTGACTAATTTCCTTATCCGTTGTGAGATATTTAAATTTGTTACTTTTCCTTATGGGTATAGCAATAAGAGAGAATAACACCTATATTCATGAAATTTAACACCCCACTTATAGTGCCTAAGAAAAATTCTCAGAAATGTTGAGTTTGAAAGTTACAACTCACATTGCCAAAACAATTGAACTATGTAAATGTATAAGAACTAATGGGACACTGATGATAGCACCAGATCCTGGAGATTCAAACAATGAAGTCTTCAACACTCAAAAACACCCAAGAATAAGTGGAGAAAACAAGTAAAATGGATAGGATGGTTATGGACTACAGTTTAATGAATACAAAAAACCCAAGGTGGTAAGAGCTACTTGAACCCTTATAAACACAACCAACATCTTAATTTAGGATTGAGAGAGAAAAAGGATCAATCAAATTTATTATTAGAACTAGATAACCTCAAGTAATTAAGTAAATTGAAACTGATTAGATTAAGAGTTGGTGGATATTCCCCCCAACTCACAAGAGTCTTCATCATTCAATGCCGTAAAACAAGTGTAAAAGAAAGACCTAATATCCTATTTATACATTAGGGCATTCTTGATAGAGCTTCTTTAAGTGTCTTGAACCTTTGTCCAATTCCTTAAAATATCCATTTCAGGAATCTATGAGAGGCAATTTGGGTGTTATCAACTGGAATGGTCAATCATGATGATTCTGATGACTCCTCGGAGGATTTATCTCTCTCCTGTAAGCTTTAAAGAGATCAATTCCTAAGAAAGTGTTAAGTAAGTTCATCCCAGCCATACCAAAAAGGGCAAGGGGGAGCTCCACACCACCCTTGTCAAACTTGGAAGCATCTCTTATCAGCTTGACAGTGATGAGAAGATGAGACACAACTCTTGCTAGAACCAGAGTTGTCCAGTTTAGAACCCATTCCACTTTTACAAAAATGCTACTGGAATCACGAAAACCCGCCATTCGCCGCACTTTGCGCAAATGCAGAAACACAGAATGCAGCTCACAAATGAGAGTGAGAATGAGGTAATTGATTGTGACATTTCGATACAAGGCAAGTGTGAAGCAGACAAGGAGCAAGAGATGATGCACCAGGATCGAAGGAATCCAGCCGCTGTACAATCGATGTAGGAGCATATCCAATTGATCATAAGCAAAATAACCACATGAAAAGCACAAAGCTGTGAATGCCCATGGCCATGTATGCTCAACAAGCTGCGAGTGCTCAAACATCTGATTTACATTTACCCCACTTGAAATCATCAACTGATTGACCAAAATGAAGAGCACTGAAGCAGAGGTAGTGGATGAATGGAGGAGAGATACACAGGTGTTGACAAAAAGAGGATCGCGATTTAGCAGCAAACTCCGGATGACCCAATTGGCCGACTGGTAGAAAATGAAACCCAGAAGGATTGGAACCAGTTCTGCGCGCTTGTTAAATAGCATCTCCCACAAAACTGAGACAACCCACATGACCAGTGTGGCCATGAAAAATGCCCCCGCCTTGGTTTCTTGGTGAAACCCACTTCCCCTCGCCATCGATTCTATCGAATTTGATGCTTAATTCTGTGTTTTGTTTTTGTTTTGGTTCGTCTTCCTCTTAACTGTCTTATCTTCACATTGAAACAAGAAATAGAGGCGTGGAGAGCTGAGGATCGTCAATTCATAGTCCTCTTTCCGTTGGGAATTAGGCTCCAAAAAAGGCCTTTGGAACCCATATTGTAATTTGGGTCCTTCAGTAGTTGCTGAGAATTATGCCCGTATTTATAATACATAAATTAGTTATGAGATAATCTATGAATTATTTTATGCGGGGTTTAGTTATTTATGTTTAACTTATTTCACATTCTATCCTGCATAAAATAATACATAGAGTTACTCATAACTTATATATGTATTAATTATGCGAATTTCCGAATTGCAAATCAAACTCAATACTAATATTATACATGAATAACTTATCTTTTAACTAGCTAGCAAACGACCCCTAAACTGTAATTTGGGTCTAGGAAGGTTTTGGGCTGGATCAATTTGTGGAGGCTTCAATTGGGTAACAATTTAGAGTAGCAAGGTTCCACATTTATCCTTGTCTGTTATTATTCTTTTCTTGCTTTTCTGTTGCTATTCTTGCTCTAGTATTGTAGTTTGTTTTCTAATTATACGACTGCCAGAGTTATCAAAGAAATTTATTAGACAACTTATGAAAGATTTGCAATGCAGAGAGGGACTGCAACCATTCTGAATATCCATATTAATTTTACATGACAAAACGTGAGAGCCTAATATCATAAGCTGGCCAAACTTGAGGGGAAAAGAAATGCTTGGATATAAAATAGATCTAAAGCTGAAGGTGAACCACTTCTGGCAAATGTATAGTATTTGTATAGAAGCAGCAATAAGACCAAATCTTTACATTCCATAGAATTTGTATAGTAGAACTTGAAAAAAGACCAACAGAAAAATCGTAATTAGTGTACACAGAAAGAAGATAGTATGAAACATACCATTTCAACAGAAAAACACTGAAACAGAATTGCACTATCAGATGGAACATTTTATTCGTGCAAAGGTGGCTCCACGTCTCGAACAAGGTCCTTCGACAAGCTAATTGCATTGTTACATTTGAATCATGCTGCAGCTCTTCTAAGAGAATTTCAAGAGCTTTTTAGTCTGGTCCTTGTTAGGAACAGATATCTTCTTAGTGCTAAAAGCAGAACCCATGTGGTCTTTGAGATCTTCTCCTTTATCATCAACAGCAGTGCTGCGCTTAGAACAGTCTTCAGGATCTGAGGTTGTAACCCTTTAAAGAATCCCATTAGCCCTTCCCTTTTCCAAATGGCATGAAGAGATCCAGAGATTGTTTTTCGGGCTTTTAACTCGGCTTCATCCTCTGCATCTCCTTCTGATTCAGCAGATTGTATCATGACTTTACACCTATCACAGGGCATATGAGTAAATAAAAGTTAGTTGATGCCAAAGAAAAGGAAGCCATCAATATACTAGATATACAGCAGGAGTTGAAATGTCAAATGCAGTCCTACAATTTTATTAATACCCAGCCGAATCTTGGGTGATTATGATACTGATATTCTAATTTCTGAACAAAAAGTGTCTGACTAAGTATATAACAACAGAAAAGGAGCAGATGTTCAACTGCCCTTCTACATGTTTGATACAATTGGCATTGGTTGCAGTTAACCTGTACATTTGGTCAGACAAGTTTATCAACACAGGATCACATCCAAACATTACTTAGAGATATTCCAGGCTAGAAACTCCCCCTGACAAGGTATCAAAACTGAAAATCTGAAATGGGAAATGCAAACACTTGAGAAGAAATGCTCAATTGAATATACCTTATTAATGGGTAGGTGATGCAGGTGGCAAAACATTTTGAGATTGCCCCCAAGACAAAAGCAGAAAAAGCAGAAAGAGATTCTGGACTTGATTCCACCCCTCTATTGCTTTTCATCTTCTCCTTCAGCATTCTTTGTTTAAATTGATCAAAGGCCGTGTACTGCACAACACCACATATTGCAACAGAAAATTATTCATTGATGTCCTTGAACATAATTTGTGATCATCATATTGTCATTTATGGAGACAATGAGAAATTTGGAAGGTAAAGCAATAGTATCCAAGTGGGTATCAGTTGAGCATACTTTAAGCATCACAAACATACGACATTGAAACAAACGAAAGCATGTGAATACCTGAATTGCTGGATTTGAAGTGAGAATGATTGATATTCCTAGACCATCAAATGCTTCACTCCAAGTGCCCTCCGAGAGGGTTTTCCAGAATCCCTTGGATTTTCCAAAATCACTAGTTTGCATTCTTGAAGATGCTGTATCCAGAGGCTGCAATATCAGCGTAAAACTTCAGATCAATGGAAAAACAGAATAGAAAAGAAACCTTAACAGAAACAAAAGTACACAAGCTGGAGCAAACAAAGCCTAGAAGGTGCAACCATAACAAAAGTAAAGACCCCTGCCAGAAGACGCCTCCACATCCACTGCCAGAGACCTTTTTTACCTTAACATTGGTGGTACAGATAATTTCATTCTAAAAGACAAATACAGCTTTCTTGCTCTATTTAATCTTTAAAGCACTAAGCACATATTTGAACTGGGAAATAACAGCTCCCGGGAACTCACTTTCATATATTCCAATAAATATAATACTCCCTTTGTTTCAATTTGTTTGTCTAGTTTTGACTTGACACGGAGTTTAAAAAAGTAAAGAAGATTTTTGAATCTTGTGGTCTTAAACTAAAGAGATGTAGAATGTACCAAATCGTCTTTTAATCTCTGTGGTCTTAAACATGTCATGTCGAAAATTCAAATTAAAGAGTTACAAAAAAGGAAAGAGGTATTCCTTTCTAAATGGACTGAAAAGGAAAGTAAGACAAACAAATTGAAACGAAGGGAGTATTAGAATGACTCTCTCTGATCTTTATCTCTGTGAAACAGGGCCATCCAACTTACAAATGAAAGACAAGGAATAGTATGTTGTCTTAATCAAATAGACTGATTATGCAGCTACCACAGAAATCAAGTTTTTTTTTGTTTGATAAGTAAGAAATCAAGGTTTTCCTACCAAAAAACTAGAATTGTATGAGGTCTCAATGATTTAAGAAAACGAAAAGAAAATACTCTATGAAAAGAGAACCACATACACGAGTTTATGGGTCAGCATATGTCATCAAAGTTTGAGTTCTAACCATCAACAAAAGCATACAACCTACTTTAGCATTTATCCAGTTTCCATAGGCACACCCTTTAAAAGCAAAGATAAAAGATGTGCGCTTCATGTGGGAAATCATCTTTCTTTTTGTAGTTTCAACTAGGCCAGGAAGCAGGCTATCGTAGCTTTAAAAGCGCAGAAATTTAAATCGACAAAACTTCATAAATTGGCCAATTGCGGACAACCTTCTTTAAAATATTTAGAAAATTAAAATCAATTTTGGCCCAAGTAGAACTGCCAAGTATGATTCACCTGGGTTATTATGACTGTAAATGCCCCCGCTACAACAGCAATTATTAAGTTAGCTCTTGTTCCAATGGATTTAAATCCACTTTTCTTCAAGTATAGTTTCTTGAAGAAATCATATCCGTAGAAGTAAATAAAAGATGAAACAAAAGACTGCACATTCTTTGTCCCAAGACCCTGATAGAGTGAAAGAACTTGCCGAGAAGAAATGGCCTCCAACAAGACATCAAGAGTATTCCTGCATTTCAAAAGTAGTTCATACAATCACATCGCTGCTCATACTTGGGTACAAAATCCAGTAGAGATATTCAAATAAACTGTTCATGGCAAAAGTCGGTATTATGTAAATATAGAAAGATACCCAAATTCCTGTAATTAAGTAATAAGAAAATATTTGCATCATCGGGACCTTGTGTGAATGTGGGATGTTTTGTGCACTAGGCTGACCTATTCTCTTTCCTTGTTTTGTATTCCTTGTAAAGGTTACTTAACACAATGCATTGAGGGAATAATTAAGCAACTAATTCCCAAATCTCTTCTTATTCTTCTCTTATTCCATATAATATCAAAGTCATGCTCATTCCAATTCTTTATTTATCGGATGTTGGACCCCTATATTATATTCTTCACGCTCCAGTTGACAGGGTGGGGCATGAAGGGTGTTAGTAGTGCCACAAACATGGCAATTGGACTCTTTATATGATTTTGAGCAATCCTCACCATGAGGTGAGTTAGCTTTTGTGACTGAGTTAGACTCAAGGTCAATTTTTTAGGCATCAAAGTGGTACAGTCTAACAATGGCATTGCCATTTCATAGCGGAAATATATCTTGGACATTTTGGAAGACACGGGTATGTTGAGTTACAAATTCATGGACACTCTCATAGAATCGAATACTAAACTCGTTGCAGGACTTGTTGGCCAAATCAACTATTTTACAATCATAGGACATCAGATTTCATTTGATGTTAGTGTGGTTAGGCAGTCTCCAATCAACTTATGATAGTCACTGGACTGCAATAGTTTACATCCTAAGATACGGGAAAGGCTCTCTAGGACAAGATTTAGTGTATGAAAACGAGGAACATGCACACATTATTAAATATTCAGATGCAGATTGAACAAGATTTCCCTTTGATAGACAGTCCACTTCAGCTTACAGTATTTTACTTGGAGGCAATCTAATATCTTGGAAAAGTAAAAAGTAGGATGTGATGGGCTGATGGCTAGGTTAAGCGCAGAGGCAGAATATTGGGCTATGCAATGGCATTGGCGACTTGTGAGCTTATGTGTGTAAGGCAACTTCTTCAAAAGTTAAAGATTGGAGGCATTGAACCTATGAAATTGATTTGTGATAATTAAGAGGTTCTACATATTGCTTCAAATCTACTGTTTCATGAAAGAAGAAGCACATTGAAATAGATTGTCACTTCATTTGATAGAAGATTGAGTCCGGCTGCATTTTTACTAGTTTTGTCAACTCAAAGGGCCAGCTAGCAGATATCTCAATAAAACCACTTTGAGGATCCAGAGTTGACTATACTTGTAACAAGCTAGGAGCATACAATACGTACAATCCAAATTGAGGGGGAGTTTTAAATATTTCACTATCCAACTCAAAGGACAAGCTAGCAGGTGTTCTTCTTTCTCCTTCTCTTATTTCACATAAACAATGAACAAGAGAGAACACATTTTTTGAGCAAAAGTAACATCATGCAATGAAAAAGCACTTACAATCATTACCATGATGAGGGAAAGCGCTTCAAAGCAAAGCAGGAATTAGTGGGGGAGATGCTACCAGATATGTCTGTATGGATGCATATGTCTACGTATAGCATGTGCAAAGAGGGAGAAATTGATCAGATGAAGTGTAAATGCTATAAACATTATACCTTTCTATATATCATTTTGGAAAAAGATCGAGTTATCAACCTCATTTTTTTGTGAGTCAAGACCTACTGTAGTGCAAACCAGTTTTTAGTAATTGGCACCCAACATAATTTGCATCCATAGTGAGAACCATACAAGTAAAGGGGGTCTATGTTGGCTTAATACGATGAAGACTTCTATACAAGTAAAGGATCCATAGCTAGAAGAGACATATTTATCTTCCATGAATAAATTTCAGATAGTAAATATAATCCTCACTCAAAATCCTTCTATGAGAAACTTTTGCAGTAATTTGAAGTTTATAGAGACAGTTCCTTTCAGGCTTTTGATATACAAGTACTAGCAAACCAAAAAA
The DNA here is from genome assembly GCA_035772735.1 of Datura wrightii. Classification (NCBI taxonomy): domain Eukaryota; kingdom Viridiplantae; phylum Streptophyta; class Magnoliopsida; order Solanales; family Solanaceae; genus Datura; species Datura wrightii. The sequence goes on from JASDFA010000019.1 coordinate 116,727,442, forward strand.
GTGGATGTAACACAAAAGGAAAGGAACTACTGGGCCTTGGCTATGTAGCAATCAAGTATTGATTGCCAAATCATAATTTGAAGCTCATGCCAATAAGGGCCACACTCCAATAGTTTCATCTATAAGCAATCCTTACATGTTGTAGCCTACTAAAGAACATATCTGGGTCATCTATGGTTCCTTAGTTCATCTAGCTAAGCACATTTCTATACTATGCTCTGTGGTGCGTGTGGTCAGTTATTGTGACATAGACCATAAAAAGAATGTTGCACTTTTCCCCTATTAACATCCAGCCAAGAGTAACTTTAACCACCATTTCTTTGCTCAGACTGCTCCACTTGTCCGCATAAACATGCCTCCTGTGTACAGATGGCACATGTGACACTTAATAATAGCAATGAGCCATGTTTTCTAATTACCGTATACATTTCATAAAGGCTTTGGCTACCCTTGAGATTTTTGATTTTGTTTTTGAGAAAGGTAATGTGCAATCCTTGAGATTATTTTTCCTCTATTATCTGTTCACTTCTGTCAACCTTCCTCTCTTACCCTCTCCCAACCAGTTAGCTGGGAAATCATGGAATCCCATTGGCAGCTTATCCTTAAGCTTCCAAAGAAACACTTATGCCAAGTCCAACATCCTTCCTGATTTGGCAAGCTGATGGTGCAATTCCGATAAAGGTTACACGCTGTCAGTCTACCAGACGGCAAAATGGGATATGAAGAAGAAATTTATAACTTAATGGCCTTGAACCTAATGTTTTTTTAATTGGTTAATGACCTTGAACCTAACGTTGGAGACTAGGTAGTAAGCTCTAGCCAGCTACCTCTTTCTCCAGTTTTAAACTGACTTTCATGCTATTTACATCCTCAATTGCCTCACTTGACAACATTCTCCTTTGGTGCTTTTCAGTTCCAATCTCATGTAATATCATCCCCTAGTTTCTCCTCTCACCATTGAGGCTCAATATTTCAGAGCCAACTCACGGAGAGATCAAAAGTCTTGAAAATCCTCACAATGAGCTCCACTTCAGGTGTCAAAAGGTTGACAGTATCACTGCATCAGACTCAAAGAAACCTTGCTATCAGAATTCATCAGGAACAAAAGCCTTCTCTTAATTATACCTTTCTAACAGTAACGACAGTATCTAAAAGTACTTTATCCACCAGAGTTCTAACCTAGTAATTAATGAAATGGGTGCAAACCTTGGGGGGAAAAGGCACTAGGTGACTTGTTCCTGTCTGCCTAGGACTTGGTATTGGTAGACAAAGTTACCTGGCAAAAAAAATCACTAGGTGAATAGTCGAGATGTCGAGATGCATGCAAGCGGGCCCAGACACTACCATGCCTTTTACACGAAAGCAAACACTGGAACAGTTAAAAGAGTGAACCAGAATGATGCTTTTGTCACAAAATAAGCTCTTGAGACGATGGAGTATGTTCCACGTTCTAAATTGATGTCACTTCACTTGAACCTTGAGAATAAAGTTCTTATTGAGGATGGGGTTATATGTATATCCCAACGTACTTTCAGTGGAGAAAACAAAAGTTCTTGATCAACCCCTCTAGCAGGAAAAAACCATAACGCCAGTTGCCATCACATGTTCACTATCACATACATTGGTATCTAAATTCCAAATCCTTGAACGAAGCCCCATCAATAAATCAAACAATTAATGATGGGGCTCCGTTTCCGCTGTATGAACTGCCACATCGCTCTATTCGGACACATTTCTTTCCAACACTAAATACAGGACTTGATGTAAATGTCACAACATCATAGGTTCCAAGTACTCCTAAACGAGGAGGCTGTAGGCTGCATGAGGAGTCCTCTGAACATTCGATGGAAACCCATAAATCATGATGTCAAGAATGCTCATATAACAAACAATTAACAAAAACAGAGACGAAAAGCATCTAAAAAGAAAAACACAGAAGGGTAAAAAGATATTCACAGGTGGGACCAGATAAAGAAAGAAAGGCAAGAAAATATCTAAAAGTAAACACCTGTATTTGGCTTGACCATGAGCTCGGAGTTCAGCTTGGTACTTGCTCTTGCAAGTATCCAAAGGATACAATATAGTGGTGCTTAGCAGAGATCCTACGGCCCCAGAGGTTGCCTCAGCCAAAGACTCTATATTTAAAGCCATAATACTACTGATCCTAGCACAACAAAGTAAATCAAGAACAAGTGAATTTCACTGAGTTACGACGGAGAAATCAACCCCAATTCAGAATAATCTGTATGGAAATGAAGCAGATAGAATTGTGGTTTGAGATAGGCGCGAGGAAGATTGATGCCTGAAGCACCGAAATCCAAATTGGAGCTTAAGTAGGAGCGCATAGGGAGTCGGAGACGGGACGGTATGGGCTTGTAATGCTGTATAGTGACAAGCGACTGCTTTGTGTCATTTGTGCGCACTCTCGAGGTGTCCAAACTTATAGGGCTTTTCCACGGGTCTTGGGTCGCTGCTACTCAATGTATGTATGCACGTTTGACTAACCATAAAAACTTAAAAGAAAAAAATATATGTATATTTTTATAATTTCTGATTTAAGATAAAATTTAGGTATTTGTATGATTATAAAATGTTTTATTGAAAATAAAAAAATTAATTTTAATTATTTTTTAATTATAAAAATATGACATTCTTTTGGGATAGACTAAAAAAATGTGACGAAGGGAGTCACTTGTTATGTATGCCAAATTGACAGTTATTCTACTGAGAATCTTACATTATATATACGAAAACATACTCCTAATTATTAGTTTTAAAGATAGTTTCAATTAATTATTTAATATAATAATTTATTTTTAAGATATAGCAACTGTAATGACTCGTACTATCTTTTTGAGTATTTGATCCTCTTTTTCTTAAAAGACCCTTTTTCCTTTTCGTAACTTTATTATGTGATTTATGATTTGAATGGATGGGTGAAACAATTTTTGAGGTGATCAAATATTTATTAGAGAAGGAAATCAAAATCTAGGAATTCGAGAAGTGAAAGTTTGACCAAAATCAACAAAATGAATAAACGAACTCGAATTTGAGTTTTGATGATTTCATTAGATCTGGGAAGTAAGTTTTGACTTAGTTGGGTGATTCAAAATCAGAGTCTGGTGCTGCAGATCCCAACAGCTTACCCGAAACTCCAAGTAGAAGGATCCTAAATACCTCCACGTGTTTTTCTAGTACTCACATCCAAACTTGCACATAAGAGTGCGGAAAGTATAGCATGAATATAAAAACAATGAATACCTAATAAATATCATAGACTGATCCTAAGAAGGTAGTGGCATACCTTTAAAAAGTTGTTATTGACCGGTCGTACAATGTAGCGGCGAACCTTTAAAAGAATTATTATTGACCAGTCTTACTCATAAATATCAATAATAGATAAGATCATGTCACGCCCCACCTCGGGAGGCATGACTGACACCTAATGCCATACTGGAATCTGGGTTGACCTGGCTGGGCATAGGCACCTTTGGTGCCTACTAGCTACTCAAAATTAAGAAAATAAACTGCTATATCTCATCTGTAAACACAGCCTCGGGCCGACAAGGCCACGTAGCACCTGTAAAAGAAAACAGCTAGCCCAACCAACATAACATTAACAGAAATCCTATGTGGGCCGACAATATTACACCCCATAAAATGTTGACGGTTAGTAGGCGTACACGTGGATTTTATCGAGTAAAGAGAGATTGACGCGCATAGGAAAAGCCTCGGAAGTAGGGTCGGACGAGGTCAGGACACGAGGGGCCAACGCAATGCCGCCAGCTGGTCTGCGCTCTGGGCAGCGCAGTGCACCAGGTCCATTGGCGCCCTGGGAGGTGCCGCCCATGCTTATGGCGCTTTGGCCGGTGTGAAGCGCCCCTAGGCCACCGCCCTTGGCATATATATATATATATATATATATATATATCCCTTTGCAAAATTTCAAATCATTCCTAAGTTAAACTCACGTCTAAGAACAAAGAGCACACACAACTTTCACTATATTTTCATCCGATTACGCTACCAAACACCGTCCAAACGAAAATTAACTTCGGGTAACGAGTTCTAGGCCTACGGAAAGCATTATTACGGAGTTATTTCTCGAAAATTCATTTGGCATACCGGAACTCCGTCGAGTAAAAATTGTCAGAATCACTCCAAATTGAATCCTAATTGGCCACAAGCATTAGATAAGCACTTCTCCCGTCTGAACTCTCAGAAAATTATGGGTTTTCGTCGAGTTATTCAGAGTTGAATTATAGTTGATATTATTACCGAAAGTTATCATTATTTGCCGAATTTAGTATTGAAATTAGCCCTATTCTCTCAGTGTAAGGGCTGTAGTTTGATAGAACCGTCGGTTACAAGTTGAAACTCGCCAGTTGAATGAAAAGTCGGCACTTGAGGTATGTAAGGCTATCCTTTTCGGCAAGTTACGTTCGTCGTAAAGTTAGTACGACTTGTGTATCTATAGTACTTTCGAGTAAACCTATTGTGGTCAGCTGTTATGAATTTAATTGAGACGATAGCGATGATATAGTATCCCTTGTCAGAGTTAACCCTAGGCAACTTGATTGTTGTATATGATATTTGGGGTTTGGATGTTGTTTCCTATAGGGTTATGCTTGCAGGAGCAGTATGATGTCCGGAGGCACCAGAGTGACGCCGTGAGGGCTGTATCCAATTTTGGAGATTACATTATGACCCATAGTCGAGCCAAGGCTTGGGGTCCAGCTACAGCAGATCCATTATGGCCCATAGTCGAGCTAAGGCTCGGGGTCCAGCCACAACCGTTACATTATGACCCATAGTCGAGCCAAGGCTCGGGGCACAGTCACAGCAGCTACAGTATGATCTATAGTCGAGCCAAGGCTCGGAATCTAGTTACAACAGTCACATGGTGACCACAGTCGAGCCAAGGCTCGGGGTCTAGTTATATAGCCTAGATGGCTCAGACACAGACACAGCTACAGGATCCTGTCAGGCTCAAATACAGCTTTAGAGAACGTGTCACAACCCGAGCGTAGACCCGAATCGTAGACATGGGACAAGGAACCCCGAGAGACCCCAAGTCAACCCATGACATAAGCATTCACTAACTCATTCAATAAACATGAAGAAACATAATTGTCAACTCAGTGGAAGTATACTTAACATGACAACATTCGAAGCTGAAAACATGTCTAAGTCTGATAAGCCTCTAATATGGACGAGCTGATGCGACAATACCCCCAACTAACTCAGCAATACTGAAACTGAAAATACAACCAAGATAACTGAAAGTCTAGTCCTCGACAGATGAGGACTGACCAACTTAGCTGGTACTGACTCTGATAAGCGACTACGAACGGGGCTGGACCTAAGAACCGGATCCTGCATCATGAAACGATGCAACATAGAAAGTATGCGTCAGTACATTGAATGTACCGAGTATGCAAGGTAAGTAAAACCTCTTTGATAACATAAATCATTTAAAACCATTCATTCATATAACAAGCTTTTAAGAGTAAGTGGAAGACTACATGCATTTATTCTAGAATCATACTCTTATCATAACGAATTCATGCATGGCTTCAGAACCTCATAACTGACTCAAATAACTCAAAGATAAAACATAACATTTATATCAAAAGCTGAACAATGAGTCAAACCTTGCTTCCTGAACATGCATGCATAAAATAATTATCATGAGTAATGGATATGCACATTCGAATGATATAGACAGTGGGAGACTTGTCACTTAACCGATATACCACGATAGAGCTTACGTGGTCCCGACTATTACACTCAAGTAGGCAGAGCTGTCCAAAACCATGCCAGGGCTAGGGACGCTACCATGATATTGATATCAGGCTGAAAGGGGCCATTCGGGCCGGTGATAGCTCACAAGGGAGGTTCTAATAATATAACAGAACCAACCTACATTGGCGCGTAGTTCTGGGGTATCGGGGCGTCGGGTTATCGACCCTTAGCCTGCTCGGTGTTAGACTCTTCTCCCAAAACACGCAATGCTCTACATCGTATAAATACGAAGCTCAACATCATCTAGTGATGAAGCACAACATGAAATCATGTATAAAATCAACATTGTATGAAATGAAGCTCAACATTTCTATTGACAAAGCTCATTATGAAATCATGGATTCACTAGACATCATATAAATATGAAGCTCAACAATGTCATTTCGACAAAGCTTAGAATAAAATCATGCTTAGACTCAACATCATGTAAAATGAAGCTTAACATTGTCCTTGACAAAGCTCGACAATAACATGCATAACAATTAAGGATTTACGCATAGAGAAGGCTTTACTTTGAAACATACCACAAGCTAGAATTCATAATAAGGGTTAAAGGAAAATTTCATCTCAACCATATGGTAAGCTCATGTCGGGGAAAATCACAATTTGAAATCATCATTCGGGCATAACCCAAAGCTCTACCATACTTGGGTCTATTTAATCTTCTTAGAAAACATCATCAAAATCATGGGTAAGGTTGGAAACATGCCTTTCATCATCTACTCCATCATCATCACATTCTATTATGAACTACCCATACATGGGCGCTTTAGATTCAATTTTGAGAAAAATAATTTTGTAAAAGAAATTAAGTTAGAATCATCCCAAGCTCGATTAATCATCAATATTAACTCAATTTAATCATAACCATGAGTAGAAATATAAGAATCATGCAATTGAATAAAAACCTATACTTGATCATCACAAACCAATCACAAATTGATAAGGAATGGGCAAGGGTATGGAAGGAAGCACCCACTCATAGCCTTACATACCTGGGATTAAAGAGTCCTAACCCTTCCTAATTGTCCAGCTGAGATTCCAATTGGAAACCTTGAGTATTCACCTTGATTCTTCTCCTCAAACCCCCAACCTTGCATGCATGAAAGTAATGGCATAAGATGGGTTTTTCTCTGCTAAACACCCTTTATTACGAGCTTAGAAGGACGTAGTATAGGTCCTTAGAACTTAGGAATTACGAAAAATCCCTTACTGAAATCGCTGAAAATAACTGCTAGGGGCTCCTAACGGAAGACCCGATCACTTGTTACTAGGGCTCACTATTCGTTGGTTTGCTCATCAGGTTCACTGGATAAATGGTATGTCGGGGCTCCTAATGAGTGACATGACGACTTGTCCCCATCAGCCACGACTCGTTGCCACTTCCCGTTAAGTGCACTGGATCAATTTTCCAACCTTCCTTTAGAACCTCCCCATGACTGACATGACGACTCATGGTGTTTGACCACGAGTCATTACATCACCCGTGGGGACCTCGAGTCCCTCATCCTTCTAGGCCTTCCCACGAGTCACCTGACGACTAGTGGGGTCTCTTCACGAGTCATTCAGTGAATCGTTCTGCAACTGCTGCAACATTTTCCAGTTTTTCTCTGATTTACTTTCGGGTCCGATTCTTGAATTCTCGGGGTATAACAATATATCCCCCTTGGGAACATTCATCCTCCAATGATAGAAACAAGAAGGAAACAGAAACAAACAATTATCATACTCTAATACTGATTATTTTAATCGAAATTTCACAGAATGACTACTTTCAAAAAGAACCACATAGCTAAACTAAATTCAGGCATCACATGCATTTATCATAACATAATTCAAACTTGCGCACATGAACTGAACATGGAAGTTGATTAGAGAATTAGGGTAAAAACTGATACCTCAAGTCGGAACTGCTGGTAGAGAACAAATATGGCTAGCCATCATGTCTGCTTTGGCCTCCCACGTAGCTCCTTCAACATGCTGATTCCCCCATAAAACCTTAACTGAAGCTATCCCTTTGTTCCTCAGCCTTCGAACTTGTCGATCCAAAATTTCAACTGGAATTTCTTCATAACTGAGGCTGTCTTTCACACCAACGCTGTCTACCGGAACTACCAAGGCTGGATCACTGAAGCACTTCTTCAAAAGCGATACATGGAACACGGGATGAACTGAAATCAATTCTGAAGGCAAGTCCAACTCATACGCCACCTTACCAACTCTTCTCACAACCCGGTAGGGGCCAATATAGCAGGGATTGAGTTTACCTTTCTTATGAAGAAGAGGATACAAGACGTTTAGGAAATGTTCCCTTCTTTCATGATCTATGTCGTGCGTATGAAATGTCTGCCTATCCTTCTAATTCGGGCTATTCGCTATTGCAACATCATGGATCCCCTAATAATGAATGGTAGAAGGAATGGGAATGGAGAAGGCCACAAGGATGGCAACGGGAATGGAGTTGAGTGTGTGGAGTTGGCGTCATATCAGCTAAAAGGGGTCGCACACATCTGGTTTCGCCAATGGAAAGATAGTAGGGTAGAAGGAGCAGGCTTGTCACTTGGGAAGAGTACCATGTTACATTCTTAGATCGGTTCTTCCCTTATGAGATGAGGGAGCTAAAGGCAACTGAGTTTGTAAATCTAAAGCAAGGGAGGATGATGGTGCAGGAGTATTTCCTTGAGTTCACCCGCCTATCAAAGTACGCCCTGGTGTTAGTAGCCGATCAGAGGGCGCGGGTGAGCAGGTTCGTTCATGGATTGGCGGGCTATTTGGACAAGGATTGTAGGAGCGCCATGCTCCTTTAAGATATGAATTTCCCTCGGATAGTCTTGTACGCCCAATAGATAGAGGCGACACATCCGAGAGAGAAGGAGGCCAAGAGGGCCAGGACCAATGACCATAGATTCTCACAACCGAGGTTAGGAGGTGGGCACCGATAGCAGATCCACCAGAGATCTTCAGCCCCAACATCTTCAGCATTGAGTGTGCCATCCACACCTAGGCACGATCAGAGAGGGCGAGCCATCAGGCTCTAGGGGTCAGAGTATCAAACCCGCATATTCTAGTGTTCCAGCTTGCCGCAGGTGTGGCTGAGGCCACACGGGTTAGTATTTAGCAGGTACAGGTGCTTGTTTCGGTGTGGGAAGCCTGGACACATGCTCAAAGATTTCCCAACAATGAGGCAGGATCATGATTGGGGCCGAGACCCAGCTTCTAGTTCAGTATCCCTACCTGTACACTCAGCACATCAGGGGGCATCTACTAGTATAGTTGGTGGTCAGCGCCAAAATAGATTCTATGCCTTAGCATCCTGCCAGGAGCAGGAGGTATCCACGGATGTGGTCACTGGTATGTTACGAGTTTTCCATCTTGATGTTTATGTTTTGTTAGATCTGGGGGCTACCTTGTATTTTGTGACATCTTATGTGGCTAGTAGCTTTGGAGTCAGTTCTGAAGTCTTGTCATAACCCTTCTTAGTTTCTACTCTAGTAGGTGACTCAGTTGTAGCTAGATAGGTGTACAGAGGTTGCCCGGTCTCAATCCTTCAGAAAGCAACTTCAGAAGATCTGATAGAGTTAGCCATGACCGATTTTGATGTTATTCTCGACATGGATTGGCTATTTGCGTGTTATGCTTCAGTTAATTGTAGAACCCGGGCAGTAGAGTTCAGATTTCTGGGTGAGCCAGTCTTAGAATAGAAGGGTAGTTCAGCTGTGCTTGTAGGTCGCTTCATTTCCTACCTTAAGGCCAGGAAGATGATTTCTAAAGGTTGTGTGTACCACCTAGTTAGGGTTAAGGATGCGACGTCTGAGACCCCGATTATCCAGTCAGTTCTAGTGGTATGTGAGTATCCAAAGGTCTTTCATGACGATTTGCCGGGAATCCCTCCTGAGTGGGAGACCGATTTTTGTATTGACCTTCTTCCCGACACGCATCCTATATCTATTCCTCCCTACGGAATGGCTAAAGCTGAGCTAAAGGAGTTGAAAGAACAGTTGAAGGACCTATTAGATAAGGGTTTCATTAGACCGAGCAAGTCCCCATGGGGTGCACCAGTTCTCTTCGTTCGAAAGAAAGATGGTTCTCTTCAAATGTGTACTGACTATCAACAATTGAACAAGGTCACCGTCAAGAACATGTATCCTTTACCCAAGATTAATGATTTATTTGACCAGCTTTAGGGTGTCAAGTGTTTCTCAAAGGTAGACCTCAGATCCAAGTATAACCGGCTTAGAGTCCGGGAGAGTGACATCTCGAAGATAGCCTTTAGGACGCGGTATGGTCATTATGAGTTTGTAGTTATGTCTTTTGGACTAACTAATGCTCCTGCAGCTTTTATGGACTTGATGAATAGGGTGTTCAGGCAATACTTGGATATGTTCGTGATTGTGTTTATTGATGACATCTTGATATACTCTCTGATCGAGTAGGAACATGCCGCTCATTTGATAATAGTGCTTCAGACTCTCAAGGATCGCCAATTATATGCCAAATTCAGCAAGTATGAGTTTTGATTAAACTTCGTGGCATTTTTGGTCCATGTGGTATCAAGTGAGGGTTTAAAGGTGGATTCTCAGAAAATAGAAGCGGTGAAGACTTGGCCTAAACCGGTGAATCCTTTGGATATTTGGAACTTCTTTGGTTTAGCTGGCTATTATCGGAGATCTGTTGAAGGTTTCTCATCACTTGCAGCACCTTTGACCAAATTGATCCAGAAGAAGGTGAAATTCCAATGGTCGGAGGCTTGTGAGAAGAGCTTCCAAGAGTTGAAGACTCGACTTACTTCAACACTGGTGTTAACTCTATCGAAGGGTACTGATGGGTTCGTGGTGTATTGTGATTCTTCGAGGATCGGACTTGGGTTTGTGTTGATGTAGCATGGGAGGTTATAGCATATGCCTCTAGACAGCTAAAGGTTCATGAGAAGAATTACCCGACCTTTGATATTGAATTGGCCACGGTGGTATTCGTCTTGAAGATTTGGAGACATTATTTGTATGGGGTTCATGTGGATGTGTTTACAGACCACAAGATTTTGCAATATGTGTTTACACAAAAGGACCTCAATCTTCAGCAAAGGTGGTGGTTGGAGCTACTCAAAGACTATGATATGAGTGTCCTTTACCATCACGGTAAGGCCAAAGTAGTAGCGGACACACTTAGTAGACTCTCTATGGAGAGTGTCTCTCATGTGGATGAGGGGAAGAAAAAGCTATTGAAGGATGTACAAGGTTTGGAGTTAGGTTGGTTGACTAAACCGATGGCGGTGTTGTTGTTCAGAACGGATCAGAATCGTCATTGGTGTCTGATGTAAAGGCTAGACAAGATGAAGACCCTATTCTGGTAAAGTTAAAGGAAGCGATTTAGAATCGGAAGGTGGAGGTCTTCTCTAAAGGGTGAGATGGTGTGCTTCGATAGCAGGATCGCTTATGTGTTCTGGATGTTTATCATTTGAGGAGCTGAATGTTGCATGAGGTGCATAGATCCAGGTATTCTATCCATCCAGGTGCCACCAAAATGTACCGTGACTTATGAAAAATCTACTGGTGGAATGGCATAAAGAAGGATATCGTAGAACTTGTAGCTAAGTGTCCGAACTGTCAGTAAGTATAGGTTTAGCATCAGAGACGGGGAGGTGTTCTTCAGGATATCAGTATTCCTACTTGGAAGTGGGAAGAAATCAACATGGACTTTATAACAGGGTTGCCTCGTACTCGTCGACAATATGACTCAATTTGGGTTGTGGCAGACAGGTTGACCAAGGTTTCTCATTTTCTACCGGTCAAGACCACAAATTCAATGGAGGATTATGCCAAACTATATATCCAAGAGCTAGTTTGATTTCCTGGAGTGCTCATATCCATCATTTCAGACAGAGGTACTCAATTTACCTCTTAGTTTTGGAGGTCGTTTCAAAAAGGACTTGGTACTCAGGTTAAGATCAGCACATCATTTCACCCACAAACGGATGGTCAAGCGGAAAAGACAATTCATACTCTCGAGAACATGTCGAGAGCATGCGTAATCGACTTCAAAGGTAGTTGGGATGAGCATTTGGCCCTTATCGAGTTTTTATACAATAACAACTATTATTCCAGCATCCAGATGTTCCATTCAAGGATCTCTATGGGCGGAGATGTAGATTGCCCATTGGTTGGTTTGAGGTGGGTGAAGCTGCAATGGTAGGACCAGATTCGGTTCATGAGGCTATGGAGAAGGTTTAGTTAATAAGGGGATGGTTGAAAACTGCTCAGTGTCGCCAAAAGTCCTATGCGGATATGAGGAGAAGGGAATTGGAATTTGAAGTTTGTGATTGGGTATTTCTGAAGGTGTCTCTGGTGAAGGGAGTGATGAGGTTCGAAAAGAAGGGGAAACTTAGTCCCCGCTATGGTGGCCCATACTGGATTATGATACGTGTTGGCAAGGTGGCTTGTGAATTGGAGTTGCCCTCAGAATTAGCTTTAGTGCATCCTATATTCCATGTATAGCTCTTAAAGAAGTGTTTGGATGATCCAGCTCTAGTCATCCCGATGGACAGTGTTGGTGTGAAAGACAACCTTAGTTATGAGGAGGTTCCGATAGAAATACTGGATCGTCAAGTTCGAAGGCTAAGGAACAAGGAAGTAGCTTCAGTTAAAGTGTTATAGAGAAATCAGCATGTTGAGGGAGCTTCATGGGAAGCTGAAACAGATATGATGTGTAGGTACCCATATTTATTCTCTACCGGCTTAGTTCTAGTTTGAGGTATCAGTTTTGTCCTAAAATCCTATTTAGTTTTCATGTTCAGTTCATGTGCCCAAGTTTCTTTAATATATATGGTTGTATGTATGATTCGTGAATTCATCTCGGCTATGTAGTTTTAAGCGGAGGTAGTCATTCCATCAGTTTTAGGCTTAAATGATCAGTACTACAATATGATGATTTCGTTTCTCTTCTTTTCTGTATGTTTTCCAACATTCAAGGACAAATGTTCCTAAGGGAAAGATATTGTTATACCCAGAAGCCCAAAGATCAGACCCGATAGTTGAAATGGAGAAAAACTTAAAATCTAGCATCAGGCACAGAACGAATCGTGAGGTGACCCGTGAAGAGCAGCCAAAGTCGTGATGTGACTCGTGGTGTGGCCCAAAGGATGAATTTGAAGTTTGGGAAATGAGACCCCCACGGGCATGACCACGAGTCGTGGTCAGGCCCCATGACTCGTTAGGTCATTCGTGGGGAATGGTGTTTGAATAAAGAGGAGAAAAGACATAGTGGACATAACGGGAGGACCCCATTAGTCATGGTCAGTCCCCACGATTAGCGGGATGAGTCGTGACCAAGTAGGTAAAAATTTATTTGAGGATGAGGCAGTGCACATCACGGATGGTGACCACGAGTCGTGGTCACCAGGTAGAGAGTCGTTATGTCTTCCGTTACGAGCCTAAAAGACTTGAGAAGCAGTGAACTTGACGGACGACTCCACGAGTCGTGGCCCCTGATGACGAGTCGTTTGGTCCCCCATTGGGACCAGTTGGTAGTTAGTTTCTGCGAATTTGGTAAGGGCTTTTTCGTAATTCCTTAGTTCTTAAGGCCTAATCTACGTTGTTTTGAGTTATGAATGATGACTTTTAAAGGGGTTGATTTCATTTTAGGCCATTTACATTCATGCATGCAAGGTAGAAGGTGAGGGAGGGTGATCAAGCTTAGTGTTCTTCTATTCCTCTTCAATTTCTTCTTGGGCTATCAATAAAGTGTAAGAATCAGCTACCAACATATATCTAGGGTTATGAATGGGTGGATCCTTTTACACCCATGCCCAATCCCTCTCTAAATAATGAATGTTCTATGTCTAGACTATGGGATTTTAACCCAATGCATGAGTTTCCGAATTCTTTTCATGGGTATGATTTAAATATGTTTCTACCATTAAATTATGAAGTATGGGCAAGTTTTATAATGTTTTCAATTAAAACAATTAGGTTTCTAGTTTTATGAATTCAAAAGTCCATTGATGAAAGTTCGTGAAAGATGAGATTTGTGATGAATGTATGATGATGATGAGATGTTATGATGAAAGACATGTTTTCAATGCGAGTTGAGTATTTTCAAGCATGATAAAGCTTTGGGCAATGCCCACATCTTCAAAGTATGATTTATGATTTCCCGAATTGAGCTTACCACATGATTTTGGAGCGAAGACTCCCAATTATCTTCCAGCTTGTGGTATGGTTTGAGTTAAAGTTTCTTATATGCATGATTTCATATTTGAGATGTATTTTATTATTGAGCTTCATCAATAGATGATGTTGAAATTCATTGAAAAACGATGTAGAACATATGCATGTTTTTGGGAGTAGTGTCTAGCACGGAGTAGGCTAAGGGTCGATCACCCTATGCCTCAGAACTACGCGCTAACGTAGGTTTATACTATTATATATATTACTTCGGGACATCGCTTGTGAGATATCCCCAGCCCTTTTAGCCCACGACCTTGATATCAATATCATGGCATCTTCCCTAGCCCTGGCAAAGCTTTGGACTGCTCTACCCACTTGAGTGTGATAGTTGGGACCATGTAATCTCTATCGTGGTATGTCGGTTAAAATAAGAATATCCCATTGTTTCTTATGATTTCAGTTATGCATTTTCATCATTCTTGAGATTTATACATTAATACAAGTTCTAATGCAGGTTTGACTAAATGTTCAGTTTTACTTATAAATATTAGATTTCAGCTTTGAGTCAATCGATTCAGTTATGATGTATGTTATGTTATGATGAGATCATGATTTTAGAAAGAATGCATTCAAGCCTTACTCTCAGATTCCTAATGTTATGTTTACATTATGCATTGTCTTTAAATGATTTTTATTACTTGAGTGGTTTTACTTGCCTTACATACTCGGTACATTCCACATACTGAACGGATACTCTATGCTGTATCGTTTTATGATACAGGACCCTGCTCTCAGGCTCAGCCCAGTTCATAGTCAGTCTTCAGAGTTAGGACCTTCGTTGTTGGTGAGTCCTCATCTTTCAAGGACTAGACTTATTTAGATTTTCCCTATGTATTTTCAGTTTCAGCTTTATTGAGTCTGTTAGGATCTTGTCCCATCAACTTGTCACTTTTAGAGGCTCTTCAGACATATGGATGTATTTAACTTCAGATTGTGTATTATGATGTTAAGTTAAATCTAGACTTCCGCTATGATTATCTTGTTGATTTATTCAATTTTATTTATTGAGTTAGATGTACGCTTATGCCATGGGTCGACTTGGGTCTCTTGGGGCTCCTTGTCCCGTGTTGCAATCCACGCCTCTGTTCGGATCATGACAAACTTGATATTAGAGCAATAGGTTTGAAGTGTCCTAGGGTGTTTGAAAGCCGAGTTGAGTAGAGTCTTTTTCATGGGTGTGAAGCCCGCTACACTTATGACGAAGAGGCTACGAGACATTTAGGAAATGTGCCCTTCTTTCATGATCTACATCATGCGATGAAATATCTCCCTATCCTTCTAATTCGTGCTATTCGCAATTGCATCATCATGGCTCCCCGAAGAATGAATGGTAGAAGGAATGGGAATAAAGAAGGCCACAAGGATGGCGACGGGAATGGGCACCAGCAGGCCACACTAGTTCAGGAGCACCAGGCACCGGAGCCGGTTGCCCATGTTGAGTTTCGAGCAGCTATTCAGATGCTCGCTCAGGCCTTGACCGCTCAGGTCAATCAGTAGGTAGTTGCGCATGTCCGGCAAAATGGCAATGCAGCGGTGGCTCAAATCAGGGATTTCTTTAGAATGAACCCGCTGGAGTTCCTCGGGTCAAAAGTAGATGAGGACCCGCATGAGTTTATAGATTAGATTGTGAAGATCACCCAAGTTATGGGTGTGAATGGAGTTGAGTGTGCGGAGTTGGCCTCATATCATCTGAAGGGGGATGCACACATCTGGTTTCGCCAATGGATAGATAGTAGGGTAGCAAGAGCAGGCCCTGTCACTTGGGAAGAGTTCCATGTTGCATTCTTAGATCAGTTCTTCCCTCGTGAGATGAGGGAGCTGAAGGTAGCTGAGTTCGTAAATCTGAAGCAAGGGAGGATGACGGTGCAGGAGTATGCCCTTGAGTTCACTCGCCTATTAAAGTACGCCGGGGAGTGAGTAGCCGATTAGAGGGCACGGGTAAGCAGGTTCGTCTATGGAGTGGCGGCCTATTTGGACAAGGATTGTAGGAGCGCCATGATCCATTAGGATATGGATTTCCCTCGGATAGTCTTGTATGCCCATCAGATGGAGGCGGCACATCTGAGAGAGAGGGAGCCCAAGAGGGCTAGAACCGATGACCACAGATTCTCACAGCCGAGGTCAGGAGGTGGGCACCGACAGCAGACTTACCAGAGATTTTCAGCCCCAACATCTTCAGTATTGAGTGTGCCATCCAGGACTAGGCATGATCAGAGAGGGCGAGCATCAGGCTCTAGGGGTTAGAGCAGCAGACCTGCATATTCTAGTGTTCCAGCTTGCCGCAGGTGTGGTCGGGGCCACACGGGATAGTGTTTAGCAGGTACAGGTGCTTGTATCGGGTGTGGGAAGCCTGGACACATGCTCAGACCATCCCCATTTATCAGGTAGGCCACCTAGGCCCCCATCCCAGCAGCAATAGAGAAGCAGATCAGACCATCATCGACAGTCAGGTCTCGGTGAAAATTCACGAGCGTCAGGCTCGCAATAGCAGAGGGGGCTAGACCTGATGGGACAAGCGGTACCACATTGCATTTACCTGTCATAGGCTGCATCCGGGGAGGTGTAGGTATGGTTCCACCGCCTGTTATTCCTATGGATAGGAGGGACACATAATGAGAGATTGCCTGACTAGACGCCAGGGCAGTCAGGACCAGCAGAATAGATCCTCAGCGGGTTCATATGCCCCTGCACCTTCTGCAGGGCACAAACCCTCAGCTCCAGCTGGTAGAAGCCGAGGTAGATTAGGGGCATCCAGTTTGGGAAGTGTTCAGGATCGCACATATGTACTACCGGGGCAACAGGAGTCAGAGTAATTGCCAGATGTTGTGACAGGTATATTAAATATTTGCTCTCACTTAGTTTATGCTTTGATAGATCCGGGCTCCACTTTGTTGTATGTTACTCCGTTAGTGGCCTGAAAATTTGATATAGTGCCATAATTGCTTCAACGATCTTTCTTAGTGTCTACACCTGTCGGTGACTCTATTATCGTAAAAAGAATTTACTAGAGTTGTATAGTAGAGATTGTTGGTCGCCAGACCTTAGCAGATCTAGTAGAAATGGAAATGATTGATTATGTAATTATAGGTATGGATTGGTTGGCACCATGTTACGCCACTGTAGAATGCTGGACCAGAATTATCCGATTTTACTTTCCATGGGAGGTAGTACGAGAGTGAAGAGGTAATACAGTTACGCCAAAAGGTAAGTTCATATCCTATCTTCGGGTGAAAAAGTTGATAGCAAAGGGTTGTATCTACCATATTGTTAGGATTCGGGATATGCAAGCAGAATCCCCGACTCTCCAATCTATTCCTGTGGTTAATGAGTTCCTAGACGAACTTCCTGGTATTCCCACAGAGCAGGAAATAGATTTCTCTTTAGACTTTCTACCATATACTCAGCCTATATCTACCCCCCGTATCGAATGGCCCCTGCTGAATTAAAAGAATTGAAAGAACAGCTGAAAGATTTGCTAGATAAGGGTTTTATTAGGTCGAGTACTTCACCATGGGTGCTCCAGTTTTGTTTGTAAGAAAGAAAGATGGTTCCCTATGCATGTGTATAGATTATCGGCAGTTGAATAAAGTTACTATTAAGAATAAATACCCTCTTCCAAGAATAGATGATTTGCTCGATCAGCTTCAAGGGGTGAAATATATTTCTAAAATTGACCTGAGATCCGGGTACCACCAGGTTCAAATTCGGGAGAAAGATATACCGAAGAAGGCTTTCAGGACCAGGTATGGTCATTTTGAGTTCCTTGTTATGTCCTTCGGGTTGAAAAATGCACCAGTGTGTTCATGGACCTAATGAATAGTATCTTCAGGCCATATTTTGATGTGTTTGTGATAGTATTCATTGACAATATTCTAGTATACTCCCGCTCAGAAGCGGAACATGGAGATCATTTGTGAACAATACTTCAGATCCTCAGAGACTGCCAACTATATGAAAAATTTTCTAAATGTGAGTTTTAGTTAAATTCGGTAGCTTTCTTGGGCCACATTGTATCAGAGGCTGGCATTTAGGTTGATTCGCAGAAAATAGAGGTAGTAAATACATGGCCTAGACCTACAACTCCAACAGAGGTTCATAGTTTCCTGGGATTAGCCGGGTATTACAGAAGGTTTGTGGAATGATTTTCTACCCTGTCAGTGCCTTTGACTAAATTAACCCAGAAAGCAGCCAAGTTTTAGTGGATCGAGGCCTGTGAGCAGAGTTTCCAGGAATTGAAGAACAGATTGACATCGGCACTAGTGTTAGCTTTGCCAGAAGGTTTAGAGGGTTATACTATATATTGCGACGCTTTAGGCCTTGGGTTAGGGTGTGTTTTGATGCAACATAAAAAAGTGATTGCGTACGCTTCAAGGCAATTAAGGAAACATGAGAAGAACTATCCCACCCATGATTTGGAGTTAGCTGCAGTGATTCATGCCTCAAAGATATGGAGGCATTACTTGTATAGGGTGCATGTAGATATTTTTACTAATCATAAAAGCCTCCAGTACATTTTCATGCAGAAAGAGCTGAATTTTCAGCAGCGCCATTGGCTAGAATTGTTGAAAGATTATGATTTGAACATTTTGTATCATCCATGGAAAGCTAATATTGTAGCAGATTCCCTTAGTGGCTGATCCATGGGCAGTTTGGCACATCTGAGACCAGAACAACAAGAAATGACCCGAGAATTACACCGGCTAGCCAGTTTAGCAGTTCAGATAGTGGATTCAGAGGATAATAGGGCTATAATTTAGAATACAACAGTATCATCCCTGGTGGTAGAGGTAAAAGAGCGACAATATGAGGATTCTCATTTAGCATAGCTCAGAGATAAGGTTCAGTAAGGTAAATTATCAACTTTTGAGGTAATTGGAGACGGGGTTTTGAGCTATAGAGGTCGCCTCTGTGTTCCAGATGTAGCAGGGCTTTGCCAACAAATTATGGCAGAGGTACACTACTCTCATTACTCTCTTCATCCAGGTTCGACCATGTACCATGACATAAAAGAGATATACTGGTGGCCTGGAATGAAGAAAGGTGTAGCCAAATTCGTAGCGTAGTGTCCTAATTGCCAACAAGTAAAAGCTGAACATCAGAAACTTGGCGGCCTAACTCAGAGCTAGCTATACCTATGTGGGAGTGGGAGGCAATTAATATGGACTTTTTGACAGGACTAGTCCGTACCAGATGCAAATTCGACTCTATTTGGGTGATTGTTGATAGGTTGGCGAAATCAGCTCACTTTTTGCCAGTTCGGACTACGTTCTCAGTCGAAGATTACGCCGAGCTATATATTAAAGAGACAGTCCATTTGCACGGTGTCCAAGCATTTATCATTTCAGACGGAGGGGCACTGTTTATAGCTAGATTTTGGCAATCATTTTAGAAAGTTTTGGGGACACAAGTTAATTTGAGTACATCCTTCCACCCCCAGACAGATGGCCAGGCAGAGTGCACCATTCAGACGATCAAGGATATGTTACGGGCGTGTGTACTAGATTTTGGAGGAAGCTGGTATGAGAATTTACCCCTTATTGAATTTGCATATAATAACAACCATCATTCTACAATTCAAATGGCGCCTTATGAGGCATTATATGAGCGGAAATGCAGGTCTCCCATTGGATGGTTTGAGATAGGAGAGGCAGAGTTAGTTGGACCAGATATGATTCACCAGACTAAAAAAGGAGAACTTATCAGAGAGTGGTTACTGACATCCCAGAGTCTTCAAAAGTCCTACTCCAATGTGCAGCGTAGAGACTTGAAATTTAATGTTAACGATTGGGTATTCCTTAAAGTGTCGCCAATGAAGGGCGTGATGAGATTTGTCAAGAAAGGCAAGCTTAGCCCGAGGTTCATTGAGCTATATCAGATCCTCCGAAGGATAGGCCGAGTGGCATATGAGTCAGAGTTGCCTCCAAAACTAGAATCTATTCACCCAGTCTTTCACGTGTCCATGTTGCGAAAGTGTATAGGGGACCCATCTCGGGTTGTGCCAATTGAGGATATTCACGTTATTGAAGAGTTAGCATATGAAGAGGTACCAGTTGCAATATTAGATAGACAGGTTCATAGACTGAGGACTAAAGATGTAGCCTCTGTTACAGTACTATGGAGGAACAAAAATAAAGAAGAGATGACCTGGGAAGCTGAGGACGACATCAGATCTAGATACCCTCACTTATTCCAGGATTGACATAGAATATGTAGTTGAGGTGAGATCATTATTCAGATGTTACTTTATTACTTATGTTACTAGTATTATTTGGTTATCTACATCAATATTGAGGGTTGGTTGGTTGTAGTGTCCTGTGAGACGCCTATGTTGGACTTTTTTGCGTTTAAGGTTTCCAGATAGTCCATATTACAGAGGAGACTCTGCCGATATTTTTCTAAGTATCAGTCAAAAGAGTTAACCCCTTTAAGCTTGAAGATGAAATATGAGGACGAATGTTCCTAAGGGGGAAGTATGTTACCCCCCGTAAAATGTTACAGTTAGTAGGAATAGGCGTGGGTTGTATCGAGTAAAGAGAGCTTGACGCGTATAGGAAAAGCCTCGGAAGCAGGGTCAGGAAAGGCCAGGCAATGAGGGGCCAGTGCGACGCACCAGCCTACCGCGCAGGCCCACTGGCGCCCTAGGAGGGACGACGTGATGTGCTGTGAATTTACAGCACTATTGACACTCAAAACTAAGAAAATAGCATGGACTTAAGTGTATTTATGTGGATATAAGGCACTTTTCCTTTAATTTCAGGATAAATGAGTGTTGGAACAATAAATTGAAAAAGGAAGCTAAAAGTGTGCAAAAAAGGGCAAAAGGTGCAGACCACAGTACGATTCGTAGGATGGACCTACGAGTCGTACTGAGGGATTTGATCAAAAGCTGAAAGTTTAACCTGGAAGACTGAACTTATGATACTTGTCACGGATCGTACCATGGTGGTACGAGTCGTGGTAAGCCAGTCGTGATGAAATTCAGAAGAATTGCACAGAAGGTTGACTCTCAGTACGAGAGCACCCTACGACCCGTGAGATGAAGGTACGAGTCATATCATACCGGTCGTAGTGAAGTTCAGAAAAAGTTCAAAAGATCAGGATCAAGCCACGGGTGTCAATGTACGAGTAGTAGCATGTTGGTACGAATCATAACTTAGCCCAACACTTAGCCAAAATTCAACCAACACTCCAAGCCACGAGTGGATGGCACAATCCGTGAGAAGCCTCTACGAGTCGTAGGTGGACCCATGACGAGATCGTCTACAGATATGGAAAGCAGTCCTGTTAGTTTAGGAAAAAGGATTCTTGTGTCTCTATAAATACTTTTTATGTTTCATTTTTAAGAGAGGACGACGAATAGACTTAATTCTAGTAGGAAAACATTGTAGTAAGCAATTTTACATCATTGGAAGAGAGACTTGAGTTGGTTCAACCTTGTGATCAACCTTTTCTTGAATTCATCTTGTTCTTGCTACTTATTATTCAAGATTTCGTGGTATAATTGAAGGAATTGTTTTTCTCGATCATCTTTGTAAGTATTGTTTTATGTCTTCAATCATGAACACCAATCACAACCTTGCAAGTATGAGAGGCTAAAACCTCCATAGCTAGGGTTGTGGGAACCATGCTGGATTAACTAGTTAGGGTTGCACAAAGTGAGTCTAAAACCAATACTAAATACTTATATTGTATTCTCTTCATCT
Source organism: Datura wrightii (assembly GCA_035772735.1). Classification (NCBI taxonomy): domain Eukaryota; kingdom Viridiplantae; phylum Streptophyta; class Magnoliopsida; order Solanales; family Solanaceae; genus Datura; species Datura wrightii. Next base: position 116,749,172 of record JASDFA010000019.1, read on the forward strand.
TTAACGGTTCCTAGCGGTGTGCAACGTTAGAAAGTTCCTGAATTCTTTACTTGCTTTGGTCGAAGAGGTAGAGATTAGGAAAAGAGAATTACAACAGAGCCTTGATCTTGATGATCATTGTATTAACTTGAGCTGTGATCGCATGATAGTTATATCTGGAACTTAGTGATAATGGTTAGTTTGCAAAACTCATGAGACTTGATCAGGATAGTCATTCAATAGGGATTGGTCGATCGTTTGAATGAATCTAAGTTATCAGTTCTGTAAGTAAGTATTGCTAAAGATCATGAGTGTATATCCAAAGCTGTTATGAAAAATGGGGAACACAAACCCTAGTTATCCTTTAATTATTGATTCAAAAATATAATCTTGATTGCTGTTTATTTTTATTATTGCTTTTTATTAGAATTCCCCTAGTGTGAAGTAATTACCATACAAGTTCATCTACCAAATGTAATCTATATCTTCCATATTCCCTGTGGGATCGACCCCAACTTCTTAGTTGGGTTCTTTATTGACAATGTCCGCTTCATACTTCAGTTGGAAGTGTGGTTTGAGCGTTATCAGAAAGTAGCGCCATTGCCGGGGAATATGGCGAAGACTAGGTTATTAGCTTGTATTCGACTTGTTGGTAGTTACTCTCTTTTTTATGTTTTTTTTCCTTTGTTTTTCTTTGTTATTATTTTGTGACTTCCTCAAGTTCTCATCGAGGGATAAATTCTCCACTCAAACACTCAAGATGGAACATAATCAGCTTCCAACCTTAGTGGAAGGAATTGTGACTAATGATACATTGGCAGCTGTGTTTTTTTATGAATTTAAAAGAGTGGAGGAAGTATACCTTGATGATGCCTGAGAAGTTACAAAAGTCACGTCGTTCCCGACGTTAAATCAAGCGCTGCATGGGAGGCAACCCATGGAAGGCGAAGTCTAAGTAGCCACATGTATGTTCTCTTCCCTACATGATTATAGCTTATGCTTCGGGGATGAAGCTCAGTTTTTCAAAAGGGGGAAGGGGTGTACTTGTATTTTTGCGAATTTTGTTTGTCTGAGGGTTTTTCTTGCCGTGTTTATTTTCCCTCAAGCATAATATCTAGTAGAACCGACATGTGTTAGGATTTTTTCGTTTTTAGTTGTTATTTTTGTTTGATTAGAAAGTAACATAGGAATACTCAGCCAATGGATATGCACTACTTTTGTCGTTTTTGAAAAATTGACCCAAGTTTTAAAAAATTTTGCTATGTATTTGTGACAACAATGCATGATTTCTGTGGATCGTTTTATGTCATTTAGTTATTAATAGTGCTAGTCTTATTAAGCCATATATGAACGAAACAGGTAAAGTGAAAATAGTTCATGTACCATGTACGAGTGAGGTCTTAGTATTTATTGTGGTATGTTGCTGAAGATCTAGAACTTGCCTGGTTGGTCTCTGCATAGGTTAAGGATGGCTGGTTAGGAGATGATTATAGGCCATATTTGTGTTAGTTCACTTTTAGCCTATATTGCCCTACCAAAGTATCATGAATCCCTTGATCCCAAATTTGAGCCTTAATAGACCATATTTCTTTGATTTACCTGTCAACCGTACCCATTTGTTTATAATGAACATGTTTGGCCCTGGTCCTTCCTTGGATATTGTGAACCTCAACATAAGCAAAATGCTTAAGTTGAGGTGGCTAGAGTAGGGGTACATAAATGGTGGGAGCAGGAGAAAAGGAAAGAAAAGAATGAGAAAAAATGGTGAAAAATAAGGTGTGGTGATGTGAAAAAGTAAAAGCTGAAAATTTGAGAATATTAAAAAAAAAGAAAAGAAATTCAAAATAGCTTGAAAGTGTTGAAAAATGTGAAAAATCACCTCACCCATGCAAATGTTCATAAAATGGGAAAAAGGGAAGAAAAGAAGACAAAGAATGAAGGGTGAAATAAGAGAATGGTGCAACCAATGAATGTAGTGCCAAGGAAGGGATAATCACTAATTAAATCTTTCATCCTTATCATGTCCAACCCTAAGCCTACATTACAAGCCATATAAAGTTCTGTAGTGTCTTATTTTGACCATCTAACAAACTGAAGCAGAGAAAATAAGGGCAAGCCTATGGTATCTGATGCATAATACTTACAGTTCTTTGAGAGAGTGACTGCTTCATTTGCCTAGTCCCATGTTTCAGCTAATACTTCATACTAGAGTGGGGACTTCATCTTTTGTGAGGGTACATGGATTATATTTACTTTTGCCATTGGTCTGTGTGAAACACATAGGTGATGACTTGATTGCTTGTTGATAGTTAGATGATATGTCTTGATCCTTGAGTATGATGTTTTGAGGTTTATTGCAATACATTAGCTGATGATGTTTCAAGAGGAAGGGTGAATAGAATTTGTATATAGAGTGCACAAATTTGTTTGAGTTTTGGCTGTAGTATCTTAAGTTTATTTTCTAGTTGAGCATCGTGTTTAGTTTTTCTTTTTCTTTGCTTGAGGACATGCAAAAGTCTTAAGTTGAGGTTGTTGATGTGTTGTGAATTTACAGCACTATTGACACTCAAAACTAAGAAAATAGCATGGACTTAAGTGTATTTATGTGGATATGAGGCACTTTTCCTTTGATTTCATGATAAATGAGTGTTGGAACAATAAATTGAAAAAGGAAGCTAAAAGTGTGCAAAAAAGGGCAAAAAGTGCAGACCACAGTACGATCTGTAGGATGGACCTACGAGTCGTACTGAGGGCTTTGATCAAAAGCTGAAAGTTTAACCTGGAAGACTGAACTTATGAGACTTGTCACAGATCGTACCATGGTGGTACGAGTCGTGGTAAGCCAGTCATGATGACATTTAGAAGAATTGCACAGAAGGTTGATTCTCAGTATAAGAACACCCTACGACCCCTGAGATGAAGGTACGAGTCGTATCATACCGTTCGTGGTGAAGTTTAGAAAAAGTTCAAAAGATCAGGATCAAGCCACGGGTGTCAATGTACGAGTCGTAGCATGTTGGTATGAATCGTACCTTGTCCCAACACTTAGCCAAAATTCAGCCAACACTCCAAGCCACGAGTGGATGTCACAATCCGTGAGAAGCCTTTACGAGTCATAGGTGGACTCGTGACGAGGTCGGCTACAGATATGGAAAGCAGTCCTGTTAGTTTAGGAAAAGGATTCTTGTGTCTCTATAAATACTTTTTATGTTTTATTTTTAAGAGAGTATGACAAATAGACTTAATTCTAGTAGGAAAACATTGTAGTAAGCAATTTTACATTGTTGGAAAAGAGACTTGAGTTGGTTGAACCTTGTGATCAACCTTTTCTTGAATTCATCTTGTTGTTGCTACTTGTTATTCAAGATTTCGTGGTTTAATTGAAGGAATTTTTTTTCTCAATCATCTCTGTAAGTATTGTTTTATGTATTCAATCATGAACACCAATCACAACCTTGCAACTATGAGAGGCTAAAACCTCCATAGCTAGGGTTGTGAGAACATGGTGGATTAACTAGTTAGGGTTTCACAAAGTGAGTCTAAAACTAATACTAAATACTTATATTGTATTCTCTTCATCTTTAACGGTTCTTAGTGGTGTGCAACGTTAGGAAGTGCCTGAATTCTTTACTTGCTTTGGTCAAAGAGGTAGAGATTAGGAAAAGAGAATTACAACGGAGCCTTGATCTTGATGATCCTTGTATTAACTTGAGCTGTGATCGCAGGATAGTTATATCTGGAACTTAGTGATAATGGTTAGTTCACAAAACTCATGAGACTTGGTCGAGTAATTGAGGATAGTCATTCAATAGGGATTGGTCGATCGTTTGAATGAATCTAAGTTATCAATTCTATAAGTAAGTATTGCTAAAGATCACGAGTGTATATCCAAAGCTATTATGAACCCATGGGGAACACAAACCCTAGTTATCCTTTAATTATTGATTCACAAATATAATCTTGACTGTTGTTTATTTTTATTATTGCTTTTTATTAGAATTCCCCTATTGTAAAGTAATTACCATACAAGTTCATCTACCGGATGTAATCTATATCTTCCATATTCCCTGTGGGATCGACCCCATCCTCTTAATTGGGTTCTTTATTGACAACGTCCGCTTCATACTTCAGTTGGAAGTGTGGTTTGAGCGTTATCACATCGCGCCATGCTTGTGGCGCTTTGGACGACGCGAAATTCCCCTAGGCCAACGCCCTTGGCATATATATATATATATATATATATATCCCTTTGTAAAATTTCAAATCATTCCTAAGTTAAACTCATAGCTAAGAATAGAGAGCGCACACAACTTTCACTATATTTTCGTCCGATTACGCTACCAAATGCTGCCCAAATGCAAATTAACTTCGGGTAATGAATTCTAGGTCTACAGGAAGCATTACTACGGAGTTATTTCTCAAAACTTCGCTTGGCATACCGGAACTCCGTTGAGTAAAAGTTGTTAGAATTAATCCAAATTGAATCCTAATAGGCCACAGACATTAGGTAAGCACTTCTCCCTTCTGAACTCTTGGGAAATTGTGGTTTTCGTCGAGTAATTCAGAGTTGAATTATAGTTGATATATTTATCGAAAGTTATCGTTATTTGCCAAATTTAGTATTGAAATTAGCTCTATTATCTTAGTATAAGGGCTACAGTCGGATAGAACCATCGGTTACAAGTTGAAACTTGCCATTTGAATGAAAAGTCGGCACTTGAGGTATGTAAGGCTATCATTTTCAGCAAGTTACGTTCGTCGTAAAGTTAGTATGACTTGTGTATCTATAGTACTTTAGAGTAAACCTATTGTGGTCAGCTGTTATGAATTGAATTGAGATGATAGCGATAATATAGTAACCCTCATCAGAGTTAACCCTAGCCAGCTTGATTGTTGTATATGATATTCGGGGTTTGGATGTTATTGCCTATAGGGTTATGCTCGTAGGAGCATTATGATATCCGAAGAGACCAGAGTGAGATCGTGAGGACTTTATCCATTTTTAGAGCTTACATTATGACCCATAGTCGAGCCAAGGCTCTGGGTCCAACTACAATAGATCCACTATGACCAATAGTCAAGCAAAGACTTGGGGTCCAACTACAACCATTACATTATGGCCTATAGTCGAGACAAGGCTCGGGGCCCCGTCACAGCAGCTATAGTATGATCCATAGTCGAGCCAAGGCTCGGGATCTATTTACAGCAGTCACACGATGACCCACAGTCGAGCCAAGTCTCAATGTCCTGTGACATAGCCCAGACGTCTCAGACACAGACACAACTATAGGAGCCTGTCAGGCACAGATACAACTTTAGAGAACGAGTAAATCCTGAGTTACATTATGCTTACGAACCTTCAGTAGCCAAACAATAGAGGTGTGCATTGTTTGTACTTGTCGGGGCTTATGGGGGCCCAGGTAGGTTATTTTGTGCTGTTTGTACCTTCCAAGCTTAAGGGGACCCGGTTAGGTTCTTATTTGTATTTATGTACTTGTTAGTTAAATATTTCAGATGGTGATATTTCTCAGGTTAAATTCTTACCCTCCTTCTAGTATACTTCAACTTATTCAGTTTCATTCAGTTATTACTTTGCTGCCTTACATATTTTGTACATATTGTACTGACGCCCATCCTTAAAGCGCTGCATTACATGCCTGCAGGTGCGAATAGATGCAGTTCGGGGCATTCTTAGCCATCAGTTGGAGTTAGCAGTTCATTCAACTCCTTTCCTCTGGAGTTGATAGTTAGAAGAGTTTTGTTCTTCTGTTGTATAGTTTATGGGAAGGTAGGGGCCCTGTCTCAACCATTATTCCACTCTTAGAGGCTTGCAGGCTATAAATTTCTAGTGGTTAGTTTTTGTTATTGGCCGTGTGGGGCCTATGTATGTTTTATTTCACATGATGGCCGTGTGGGGCCTAGTTTAGCTATCAGTTAGAAGCCTTGTAGGCTACATTATAGTTATGATTGCCTATTTCCATTTAGTTAAAACTGGATAGCTTTATGGTCTTGTCGTCTTGCATAGGACCCATATTATTGCATTGTTGTTGGTTAGCTGTCTTCCTTTACAGGTGGCCTTGTCGGCTAGAGGCTGTATTTACAGTGGAGGTATAGCTCATTGATTTCATGAATTAAGTTACAAGAATGTACCAGAAGTGCATCAGCCCAGTCAGGTTAGTTCAGATCTGAGTGTGGCACTAGGTGCCGGTCATGCTTCCTAAGGTGGGGCATAACAGACAAGAACACTATGTTGTCTAGTTATAACAAAAATGAAAATAAATAGCTATACTATGCCCCACACGGTCAACACATAAAATAAGACATACATGGGCCCCATACGACCAACAACAATCAACCAATGGAATACTATCATCTGCAAGCCTCTAGGAGTGAAGATATTGGTCGGGGTAGGGCCTCGGCCTACCCAAATGCTAAACAAATAGAAAATAGATAACCTTTACAACTTGGAAACTCCGAACAAAAGGAGCTGACTGAACTACTGACTTTGAACGGTTGCTAGGAGATCTTGAAACCTGTCTGTCTAAACCTGCAGGCAAGTGTGCAGCGCCGCATAGGTGGGCGTCAATACAATATGTACTGAATATGTAAGGCAGTAAATAAGACTAAATAGAAGTAAATAACAAGAAGGGGCAGAAATTAACCTATAAGCTTTCTTATCCTTAACCTGTAATTAAAAAAACACTACACGTATGTGAACTAAGACTGTACAATCATACACTCATAAGATATAACTAGCAGGAAGGAATACAAACAAGAACCTAACCTAGCCCCCATAAGCCTGGAAGGTACAACCAGCACAAAATAACCCGCTCGGGGCCCCCATAAGCCCTAGGGAGCACACTCCAATCTATATACCCCTAATATTGTCAATATGGGTCTACAGGTAACTATAGCCAACCTACTGGTCCCCTGGGTCCGTACTGATCCCGCTCGACTCCTGTAGTTGTGTCTGAGTCCGGAGGAATCCTGTAACTGCACCCTGGGCACCAGGCTCGACGAGGGTCAGTGATGCCGATATGACATAAATATAAAAGTCCATCCATGGGATGGACTGCAATATGGCCCTTGGGCTTTAGCATAGTCCCTTGGGACAACATGTAGCTCCTTGGAGCAATCTATTTAACCTAGAAGGCAATGGCACAACTAGTAACCCTGAGGTTTGTCAATGGAAGGCTATCCTAGGTGGGGTCTATCCCAATCGGTATACTGCATCTTAGTCTCAACTTAGCCACTCAGAAGGCGTATCTGGCTCGTAAGGCCTAACGCGACTGCTACTCGCCTCTAGAATAGTCTGCATAGCTGCTAACTGGCACACCCCATGTCCCTATATCTGATAAGAGGATCTGATAGTTATCATAATCTCTAACGGTCTAGACTGAATAGGGAGAGATCTAGAGTGGCCTAACAATACTCTTAATGTCATGCTAGGATAGTGGTAGCTCATAAGCAGACCGTAAGGTCGCGAACGATCAACTATCTAATTCCTTTGCTTAGGACAAATGTAGGGCTTCCACTTAATTGGACATCCTCCTGAGCAGTCAACCCCTAACCTTCCCTAGGTGGTTTGCTATAGTTCCGAGCCTGAAGGTAATACTGTAATACTATAGTTCTAGCCCCTTAGATCTTAACTTGGTCTATTTAGATTTCATATATCTTCTCCAGCCATTCCTAACCTTGTAGGTAAGTTTACCTAGACCTGGCATTTACGACAACCTGCACCTGAGTATCTACAAGGGGAAGCTGGGGAATTGGCTCCACATCTAATTCCTAATAAGGTTCCCTCCTTAGGGTACCCATGAATCTGTTTGAGTCATGCGACTAGGGTTACCTCCTGGGCGACCTGTATGTGAGGCACTAAGTCGACTGTAGCTAATAATCACTGGTAGTAGCTAACTATATAGTAGGTTGTCACCTCTTCTACAGGTACCCCTGGTTCTACTAACTCTAAGGTGGGACTATCTTATTCAAATTCTGGCCCTGGAGGTGCTAAGGTACGCCAATGGCCTCTGGGCGAGTGTTACTATCTATCCGGGCGTCAAACTAAAAGTTATATCGCCTGTCTACACCCTATGCTGTCCAACTTACTGAAATAGGCCCAATAGTTAACCCTAAGCTTCTAAGGCCTCGGCATGGCAACAACATGTCAGAATCCTACCAACACAATGAACTGAAGGACATATGGCTTACTATAATGCTTCTAGTATGGGTCATACCTAACATACCCTTTCCTGACGAGGGATATTGTAATCTATTCTTAATATATCTTCTAACAGCTAACCACAACATGTATAAGCATTATCTACAAGGGACAACTAGTACAACACATGGGATTATTATCTATGTTCAAAATCATAAGTCATATCATTATTCGATGAGAATAACTTGCTGAAGGAATAAACCTTAATATACCTCAAATGCCGATTTTTGTTTAATTGGCGAGTTTCAACTTGTAACCGGCGGTTCCACCCAACTACAACCCTTATACCGAGAGAATAGGGCTAATTACAATACTAAATTCGGCAAATAACAATATCTTTCAGTAATAATATTAATTATAATTCAACTCTAAATAACTCTGCTGAAAACCCATAATTTCTCGAGAGTTGAGAAGGGAGAAATACTTACCTAACGCCTATGGCCGTTTAGGATTCAATTTAGAGTGATTCTGATAACTTTTACTAGATGGAGTTTCAATATTCCGAGCAAATTTTTGAGAAATAACTCTGTAGAAATGCTTCTCGTAGGCCTAGAACTCGTTATCGGAAGTTAATTTAAATTTGGATGGCATTTGGTAGTGTAATTCGATGAAAATTTGATGAAAGTTGCGTGCTCTCTGTGTTTTTAGCTGTGGGTTATTTTTGGAAATGAATTGAAATAAGAAAAGGAGCTTAATATATGGACCAAGGGCGGTGACCTAGGGGCGTCTCGTGCCGACCAATGCGCCATAGGCTTGGCGTGCCACGTCTTCCAGGGTGCCAGTGGGCCTGGCACGCCGCGCTGCCTAGCGCAGGCCGGCTGGCGTGTCGCCCTGACCCTTCGCGGCCTGGCCTCACCCGACCGTGCTTCCAAGGCCCTTCCCACATACATCAATCTCTCTTTACTTGTCAGAAATCCATGCGTACGCTTACTAACCGTTAATGTTTTACAGGGTGTAACATCCTCCCCCCTTAGGAACATTCATCCTCAAATGTCATCTACAGGCTTAAAAGAGTTAACTCTTTTAACCAACACTTAAGAAAAATTTCGGCAGAGTCTCCTTTATATTATGGACTATCCGGAAACTTGAAACGTAGAAAAACCCAACATAGGCGTCTCACAGGACGCTATAAATAGCTACTCCACAATATAGAGATAACCAACTAGATAGTGCTAATAATATAAACAGATAAATAACAACTAAACAACCAGCTTACCTCGTTGCACATTCTGGGTCAGTCTTGGAATAAGTGTGGATACCTAGATCTCATGTCATCCTTAGCTTCCCAAGTCATCTCTTCTTTATTTCTGTTCCTCATCAAAACTTTAACGGAGGCTACATCTTTAGTCCTAACCTAGGAACTTGCCAATCTAGTATGGCAACTGGAATCTCTTCGTAGGCTAACTCCTCAGTAACTTGAACGTCCTCAACTGGCTCAACTCGAGACGGGTCCCCTATGCATTTCTGTAATATTGACACATGAAAGACTAGATGAACGAATTTCAGCTTTGGAGGCAACTCTAGTTCATATGCCACTTGGCCTATTCGCTGGAGGATCTGATATGGGCCAATGAATCTAGGGCTAAGCTTGCCTTTTTTACTAAATCTCATCACGCCCTTCATCGGTGAAACTTTGAGGAATACCCAATCACCAACATTGAATTCCGAATCTCTATGCCGCACATCAGAATAGGATTTTTGATGACTCTGGGCTGTCAGCAAGCGTTCTTTGATGAATTTTACTTTCCCTTATGATTGGTGGATAATATCCAACTAACTCTGATTCCCCTACCTCGAACCACTCGTCAGGGGACCTGTATTTCTGCCCTTACAAGGCCTCATAAGGCGCCATCTGTATTGCAGAGTGATAGCTGTTATTATATGTAGATTCGGTGAGGGGTAAATGCTCATGCCAACTTCCTCTGAAATCTAGCACACACGCTCGTAACATATCCTCGAGCGTCTAGATTGTGCGTTCTGCCTGACCGTCCATCTGAGGATGGAATGCTCTACTCAAATTAACCTGCGTCTCCAAGCCCTTCTAAAAGGACTGCTAGAATCTAGGTGTAAATTGTGCTCCTTTTTCGAAAATGATAGATGGAGGGACACCATGTAGTCGGACTATCTCTTTAATATACAACTCATCATAGTCTTTGGTGGAGAAGGTAGTCCTGACTGGTAAGAAATGAGCTGACTTCGTTAATCAGTCGACAATGACCCAAATAGAATCGAATCTACGACTAGTACAGGGTAATCCTGTCATAAAGTCCATGTTGATTGCTTCCCATTTTCACATAGGCACCGCTATCGCCTGCGTTAATCCGCCGGGTTTCAGATGTTTGGCCTTTACTTGCTGACAGTTAGGACGTTGTGCTACAAATTCCTCTATACTCTTCTTCATTCCAGGCCACCAGTATATCTCCTTTATGTCATGGTATATCTTCGTTGAACCTGGATGTAGAGAGTAACGAGAATAATATACCCCTGCAATGATCTGCTGGCGACGTCCTGCCACATCTGGAACACAGAGGCGACCCCTAAATATCAAGACCCCCTCTTCTGTTAATTCGAAGGCCATTAATTCACCTTGCTGAACCTTAATTCATAGCTGTACTAGGTTACGATCCTCATATTGCCACTCTTTTACCTCTACAACCAGGGATGATATTACAGTATTCTAGGTTTTAACCTCACTATCCCTTAAATGCCAGCTCGATACTTATTTCTCGACACTCAACGGTGGTCCCATGCTCTGTCAACCTACTAAAACCTGGAGGTGGTTTTGTTTTCCTCCAGAATTAGATACTCGTGCCTTTCCCTTTACTTCCATAGGTTGAGATATTGGGTTCGTTCCCTCTGCCTCATACTGTCAAAGATATTACTGACCAAGTTTACCGACCTGTATCATTCTGACCCGCACTCGGGCCAATTTCGTTCATATAATCTCTCTGTCCTTCGACATAACAAACTAGGGTCATAGCCATTATTTTGCAGGTATACCCTGCTGTCATTAGCACACTACAACGGAATTGGCCTATTTCTGACCTGAACTTTACTATTGTAACACTCTAAATATTTCTAAGATCAGGTTTCAGGCTTAAAGAAAGCATTCAGACAGAACGTGGAAATTTTTTCCACAGAATGAGTTGTGGGATGACTCGTTAGTTGACCCCATGAGTCATGGTCAGACCCGTGGGGAGCAGTCAAGAGGTGTAATCTGGACCAGTGGCCATGAACGACCCAACGAGTCGTTAGGTAACCCCATGACTCATTAGGTCGGCCGTTATATAGGTGAAGGTTGGAACTTCTGGTGAGGCTCTAAGACAGTGGAGACTGAGAAGGAGGGATGAGTTGTCGTGGACCTGACGACTTGTCAAGTTACCTATGAGGAGGGAAGAGCAGAAAAAGGGATAGATAGCCAGTGCACTCCATGATTTGGCCCACGATTCGTTGCCTGTCACCTCGACTCGTGGAGTGCCTTGTGGGGACTGGTAGGGTGATTTTTTCTGCACTTTTCCAGGGGCGTTTCAATAAAATTCTATGCTTCTAATTCCTAAACTATATCATTTTGAGCATGGTATGGGATGTTTTTAAAGGGATAACTATCCTAAACCCTCATTCTTCATCAAATAACTCTCAAACCCTTCTTCCTCCTCTCTCTCTCTCAAGATTCAAGGATTCTTCAAGGAATTATTCAAAGGCTTCAACGTCAAGTTCAAGTGGGAAATTCTTCGAAAACAGGTATGTGGGTCTGTTAACAAGGATATTCTTCCATCCTTGTTTCCCAATATGTTTTATCAAAAAATTCAATTTCAATTATTCTAGAAAAGTATGACCTAGGGTTTTGATTGATGGGTGATTTCTTCTATGTCTTCTTGAGTTCTAAAACCCATTAGAATTATGAGCTAATTGTGATTATAAAACTATTTGAATATCTTGAGTTATGTGTTAGATGGTGAGAATGTATGATCTTAGAATGATCTTCATGAGAAGGCTTGAACAATGATTGGGGTTTTATTGTTGTCCACTCAATTGAATCAATGACTCGTATCCATGTATAAAATATGTGAAGATTGTAAGAATTTTCTAACGATTAGAATATACTAATTGCTAATATGTTGAGATGAGATTATACTGTATGGGCTTGATCAATTGAAAGTAAAATGTGTATTCTCCTTATGCTTTCAATGGAATTGATTTGGGTATGGGGTAAACTACAATAATGGCCTAATTATTGCATCTTTCTCATGAATTGAATTGAATATGAAATAGGTCTTATGAAATGAAATCTATGTTTCTCTATGTATTCGTTGTAAATGCTTAAGGTAGAAGTTAAGTGCATCGATTTCCATAAACCTAAGCATGTGAAACAATGTATCTATGTTAAAGTGTAATTTAGACCTATGAATCATAAATGACTCTATGATACATGTTGAGTGATATGAATATGAAACTTAATTGTTGTGGGAGTGTGATGCATGATATGAATCTATAGATCTTCACTAAAGTAAGACGTTTGAAGAAATATTGATTTGGCACCGTGATGATATGGAATATGATGATAAAGCATGAGAATGATATTTCCGGCTGTTGGGCTTGTTGTTAGTAGATAGTATCCCTAATCCTTTCGAAATGAATGTTGTATGATGAAAATAGTGAATGTTCAAGTTTCTGACTAGCTGTAGTAGCATAGACCAGATGTATAATGTCAGACCAGTACTTCTCATGTTCTAGTCAGCCAGGGACTCTCCATAGCCAAGAATGTTTTCCTTGGTCAGCTCAGGATCCTCTATAATAGAGAGTGACTCCCTAGTTCTCTTGGGATCCTCCATAGCAGAGAGTGACTCCCTAGTTCAATCGGAATCCTCCATAGCAGAGAGCAATTTCCTAGTTTAGTCGGGATCCTCCATAGCATAGACTGACTCCCTAATTCAGTCGGGATCCTCCATAGCAGAGAGTGACTCCTTAGCTCAGTCGGGACTCTCCATTATAGAGAATGACTCCCTTAGTTAGTTATCAACATGATTTAGTTCAACATGATTTAGACTTCAGTTTAGAACAGATATAATATAATGAGAATCAGGTTTAGTCACCAGCAGTGATCCAGTACAGTGTGTGATGCTAGTCTCAACTTCGGTTCTTATTAAGTGTTCAGTACTTGACCCTTACGTATGAGTTCAATGATTTTTCAGGATATGAGATTCATATGAAAGTTTCATCTATATATATATATATATATATGTGTGTGTGTGTGTGTGTATGTGACTCATAGGAGATTTGATGCGTGTTAAATCAGTTATGTCGATGTACTTTGTTATTTCCTTATCATATACTTGCATATTTAGTTGTTTACGTTTTTTCCGCATGCTTAGTACATTCCAAGTACTGACTGCACGCCTTTATGTGTTGTATCGTTTCATGATATAGATTCAGGTATCCAGACCCAGCCCCACAGATAGACACGCTCAGCCCTCCATCTCAGCAGATTGTGGTGAGTCCTCATCTCTCGAGGACGAGGTCTATGCTCTTATTTAGTTGTAGTTCAGTTTTAGAATTTGAGAGTTCGATGGAGACCTGTCCCAGCAACTCATCAGTTAGTAGAGGCTTTCGGATATGTGTAATCAGATTCAGTCTATGTATCTTAAAATGTAAATCTTGGATTTCAAAGTTAGTTTCTGCTCGGTTATGATTTGTCAGATGTTTATATCATTAAGTGTTATGCTATGATTATTTCATGGGTTGACTTGGAGCCTTTCGGGGTTCATTGTCCCATTTTATGGCTAGGATTTAAACTCAGGTCGTGACAGACTTGGTATCAGAGCAAAGGTTTAGAATGTCCTAGAGTGTCTTAAAGCCGTGTTATGTAGAGTCTTTTCCATAGGTGTTGTTCGGTTTGTCTTGTGGGTTATATAAAACGACACGCAAGTGCACGTGGTCGAACAAGTAGTAAGTGGCTTTAGTAAGCCAAGTATCGATCCCACAGAGACTTGGATGAAGTGCAATTTGCTCAAGTGTACTATATATTACTTCTGAAAATGCAGACAACAGTGTAACCAAAAGTTTGATAGTTTGTTTTATAATTTTTATACTAAAGCTAAAGACAATTATCTACTTTGAATCTGAACTATGAATGAGAGCATGCTGAGGTTGAACGAACATGTAATGAAATTAATTATCATCATAAGTTGGTTGATCTTTTCCTCCAGTTGCTAGCCAAGAACATTTGCCAAGAGATTAAAACTCTCGTATTTAACCTCACTTAAGAATCATGAACCATACGTCTACATTTCTGTGATAAAATGCAATTCATGTTCTAGCCATACAATTCCGGTTCCTAAATTGACTAATACGACTTTCAGGTATATTTCTATCCTGAAAGCAAATCAAGACTCAATTTTCCCAAACCAAGTAAAGAACATATCCTATTAATTCACAACTTTCCAATTTCTTGCTCTCTCGAGTGAAACCGGACTTTTTAGATGCACATTAACGTAGGCCACACATTAATGTAGTAAGAACAAGAATTAATAGAACAACATGGAAGAAAAGATGAAAAACCAAAGAATCAATGATCAAATTTCATCACAATTGTTCATAACCTCAGCAAGGAGAGGAATTAGCCACTCATTTGTGGATTAAACATCTTAAAATGAGTGTTAATCATACAAGTAATTGAATTAAAGAAGAAAGAAAGAGAAAAAAAACCCTGATATTTTCGTCCCTCAACTTCCTGTAACCCACGTCCTTGCTCCACCAAGTCAGAATATTGAAAAATGAACCTAAGTGTTCTATTTATACTAGTGGGAATTTTTTCCGGAATAACAAGCAACGTGTCACGGAGTGCATCGCGGAGCACTGCCTCCGTGAAACGCTACGGAAGCGGACCCTCACTGGAATTGGGGGTCTAGGAATTAAGGCCCAACGTGGAACGGCGTGCAACGCGGAGCCAAGCCACCGTGCCACGGAGCGGACGCGGACCCTCTCTGGAATTTGGGCGAATTTTCCCTATCCAGGTAGAAGGCCTCTGCGATGGCAGCGTGACACGGCTCCATCGCGGAGACCCTTTATTTCATGCTGTCCAATGCCTTTTCCCTTGATCGCATCCAAGTCCAACTCCGATATCATCCAACATGCATTTTAGCTTCCCGAAATTACATTTTACCTGCAAAACAATGCTAATCATGTTGGTTAGTATAAATTCACCTTTAATTACCAATTACATGAGAATGTATACACATTGGTAGATAAACAAGGCTAAAATGGTACTTTTGAGTATCACTTGGGCATATAAATTTGCCCAAGATCAGGTGTGAAGCGCTCCACACTTATGACGAGGAGGCTACGAGACATTTTAGGAATGTTCCCTTTTCTTCATGATTCTTGTCGTGCATAGTGTATGAATCTCTAAATAGTTCCTTCCCTGACTCGTGCTTTACATGCTCGCAGATAATGCCTCCTAAACGAGCAAAATGGAATAAGAGATAGTAATGACTGCCAGCAGGTACCACCAGCTCCGGCGAACATGATGGACAACCATGTTACTCATGCCGAGTTCCGGGCAACTCTTAATATGTTGGCACAAGCCATGACTTCCCAGATTAATTAGTAAGCGATGGCTCGTGTTTCCCAGAATAGGAATGTAGAGGCAGAAAGGGTAAGATATTTCCTCAAGATGAACCCACCCGAGTTTTTGGGGTCAAAGGTAGATGAGGACCCGTATGAGTTCTTGGAAGAGATTCAGAAGAGTACCTACATCATGGGAGTGACAGGAATTAAGAGCGCAGACTTAGCCTCCTACCAGCTAAAAGGAGTTGCTTATATATGGTTTTGTAAGTAGAGGGACAGTCGAGGAATTGGAGCAGGCCCCATAGGTTAGGATGAATTTAAGACAGCGTTCCTGGAAAGGTTTTTCCCTAAAGAGTTGAGGGAGGCTAAGGTGGCGGAGTTCATCAACCTGAAACAGAGGGGCATGACAGTTCAGGAGTACGCATTGGAATTTACCCGGTTATCCAAGTATGCACCGGAAATGGTAGCTGACCGGAGGGCCGGGGTGAGCAGGTCCGTAAATAGAGTATCAGACACCTTGGTTAAGGAGTGCAGGACTGCCATGATGCATAGAGATATAAACTTTCCATGTTTGGTGATATTCACTCAACAAATGGAGGGGGAGCAGGTAAAGGAAAAGGAGAGAGAGGCCAAGAAGGGCAGGATATAAGAATCAAAGTTCTCTTCACCAAGGATGAGCGGTGGACACCGCTCACATTCCCAGCAGAAATCATCAGCCCCGACATTTTTGACAGTCAGTGCTCCGCACAATCCTAGAGTAAGGGAGATTACGTATCTGACGTGTATCAGCTGTAGGAAGCACCACTTGAGAGAATGTATGGTTGGATCAGATGTTTGTTTTGGTGTGGCCAGCTGGGCCATAAGCACCGAGATTGCGTAGCGACAAAGTGAGGCGAGAGTAGATCCTCAGCCATCCCTTCAGTAGCGCCGATATCCCATTCATTTCAGCAGGGTGCATCATCTAGCTTGGGTGGTGGACGTCGTCAAAACCGCTCCTATATCATAACAACACACTAGGATAGGGCAAGTCGCCAGTAGTGGCCACAAGTATGTTGTGAATCTTGCGTTACTCTTTGTATGTTGCTATTCCTAGAACCCCAGTATTGAATAAGGAGCTCTGTGGCTATTTTTGAGAAGAGGTTGTCGATGTGTGATATTAATAGATTTTAATGTAAGACTTGCAGTGACGGTTAGAGGTGAAAGGGGAGCTAGGAGTTAGTGAATTAGCCCAGACCTTAAGAAATATTCAGGAGCCTTAGAATGATGGCTTTAAGCTAAGGGGGAGATGGTAAGTATGTGGGACTAGTCGGATCTTGGATATGATAGTAGGGGAGTCCTAACCCTAACGGTCATGATATGTCAATCTCTCCAGGTTCAGATAACCTCTCTTTTATTGCAGTTGGAGTTAAGTTATTCCCATTCTTATGCGCAGACTCCCAGAATTTCTAGGTAACCACTTCAGACAGCAATGCCGGTCTTACTTTACGAATCCTTTAGGCTTATTTTCGTGTTACGAATTAGTTATGTGTGTTAATTCATATTTCCCAGTATGATCGGCTCGAACTCAGTCTCTAGGATATGCTTAGTAGCTCAGCAGACTCAGGTTATCTCATGTATGTGCTCAGCTTTAGATGTCATGAATGATTTATGCTCATGAGACCTTTAATTGAAGTCAGAACCGATATTATGAATTCTAACCTTGTAAGAGAAAGTGATTTGAGAGCGAAGGCTC